>OY992534.1:16428409-17069920 GCA_963921185.1 Dasysyrphus tricinctus
CCCCGTCCTCAATGAAGAAAAGATGAACCGCATCGTAAACTCACTCTTCCCAACTCACCCAGTCAGACCACCCGACAACACATCGGTCGAACGACAGGAAATCCCAGCTTTTAGCGAGGAAGAGTTGAGCACAGCTGTGCAGTCGCTGCAAAACAAAAAAGCCCCCGGCCCCGACGGAATCCCCGCAGAAGTGCTAAAAGTGACCGCTCAAACATGCCCCCACCTGATGCTGAACATGTTCAACAGCTGTCTTGAGGAAGGCGTATTTCCCAAGAGTTGGAAACAACAACGCCTGGTGCTGATCAGCAAAGGCAAGGGAGACCCGGACTCCCCATCGGCATACAGACCTCTGTGCATGCTGGACACCGCGGGCAAACTCTTTGAAATGCTACTGAAACCACGGCTGATAGCTGCAGTACAGACATCAGGTGACTTGTCAGAGAGACAGTATGGCTTTAGGAGAGGCAGATCTACTATTGGAGCCATTAAAGAAGTAGTGGACGCCGCCCAAATCGCGCAACAGGGAAATCACCACTCCAAGAAGATTGTGTTGCTAGCAACCCTGGACGTTCGAAATGCTTTCAATTCGGCCAGGTGGAGCGACATCCTCAACGCGCTTGAAAGGAGATTCCATATACCAGCGTATCTCCTACGAATAGTGAAGGATTATCTCAATGATCGAGAGTTGATCTACGAAACCACAGAAGGCCCGCGGAGAAAAGAAGTAACATCAGGTGCAGCGCAAGGATCAATCTTAGGACCAGACCTCGTCTGCCTGCGTTTTAATTAGCTCCTGAGATTTTTAATATTTTAATCAGTCAAACCATCAAAACAAATATAGTTTTTTACGTCATTGCTTGACCTGACATTTTAGCTACAGTTTTTGTGACTTGAAGTGTTAATATTCCATAAAGTTTAATATTTTGGTGTTAAATTTAATATAAAATCAATCGGTTTCATTGAGTGAAAAACGATTTTATTTCGTACCATCATTCATTCTCTATTTACTCCCGTTAAAATTTTCTGTTTCTTTTCTACCTGGTGAGTGAAACATTTTTGGTATATGTTCTGCCTATGAAGCAAACTTGAGGCTACACATATTTGCATTGTTTCCATTTCATGCCGCAACAAAGCTTAAAGAAGGTGTCTGTGTCAAGGAAGTTAAAACTACATCATATCCATCATAACGTCAAAAATTTTCGACTTGTTTCTAAAGATTCGTGTTTATATCATCGAGACCGAAAGCCATTGACAAAACAATAATAAAGTTTTTGTCTTACCTTTATGGGTGAGTCCATTTAGTATTGTTCTGCCAAGCTTTTTTTTGGATGCTACTCAGTAAACTCTCTTGGTTTCTCTTTACATGATATAATACAACTCGTTTCCAGACTACGGATTACGCTGCCTATCATTGTTACTCAACATCAATAACAACAAATTATTCACAATAGGAAAAGAGAAACAAATAGAAATTGTGGATTGTATTATTAATATTAAAACATTTAGTGTATAACTGAACCATTTATTGGAACAAGTCTGTGGATAACATTTGGTTCGTGTATATGATAACCAGGACACTAATGTCAAAAAATTTGTTGACTTAAACATACACTTTTTTCTTGCAATTATCAAGATTTAATATTTAACTAATTTTTAATTAGGAACTAAACAGTCAACTATAATAAAACAGTTAGTTCAAGGAGTCAGTCGGAAGTGTTGTTAGTCACCCTATATTAATTATAAAAACATTTGCTCTTATTATTTTTTGTTAAATTCCACAATTCTTTTCAAAATGGAAAGATGTGCTGCTTGCCTTACCTTTATTAAAAGTGATAGTATAAAATGTTTTGGGAACTGTGGCAAAAGTTTTCATAAGTTATGTGCAAAAATACAAGATGATTTGTTCTGCATCATTAAAAATAATAAAAACATTAAATTTCACTGTGACATTTGCACTGATAGTGATAGTGACTTAAAAAATAAAATTTTAGAAATGTCTAATGCACTTATTGACTTAAAAAGATCCTTCGATGTGCTAAATAATCAATTTATTGATCTGAATCTTAAATCGGTAAAAGATAAAACTCCCCATATTCATGATTGCCAAACAACTAAAGATCACAATAACGTTTCTTCTCCTCCCTCTCTTCCGTTTGTTAACGATCAAGTGAAATCTGCATCCAATAATAATGAAAATGCAAATGTTAATAAAACACAAATTCATACAATGCGAGCTATTGTTGGAAACGGAGCTGAAAACATTGATTCCAATGTGACGATTGTAGCTGGGAATAAAAATTGGTTTCACATATCCAAATTTTCTATTAATAATACTGAAGATGAAATAAAATCTTTTGTGAGCGACAGAACAGGAATAAATATTGATGATATTTCTTGCTATAAACTTATCAAAAAATCCGTTAGTGTCACTAATTGGAAATTTATAAACTTTAAAATTGGAATACCATCCCAATTCTCTTTAAAAATGCTGTCTGCTGAAATATGGCCTCCTGGCATGAGAGTAAAACAGTTTTCTTATTCTCCAAAAAACGAAAAGCCAAAGCTCCCGAATCTGGATGCGGACCCGGAGAAGTCGAAACCACCGATCGATCAACAACCTCTCAACAATGTTCCAGTACATCCCTCTACTTCGGAGTCGGCGGAAGTAGTAGTTGTTTAAATGCTTTATGCTATAATTCACCAATGACACTAGTTAATACCCATCCTGTTTCTACCAATGATTTTCCTCTTACTTCATTATTGTTACCACATTTACCGGATATACCTAAACCATCAACATCGAAAGTTTCTGTTTCTCAAACTTGTGGTGAAATAAATATCTATTATCAAAATATGGGAGGATTTTGCACTAAACTGCGTGACCTATTTGTGACGATTGATGCTTGTGAATACGATCTGATTGCATTTACGGAAACTTGGATGCATGAACACATAATGACAGAAGAGTTGATAAATGTCTCCCGCTTTTCGGTATTTCGTCTTGATCGCTTTGATGTGGATAAAAAGCGTGGTGGCGGTGTGTTATTGGCTGTTCGACGTACTTTAATTGCTTCTGCTGTTGACATCGATATTAAATATGTTGAATCAAAATTAAATATTGATCAAATATGTGTGAAAATCCATTCGAACGATTCTTCAACTGATGATTTGCTAATTTTTCTCAGCTATATTCCACCTGGAAGTAGTTTATCTCTATATGAAAAACATTTGAATAATATTGAAAACACCATTTGTAAATACGAAAGCGAAAATTTGAATATTTGTGTACTTGGTGACTTCAATTTAGGTTCTTTAAACTGGATTCGTTGTAATGAAACTAAGATGCTTCCATTGCATTTATCATCTGATATCGAAACATCTGTTATTGATTATCTTTTTTCTATAAATTTAGTGCAAATTAATGACGGATTTAATTCCTTAAATAGATTGCTTGATCTTGTCTTCGTATCTGAAAATCTCAATGTAATCTTAGAGAATTGTTCTCCTTTTCTAAAAAATTCAGTTCACCACAATGCTATTGGTTTTAGAATAAAACATTACAATTTCAGAAATATTAATTCGTACATAAATGCAAACAATCAATATTATAAATTTAATGCAACCAATTTGAATAATTTGAACTTAGCTTTTAATGATGTAAATTGGGTCACTGAACTTCAGGAGATGTCGGTAAGTGAAATTTTTCATAAATTTTCGTTAATTTTTAAATGTAAATTGAATGAATATGTTCCACTTGTACGCAAACGTGTAAATTCCCATCCTCCTTGGTATAATGTTCGCCTTGTTAATTTAAAAAACGCAAAAACTAAAGCTCATAAGAATTACAAAAAGACACAGTCCTTGGAAAGCTATGCTGTTTTTAGTAGATTGCGTAAAGAATTTATGTTTCTTTCGAAATTTTTATATACTTCGCATATTCAATCCTTAGAACTTAATATGAAAAATAACCCAAAGTTATTCTGGAAGTTTGTAAACTCCAAACGCAGCAGTATCGGCTTTCCAACAACAATGAAATTCGGTGATCGGGTGTCTTCTGATCCAAAAATAATCGTGGATATGTTCGCGGACTATTTTCAAGGTATCTACAATTCATCAAGTGCCTCTGCTCTAAATGATGATTACTTTAGCTCATTGAATTCCATAACAAATTGCAGCATGATTCAGTTCAATTTTGATGAAGTCCTTAATTCCCTGGTTAGCTTAAAACCTTCAGTTAAACCAGATATTTTGGGGTTTTATCCTAATGTCTTAAAAACTTGCGCTTTGTCTCTTTGTACTCCACTACAAATTTTGTTTAACAAGTCACTTTCAAGTGGAATATTTCTCGAAGAGTGGAAAGTTTCCTGTATTAACCCTGCCTTTAAAAATGGTAAGAAAGATAATATCTCAAACTACAGACCAATTTCAAAGCTTTCAGTTATACCTAAGATCTTAGATAAACTTGTGAACGATAGACTCACTAAGGAAATTAGCTGTAGGATTACTGATTGCCAGCATGGTTTCTTGAAGGGCAGATCAACTTGCACTAATTTAGTAGAATTCACTAACTTTTGTATTAACTCTCTTGAACAGCATAAACAGGTTCATGTAGTTTACACTGATTTTGTAAAGGCATTTAGTAGAGTCAACTTTGCTGTTTTACTCAAAAAACTTAATTCCCTTGGTTTTTTTGGTTGCATCCTTAAGTGGTTAAAATCATACCTGTATGGGCGAAAGCAGCTTGTGTCTATTGGTGAAGTTTTTTCAAAAGTGATAGTGGTAAGCTCAGGTGTTCCTGAGGGAAGTCATTTGGGCCCTATCCTCTTCTTACTCCTTGTCAATGACTTACCTAATATTCTTAGATTTTGTCATTGCTTAATGTTCGCAGATGATATTAAGTTCTATGCCGTGGTATCCAATCTGCAAGACTGTTTTCTCTTTCAAAATGATTTAGATAATTTTTCAAAATGGTGCTCTTTAAATGATCTACAGCTCAACATAGATAAGTGTGCATGTATGCTTTTTAATAGAACTCTTTTTCATATAATCCCTTCATACACCTTCTCAAATAAGTCTCTATTTGTGGTTAATGAGTTTAATGACCTAGGTGTGATTTTTGACGGTAAACTGTCTTTTGAGCTTCATATAAACTGGCTAGTATCGAGAGCTAGCTCAACGCTTGGCTTTTTAAAGAGAAATTCCCTGGAGTATAAGGATCCGTACACTCTTAAGGCTTTGTATTGTTCCCTGGTTCGACCAATGTTGGAATATTGTTGCATTGTATGGAACCCTTTTACTTCTAAAAGCATCAATAGAATTGAAAAAGTTCAAAAAAATTTTTTGCGCTTCGCTCTTCGTCGGTTTTTTGGTAATGATCGTAATGAACGTCATTCATATGCCTCGAAATGTTTATTGTTAGGTTTACAATCTTTAGAAACTAGACGTAAAATGTACAGCGTCATGTTCATTCGTGACATTTTTTGTTCTACCATTGACTGTGGGAATTTATTGTTTCATTTAAATATTTATGCGCCTCAGAGGTCGCTTAGATCTAGACCGTTTTTATGGGAACCTCCTCATAGTACCTCCTATGGTTCACGTGATCCAATATCAAGTTGTAGTAAAATATTTAACTTTATATATGATGATAATTTCGATTTAACTATGCCTCGTGAAGTTTTCAAATCAGAATTAAAAATAGCCTTAAGTCTTTTATAATCCCTTGTATATGTATTGTATAATATAGTTTTAAGCATATCAAGATCTGTAGATGTATAATCGTAGATGTGAAATAATAATAATAATAATAATAATAATAATAATAATCTCCTACGATGACATACTTCGCATGAATATGCCTGAAGACACCTTCCTAGTTGGATATGCTGATGACATCGCGGCGGTGATCACAGCAAGAGACGCCGAGAACGCGCAAAAAAAGTTAAGCCAAGTCATGCGACGAGTGAACTCTTGGATGGATGACCACGGGCTTAGTCTGGCAACAGAAAAAACGGAGATAGTCCTTCTGACGAAGAAGAGGATCCCAACTATAATTGACTTCCAAATCGATAACGAATCTATACGAAGCAGCGAGGCGGTAAAGTATCTGGGATTGAGGTTAGACACAAAGCTAACTTTCTGGAACCAAATAAAGACAGCAGCTGAAAGAGCCTCGAAAACAACTGCGGCACTCAGCAAATTGATGGCAAATGTCGGTGGACCGACAGCCGGTAAGCGAAAGCTGCTGATGTCCACAACACACGCCGTTCTCCTGTATGGAAGCGAAATCTGGGCAGATTCACTAAAACAAGAGAAGTACCGAAAACAGATGGCAGCCGTACAAAGACGCGGAGCCCTTCGAGTAGCCAGCTCATACCGAACAGTGTCGGAGCCAGCCGTTCTAGTGGTCGCTGGAGTGACACCCATCGATCTTCTTGCGGCAGAAAGAAAGTACGCGTACGACAAAAAAGCGGAAATTGGTCTGGAAGCGGCAATCGAGGAGGCAAAACAAAACACCCAGCAGAAGTGGCAAGAGCGCTGGAGCTCGGAGAGCAGAGGAAGGTGGACAGCAAGGCTGATCAGAAGCGTAGTCGATTGGAACAACCGGAAACACGGCGAAGTCAACTATTATATCACCCAGTTTCTCACCGGACACGGTTATTTCAACGCTTTCCTTCACAAAATTGGCAAAAAGAATAGTCCAGCCTGTCAGTACGAGGACTCTGCAACAGACGATGCCCATCACACTTTTTTCGCCTGTAGGAGATGGGAAGCCGAACGTGAAGATCTGGTAAGCAGTATTGGAGACATCACGCCAGAGAACATAGTAGAGAAGATGCTAAATAGTGAACAAAACTGGCAAAAAATCTGCAGCTACATAGAACATATTCTCAGAAGAAAGAAAAGAGAAGAAGAGAATGATCGGGAAACAGTTGAACCCGTAAGTTAATCCCGCAAGGGAATCATGACAACCCCCCTGAAGTAATGCAAAGAGCGGTCCCGGGGGGTTGGGTCAGAAGCCAAAAGGGTTATGGTGGAGTTTTAGTCGGTATGTCTATACATACCTCAACAGTCCGACACACGGGGATGGTCATGGGTCAACGCCAAAAAGCCTCCTTACGGTGCATAAAGCATTTCTTCGCTCCCCTTAAAGGAAAAAAAAAAAAAAAAAAAAAAAAAAAAAAAAAAAAAAAATTATTATTATTATTATTATTATTATTATTATTATTATTATTATTATTATTATTATTATTATTATTATTATTATTATTATTATTATTATTATTATTATTATTATTATTATTATTATTATTATTATTATTATTATTATTATTATTATTATTATTATTATTATTATTATTATTATTATTATTATTATTATTATTATTATTATTATTATTATTATTATTATTATTATTATTATTATTATTATTATTATTATTATTATTATTATTATTATTATTATTATTATTATTATTATTATTATTATTATTATTATTATTATTATTATTATTATTATTATTATTATTATTATTATTATTATTATTATTATTATTATTATTATTATTATTATTATTATTATTATTATTATTATTCCCTCGGGGGTTTGTTGTTTTCCCCTAGAGGGCGCGTCCTCAGGTGGCGGATAGAGGAACGCTCGGTGTTAATACTTGTTATTAATGCAGGGTAAGTGGGAAATAAAATACCACTCGCGGACCAACAAAACAACTATGTGAAGGAACACAGAAATGAAACCAAATATGGATAGAGAAGAGATGAGGAGAAACCTTACGGTGCAGGGAGTCGGATACCCAGTACCGGCGTCTGTCAGGGGTGTGCGCGCGGGCCCCGGGACGTCGACATCCAGCGACCGCAATACAAATGAAATTTTAACCCCGGAAGTGGCACACTTGGCTTCCGCTGAAGAAAAAGCTACAAGTGAAACCATCACCAACCCTTTCCAGAGAGTTTCCAGACTGAACAGGACGACACCACCATCAGCAGTGAATACACCACAACGGATGCAGAAAAAACCACAAGCTGCTCGAAATGTTTTTCAAACGGAAAACGAAGAAGATAAAACAGCAGATGAGGAATATTCAGGAGACGTTTTTTCACAAGAGATGCAGAAATGCTTAGAAGTTATTAAAACCATGAAAGTGGCGTGTACGAAGCAGAAAAACATCAGTCTAGACATCAAAAACGGCATAACGCTCCTAGAAGAAGCTCTGGACAAGATGAAGTGGCACGAGAAAGACAGGAGAAAAACCGAAGGAAGGCTCTTAACCCAAAAATTGGGTACGACGAAGATAACGTCTCCAGGCCAGAGCGAGAAAGATCAACCAAGCTCTTCTAAAAGACCACCTTCGAGTCCACTTGCAAAGGACACCGACAAAAGAACAAGGAACTCCCCCAAAAATCCAGTCGACCAACAAAACGGACAACAAAGGGAAGCTCCTATTCCAACGGTGAATCGTGAGCAAGGGAGCTACGCTGAAGCCCTAAAGAAGAAAAATCCTGTGGCTGTCGCAAAAGACCTAACTGCCCAGAAGGTTAGACCTAAGGACAAACCCAAAGAAGGGGCGCGGGAAAATAAAAAGAAGGCAAAGAAGAAGAAAGAGAAAAACCAACGGAGACATCGACCCAAAGCTATTCTTATTAAGCCAAAGGGAACAGAGAAGTTCACCGATATCCTGAGGGAGATCCGAAGCAAGGCGAATCCAGATGATACCGAAACCATCGTCAAAACTGTTCGGCAAACGAAAACAGGAGATGTTCTTCTAGAACTTGGATCGAAAACTAAAAACAAAACCGCTTTCGGAGAATCTCTTAGAGCTATTCTTGGGGATAAGGCAACGGTTCGCAGTCTTGAACCGAAGATGGCCCTAGAGATCAGGGACTTAGATGAACTAACTACAGCCGAGGAAGTTCAGGAAGCAGTAAAGAAAAAAGTTGCCGTTTCCACCTCGGATATACAGGTGTCAGTGACAGCGAAGAATAGAAGCTCCCTCAAGATGGCCATAGTGCATATGAGTGCCCGAGCAGCCTACAACATGCTGAAGAGCCCAACAATAAAAATAGGATGGGTCCAGTGCCGAGTTCGACGCAGAACAGAGGTCTCACGATGTTATAAATGCTTCGGATATGGCCACCAACAAGCAACATGTAGCGGCGTAGACAGAAAGGGGCTAGGACTGTGCTTCAACTGCGGAGAAAAAGGCCACAAGAAGATAGACTGCCAAAATCCACCAAAGTGCTGCCTATGCGCGAGCCTCCAAGCTCCACCATCCGCACTGGATCATGTCCCGGGTTCAGGTAAGTGCCAAGTCTTCCGAGAGGCACTCACAAATGAGAAGAAAACGGCCTCACAATGACCAGAATTCTGCAGGGAAATATACACAGGAGTCAAACGGCGGACAACCTGCTAATCAAACTACTCGATGAAATGAAAGTAGATGTCGCCATCATCAGCGAGCAGTACGCGAATAAGGAGACAAACTGGGTAGCGGACGTGCTTGGAACTGCTGCAATCTGGGTCTTGGATGTAAGCAAATTCCCCATGAAAAGTCAAGGCAAACAAAGAGGCTTCACGTGGATAAAATGCGACGGACTCACGGTTGTAAGCGTCTATCTGAGCCCAAACGACAGAATTGACGCGTTCCGGGAAAAACTGAACGATCTGGAAGACTTCCTTGTCGACACCACAGGAGAGATCTTGGTCGCAGGCGACTTCAACGCCAGAGCATAAGAGTGGGGAATGCCAACTACTGACTCTCGAGGAAGGCAAATACTCAAGATGGCTGCGAGACGTGGACTTTACGTGGCCAACACAGGAGACACCCCCACTTTCAGGAGACCTGGACACAGAGGAACTATCCCAGATGTAACCTTCGCGACGGACACCACTTCCGCGAAAATCAAAAATTGGAGAGTAATCGAGGATTACACAGGTAGCGACCATCAGTACATTGTATTTGATCTGGAGGAAAACCAACGAGTTCCGAACCATCGTCAACAACCACGGGCTCCGAGGTGGAACTTAAACAGGCTTAACGCAGACCTCCTTAAGGGCGTGATCGAGGAAGGTGCAGATGCCGTGATCCAAGTACAAGGACCTGCGGAAATGAAAGCTGAAGCCACGATGCAACTAATTCGGCTCAATTGCGACTCTTCAATGCCCCGAACGAGTGGCACCAACCGAAACAGAGATCCAGTGTACTGGTGGACCGAGAAGATAGCTGCGCTACGCCGGCGATGCCTACAACTCCGGCGCCTTGTCACCAGGGGAAGAAGAAGAAGAAACGCTGAACCTATGGAAGATGCTCTAGCGGAGTTCAGAGCCCAGAGGTCTGAGCTCAAGAGGGCCATCAATGCGAGCAAGAAACAGAAGTGGGAAGATCTCCGCCGTGACGTCAATAGCGACCCCTGGGGACTAGGCTACAAGATCGTAACGCGGAAACTCGGAGCTCAGAAGGCACCCCCTGTCCTAAGTGAAGGAAAGATGGAGCACATCGTGGACACACTGTTTCCAACACATTCTGTCAGGCCACCCGACAACACACCGGCCCAATGACAGGAAATCCCAGCTTTCAGCGAGGAAGAGCTGAGCATAGCGGTGCAGTCCCTGCAAAACAGAAGAGGCCCCCGGCCCCGACGGAATTCCCACCGAAGCCCTCAAAGTGACCGCCCAAACATGCCCGCACTTGCTGCTGAACATGTTTAACAGCTTGCTGGAGGAAGGCATCTTCCCCAAGAACTGGAAGAAACAACGCTTGGTGCTTATCAGCAAAGGCAAAGGAGACCCGGATTCCCCATCGGCATACAGGCCTCTGTGCATGCTAGACACTGCGGGGAAACTGTTGGAAAAGTTACTCAAGCCACGGCTCATAGCGGCAGTACAAACGGCAGGTGATCTATCAGCGAGGCAGTACGGTTTCCGGAGAGGCCGCTCTACGATTGGAGCCGTAAAAGAAGTGGTGAACGCCGCCCAAATCGCCCAGCAGGGAAATCATCACTCTAGGCGGATCGTCTTGTTGGCAACTCTAGACGTACGAAATGCCCTCAACTCAGCCAGGTGGACTGATATATTGGACGCGCTCGAACGGAGGTTCCACATTCCAGCATATCTCCTGCGGATGGTGAAGGACTATCTCAGGGATCGAGAGCTGATTTACGAGACCACAGAAGGCCCACGACGAAAGCAAGTGACATCAGGTGCAGCGCAGGGATCGATTCTAGGATCAGACCTCTGGAACATCTCCTACGATGACATCCTCCGCATGGAGATGCCTGAGGACGCCTTTCTGGTTGGGTACGCAGACGACATCGCCGCGGTGATTACGGCACGAGACACCGATAGCGCGCAAAGAAAGTTGAACCAGGTCATGCGACGAGCAACTTCTTGGATGGAAGAGCACGGACTCAGCCTTGCAACGGAGAAAACTGAGATAGTCCTCCTCACGACGAAGAGGATACCCACACAAATCGACTTCCAAATTGGGGCAGAAGTCATAAGAAGCAGCGCTGCGGTGAAGTAATTGGGATTGCGGCTCGACACAAAGCTAACCTACTGGCAACAAATTAAGGCAGCAGCGGAAAGAGCTTCAAAAACAACTACATCGCTGGGCAGACTGATGGCGAATGTTGGTGGCCCAACGGCCAGTAAGCGAAGATTACTGATGGCGACAACGCACTCCATCCTTCTCTATGGCAGCGAAATTTGGGCAGACGCTCTTAAACAAGAGAAGTACCGGAAACAAATGGCAGCAGTGCAAAGATGCGGAGCTCTACGTGTAGCTAGCTCTTACCGAACGGTATCGGAACCAGCCGTCCTTGTAGTCGCAGGAGTGACTCCCATCGATCTCCTAGCGGCAGAAAGGAAGTACGTCTACGACAACAAGACGGGAATGGGATTGGAAGCGGCAACCGAGTTGGCTAAGCAGCTCACGAAACAGCAGTGGCAAGAGCGTTGGAGCTTGGAAAATAGAGGACGATGGACAGCGAGGCTGATTAGGAACGTGGCTGAGTGGAATGACCGGAAACACGGTGAGGTCAACTACTACGTCACCCAGTTACTCACCGGACACGGATATTTCAACGCCTTCCTCCACAAAATCGGCAAAAAAACAGTCCAGCCTGCCAGTACGGAGACTCACTAGAAGATGACGCAAACCATACCTTCTTCGCCTGCAGCAGATGGGAAAGCCTCCGCCAGGACCTGCAGATGAGTATCGGCGCCATCACACCGGAGAATATAACAGAGAAGATGCTACAGAGTTATGAGAACTGGCAAAAAGTCTGCAGCCACACAGAACATATTCTCAGAAGAAAGAAAAGAGAAGAAGAAAATGATCGGGAAACAGTTGAACCCGTAAGTTAATCCCGCAAGGGAATCATGACAACCCCCCTGAAGTAATGCAAAGAGCGGTCCCGGGGGGGTGGGTCAGAAGCCAAAAGGGTTATGGTGGAGTTTTAGTCGGTATGTCATACATACCTCAACAGTCCGACACACGGGGATGGTCATGGGTCAACGCCAAAAGGCCTCCTTACGGTGCATAAAGCATTTCTTCGCTCCCCTTAAAGGAAAAAAAACAAAAAAAACAAAAAAAAAAAAAAAAAAAAATTATTATTATTATTATTATTATTATTATTATTATATTATTATTATTATTATTATTATTATTATTATTATTATTATTATTATTATTATTATTATTATTATTATTATTATTATTATTATTATTTTATTTATTTCTCCTTAAAGGGGTATTTACAACATATTTTGGAGGCCTTAGCCCAATTACAAAACATGAATGCTATTTCTTAAAAATATGTTAACTAATATTCATAAAATTTCTAACAATATGACAGGTATCGATTATCACAGCTTTTTGAATTGCATCTATGGTGTTTTGTTTTAGTCCTAAGAACTTAATATCTTCTTTCAGATTATTTTGTATCAATCCTTCGGCGCTGATTATTATAGGAATAATTCTCACTTCGTTTAGATTCCAGTTTTGTTTTATTTCCACTGCTAGTTCTGAGTACCTTCTCCTTTTCTCAGCGTAAGTTCGGTTCATATTTCGGTTAGCTGGAACTGCGATGTCGATTAGGATTCCTTTGCGTTCCTGCTTATAAATTATGGTGATGTCCGGACGGTTATGAAGCCTCGTGATCTCAGAATGTATGGTGCGGTCAAAATAAACCTTGACGTTATCATTTTCATTAACTGGTAGAGGGTTATATGCATAGTAAGGTTTTTTGTCATGTGGGAGACTATGCCTTTCTAGTAGCTTTTTATGGATAATTTTTGCAACGTTATTGTGTCTTCTAGTATAATCACTTTGAGCTAGGCTTGTACAAGATGATATAATGTGATCTACTGTCTCGGATTGTTCTCTGCATCTGCGACACGTATCCTCTCTCATATTCGGATCTTTAATAACATGCTTTTGATAGTTTCTGGTTGGGATTACTCGATCTTGTATAGCGATCATAAAGGCTTCCGTTTCAGCATACAGCTCGCCGCTCAGCAGCCATCTGTGTGACATTATCTTGTCAACATTATCGCTGTGAAGTGCTCTGTAATACTGACCATGTATTGGTTTAATCGCCCAATGATTTTCCCTTGTGTGTTTATCTACGGCTTGTCTCTCAAAGCTTCCTTTTAGGTTTAAAGGAGTTAATCGGTTGTCTGCTTCAGTCACTATTTTTATCAGGTTAGATCGCTCTGACTTAATATGGAAATAGTTACGCAGGGAATTAATTTGGTTATCGTGTAATGTTTGTAGATCTATAAGTTCTCTTCCACCATCTTTTCTCGATGTGACCATTCTCTCTACGCAAGACTTTGGGTGGTGAAGTTTATAAGATGTTAGCATAGTCCTGATCATTCTTTGCATGGCTTTTAGTTCAGTCGTTGACCAGTTGATCACTCCAAAGCTATAAGTTAATATTGGAATTGCATAAGTGTTCAGGGCCTTAATAATAAACTTTCCACTGAGGTTTGTTTTCGCTATTTTGTGAATGCGTGATTTGAACTCCTGTGTTAATGTATTCTTTATGGAGTTCTTGTTTATTCGACTATTTTGGACCATGCCTAAATATTTATATACATCACTTTCTTCCATTTCCTTAATGTTTAAGATATCTGTGTCTTGACTTCTCGTTACTTTGCCTCTGGTTATGCATATGGTCTTACATTTGTCAAGGCCAAATTTCATATTAATGTCGTTGCTAAACATTGTAGTGATATTTATTAGGTGATCAAGATGTTGTTTTGATGATGCATATATTTTTAGATCATCCATATACAATAGATGGCTTAATGTTTCACTGTTGTTTGAATTTCCTTTTATTTTGTAGCCATATTTACTGTTTATGAGTAAGTTGCTTAATGGGTTCAATGCAATGCAGAACCATAGTGCTGACAGGCAGTCTCCTTGAAATAATCCACATTTAATTTTGATCTGTGAAGTTTGAATCGGTTTTGTTTTTGCAAATATTTCAATGACTGTCTTCCAATTCATCATAATATGTTTAAGGAAGTTAGTTATATTGGGGTGTATCTTATATATTTCGAGGATATCGAGAAGCCATGAATGGGGTACGCTATCGAAAGCTTTCTGATAGTCTATGAAACAGGCATGTAAGTTCCTGGTATTCCTCGTTGTTTGTTCCAATATGACTTGGTCTATAGTCAGCTGTTCCTTACATCCTTTGGCTTGCTTGCTGCATCCTTTTTGTTCTTCGCGTAGAATGTTGTTTTGTGTAACGTGGTTGTATATTAAGTGATTAAGGCATGCTGTCATGAGTTTGTATAATGTTGGTAAGAAGGTAATTGGGCGGCCATTTGCAGGGTTTCTGTTAAAGCCGTTACCCTTTGGTAGAAGATAAGTTATCCCATGCGTTAAGTAGGACGGGAACTTGGTAGGATCTTGTATGCATTCATTGAGAAGTGCTGTTAGTTTTTCATGTGCAGCTGGTAGGCGTTTAAACCAGAAGTTTTGGATTTTGTCTAGTCCCGGTGATTTCCAATTATGTGTCTTGGAGATTATTTGTTTGACCAATTCAGATGTTAAGCATCCATCTGTCATTTCATCCAAGAAATGACTTTTGTCTCTTTCCTCTTTTATCCAATTCGAATCTCTTTTATGAATTGTTTCATCTGACCATATTTCCGACCAATATTTCTCAGTTTCTTCCTTAGTGGGTAATGTATCCTCACTGGAAACAGTATTAGATCTCAGAGTTCGGTAAAAGTTTTTCTCATTCCATTTAAATAATTGATTGTTTTTTCGTCTTTGATTTGAAAGTTTATACTTGCGTTGCTTGGCAATTTGGACTGACAGTTTTTGTCTGATGGTGTCCATTATAAGGTGAGCATTGGAGTTGTTGAGCTCGTACCTTGAATGTCGATTATGTCTTTCAAATATTCTTCTTACTTTGTGCTTGAGTCGTCGTGAGTATGTACCACTCATAAATCTCTTCAATCTTTCCGTATCACTTCTAAGATCTTTAATTTTAGTTTCGATTCTTTGAAGAGTTTTGTTCTCTGTAATTCGTGGAACTCTGCTGCTTGAATATCCTATTTTATAACCCATTTTTATTGAAATAGTTACGGCAGCAGTGTAGATGAATGTATGGAAAGTGGCGAGTGAGTTTATTTGAGGGATTTGCTTGGCTATTATTTCTCTATTCACGTATTCAATTATTCGGCTGAGCTTTGTACAGGTGTTAATTTTTGGAATTTTTGGTCTCTGGAGGGATGAATGTGCTTATAAATATCATATTGCTGGTCGAATATATCAATAACATCACTTGTGTCAGTATGCCATGTACTTTGAGTTCTTTCAGGTTGATTTTGATTGAGTGGTTCAATTTCATACTGTTCTTGAATTTCTGGGTTGCTAATATTTTCACTAGGTGTTGTTCGTGTTGATTCCTTAATGACATTTCTTCTTGGTTCTGGGATCAAATTGTTCCTATGTATAACTCGTATTTGATCTGATAATCGTTGTTCTGTGACTTGAAATTCTGGGTGCAGTACTAAGAACTGTGTTCGAAGCTGAGTTCGATATCCTGTTAGGTTCTGCTCTTGTTGGGTGACGATGTAGTAAGTGCGTAAAAGATCTTCATTAATTTGATTTGTCCATTTTCTGCGCTGTCTTATTCTTCCAGCTGCTGTGAGAGCTGCATCGGTTGGTGCATGCTGTTCGCTTACAAGCTGTATATTGGTTCTATTATTTTGTATGTGCTGTGGCTCATTTGTCACATTTGATCCAGGTACCAAAGCAAATGCGCGGGAGTTTGGATGCGGTCCCGACGCGGTGGGGTTATCCGAAGTCCCCTGGGTATTTTCTTTGGTTTGTAAATTCCATCTTTAGGTTTTTCCATTTTATACCTTCTGGCAGGTGTTTCGAAAAGGCCGCTTCTAACATGAAGAACAGACGCCCACCTCCATGCTGCCTGGTTGCCAGTTTAGGATGAAGGATTTTGATGTTGTTGTTTGGTCCGCGGGTGGTATTTTATTTCCCACCTACCCGATATATCTACCGAGCTTTCCCCTATCCGCCACCTGGGGACGCGCCCTCTAGGGATACAATACCCCCCGAGGGTTATTATTATTATTATTATTATTATTTATTATTATTATTATTATTATTATTATTATTATTATTATTATTATTATTATTATTATTATTATTATTATTATTATTATTATTATTATTATTATTATTATTATTATTATTATTATTATTATTATTATTATTATTATTTAAATTATTAAAAAATCGACAATTCTCAATCTTCTAAAACTTTTTCAGGTGTTCGATATGCAATCAAGTGAAGAGGAAAGATTGGTTTGCCTTCAAGAGATATTAGAGAAAAATATTGTTGAATAATAATGTTTGTAGCCTTTTTGTATAAAAAAACTGTTTATTACTTCTTTTACAAATTTGAACTAGTATATAGAGTTAAACTATCCCACTGCCCATATAAATGTTTGTTCTTAAAATATTTGAGACTAAAAATATGTTCAACAATTTTAAAGTTAAAATAAAGTTTCTTGTATTTTTTAGCTTAAAAAAAACTGTTTGTGGAATTTTTTTTGCAAAACCTATCATTTATCAATTTATTATAATCTAGTTTATAGAATTAAATTAACCCGAAGCCCATATGATTATTTGTTCTTAAAATATTTGAGACGAACAAAATTTTTCCACAATTTTGGGTAAAGTTGCTTGTGGTTTTTTTCGCTTAAAAAAAACTATTTGTAAGTTTAAAGGCGATCCTATGTCCTGCAAGAACTACAGAGCCATATCCCTGCTTAATGTTACAAGATCCTATCCAACGTACTATGTGAGCGTCTAAAACCTTTCTGCAATACTATGATCGGCACGTACCAGTGTGACTTCAGGCCAGGCAGATCAACGATAGACCAAATCTTCACATTGAGGCAAATCCTGCAAAAGACCAACGAATTTCAAGTCGAGACCCACCACCTATTCATCGACTTCAAAGCTGCATATGATAGCATAAGTCGCCAAGAGCTTCTATTGGCGATGTCGGAACTTGGGATCCCGAAAAAACTGATCCAGCTATGTCGCATGACGTTACATAAACGCGGTATAACGTGCAAATGGGTAACAGCTCATCCGAGTTATTCCAGACGTGTACAGGGTTCAGACAAGGAGATGCGCTGTCATGTGATTTCCGCAACCTAGTCCTGGAGCAGATAGTGTTAACATGGAAGGCACTATCTTTAACAGGTCTTCTCAACTCCTTGCTATGCGGACGACATCGCCATCATCGGCCGTTCCAAGAGAGCTGTACTTGAAGCATTCACAGCTATTGATGAACGGGCGAAACGCGTTGGTCTTGAAGTGAATGAGGACAAAAGAAAGTATATGCTATCAACAAACAAAGCCTCATCTGTCGTTTGCCTAGGACAAAACGTCACTGTTGGTAGCAGTAATTTTGAGGTAGTCAAGGAGTTTACCTACCTCGGAACAAACATCAATTCCACGAACGACACCTTAGTGGAAATCCGACGAAGAATTACTCTAGCGAACCGCTGCTACTTCGGTTTGGCCAAACAAATGGGTTCAAAACACCTTTCTCGAAAGACAAAGTGCACGCTATACAAAACACTTATTTTACCAGTTCTATTCTACGGCGTCGAGTGCTGGACGATAAGTAAAAAAGGGGAATTGATACTGGGCACTTTCGAGAGAAAAATTCTTTGGCGAATATTTGGTCCCATATGCGAAGAGGGCGATTGGAGGAGAAGATTCAATCGTGAACTGTACGAGCTGTACCAAGATGTGGATGTAGTCCAAAGAGCCAAAACACGTCGACTACACTGGCTCGGCCACTTCGAGCGAATGGACAACAACGCTCCAGCCAAGAAAATCTTCGAATCCCAGCCCCCAGGTTCGAGACGACCAGGAAGACCGAACCTCCGCTATAGGGACCAGGCGGTCACAGACGCAAGAGCGCTTGGTCTCGACGACTGGAGGGAGCGTGCGAGGGACCGCAACCGATGGAAGACCGCAATATCTCAGGCAGAGACCCTTCATGGATCGGGAGCCGTATAAGTAAGTAAGTAAGTAATTTTTTCTTAAAGTCATAAAATATCAATTATAAACTAATGTGTAGAATTAAATTAACCGGAAGCCAATATCACTGTCTGTTCTCAAGATATTTGAGGCAAAAAACAAATTTTCCTTGCGTTGATTTTCGGTCCCAAAAAAATAGTTTTAGCTTAAGCTTCTAAGCCAAAACATGTGAATAAACAAACGAAAGCTAGAAATGTTAAGCTTAAGCTAGAATTTTCTTGATTAAGCTATTTAGCGTAATCTTTTATTTATTCACATGAAACAAAGCTTAAGCTAGAACTGTCTAGCTTTAGTTACTAGTAATAGCTATGACTAGCTAGCCTTAGCTTGCTCCAAAAATAGCTTAAGGTGTTTTTTTATTCACAATGCCCCCTATGTGTCATAAATAAAGTGATGTTTGATATGAATACATGAGCTTTATTTCTTTCAGGGATTTTTAATATAGGTATGCGTCACTATCGTAGTTCCTCGTGGCATAATAGTTAGTGCGTTGGACTGTCATGCCGAAGGTCTGGGTTCGATTCTCAGCCTCTGCCACCGAAAATAAAGAAATGTTTTTTCCGAGGCACTCCCTCTTGCGAGGAACTGACAAATCCTCCTAGAGTAAACTTGTCATGAATAAGTGCTTCTCACCTAGCCATTCGGACTTGGCAAAGAATTGCAGGTCCCCTCCATTCCTGCCAACAATAAGCACACAGGAATGGTTGAGAGTTGTAAGTCACTAGGCCCTGGTTCTCCACGAGCTGTTGCACCACGCAATTTATTTATTTATTTATGCGTCAGTAGCAGTCGTATTTATAAACTTTGGCAAACTTTAGAGAGCCGCCCAGCTCCAAAATGTTATTAACATTATCTATTTATATTGTTCTCTGTTGTCTTTAGGCTAATTAATTATGAATTAATTGACATTCCGAAAACCACATAAGTCACATTTTTTCAAATACTGGTTTTTGCTATAAACGCTTCCTTAAGAGCAGATGCGTATTCTGGGTATAAACCACGTATGTCAATACACTCCTTCCTCTTCAAATAATTTCCCGTAAGAAAAGTTCATTGCATAAACAAAATAAGTCAAGTAACTTGAGTGGTTTTTGCATGCATTACGAGATGGTGGAAGTAGTTCTGTATATCTAATTTAAACGTATTAAAATTGCATTGTTGCGATTGTTTTTTTTTGGAGAGAAAATAAGGGAGAATGTGTAATCCAACGTCATAGTGTCAACGTATAAAATTATGGAATATCATAAAAATTCTAAGGTTAAAGGACCCGGTTAATTGCACTTCTCCGAATTGATTTTCCTGCTTAATTAATCTTAAAAAACTGCAGCTAGCAAACGCCAAGCATGAAAATGTTAATTGAACTCCCCGGTTAATTGATCGGAAAATCAGACAAAAAAGCCGGTGCTATTAAGCGTGGAACACTGTATTAATTGAATATGTCATTTTAAAAACCAAAGTCACACGATTGAGAATATGATTATGTGCCTTATCATGATGCCCCATCAGCGAGTACTCTATTTCTTTTAGATTCGATCAGATTAGGTCTAAAAATAGTTTTCAGTAAAATTGTTTTTAGAACTAGTGATAAAATAAGTTTTTATCCCTTGGGAACATTTCTCAACATTTTGGACTATATTCTTTCAATTTTGTACAATTCACTATTGGAGTCATTTTTACATGAGAGTTTGCATTCAGGCACATATTTAAGGACATTTCAAAAATATGGCGTTTTTCTTTTTTAACTCAGAGCAGATCACGGAACTGTCAAACAAAAATTCTATGTTTCTTTTTTAGCTCAGACATATCAGAGCATAAAAAGTGTGTTTCTTTTTTCTATCGGAGCTAGCTCAGAGCTTGCTCAATTAGCTCAGGGTTAAATGACCAAGCAAATCGAGCGAAACGCTGGGCGAAGCCAACTTAACTTATGTTCTTTTAGTGATTTGGCAGACAAAAAAAAGCACATAGTTAAAAATGGATTCTCTGGACAGTCGCCCGTCAACTTCAGGTAAACAAATAATTTTGTGTTTTAGTTTTTGTGTTTATTTAGGAACATATAATTATTTCTGTTTTCTTCTTTCTGTCAAAACAGCAAATTGTAAAAAATATAAAAAAAAACACCTATGAAATTACAGTTCAGTGCTCAAGTGTGTTTCCTAATTAAATCTGAGGAATCTTATCATATTCTGCTCGGAGCTCTGCTCTGATCGCTCAGCCTCTGCTCAGAGCCAAAAAAGAAAAACGCCAATAGACTTGACTCAGTTTCTGAAATCAACAATTCTTTTTTTACATTTGGATATTTTGTATCAAGTATAGTCAGGTGGAAGCTAAAAGTTAAATAATGATTTCTCAAAGAAGAAAAAGGGGATTGGAATGAATCAAAGTTATTTTTAAAGAAAAATAATTGAATTTTCAGATTCTGTCACGAATTTTGTGAAAAAAATTATATCTATATTGAACCGATTACATTCAATCAGAAATTATTTTATTAATGAAATTGCATTTTTATTCACTGATCCCAAAACTGGTAGAATCTGGTGATGGAAATTTTAACAGGATCTTCATTACTACTAGGACTACTAGAAAAGAGCTGAGGTATACCCTAGGAAAGTGGAGCTTTTTTTGTATGACTACTCAAGTCTGGAAGTAGACCCGAAGTCCATATTTTGGCTAGATTTGTCGGTGTAATCGAAAAAATGGGGTAAATTATTTGTTCATCAGAAGCCTTAAGGTATACATTGATTAACATAGTACATTGAAAGAAAAATTTTAAATAATAGTCCATAAGACGGAGAAATTATGGAAAACATCAGCTTTAAAGGCTCAAAATTTCAATGGTCCGTTTTAACCCCTAATTTTGGCTATAAGCAAATTTTGTATTAAAAAACCCTTATAACAGCTATATTCGGCATAAAAAGTACTGAAAGAAAAGTGTATCACAATATCATATTACACACTTTGAGGTTTTTTCCACTTCGACCCCAGTGTACTGCGAGTGATTTGACAGTTAAAGTGCGAACCCAACTTGCTTGCCAGCACTCGCTAGTGAGGGCCTGAAGGTTAATTAATTAAAACATGAAAAATTAAAACATGTGAAATATTAATACATTTATGTTTAAGTTTAATTTTCAATAATTAGTACCTAATACAAAATATGATTTTAAGTTGGGTCTTGTGTGTAAATGGAAATTCACACACAAGTGCAGTGCATGCTGCGCATTATACATACGGTGACCATATTTTAGAAAGCTGAATAATGAACAAAAGAAAAAAGAAACTAAATTCATCTCAATCTTCAATCATTTATTCCATTTAATAAATATATCCTCTGAGGAAAAATGGCTCAACTTAAAATAGAATAAACATATTATTAAGGTCTAATCAATTCAGTCAGCATAGTACGCTGCTGATGCGAAACGAAAAATCCCATAAAAAAATGACAACGAAATCATAAGCTATAAATTTAGTTCTACTTTTCGTTCGAACAGTACGCTGTTCGATGAGCGAAATTGATAGTTGTAGCAGATTATTTGGAGAAGTCTACACTCATTTTTCGCCCACAATTAATTACCCGGACCATAATTGTGTGCGAAAAAATGAAATTTGTGTTTTTTCGTGTTTATTTTTGTTGTTTCTTTCATTACAGCATGGCTGCTTGTAATTTTTGTTTGCATTTGCATTTGTTTAAATTTTTTGAATTTGTGCAACTGTCAATGAATATTTTTCCGCTTAGTTTTCGTAAGCATTTCGTTGTCTTCATCGTATTAGGCTTTACATACAAACTTAGAAATAAGAAAAACTTAAAAACTTAGGTCAAGAATTTGTACTGGTTTTTCAATTCTTTATTAAATACACACTTCCTCCTGAGTGGCATCAGGGTAAGCTAAAATAATTTTCAATATTGAATTGCTATTTTATAAATAATTTCAAATAAAACTTGCAAATCTCCATTCTTCAGCGCAGGCGCAGACAACATACAGTTCACAGACAGCTGATGTGTTCATGAAAAGAATAGTTTTTGACTTGAACATGACAGATGATGCCAAAAGCGATAAAGGGTGGCAAGGCAAAATAAATTTTTACTAGATTTTTTATTTCTTCGTTCACTAACTAAGGGCATTATTGCATCATCAGTTTCTTTTATTAAATTTTTGGGTTCCCAATGTGTGCGTTATTGTTTTTGAAAAAAAATTTAAAAATACAGAACAAATAATGAACAACTAATAAAATACAGAACATTTCTATGTTTTCGTGTACAAAATAATTAATAATGAACAACATCTTCAAATACAGAACAGTTCATTATTATAATGAACGGATGGTCACCGTAATTATACATCAATTTATATGGAATAATTTTGAATGAACAACAACAACTTGTGTGTGTTACCACCAAGTTTATAGGCTGGAGTTATAGCTATTTCACGAGAGCCACCTCGATCATCAGACTCCTTTAGTGGTGCTAAGTCTGGTTATGCTCGTATTAATTGAAAAACTCTTTGCCGTCATATGGGAGCGAACCATGAACCTTGCGATTCAGAGGCCGATGCACTACACACCGCGCCACTGAAGCCACATGGTTAGCTCTATCCCAATGCAGGTTTCGTAGTTTATCAATTGCAACAGCGACTAGCATTTTTATTAACACACACAAGCTTGTTATTGTTCAGTCGGTATGATTTTGTTACAATTATATACCAGTAACACTGTTTCTTGCTAAAACAACATAAGTCAAGAACAGTCTTTCAGTTTTTTTTTGTCAATACTAATATATTTCAATCTTTTAATACCAAAATACTTTATTGAGCCTAAAAATGCTTAAAGGCATGGGGCTCCCTTAGACACATTAAAAAAAAAACGTTTAAACCAACCTCTCAAGACCGACACATGGTACAAAAAGTTGCTAGGATATGCATACATATGTATATTTGTAGGAAATTGAAATAAAGAACACGAGAGTATGTACCTGTTTTTATTCTGAAAGTTGTTTTGAGGGATTTATACATAATGAGTTAATGTGCCGACATATTTTGTTTTATTTTCAGTTTTTAACACCTAGATACCTGAGATCCGTCAAAGCTAAGTTCCTTAAATTGAAATGAAAGGAACATTTCTCACCTCTTTTATTTCTTAAAATATGATTATAGGAAATCGATTTTGAATAAAACATGTTTTTTTCAGAATAGTGGCTGAGCACGCCTTGCACAGCCACGCCATTTTGGTTGAACCATTACTAATCAATAATACAAATTTTTAATAAATAGGTATTGCTTGCATGGAGACCTCCTTAGGCAATGTTTCATATTTCCAAAAGAGACCACCAAAACAATCTCAAATAAAAACATAAAATTCAATTTCAAAGACTATTATCGTATTTTAACGTTTCCATGCAAATTATCGATACCAAAGTTATTTCTAGTACCGGAAAACATTCTTATGGCCAGTTGCACCGACCTCTTTTAAATATTTATTGCTTCGTTTAATTTTAAAATGACATTTATCGGTTGCACCAACCACTTCTTAATCTAACAGGCCAATGAACGAACCAATAAACTAAAGTTCCATTTTCCTCCAGATAAATTTTAAAAGCAAGTTTAAACGAACATACCTACAAACAAAATAATTCATTTTTATTTGACGGAATGTTGTTAACTCCAAATTAAAATAACGAAAACAACAGGTGAAGGCATTTTGTTTCCTATTTATAATTCAATCAATTATTCCAGAAAAATTATAGACTGGTCATCGTGTGTCCATCTGATACCTAACTAAACCAAAACATGGCGAGACATCGAAGAGTTGTTCAGGTTCACAGAGAAATCCATTTTCTGAATTCGATGACGTCTCTTTAAAATATTTGTTCATAATTTCAAAGAGTGTGTCGAAAATTTTTTAGTGTTAGTTGGTATCTATTTCATTAGTTGCATAATTTTTCTGAAAAAAAAAATAAAATAAAAAATAATAATAAAAACACCATGGCTGTATCTAATGAGAATACCAGAATACCTTGTTTCTGTTTATTGTGTTTTCACATTTTCCTTATTGCTATCTCACTTGCACTGGTTAAATTTGTTCGTTCAGTTTAGTAAACATATGATAAAATCCAGGGGTGGGTCATGAATTGCATTGCTCGAAAGAGATTGGTGCAACCCAAATAAATTTATCAGTCCGATAAATTTTAACTCCATTTTAGCAAAAACCGCTTTTAGTGAATTTTGCTGTAACTGGGCATTCTCTGGCGCTCAACTAAACCCAAAATATATCAATCAATCAAGGTAGGAATCAAGGTAATATTATTCTAATTCTATCAATACCCAAGGCTAGGCTATACTTGTGAATCATGTCGTGAATCCATACAGAATTTGCATTTTTGTTCACCCGTGAACGTGCCCGTGAGGCTGTGTGGAGAGTTTTCGTTCACGAGCAATTCCCGTGCATAATAAACGGGAATTCTTGGTGAACAGTTGACAGTTCTATTACAAAAGAAAAATGCCTCATTGGAGGCGTTTTAAACGTCAAAAGTTCACAACACATTCGCAAGTCTGTACTATACCATTGAGCAATGTCAAAAAATAACTTTCTCTACGGGTGATTGTTCGCTTCACGAGGAAGTATGTACTAGGCCTTACGCTCAAGTTCACTGCTGATCCGAACCAAAATCTTTAGATGGTCTCCAACACGACAGCGAAACTCTCACGAAAACACATAAAACCAAATGCATCAAAATCACAAATAGCCATGCTGTACTAAACGAAATAACAAAAAGAAAAACGAAAAAACTCAAGTGTAATTTTTATACACAGAATTTATGTCCCTGGCAATTAGTTCTGTGTGGGAAAAAACAGAGGAGACTTATCCAAATTACTTGCTACAGTTATCAATTTTGCTCACCGAACTGCATATAGCCTAGTACGCTCCCATACAAAAATGGCACAGCGAAATCATAAACGAAAAATTCAGTTCTACTTTTTGTTCTTAGTAAAGCCTAGTACGCTGATGCTGATGCGAAACGAAAAATCCCATACAAAAATGACACAACGAAATCATAAACTAAAAATTTAGTTCTGCTTTCCGTTCTGCAGTACGCTGTTCGATGAGCGAAATTGATAATTTTAGCAGATTATTTGGAGAAGTCTACACTCTTTTTTCGCACACAATTTATTACCCAGACCATTTATTTTGTGCGAAAAAATGACATTTGTGTTTATTTTTGTTATTTCTTTCATTTCGCATCAGGGGTGTACTAGGCTTACGTAAGTGATTCCTTTGTAAAAGGTGTTTTCTTAGACGTGCGGCTTTCAAGAAGAAATAAACTTAAATAAAATGCATTTAATTTAATGTTATGGCCAAGAATCTAGCTTTATAATAAAGAATAAGGGTTTTTAAAAATGATTTCGGGCAAGTGGAAGCCGCGGCTGGCTCAAACAAATTCCAGCTGAGAGGCTCAATTTCGACCACTTTTTGCGGCAATTGGGGCCGTATGTCAGCAATAACGCATGTATGGCATGTATAACCGTCTTGTTGGAACCAAAGGTCGTCAACATCAACATCCTCCAATTCAGGCACGAACAAGTTAATAATCATGGCCCTATAGCGTTCCCCATTGACTGTAACATTATGGCCGGCTTCATTTTTCATCGCAGCGCGCGAACTGAACCATTATTTTAGTTATAAATTTTCACGATTTGCAAACGTTGTTCAGGAGTAAGTCTTTTCATTATAAAATGGCAAGCCAAGCTGAGCATACATCAAGTGACAGCTTTCAAAAAGACCAACTCCAAAAAAAGTATTGCCAGATTGAAAACCACACGTCTAAAAAAAACACCCTTTATATACACAACATTTGAGTATTCACTAGCACCGCTAATCTGTGAAACACCGCGTGTAGCTCCATAATATAACTAAAGGGTCCGCCAAATAACTTTTTTTTTTTTTGAAAATGCTACTACTACATGGAGTGTAGCTTCGGCTGTGTGGCACGTAGCGCCGTCCTGTTGAAACCAAATGTTGCTAATATCCTCCTCTTCAATTTTTGTGAACAAAAATTCGTTCAACATGGCCCGATAACCAGTGTTGGCATTAATCGATTAATTTTTTAATCAATTAATTAATTTGATTAATTTTAATCAGATTAAATTAATCATGATTAAAAAAATCATGATTAAAAACTTAATCTTAATCATGATTAATCGGGTTAATCATTAATCATTAATTGATTAATTGATTAACTCTTTTGTAAACTGATGCATTCATCAATGTTGTAGATTCTACGTAACAGAAATAATGGAAAATTATGACACAGATTACTTAGAACATTTTATCAGAGGCCACGGAGGTGCCCATCCAAGTTTGGGACACCTCGCTTTTTACAGGAACAAACTCTGGCGATTTTCGACTCCCCTCTATCTTCAGAACTAATAAAGTCAGAATCTTTAAATTATCAGTATTAGCTAAACTAGTCAAACACAATATGCTCACTAGATTTCATCTCCTTAAAATTAGTAGTTCCTTAGGTATAGGACGGGTTGGGGTTGAAATCCCGCGAATCAAAATCCCGTTTGTCGAAATCCCGCGTATCAAAATCCCGTTTTTCAAAATCCCGGAAATCAAAATCCCGAAAATCAAAATCCTACTACTATGCGACAGCATTTTTGTTTCCTATGCAATTTGCAAATTGCGTTTAAAGATTGAAGTCGATTTTTTCGTATAATGCGATGCATTAGTTGAGGATGGCAAATACACACGAATAAACACCGAGGTGTGTATGGGGGGCATGCCATTATAGGCATGCCATTATAGGATTTGGGTAGGGTGCGAAGTTGGGTGTATGCAAAGTTCCTTTTGCATTTAAAGAAAAAATATCATTCACACATAATTCGAAAAAAAATTAAAAAAAGACAACAAAAATCGATAAAGTTTAGCCGAAAAAACTGAAAATATTTATTTTTAAAGTTTTAGAAAAACTTTTTTGCCAATTTTATTTTGACTTTTGGGAACGGGCACATTCCAAGATCACGAATATGCATTTTATAAGTCGCTAGGACGCTTGGTTTAGCTGCAAATCAAGTTTAAAGATGTAAACTTTGATGCCTCTAGGACGCTTAGTTTAGCCGCAAATCGCGTTTAAAGATAAAAGTAGATTTTTCGTATGATTCGATGCATCTATCCAGCGCCAGTGTCAAGTTTTCTTGAGAAACACTACCTTGGGTGGAAAATAAACGCGAATAAACAGTGCAACCCCCCTGCTTGGGCTCATTATAGGATTTGGGGTGGATGCGAGGTTGGGTGTATGTATAGTTTCTTTTGCATTTAAAGTCGCTTGGACGGATATTTAAGCCGCAAATCAAGTTTAAAGATGTAAGCTTTGATGCCTCTAGGACGCTTAGTTTAGCCGCAAATCGCGTTTAAAGTTAAAAGTTGATTTTTCGTATGATTCGATGAATCTATCCAGCGCCAGTGTCAAGTTTTCTTGAGAAACACTACCTTGGGTGGAAAATAAACGCGAATAAACAGTGAGGTATGTATGGGGGGGGGGCATGCTGCCCCCCTGCAACCCCCCTGCTTGGGCTCATTATAGGATTTGGGGTGGGTGCGAGGTTGGGTGAATGTATAGTTTCTTTTGCATTTAAAGTCGCTTGGACGGATAGTTAAGCCGCAAATCAAATTTAAAGATGTAAACTTTGATGCCTCTAGGACGCTTAGTTTAGCCGCAAATCGCGTTTAAAGATAAAAGTTGATTTTTCGTATAATGAGATGCATCAACTGAAAAGTGGCACTTCCTAGATTATGAATATGACGCTTTTAGTGAGTTTCATTGCCAATGGTTCTCAGGATTTAAACCCCCTTTTTGGGTCCTCTGTCCCGCTCACGAAACTTCGTTGCTCAGCTTCGGGTATTTAAAGTCACCTGGCAGGCGCCAAAGTCAAGTTTTCTTGAGAAACAGTACCTTGAGTGGACAGCTTCGCGGGTTCTCAGGATCTTAACCCTCCTTTTGGGGTCCTCTGTCCCGCTCACAACGGAGTGTTGCTCCACTTTGGGTATTTAAAGTCGCCTGGCAGGCGCCAATGTCAAGTTTTCTTGAGCAACATATCATTCATATTTTTAAAAAAAACTTGAAAACGAAAAAAAAGTTTAGAAAAGTTTAATTTTTGATTGAAATTTTCTTCAAAAACAAATTTAGGAAAAAGTTATTTATTCTAAATTAAAAAAAAAAAAGTTGAAAAAGTTTGTATTTTTTCCAAAAAAACTTTCCACCTCTGTTCTGAATCCAGGCCCACCTCTTTCAAGATCTAGACTGTGCTAAAACCTAACGCATACTACCTCAGCCTCCAACCCCATAGTGTTCAAACAGCAAAAGCAAGTAGAGTTGCCTGACTGTACATTTTTCTAAGACTTAGTTACTATTTAATCAAATAATCAAATTAACAATTAATGATTTTGATTAATTAATCTTAATCAAATTTTTTTGATTATGATTAATTAATCTTAGTCAAATTTTTTGATTATGATTTTTAATCATTAATCAGATTAACTTTGGGCCAACACTGCGGATAACGATCGCCATTGACTGTAACGGCCACTCGAAGAAAAATGGCCCAATTATGCCTCTGGACCAAAATCCGCACCAAACAGTGACTCGTTTTGTGTGTATCGGCTTTTCAATGGCGTGCGGATTTTCTGTGCCCCAAATGCGACAATTTTGCTTGTTTACATACCCGCCAAGATCAAAATGAGCTTCATCTGAAAAGATGATTTTTTTGGCAAAATCGGCATCTTCTCTAAGTCGATCAGGCCCACCATTTGAATGAAATTATTTTTCATTATTAACCGGAAGGATTGTACTTTCAAATAAAAAAGAAATTTGAGAAAATATTCAGTAGTTTTTTTATAGCATTTTCAAAAAAAAAAGTTATTTGGCGGACCCTTTAAATAAAGTTTAAATAGGAACAATTATAAAGTTTGTAAGTATTGCCCTTTAAATTTCGCTGTTCACAAAAAAAAATCTATCAAAAGAATGTAAAGATGGCATCACTATTCATATTTTCCATGAACATACACTTCCACGTTCCATAATTTGAACTTCGCAAACATGAACGGCAAACTTTTGCGTATAGGTAAGTTTTTCACATACACTAGTGCAAACTGCAAAAGCATGTCGATATCTTCCCGTAAGAATGTATTAAGCAATATTTTCAGAATTTTAAATTAAAATTTTAAAAAACCTTTTGCTTAATTATTTCTTTGTGAATTTTGTTGTAATAAGCAAATTTTTAAATGGATTTTGAGTTAAAAATCCTGTGCCAAATCTTTTTATTTCGTTAAATACACAAATAAAAACTGAACAAGAGGTTTTTTCGATGCCTTTAATGTTTTTTAAATGTCACTTAGTACATTCTTACGGGAAGATATCGATGTTATTCACCACGGTAATCTGTAAGTGTGCAAATTGATTTGAGAGAAAGGTCTCGGTTCTTTACATTAATGTTTGAAAATAGTTGAAACATCTATATGGTGCGTACTGCTTTTGTCCCAAAATTATGCAAAACATTTTGGAATGTACTGCTTTTGTCTTTTCGAAAACGACAGCACTGTTTATAACCACACAAGATGGAGACAACACATATAATAAATTACATACATGTATTGCTAAAATTATAAATAAAATGAATGAATTACTTACTTAATCAATTACAGATCAGTGTTTCCGAATGCAAATAGAACTACATATTTCATTCCTTCCCGACGTTCGTTGTTTTTTCCAATTTTTTCAAGGGGTCTTTACAAGCTGTAAACAAATTACATTACACAAATTATTTTTTCTTTTAAAAAGGTGTTGGCTTAAATACTTTCTACATTGATGTGAAAGTGGTGCTCGTCAAGTCGAAAGTTTCTTCGAAACTCAGGACTACAAAAAATAAAAACGATAAAAAAGTTTGCTTTAGCAAAGTAAATGATCACAATTTTTTGATTTTAGATGACAAGTGATTGCATTTGATTACACTAAAAATATGATCTCTTAAACGAAAAAGCAGTTTTCGTAATTTTCATTTTCTCGAAGAATGAACCAAAGAATTATTAAAAGCATTACTGGATACCAAACAAGTACTTAATAACGTACAATTCTGAACAAATTAAGTATACAACTTTTTTTTTAATTTTGTAAACAAATTTTTTATTTATTTATTCATTTATTTCGTGGTTGCTTAAAACTATAAGATACAATAGGGTATTCATGTAACAGCGTAAGGTCGTCGTAAACGTGTTAGAGTTTTAAACTTCGTAATTCTGTCACAATTTGTATTGACTTAAGTCTGTGTCATGAATACCCTTAATATCTTTAAAGTTATCTAGTTCTAATCTAAACTTTAACAAAAGAGCAAAATAAGGTAAACAAATAGTATGCATCAGAAACTAAATTAAATCTTCAATTATAATTGAAATTTACAATTTAGTACAGTGTTATGTATAATTATAACTTACAAATTTCAAAAGTATTCCTTTAAGATTCTCTTGACACTTGACGTATTTTGCATTTCTTTGATATGACTTGGTAAAAGGTTCCAAAGACGGACTTTACTAACAAAAAATTGGCGCTCGGATGAACATCGAGATTTTTGTGAGTTTTCAAATCTAATTTTGTCAAAACAATATTGAGGTTGGCGTTTGTGCAATGGATGTATTGAAGAGTAAGGTCAAACACAGAATCATTATGAGAGGTCAACTAAATCATATTATGGTCTGGAAGTATTTTTTTGAAATTCCTAAAAGATATCTTTGCCTGACCAATTACTGAAACTAGCTAAATTTGTATGACTATTAACTGACCTTCGAAGTGGCTCTCATATGGGGTGCAAAGATTTCCGAGTCCCTGACCTTTTAGGTATAAAAAAATTGATAGCTTAAACTTATATCAATAATCGATTTAATTTTTGGTTGAAAGTTAGGAGTAGAAAAGGCCATTTTTTATATACCTAACTTTGTTTTTAGCGATTTTAAACAAACCATCAAACCATTTTCAAAATCATTTTTAACGCAAACATTAAAGTTAACAGAAGTTGAGTTCTTTTATTATTACTTGAAATAAATTATTAATTTATTATTGAGCAAAATTAACTTAACGAAAACGCAGTTTTTACAACTGTAGGTATCCTTAAAAGAATATTGTTTGTATTTCACTGAAGAAAGAATTACTTTTGTGAAGCATTTTCGCGAGCTGTTTGTTTTTTACTCGAAATTTTTTGCATTGCAACCTTAAAACACATAGATCGTCGGCTTAGAGTTCGAAAAGCGGTTAACTCCATATTTTTTTAAATCATTATATACCACTTCAAAATCGCTAAAAAATACAAACATCTATAAAATCTTTCCAATTCTACTGAATTTCGCAATAAAGAGTGTTGAAAAATACTTTATGTAATTTGGGCTTAATTTAAATAACTAATTTTAATAAAACACTTTTTAAATAATTTTTTGTAAAAAATTCAAAATAGTAGTTAGCTGCTTTTCACTCTATGCCGATGAGATGTTTTATTTATTGACAACCAAATTAACAATTTAATAAATTCGTAGAGGAATTTTGTTCTTTGAGTAGTGAAAGCATTTTTTAATGATGGAATTCATATACATATTTTAAATTTATTTATACTTGGGAAAAGCCCCAGGGGTATATGCCAATGTATCTCAGTTCGGAATTCTGTCGTATTCCAAGTATTTCTTATTCGTGAAGGTGGTTGGCATATTCTATGCCGCGGATTGATAAGCACTGGGTTTCATAAGAAAGCTTAAAGTCTAGTACATACTTGTGAATCATGTCGTGAATCCATACAAAATTTGCATTTTTGTTCACTCGTGAACGTGCTCGTGAAGCTGTGTGGAGAGTTTTCTTTCACGAGCAATTCCCGTGCAAAAAGTACAGGAACTCTTGGTGGCAGCTTTAAACGTCAAACGTTCACACATGAGCGCCACCAGGATTTCTTTCAAGGGAGTGCATAAAGTACATTTGCATCAGCAACTACACATTTACACTATTTACTGATGCAAAATACAGAATCATAGGAACACAATTTACCTATATTATGTCAAATTCAAATCGCGTGGGTCGGGTAGGTATTTGTTTGATAATGCCTCGCGGTAATGCCTCTATAGAGTTTGCGGTCATTTTCGATGTTGAATTCAAGCGTCCTTGAGTAACATGCTATCAGTACTGCTTAATGCAAGCATTCGTAACATTATTTCTGTTCTCTTCGGGTTTTTTCACCTTTAGATACTTGGAAATATTAACATGTCACAGTCATCATTTAGCGTGATGTTAGTTGTTAGTAAACAAAATAAAAATAAAGCCTAACACACTACTAAAGACAACATATAATATACAAAATTACAAAGAAAACAATAAGTGAATTATTACACTATATAAATTAGGTGAGTGGTAACACCCAAAATTTAAGAACGCTCATACAACTTGCGCTTAAGTGTAAGCTTAGAGTAACTCAAGTCAAAGTTCTTATTCGCCCCATGCTTCATACGAGTCAGTGGCTCATTGAGACCATAATTGGTACGATGGAAGTCAACATGAAAAATGTCAGTGTTCCGAGACCTGTGGCTTCTAACTATTAAATAAATTTGGTTTGAAAGAACCGATGAATCAATAGAACCAGTCAGGAGTTGGTGTAAAAACATAACATCAGTTACTTTTCGACGTTTTTCCAGAGTAGTCATATTCAAAAGAAGTAGGCGATTGTAATATGGAGGGAGATGATTTGGATCATTCCAGTTCAAATGGCTCAGTGCGAAACGTACATATTTTCGCTGGACGGATTCGATGCGGTCAATATGCACAGAGTAGTGAGGTGACCAAACAGTGCTCGCATATTCTAAGTGGGGACGAACAAAAGAGTTCTACAACGAAGATGTTACGAGACTATACGAAAATTCCTAACTCCAACGCTTAATAAAACCAAGTATTGAATTGGCTCTATTAACAATTTTCTCAATGTGGAGTGAAAAGTCAAAATTTTGTGAGAAGTATACGCCTAGGGCACACGTTGTGTTTACTCTACTAAGTACAGATTGATTTATGCTGTAATTACAAAATATTGGATTTTTTTTTTTCTAAAAAAGACATTGCTTGGCATTTTGACACATTCAAAAAAAGATTATTCTGTGAACACCAATCAGAAAAATTATTAAGGTCATTTTGAAGAGAAATTGAATCTGCATCATTTCTGATGATTTTAAATAACTTATTATCATCAGCGTAGATAAGAACCTTACAGGATCTTATTATTGAAACAACGCCATTGATAGATATTATAAAGAGTAATGGACCAAGGTGACTACCTAGCGGGGCACCAGATTCTGCGTTTATAGGATCAGAAATTATTCCTCTGAAAAGAACTTGGTATGTCCTTCCCTTCAGACATGACTCGATCCATTGGATAAAAGCTGAAGGGAAACCCATATATGAAAGTTTAAACAAAATAAGACTATGAGACAGCTTGTCGAGGGCCTTACTGAAGTCTGTATAGATACAGTCAACTTGATGGCCATTCTCAATAGTTTTATTTGTAAAAGATGTGAATTCAAGAAGATTAGTAACAGTGGATTTTTTTCATAAGCCCATGTTGCTCGTTCGCAAGAAAATGTTTGCAATTGAAATCTGGAATACAATAGCTTCAAATAGTTTCGGTAAACATGAAAGCTTGGCTATTGGCCGATAATTTGAAATATCACCACGATTACTTTTCTTATGGATAGGAATAATGAATGAATTTTTCCAGATGTTAGAGAAAATTGATTTTTCTAAGGAATTCTGAAATAAAAATGCTAACGGTCCCGCCAGAGTGTAGGAACAGTTTTTCAAAATAAATGCAGGAATTCCGTCAGGTCCACTGGAAGTATCGTTGTCGAGTCCCTCCAGATGTATTCTAACGTCCTCCACTGTTATTACAATTTTATTCATTGAGCTTTGAGAAAAGCTATTCAAATGAGTAAAATTGCTTATACAAGGTACAAAATCATCATCACAAAAGGAAAGTTTAAAGAAGCATGAAAACATATTGCAAATAACAAGAGGGTTGTTGGTTGTCTCATCCAAGTAGATGGATATCCGTCAGATTTTCTCTTGCCATTAACAAATTTATAAAAAAGTTTAGGGTCAACAAGAAGGGACGAACGCATTTTGACCATATAACTATCATACAGGTCTCTACATAGTGATTGGAACTCGTCATACAACGTGCAATAGTTGTTGTAATCATCCGAATCATTAGATACTAAGTACTAAATAGTGGCAAGACAGACTTATAAATCAAATCAACCATCTGAAAAATGGACGAATTTTTTAGATCATCTATATTTATCCCGTACTTAGATTCTATTATTTCTTCCTTAAGAAATCGATTTTCTACAACAAACAAAAAAGCATTTTCGCTTATGCAGCTTCACCCGGAAAATATGAGAAATTTAGATAGATCAGCATTTATAGCGATAGCAGAAGATATACAGAACCTCTAAATAATTTTATTGCCGAGGCTACCACATGGTATGAGACGATGAAGACAAATGAAGCAAATAATGCGGTTATAAATTAATCTGTTTTTTGCATACGCAAAAGCCACACCGTTTTACCCAGCTGTATGTCACGCAATCAAAATTGGTTTAACAATTCGAGCAACAACATGTAGTATTGAACGTACATTTAGCACATTAAGACGCGTTAAGACGTGGAATCGCTCAACTATGGGAGACGCAAGACTAAGCGGCCTGTGTATGCTCAGCAGCGTTACCACTTCCGAAAACAAAGCCGAAGTAGTTTTGAAGAAAAATGTGAAGTAGATTGAGAAAAATCGAAGTAGATTTCAAAATGTACTTTCTTGTACAAACATTTATTAGGTCAAGAGCCGGGTACTTTTTTCTTGCAATTTATTCCTGAACTGATTTTCTTGATGGAATATGTTCAGGGGTGTCCCCCGAATATAAATCCAAGTTGGCGAGACTGGGAGGCACACGAGCGTCAGCCGCCATCTTGGAAAACGCGTTTTATCATATATCTCATGAACCGTGCATCGTACGAATATAATAGTAATTTCTTTTGAAAGCTAATATTCCATTCATTTATTTGTTTTTCTAAGTTATGTTGTTGTTGCCAAAAGTTTTTGAGAAGTTTAGTTTTTAAGCCAGTCCCGCCAACTTGGATTTATATTCTGGGCTCTGGGGACACCCCTGAACATATTCCATCAAGAAAATCAGTTCAGTAATAAATTGCATTAAGAACCTCTTTTTTTGTTCTGGCTCTTGGAGTACCTATATATTTTGATTAAATTTAATTAAATTAAACTAAAAAAAGCTAAAAACAAAAATGTTATTCTCTCAGACTTCATATCAACATACTTTATGTATATTTCAATATAGCTGAAATTATAAAACAAATTGTTTTTTTTCGACGGTAATTTTTATTTGTTTCACTTCAAAACCTGACAACACCTGGTTCAAGTGTACATTTTTGTACGAACCTATTGTTTACTCCTAAACAGTAAACGCCACTTATTCCAGTCATTTTGTGCTCAAAACGGTGCTTACCAGCATGATACGTCAGGAAATTTTATTCGCAAATCTACATAAAGCAGGGAAAAAATCAAAACTACGCCACAATATGGCTGGATTAACTGCGAATTCAATGAAATAAAGGAAAAGGAAGTAGATTTTTTTTTTTTTGTAAAATTGAAGTAGGTTGAAACAGAGAATTTTAAAATGAAGTAGATTCCCATATTTCAGTGATGGTGCCCCCCTGCCGGCACCCATGCGTTTACAACACATTTGCAAGTCTGCACCAGTGAGCAATGTCAAAAAATCTCTTTCTCCACTGGTGATTGTTCACTTCACGAGGAAGTATGTAAGGTTAAAATAATTGGCTATCTAATGCTGCTAAAATAATTTACACCTCTCATATAAAAATTCCCGTGTTTTACTAGGTTGAAGAACATTTCAATTTTTTTCGAGCACATTTTGTTGAAAACCCACTGAAAATGTTTCGAACTTCTCAAAACAGTTTGCATTTTTGTTTTACGCCTTTTCTTTCTATTTTTTTTTTGGTCCCTCAATGTGGCTGGTTTCTTCTAACCGTTTTCGAGAAACAAATTTTTAAGGCATTTTGTCTTTTCGATGCAACATTCAATGTGACTTATTTTTTTAATATAAATTCATAACTTCTGAAGTACTTATCGCATTGGAATAAATTATAGCTCAATTTACTATCATAAAAAGTACATTTATAATGGATTTTTTGCTTGAATAAATAACTACGGGAAAGTTTTGTAAAGTTGCAACAAAACTATGTATATATAGCTCAGTCTTACGCTTATTTTTTTTTTTTTAATATTAAAACACAATGGAAAATTTCACAATCGCGAAAGTATGCTAAAAGTTGCAACAAAACTATGGGTCTTACCAATAATCCAATTTAGCGTTGATTTATTTAAGCTTTAAATTCTCTTATTATTGATGCTTATTTTAAGGCTCGTAGGGAAAATATTTGTTGGTAAATTTGATCATTAAAACCAGCCTGAGAAGTGTTTGTTTTATAATGCCAAAGAAGTATAACTTCTAACGTGTGTACATAAAATACACTTCACACACTTTTCTATCATTTTTTTTTTTCATTTCACATATTGCTGGGGGGAGGGGGGTTTTTGGAAACCAAACAAAAAGATATTTTTTTAACATGAACGTACATTAGGGTGTCTGTTATTTTCCAAAATGATTGTTTAATGGCTAATGTTATTAATGGCTAAACCAAAAGTTGTCCAAGCACGGGAATTCCCATATAAAACATTATTGATTAAAAGTCTAATTATTTTTAAAAAAAATTATTGTTCATAAGGTTTTGAGTGGGGTTTTTTAAAGGGATGATAAAATAACAAAAATCAACAAAAAAACTTAGAATAGCTGCATTTATTCAAAAAAAAAAAAAAAAAATCGTGAAAAAAGCAGGATCCATACAAATTTGTATGGGCTAATGACATCGGGCAAAATTTTGTTAGTCAAATATTTTTTTGGACATACATTTCTTATTAAGGGGGGCCATAAAATAATATTTTGGGAAAAAGACAGAATCTGAAATCAAGTAAAATGCATTTAAGATTTTTTTAATATTTCTGTCAACTTTATCACTTTGTTTCAAAAGTGATATTTATTAGTTTTACTGAATCATTATCAATTACACACTTAAAAGTCACTTTGAAGTTGCAAAAGATCAAAGTCTGAAAACTGTTTCTATTCTATTTTTAAAAACGGCTAATTGAAATTAGGTTACATTTGAACACATGGATTACTTCTCAGCTTCTATTAAGTCACGTTTATTAATTCTTAGTCCCTCTTCATTGAGAACAGTGACCTTAATATAACAGGTTTGGAATTGGAACTCTAATAAATAAGAATAAAATGAGAGCAATCAATAACTTCACAAATACTTCAGGGAAGCAGAGATGTTTTAAGAACACTTCGGAGCTACTCTTGTGAAACTAAATTTTTGAATTCTCGTTGCACAATTGGGTAACTGTATCGAAACTGTATCGAAAGCCTTGAGATATCAAGTAGCACCAGAAAAGTTACATCATCCTTACCCAACGCTTGCCGTATATCTTCGGTCACGTTTAACAGTGCTGTGATACAACTATGCTTTTCAAGAAAGCCAGACCAGACTGTTTAAAAGTGAGCAATATGTTCTTCGTTAGATAAGCAATGATCTATATCTGTAGAATTCTTTGAAAGAAACAAACAACATTTAAAAATATTGATTTGCGATAAATATTTAGTAATTAACATTGCAAAACCATGGATCTACGTTTTTTTTGTCGCAATTTGCAACTCCTTAAGAATAGTTTCAAATCACCAACAAAAATTCCTAAATCACGACTTTCCTGTCGCAATTTACTTCTCGAAGAGATAAAGCACCACAACATGGCATGTATCTAATCTTTAATGTGTGACATCAACGATCTGTAATGCAAATTGGCAAAGTGGTTGCTCGCTCCGTAACTCAAGGGTTGCGAGCTCAAATCCAAGTCGAGTCAAGCGTAAAGTATTTATTTCAAATAAATTAAATTAAATACGTATACCTGCAAAATGAAGGGTAGAGCAAAATTGATCTTTTTCAAGTGGCAATATCACGAAATAAAAGTGGTGATCACAAATCTTTTTTGCAAATTTACAAATTGCGCAATTGAGGAATATTTGGATCAAATTGCAATTTGTTGTTCGCAATTTTTGTTTTGTCTCGATAGCATAATCGATACTTAAAGAGGGTTGATTTACGATTTTTGTGTATCAATATCTTCATTTAGTTCAGTTTTGCAAATTGCAAACAAATAGTTGTAAATTACAAAATCCCGAGCCAAGGTATAAATCGGGATTAATTTTTCGTAGTTTGCAGCTCATTTTTCGTGATCTGATCCAAGAATTCTTTCCGTGGGGACGGGAGAAGGTGCATATTATGCACATGCAAAAAACAATTGACAACTTGGAGGAAAGAATTAATCAAGTGCGCCCGGTTTATAAGCAGTAGGCTACCTAGTTGATGGAGCCCCCGCAGTAATATCCTTTTTATAGTTTGACACAGTAATATTCCTGGCAAAAATAATAACAACCGTGACGATAAAAACAAAATAAAATGCAATTTGAAGTTATATGAACGCATTAAATATTGAAAAATACCAATCTGACATTTCATTTAGAGTTCACAATGACATTTTTAAGTGAAAATCATAATGAAACTCGTCTCAAATTACCTGCTGCCGAAAATAATTTGTTTCGAGTTGACCGACGACCGACAATCCTGGATTGTATCAAGTTACGTGCTGGCACCCCGGGCTTTCAACAACATCGACACTGTTAACTGAATGAAAACTAAAACCAGGGGTGCCAGCACGTAACTTGATACAATCGAGTTTTATCGATACAATTCATAGTACCTTTTTGGTTCAATCGGGTATCCTCGATTGTATTGTCACAGTTGGCAGCACACAAACTCGAAAATGACGTTTGAAACTAAAGTTTTTACTCGACAGAAAAGCACTGAAAACCAAAATGAAATAAATAACCACTTTTATGTATGAGTTGTCACCAAGATTTAGCCAGGGAAATACTTAAAACTGCCCAAAGGAGGGAAAACAGCTATTTTCTGTGGGAAAAACTGGCTGATTCTTTAAACACAGAGGGTCCTCCACAAACATCTTAAAGATTGGAAAAAGGAAGTTTGTTGTTAGTAACAAGTAAATACACCTAAGGGCACGGGCGGACGTACATATGTATTTGCATGCAAAAAACAATCGACAACTTAGAGGAAAAAATTATTCGAGTGCGCCGCATCGGTTTATAAGCAGTAGGGTACCAAGTTGACAGCAAAATCCTGTTTATAGTTGGACAAAATAATTTTCCTGTCTATAATAATTCAAACGGTGACGATAAAAATAAAATAAAATGCAATTTGAACGAATTTTATTTTTTCACAATGATATTTTTAAGTGGAAGTCACAATGAAACTCGTCTTAAATTACGTGCTGCCGAAAATAATTTGTTTCGAGTTGACCGACGATCGACAATCCTCGATTGTATCAAGTTACGTGCTGGCACCCCAGGTCTATCTGACTGAAGCAATGATGAAAAGGAAGTATCTATACTCACCGGAGGCATTGATAGTGATGGTAAAGACACAAAACACTTATTAAGAGCATTTCCATCGACATCTTCAGTAGGAGCACCACTAGACTTAACAATGCCAATGCTCCGAAGGTTATTCTACAATTGACGCCCATTAAAATTAGTACTAAGCTGGTGTGAATACATTTGGGATTTGACCACACGTATTTTCGCTACACCTTTAATGCGAAGTAAGCAATGTGCACGTCGTAGTTCAACCTACCGGTAAATTTCCAACTGTTATACTATGGGTAAACCAAGGTTTATTGCTTGGTTTTATGATTTTTGTTGCGTAAGTATCAAATAAAGTTTTAATATTGTCAGTTAAAGACTGCACTTGCTCGTTTGAGGATTGCATATGCAAAATTCGATCCCAATGTGTAGAACTTCTGTGCTCTTCTAAATGTTGAACATTAACATTTTTAAAATCTCGATAAGTGATTTTCTTGCACGAGTCATCAAAACTTAACTTGAAAGTTAAAAAAATTAGGTCATACAGGTGCAGAAAGCTGGTCATACAATGCCCCGTCGCTTGAGTTGCTAACAAAAAATAAGTCCAATAATATTGCATCGTCCCTAAGAGAAGTTAGTTGAAGTACTAATATAAATTGGTCTTAGGTTAAACGTACGCATATTAAGAGTGAGAATATTCGGATTCAAAAGGTTGCAGTTAAGATCACAGGATATTGGGGAAACCCAATGAAATTTCCTCTAAAAACTTTAACTTTAACAAACAAATACCCAATACTACTGCAAGCATCAGTTAAATGTTTAACTTTACATTTAAGGGACACTTTTACGTATATTGCTACACCTCCCCTTATATGTTCCTTTCTATTTAACCGAAAACACGGTAACCCTCTAAGCTACAAACCTCGTCAGTCGTCATTTCATCCCAAAGCCAAGTTTCCGTTACACAAATAACATCGACATCTGATACAACAAAATGATCGCGAAACTCATCAATTTTTGGTAACAAACTTTGCGCATTGATTCGCAATTTCGGAGACCGCATTTCAGCTTACTCAGAACTCTTACCATCGAATGTTGTACCGAAAAAAGAAAAAAAAAAAGAAAAAAAAGAGAAAATAAAAATAAAAATTATAAGAAATGATAAAGTTTGAAAGGGTATTTATCCGTCAATTTGTAATAAAAATGACAATTTTAACGTGCCATATTCATTTTGTTTGATCGATTGATTGATGATTGATGTTTTGAGCCTATTGTTGTCCCATAAAAAGTTATGCGTAGTTTATTTAGAAATTAAGAAATCATAAATTTTTCGACTTTTTGTTGGTTGTTTTTTGTTAATTTTTCCTGCTTATAATTTATAAAATTTTAAAGACCACCCATCACGATAGAAAATTGAATTTTTGAATAAAAATTTGTAAGTGTAAAATTATCACATGTGTATCATTGAAAAGTAGCCAGTGTGACCATTCTCTTAGAAACGCATGGGTGAATTAAGTAGCATTTTCGGTTCTAAACGTACTTATGGGCCAAACAAACATATTCATTTATAAAAAAACCCTTGCAGGTAATTGTTCCTTTATATTTCTCATTTCGAATAGCCTTCCATTCAAAAACTTAAAGCTTACACAAAATAAAAGAATACATTTTTAGCTTTCAAAAAAGCTTCAACATAGTCAATTTTTCAGAAAATTACCCATCCTAAATTGGGGGGGGGGGGAGGTGAACCCCAATTCGCATAAAATTTCCAACCTACATGTTATAGTTTTTTTGTCTTATAATTTATACAAAACTTAAGAAAAGTATAGGAGGTTGAAATTTTGTGTCGATAGCGCAATTGATGGAGGCAACGAATTAATATGGTGGATCAGTCAAAACATAACAAAATGTACTACTTATTGATATACATACATACATACTAAAATAATCTATTTGAAGGTTTTATAATAAATATGGATGACTTTAAGGAAGTACATGTCTGCAAAGTTTCATCAAAATTTGAATTCGATATTACAGCTACGAAGTCTCATCAAAATCGTTTTAGCCGTTTTTGAGAAAATTAAAAAGATATTGTTTATTGACAGGGTTTTATCTTCAGATAAAGTCATAAAATAACTTTTCTTTATTAATTATTATTTTAATCATTGTTTGTTTTTTATTTTATTTGACTTGTTTTGAGCTCATGGGCTGTCATGTTCTTAGCAAGAGATGGAAAACGTCCAGACATGGGCTTTAGGGCTGGCCACGATACCAGTAAAGTAGTAGTAAAAAGTATCGTTTTTTATCGGTATCGGAAAACCAAACGATACCGAGACGATACCAGAAATAAGTCCCGGTATCGTTTGGTATCGTTATCAGAAACCCAAACGATACCGAGACTATACCAGAAATAAGTCTCGGTATCATTTGGTATCGATATCGGAAGCCCAAACGATACCACCCGAAACGATACTGAGATGATACCGAACGCGATACCGTACTTTTGGGACCGAAATATGCCGAGACTCTCGGTCGGTAGTATTGTTTGGTATCGGCAAAAGAAAATGGATTTTTGAATATTATTATTTATTATTACATACAAGTAAACAATCCTGGAAACGGCTATAACGAATTGGATGAAATTTTCAGAGTTTTTAAGCAAAGAGGTCTAGGAAATGATTTTAGTGAAAACCACGGCCATTTTTATCATGCTTTATTCTTCGGATACAATTTCAAGACTTTTACCTGGGTCCTGAGTGAAGTAACTTCAGTAAATGCCTCCCACGAGCCACGCTTGTAGGTTCCAACCAGCGTTGCCATTAAATTTTTTTTCAGAAATCTGCAATTATGACGGAAAAAAATCTGCATTGCAGATTTCTAAGGACTTCTAAAAAAAATATGTATTCATAAATAAAGTTTTTTATAAAAATGTTAAAAAAAATAACATAAATTAATTCAATTAATAAACATAACATTGTTTTTTTTTTTTTATTTTATGTACTCGTGCACAGCCGAGTTACCTAAATACTTAAAGCATTTCATATTTTACTTTAAAGTCAGTGCAGTTGTAGTGATTTAAATTTATGGAATAGAACTTTATATAAAGATGACTGCATACAGAAAAATTATTGAGGATTTTTTAAAGAGAAAAAAAGAAGAACAAAATATTAAAGTAGATACGAGTGCAGACATAATCTGCGGTGCAGATTTTTGATTTTCAAAAATCTGTAGACGAGATGAAAATCTCCAAATGCAGATAAATCTGCACTAATGGCAACGCTGCGCTGGTTCCAACCTAACAATTTTACCATACCCATTTTTTAGTAACCAGTACCACCAATGGAATTTTTTTTTTAATTTGTTCATTAATTGCTTAACTGATATGGATCAATATTTTTAAACGGCTGACGCTTAGTATACAATGTCTGAGCTTAGTTCTGATTAGTTATCTAACATATTGTATACATTTCAAGTCAACAAACAAATAATTTTGGGATAGTTGGTGAATTGTTTTCCTGTTAACTTATGGCTTTACTTCAATATTTATTGTATGGGATCATATCCGGGGACTCTACTTAAACATTGTGAAATAACCCCTCAAAAATTATTAAGTCATACAATTTTTTATTAAATTTTTTATTAAATCTTAAAAATACCAAGCTTTTTAAATTAAAAGACCTAGGACATGTAACCAGGCCTTGCATTTTTTTCCGATTGACACCAGACCGAAACCAGACGAGACCGATACCGGTACCGATACCGATAGGAGACCTTGTTATACGAGACCGATACCGAGACGATACTGAAATTTTTCGATTTTAAAGGATGGTCCACACTATGTCGATCAACGTTGCTGGTTAACATTGTCGATCAACATCCTAGTGTGTACGTGAAGAACTTTCGTAGCAAACATTTGTGTGGTTTGGAATTTTCTGATCGATGCGTCAGGATCCAACCAAAGGGTTCAGGGTTCGAATCCTGGTGATACCAAACTTTTTTTTATTTTTTTCTTATGAACAATAAAGTTAAAACGATATTATTTACATTAAATACTTATTCACAACAAATATTGCATTTTTCATCTAGTAAAAATGTGATTAATAACGCACAAAACCAATAAATTTTGTTCATGAAATTAAAACCCTGCAAATGTTTTTAATAAAATGAAATTTGTTTAACAACTTTGTCGATTGCTATCTTGAATCGGGTTATGTTCGGGTCAATGTTGATTGGCTTTGTTGATCAACACGTCTACATTTACTCAACACTTTTGATCATAATGTGGACGCGGGTTAACGATACTGAGACGATACTTGTAAAAGTATCGTTTGGTTTGGTATCGTGGCCAGCCCTAATGGGTTTTGTTGGTAGTGTACCGCTACCGATCAACCCTTATTCTACTAAAGAATATAATAAAATAAAAGAATTAAACACAAAAATGAAAAGAAAATAAAAAAAGAGAAGAAACGAAAATAAATTATGAAAAACAAGAGTAGGGAAAAAGAAAGGAAAAGAAAAGAAAATAAAAGAAAAGAAAAGAAAAGAAAAGAAAAGAAAAGAAAATAAAAGAAAAGAAAAGAAAAGAAAAGAAAAGAAAAGAAAAGAAAAGAAAAGAAAAGAAAAGAAAAGAAAAGAAAAGAAAAGAAAAGAAAAGAAAAGAAAAGAAAAGAAAAGAAAAGAAAAGAAAAGAAAAGAAAAGAAAAGAAAAGAAAAGAAAAGAAAAGAAAAGAAAAGAAAAGAAAAGAAAAGAAAAGAAAAGAAAAGAAAAGAAAAGAAAAGAAAAGAAAAGAAAAGAAAAGAAAAGAAAAGAAAAGAAAAGAGAAGAAAAGAAAAGAAAAAGAGAGTGTCCAAGACTTAAAAGGAGATCGACCAAGCTGGCAAGCTAAAGGCATATAAAACAGACAGATAGACAGATCAACAAAAATGGAAAAAGTGAACTTGAAATATCCATGTGTGGCAGATTCCAGTAGAATTATTGCCCTGCGTGATAATGAAAGGTTGGCTTTTTTAATATTAATTGTCTTTGTTTTTTACTTTAGTTAAAAAAAAAATCTCCTGTAAAACCCTGCTCTACTTCCAAGCACTAAATGTGCTACAGCTTTACTTGAATCTATCACCAAAAGCAGAAAATCTTCGAACGTTATATGTGTTGAGATTGAGAGACTTTGGGGTGGCACTTAAGGATTACAAGAGCAAGAGCATCGAACAAATTGCCCCCTGTGACTGTGGCATCGAACCAGCTAAAATCACCCTCTCTGTCCCTTAATCCCTTAACCGCGCATATTCCATTCGACCAACAACGAAAGCAATTCCTCAATGAAAAATAACTGTTCCATTCTTTGGTGCTGCGTGGACAAGTTGGTAAGGCCCACCACAACCAGCCAGCCACCATTAAACATTCAAAATTTCAAATGGAGCTACATCGTTGCTTTTCGAACCCAGAACCCACATCTCTTACCCCAGTAAGTATCAGTATCAGTAATGCTACCGTTCTTTCAAATGTTAATGTGTTTTTTGGTCAACCTCCCCCCAGCCATCTTTTCCTCATATTCGTTCTCGTCATCACCAGCACCACATCACATAGTATAGGGGTTGCTACGAATAACTGAGCTTTTTTGCAGTCGTTACACTTTTTCCCTCGGCATGTATCTTTGGTTTGGTAAGCTGGTAGCTGGCAGCTCATAGGTGGTAGGTGGTACAACACTTCAACAGGCTCTACCTAAAAAAAACCTCCTACAGAGCCGATAAAGCTGCCAGCATCCAAAGCCAAATTCAAACAGGCAGCACCATCAGCATATATCATATACACATATATACAAGAAAATACGTAAACTACTACCAGTTGGTTTCGAATTCATTCAGTCTTTCCTGGAGAACGTTTAAGATAAGTTCTAATCAAAAAAACAAGTACAATTTAAGAGAAGACAATAAAATTCCGTGCGCAAAGTTAATATATCAAAGAAAAATAGAAAGAAAAAAAACACAGAAAAAACGGTATTGTGTTAGTTAAGAAAAGTTAAATTGTTTAAACCATCTTGAGTTTTTATTTCGACACATGCTGTGTGGTTCTTGGAAATCTATATTTTTGTTTGTACTATTGAAAAAGTTTAAACAGTTTATCACTAGATATTCCTAAGTGCAAATCAACTTATAAAACCTATAGTTTAAATTATAAGAAAATAATGGCAACATCAAAGCTGCAGTGAAATAGTTCGAAAAAAGAAAATCTTCTTATGTAAATTCTATTAGATTTCTATAATTGATTTAAAAATAAGGTATTGAGGACTTTTCTTTTTGTTTATTAATTTTTAAATACAATTTGTTTATACAAAATTATTAAAACAAACACCTACTGCATTAGCTCGAAGTTTTAAGAATTCACAGCTCACTTCATTCAACCAACAATGTTATACCTCTGTGCAAGAAAGATGAATGGTGGCGAAGTCCTTCGGGGTTTAACACAATTTCCATTGATAATCCGACGGCGGCAACAATTGTCTGGACGAATACGATTACGGCTACAGCGAGGACGGTTCAGTTGTTGTGATAATATGAAGTAATAATAAATTACAATGTTTTTTAGTTCTTGCACTAAATTGCACTACGAATCTGCACCAAAAAGCAAAAATTCACACATGTAGAACTGCACTTTATATTAGTTTCTTTTACAATTCTGCACAAAAACTTGCACCTAGAAGAGTTGGTTTTCGAAATTGTCATCAATAATATAATGAATGAATGACAGTCTTTTTTATAACCAAATTGTTGCACCAAACACATTTCAGTTTTTTCTTTTACTATTTTTAATACATATAAGATATTTATTTATTGAAATATGTATTGTTTTTTTTTCTAATTCCATTAGTTGTTCGGTATTTTATTGTAGCGTCATTTCAAAGCTGAACAGAATAAGAATTCCGTGTTCTCCCATAAACAAAAAAGACATTCAAATTTATCATTTATCATCTTTACATATTTTGAGAAAGAAAAATATAAGAAACAATGCGACGCTGTACAAAAAAGGTAAGTGTTGTTTTCTTAAAGAATTTTTTTTATATAATCCTAGAAGGTTTAAATTAAGTTCAAACTTAAAATTTATTCGATCTGCAATTATTCAATAGCCTAGTACAGTGCTGATGCGGAACGAAGTTTAGATATAGTTTAAATCATTGCTCTCCAAGAATACAACGAAATGCCTACGAAAACACAATTTAAGATTTCGTTGTCATTTTTATATGTGTTTTTTCGTTTCGCATTAGCAACGTACCACTGTTAACATATATGCCTACATATACCAACCAAGATTAGAACTTACGTTTTTTATTTAAGGATTTTGTACAAAACAAACAGAACTCTTTTTTATAGTCATCGATGATTTGGTTACATAAAACCGGATGTCTGTTTTAGAGAGAATCTTGAAGGACGACCATATCCTTCGGGTTGATTTTTGAAGTATCAGATCTATGAATGGAATCATAAAGAGCGATGGTGGAAACAATTTGGTGCTTTACTGATGTTCTTCAAAATTCTAAAGTAATGACCATTTATTCTCTTCAAAGTTATGAGCTACGAAAAAATACCATAGTATCGATAGACACTGTTCATGTTTTTGATGTGTAACATCTAACTTATTGCTATGAGGACTTTTGATGGGAGTAAAGTTTTAAAGTTGATTTCCCTTAGCCTATTACGCTGCTGATGTGAAACGAAAAATCCCATCCAAAATGACACGGTGAAATCATAAACAAAAATGTACTTCTACTTTTCGTTCTGCATTGTAACTGTACCAGATAATGTGTAGAAGTCTACACTCTTTTTTAGCACACAATTAACTATCCAGAGCATTCGTTCTGTTCGGAAACTTATATTTTTGTATTTTTGCATGTTTACTTTTTTTTGTTTCTTTCATTACAGCATGGCTGCCTTTGGTTTCTTTTGCATTTGCATTTGTTTAATTTTTTTTTATTTTCGATACTGTCAATGAATATTTCCGAGGCGGTCGTGAAGAACCAGTTGGTGCAAGTTATAGCTATCATTGAAACTCATCATTGAAAACTTTAATGATTGATTTTGAGACGTTTAGAAAGCAAAATCATTCATTATTTTGATGGACGATTAGGTGCCAGTTACAGCTATCATTGAAACTCATCATTGAAAACTTTAATGATTGATTTTGAGACGTTTAGAAAGCAAAATCATTCATTATTTTGATGGTCGATTGAAGCTCAAGACTTAATTAATATTTCTAGTCAAAAAAAAATTTCAAATGGTCCCATCTTTCCACAAAAATCGGCTTTTGATTTTTCAATGATCATTGGTAAGGTAGTTCAATCATTGAAATAAGAAAAGTCTTTTATGTAGAAAGTTGGGCCTATTTAAATAATTTTTTTTGCAAAAAATATTAACTTAATCTAAAGCTTTATTTTTCCATCAAAATAATAACTGATTTTGCCTCCTAAACGTCTCAAAATCAATCATTAAAATTTTCAATGATGAGTTTCAATGATAGCTATAACTGGCGCCTTAGGTGCCAGTTATAGCTTTTATTGAAACTCTTCATTGAAAATTTTAATGATTGATTTTGAGGCGTTTAGGAAGTAAAATCATTTATTATTTTGATGAACAAATAAAGGTTAAGACCTAATTAATATTTCTAGCCAAAAATATAATTCAAATAGGCCCAACTTTCCACATAAAAAGACTTTTCTTATTTCAATGATTGAACTACCTTACCAATGATCATTGAAAAACTAAAAGTCAATTTTTGTGAAAAGTTGGGCCTTTTTGAAATTTTTTTTGACTAGAATTATTAATTAAGTCTTGAGCTTTAATGGTCTATCAAAATAATAATAGAATTTGCTTTCTAAACGTCTCAAAATCAATCATTAAAGTTTTCAATGATGAGTTTCAATGATAGCTATAACCGGCGCCTTAGTCAGGTTTTGTGAATGATATCATACATAGACCCCGAACCTATACATTTTTTAAGAGTTTGACTTATGTACCTGGTTCTTCACGACCGCCACGGATTTTGTCGCTATGTTTTTGTAAGCATTTTATTGTCTTGTGTTGGTCTTGGAGACCAACTACAAATTTCGTTTCGCATCCGCAGCGAGCTTCAGCCCCGGATCTACGATTTTTACGAACTGGGGCAAAATTTTGATTTTGGCGCCCCTCTAGTTTTTGAGATAAATGAAAAAAAAAAAAGATAAGCGTTGTAATTGGTTGGATTTTTTGTAATCGGGAGATTAAATCTTTTTAATGAATTTGTACTGGATGTTACCTTGCCAGCAACTTTCTACTTTACATGTAAGATTAACAATGGACCATGCTTAAGACAAAGACAACCTTCAATTCTTGTGTTCCGTGAATCTTTGCAGATTTTTAAGGAGGAAGGAAAACCCAATTCAAAACACTTTGGAGCCGATAATAATAGACCTCAAATTTATAGATGTTGAACACAAATGAGAAAAAAAATTCTTTATGAAAATACTTTTTTCATTTCAATTGGTTTTATGAAATTTGGATAAAATAGGAAAAGAGGGCTATTGAATATCTATACCTTTTAAAAAGGAACAATTACATGCAAAATGTGTATTATTGAATATGTTTATTTGGTCCATAAGCATGCTTAAAATCAAAAATGCTGAGAGAATAATCACACTGGCCGTGGCTACTTTTAATTATTTATTTTGTCTAAGCATGATTTGAGCCTGTTCTTGTTCCAAAAAAGTTGTGCGCAAATTATCACAAAAATTTGAAATCTTTGATTTTTGATTTTGTTATTTTTTCCAGCTAAAATTTGTTTAAAAAACTTTTTATACCATCCATTTCGATAGAAAATTTAATTTTGAACCAAAAGTTTTGAGAGTTAAAAAATCAAATTCGGCAAAGCCTGGGAAAATTAGACAAAAAAATGGCAAAACTACGAAAAAATTTTCGACAAAACTGAATTTTGGTGGAGAGTTTGTTTTGACGTCTTAAGAATTTCCTAAAAAGTTCCCTTAATTTTTAGAGGGGGTAAAAGGGACTTAGATTCAGTTTTTATTAATTTCTCGAAAGCTATTATTTTTTTTAAATGTAAAGGTACAATTTGTAGATTATGTTATTCCACACACAAAAGATTAACATATTATGTACTTCTTTTCCTTCAATCAATAGATTTAGAGAAAATCGTGCAAGAAGCTCGAAAATTTAGTAAACACAATTATTAAAATTGCATTAATAGATGAGCAAAATTTTTTGTACGACTTGTGTTTGCATACATATCCGTTTTGCGTTTTATAAAACCATGTTTTTGGGATGCCCAAGTTAAGGGGAGGGCTTGCACGTAATTGTTTTTTTGCACACCCCTCTTTTTCTGGTCTATTCAAGACCCAAAAAGATAATATTTTATATAATTTTATTTTATAAAAATGTAGTTAGGGTGGATCTACTAAAGCCTGACTGAGAAATACAATTTGAAATTAGATTGCCATATCTTATTTCGCCAACTACTCTCAATTTTTTTTAAGACAAATGGATTTGGAGCCCCTGAAAGCTGCCGCCCGGGGCACAGGCACCAGTTTGCCCCCTAAAGATCCGGGGCTGGCGAGCTTTGCCTTAAAACTAGTTAAAATTTAAAAAATATGCAATTGTCATTTGAATTTGTGCATATAGTATTTAATTTTTGTCTTTTTAAGGTGTGAGTCTAGACTCGAAGGCTGAAATCTTGACATATGATAGAAATTATTGATCCAGATATAAATACAAAATTGGTTTCCTAGAGTACAGCGGCGTAGCTACCCAGGGGCAAACTGGGGCGGCGCCCCAGGGCCCCGAAGGTTTGGGGGCCCCAGGGACAGCCTGACGAAACATTTTTTCAAAGCGAAAATAAAAGTTCTTCTTATCTTTAAGAATGTTTTGGCTAAGTTTGTTTTGAATATTATGGGTCAGTTACAAGACTTGTGGATAAAGTCTTGGATAGCATATCCGGACCTTTTTTGCCAGATAAATTTCTACTTTTGGCTCAAATATCTCTGACAATAATATCCAACAGAAACTTATTAAATCTTAGATAGCCTATCTGCCGGTCCAAGGAGCTGTTTAGGCTTTTATCTATATAGAAGAAGGCTAACTGCTATGAATTTCATTTTTGACTTTGCTTTTGTTACTCTGTAATACGGCCGATATTAGTTATTCTAGCAGATTATATTAAAAATGTCAGAATTGAGTCTGATTCCCTCCGCAGCTCATTCATCTGATTCCGTTGTAGGGGTGATAATTATTAACTATGTACATATGTGTAGAAAAATGGCTTTTTAGTTTTATTTGGGTTTGTTTTTGTCGTTTCTTTCTGTGATTTGTATATAGGAATTTAGGTATAATAATAATCGGTGTTTTTTGTAGGTGTGAAGTTCTTATTTCTTCTAACACTAAATACTTGCGTAATGACCTTTATTTTTGCTTCCTTTACACGCACAACACATAAAAATAACAAAACCAGAACACAAAAAGTGCAATTTCAATTTCAAAAAAGTTGAGATTTCTTGTGTAAGGAGTGTGCTGAACCGGTCTTTTTAAATTTTATTTTTTCTATTATATGTGAGGCAGTGAGAGTCATAGTGGCCTAACTGCAATTTTGTCGAAATTGAGTTTATTATAAAAATTGAATCTGTATGTATTAAACAATATTTCTGTATTTAAATTTCTTGAATTGATAGCTCCATGTCATACTTATAGGGCTTTTTGCATTTAGAGGCCACCAACAAGAAAATTCAAAGCTTGAGTGCTAGAGTGGCCTATCTGATCACTTATAACGGTATTTTGAGAATCATTAATACAAAATCAAAAACCTTTTATTTTTTTTATCATATTGCAAACAAAAATCAAAACTATGTTCAGTTATTTAAAAACTACAAATTTTGTAATTCTTTTAAAACTGCAAGTGCTTAGAAATAATCTGTTCTTTATTTTTGCTCTACTGAAAATAATGACAAATGCAGTTAGGCCACTATGGCTCTCACTGCCTCATATTTACTAGAATATCTGAGAAATATCAACAGTCGAGACACTGGAGTCAGTTGAAGGTCACAAAAAATCAGTATAATACACTATTTCCAGCATTTTTGTGTGATTTTTTTTTCTCAAAAACTACTATACTTCAGTTTAAAATGCCATCTCAAAATAGAAACAAAAAAGGAATTTCAAAGCGGGTAGGGGCATCTCACAAAGTTTGAGCAAAATCTGAGATGTGCTTTTTTAATAGACGTTTTCATATGGAATGACTCAAAAATACAATGTTTTTTTTTCGATCACTAACATTTCTGTTCTTACCACCATTTTTTTGCTTTTGTAACCAAACTGCATGCTAAGCCTTAAAAATTATATCTCTAAGAAATATCTTATGCTGACAGTTTTTGTTAAAAATTCCTATAACATAACATACCTCTTCTAAAATTTCTCATTTTTTTTGTTAATCAAAAACGAAACCAATTTCTGTTAAGGGGCCCCATTTTATTTTCTGCCCCAGGGCCCTCGCCCATCTAGCTACGCTACTGCTAGAGTACCTACCGTAGAGCAGAAATATAGAGAATATCAGAGCGCTTACACATAATAAGCTTATTATATGTAAATATATCTTCAGTTCATTCCGAATGTCAATCAAAAATCCATAAACACTTCTCCGAAATTGCCTGCATTGGCTTCAAAAAAAAAAAGATTTTTAATGGAAGCTGAAATGTCAGGCTGCAGGGGTAACAAATTTCATACCTTAAAAGAGAGATTGAGTCACTCATCAGTTCGATTCTCTGTATTCTAAATTAATAAGTTTATGGAATATTTCTGAATTTGAAAAAAAAAAAACATTTTACAATATTTATATTTTATTTAAAATGTGAGTGGTTCTATGTAATTAAATCCAACAGGGAAACTGGTTGTCAAAAAACTAAGCAATTTTAATAAAAAAAAAAACATTAAATCCTTAAAACAAACGTCGACTTGGTTAAACATGAATTTTATGAGTCGAATCTTACAAAATACATATTTGAATGAAGCTTGAATAGCAAGCTACATTAGCATTAAACTCAAAATATTAAAATGTTATACTTATAATATGAATGGCTGGAAATAAATTCAATTTAATTTTTTAAGATAAATTCAACAGGAGAGGAATTAAATTAATTTTTGGTGAGGAACTTTTTACAAAAAAATCGATTTTATTAAAAAAAAAAAAAACAATCGACTTGCTTTCACTAATAAATATAGAATTAAATCAACAATTACACTAGTTTACAAAATAAATAAAATTTTCTGTACATTAAGTGCCGCTATTTTATTCGTATAGATTTGGGTCCACTGATTTCGAAAATCACATTAAAAAAAATTTCTATGGATAGGTTTTCGAGATACGATTTTTTTAATTTTTTTTCGAAAGTATTATTAGTATTTGGTGCATATCTTAATTGTGACGTAAAGAATCAGCTTGGAAAGTATCTTAAATCAAACAATTTTAAATTTCCAACAAAAATAATTCTTATTTATCCCAATCGGTCAAGTACCTATAAGTACAATTAGCCGATATCTTAAAAAAAACATTATTTTTCAATAAAAATTGGGGTCAGAAATGTATTCTTTTACAAAAGAAAAATATATACTACAAAACTATGATGATTTTTGAACATTCTACCCAAAGCTGGGGCTATTGCAATAAAAATGAGGCATTTACGGACAAAATCTATAGATAAATTCTATGGTTATGACCGTTTTTGTAGAAGTTAAACAATTCAACTTCTTCAATATTTTTCGGGACATTTACCTTATACATTGGTTGAGTTTGAGTTTTATATTATTTTTTGATAGAGATTCACCATCTCGAGAGAAAATATGTGTTTTCAAAATGATTTTGGATGTTGGATCGTCCTCTATATTTTTCGGTATCCGTTTTTTTATGAGATAACCTTGCTGATAAAAATGCCAAGTATGGTGAAAGATTCCACCAAAAATGCACCTTGAGAAGTAGCTTATACTATGGTTGTTTATATATGTAAAAGTTACTACTATACACTCATCTCAAGATGCATTTTTGGTGGAATCTTTCACCATACTTGGCATTTTTATCAGCAAGGTTATCTGGGCGGAAATTTCAACTGTGAATCCAAAAGAAGAAAAGTAGGTTGCTAAATTCGCATCTATTCGAAAAAATAAGGCCATATTATATAAATGTATGATAGAAAATATAGAGAAATAGAAAAATATATTGTTTTGGGCTTACTTGGATTTCAGGCACTTAGGAACTGGTAGTGTGTTCGAAATTGGTTCAGGACACATGACAGATTGTATTGTGACATACTCATTTGCCATCTAAAGCACTTTTATACCCGTCTATTTGCTCGGACAAAAATGACAACCAGTTACATGATTTGATTGTTTCTCCGTATATCTATATCGCAAGTACCGAATTTTATGTTAAGCCTTATAACAAAAAAAATTATTTCTGTAAAAAAGTCATATAAAAACACCTACGGTAGATGACAAAAATCCAGCTCTTATGAGTAAACACCCAAAATTCGTTTTTCTAGCGTTTTTTCGTTCTAATATAAACACTAACGCAAATCCAACTAAATTGTGACACCCCTCATAAAAAGTGAGTTTCATACTCGTACCTCAAAGTAATTTTAGAAAAAAGAAAGTTAGACATTAAGAAGATAAATTTTGTAAGCCTTTTTGAACTCTGACTAAAGATGAATTTTCGATAGGCACGTTATCACTCAAAACATATTTTACTGAGTTATAACTTAAAAGTCCGTTTTACCTGATAAATTAGGCAATAAAATCATGTTATCACATTGCCAAACCAAAAGTTGTGGATTTTTTTGCTATGAATAAGGTTTGAGTCAAAAAATAATGAAAAAATCGAATTTTTGTTCTTGTTTATAAATGAACATAACTTTAGAACTAATCCGTAGATTTTTTCCGGAAATATCTCATTTTCCTTGGTTAAGTATCTTATTAATGTAAAAATTAAAAAAAAATTGTTTCAATATTTTTTTAGCTGAAATAATAGATTTGGTGTTCTTATTTTCGTTCAAAAATAAGATTTTTTCGTATATTTTGGCCCATATCATTCCAGCTACTCAACTTTTCACAAAAAAAGAGAAGAGATGTTGGTCAACAATTTATTAATGTTCAACTGAATCCATTGGCCTTAATAGTAAGGTACCTTCGGAAATATAGAACACAATATTCAAAAATTCATATCTCGAAAACCTATCCATATTAATTTTTTTTAATGTGATTTTCGAGTTCAGAAGGTCAAAATTTATAAGAAAAAATTAGTGGCATCAAATGTACATTTTGGCTGTAAACTAGTGTTATTAAAGGATCTTCAAGATAAAGGTCTTAAAATACTGATATTAATTGATAGGTATAAGATTTGTGGAAAAAAGATAGTACATACTTGAATTTAATAATAGCCATGTTTCTTAGTACATTTTTATTTTCGCTTAGAATAAAGTAACATGTTGATTACAACAACAATACGGAGTTATACCAAATGGCTGTTGTATTTAAGATGCTACTTTTTTCTAATCGAAGACAAAAATGCACTGAAAAACAGGGCTGATAACTATTTACTCATTTCATTACAAATAAATGTAACAATTCAAAATTGGGAAATTATAATCATTTTTATCTTAACTAAAATCTCTTTTTTAATGATAATTCAAGACAAGTGAAAGTGGAAGATAAGGGGAATAATAGTGCTGTGTGCCTACTATACTATACACTCCCGTTCAATTGAATAGGTTCAAAATTTTCGAGTGCGATTTACCGTTATAACTCCGAACTATGTGGAATAAATGAATTTTTGAAAATGGCATTAGAGAAAGCATCCAATTGAGGAGAGAATAAGAAAACACACAATATCAAACTTACCATCATTACACGTTTTATTATCATTTCTTTAAACTCATATTGAAATCGCAGCACTTTTTTTCGTTTATTTGGTTATGTGCACCGCCTTTATAAACACTTTTGCTTTGAACTAGTTGAAGGTCAGAACTTTTAAAGCTATTTTTGGGCTTTATATCATGGTTTCTTTGATATGACACAAACAAATTGAGAACAAACGTAGAATGGGTGGAGTAAAAGCTCTTTTCGCGGCTGAGTCCGAGCAAATTTATTGTTTTCATGATAAATGGCTAACGGGATATCAAATATCGGAAAAAACTTACAGATACCATTCTTTGATCTATATTTATCAGAGAAGTATCTAAGCAAAAAGATGGTGTCGATATGAAAAGAATGTAAAAAAACTGCTGCCTCCGCAACCTATAGACGAAAAATTCTGAGGGTTGAATCTTATTTGTCGGTTTAAACGGCTTAAATAAGGGAACAAGCTAGGTTAAGTGCGAGTATTTCTACAGTCGAGAGTGTAATATAAAGTTCTTCATACCAAAAAAGAAGAAAAAATTAAAATAAACCACCGCTTAGTTGAAAGAATTTACAATTTGAGAATTCAAGGAAAAGAAATTTAACCCCACATTTTTGAACTATTAGTATGACTATGGTTTAGTTACACAAAAACGCTCAGTCATGGAAATACAATTTGAATCCATCAATTCTGTTGAATCTAATTCCTTTTTCATTAGAAAAAACGACTTTACGCCACTTATTCTTTCAAGTCTTATGAAGCTTACAAAACTGCATTCGGTTTGTTGTTTTTTTGTTTTTTGCTAACTTCGTTTAGGTGTGGTTTCATTTAATTTTCTTCTTTTTCGGTATGCAGAACTTTTAATAATACTCTCGACTACTGAAATACTGGCACTGAACCTAGCTTCTTCCCTTGTTTTAGCCATTTAAACCGACGAATTAGACGCAACCCTCAGACTTTTTCGCCTATCACTTGCGGAGATAGCAGGTTATTTGCATTCTTTCATATCGACACCATCTTTTTGTTTATTTTTCAGATAATTATAGATCAAAGAATAGATTCTGTAAGTTTTTTCTGAAATTTGATGTCCCGTTAGCCATTTATCATGAAAACAATAAATTTGCGCGTACTCAGCCGCGAAAAGAGCTTTTCCACCACCCATTCTACGTGTTTTCTCAATTTGTTTGTGTAATATCAAAGAAACCATGATATTAAGCCCAAAAATAGCTTTAAAATGGTCTGACCTTCAACTAGTTCAAAGCAAAAGTGATCTTAAAGGCGGTGCACATATTCAAATAAAAGAAAAAAGTGCTACGATTTCAATATGAATTTAAAGAAATGATAATTAAACGTGTAATGATGGTAAGTTTGATATTGTGTGTTTTCTTATTCTCTCCCCAATTGGATGCCTTCTCTAATGCCATTTTCAAAAAATTCATTTATTCCACATAGTTCGGAGCTATAACGGTAAAACGCACTCGAAAATTTTGAATCTATTCAATTGAACGCGAGTGTATATGAATACTACCATATGCCTCACTCGCTTTTACAAATTAAAATCACTTTTTTTAATGAAAATTCCACAAAAGTGATCCCACCTTTCCTATTATGGGGTTAATCACTGTACAGTAACTGACATTTTTGCAGAAAAGGGTTAAAACAAATATTTTTGTAGGACCTTTGACTTTAAAAATTTTGAAAATTTCCATCAACTTTCGCATTATTTAGAATAGAGAAAATAATCGTCAATATTCTAGTTGCGAATTCGAAGAAAAAAATCATAATTTTAAGAAGTCAATGATCTCGTTTAATATTGGTGCTTTGTGGAAAATTTGATGTTAATTTTGCACCATAAGCTGAAATTCTGAAAAATTGAAGCAACAACAAACTAAAATCAAAACAACAACGACTTGCGTGTGCATGGTTCGCTCCCATATGACGGCAAAAGAGTTTTTCAATTAATACGAGCAACGAGCATAACCAGACTAAGCACCACTAAAGGAGTCTGATGATCGAGGTGGCTCTCGTGAAATAGCTATAACTCCAGCCTATATACTTGGTGGTAGCACACGCAAGTTGTTGTTGTTCATTCAAAATTATTCAATATAAATTGATGTACAACTTGCAGCATGCACTGCACACAAAACCCAACTTAAATCAAAACTGTCTGTTTTTTAATAGCCCGTTATTTGACAGCAAAAATGTACAAAAATATTGTTTTTATTTTTCATAATTATACGTAATCGAGCCATAAGTTCTGTACAAATGCTTGCAATCCCAATCATTTGTTATAAAATTAGTTTAAAAATTAGACTCAGTCAATTGTTGATTTATTCCATTGAACGGAACACAGAGCGTCAAAGATCAGAGGACTAGTAATAACATTAATCAAGTCAGGAATATCGAATTTTTTAAACTTTTATACTTCTAGGTGTAAGTCGTGTGTTTGGGTGGGATTCAATAATCCATCCATCCTCTAAGAAAAATTAACGCAAGCTCAATTTCTTAAGTGTTATTTGAAGAGCTGTATCTTTGTGATGACTAGTCGTTTTCTACAGCTTTACGTTTATTGCTTTGAAATTTGTTTCCAAATAATTGTTTACAGTACCATTATTGCAAGAAATCATCCAACAAAAATAGGCAGTAGATACACGTCTTATGGGAAAGCTTTTTCAAAATCAGTAGCGTGCCATATTTTTGCACCATTCTAAATTGAAAGAACTCCTCCATAAAAAAGTGTTTGCCCGCCCGTATATTTCTGATTGCAGCCACTAATCTCTAAAATAACCTTCGTGTTTTGCAATATCGATATATTCCAAAAAGCCACAGAAAAATATTACACATAAAATCCTTGAAATATTACTGCAAAATACAAATTTAATATCGATTTTTACGAATTTAAGTTATCGATGGTCAGAAACACGCAGTTTACACCATTCAAGTTATTGCGCACACCTTCCTGTGAAACAAGATTTTGAAATATCGGTTTTCAAAAAGGGCAGACATAACAGCTTAACACATGAACTGCCTTGCAATATTGATTTTATTAAGTTTGTTTATATTCGGTTGTGCAAAATACATAATTTATCATCAATTTTCGCCCATTATTTATTTATTTATTGATGCCTATAAAAGCACCGCTTACACGTGGTTTTAGCCCACGAGCTTCTGTGCACCATTATTTTGCAATATCGATGTTTAAAGTTGAAATACCTTGCTTATGACTTCATATTTTTCATTTGTGTACAAACTTAAATCGATTTTAAAACACTTAAGACAAAATAGCCGGCACCAGAAATTTTGAAAGCAAAAATACCTTAGAGCATAGCATGACGCATTTTTTGCTTTGGTCAAACAAAAAACTTAAACAAAAATACCTGAAAAAAACATTGATGTTTTCGGTTCGATTTTTATCGCTGTTGGGTGTTCGATGTTGTAATCGGTGTTCACATCGATGTTGTTTCAATATCGCTCATCCCTATCTGGAAATACTTTTTTTGTGTAATTCAGACGTCAATTTATGAAGCCGACCACCTAATTGTCACCTTCAAATGGAAGCAAAGAAACTGTTATAGTCGGCATTTACATTACCCGATTTTTCCCAAAATCGTGTGAAATGTTTACATGAAACGATATGAAACGATTTTTCCAGTCCGATTTCTATTCCTGTCCTCTTCATACTTTATTGCTGTCTCTTTCATTTTGCATTCAGAGGTAGATGGCATATTAGGACCAGCGTTACCTATTGCATTTTTTTTTCGTAAAACACATCTACTGGCAATCAAATACTTTTTGGTTTACGAAAAAAAAATTTAATTCAACAAAATTAAACCCACAAATAATTTCATCATCATTGTTGTTGTTTTTTCTCCTGAAACCCAACCTTTAAGTGCCTTGCATATGAGCTGTGTAGCAAACTATGTATGTATTTTCAATCACTTATATGTATTATTAATTTCTTCTTCGAAAATACAAATACAAATTTGGAAATGCATATCTACTGCGAAAAAAAAATAAATCTAGTTACTGCATTTTCTTTTTGGATCAGCTTCGGAAAATTCTCCGATTAATGGCAACGCTGAACACACAAGACTCTGGGAAAAGTATAAAAGAGAACGCAAACATACTGGAAAAATCGTGTGAGTCTGCCAGGAACGGACGATTTGGTTCTTACCCCTCACTTTCTACTCCCTTCATCTATGAACAAAAGATCGTCTGAGGAAAAATCGGGTGGTGTAAATGCCGACATACATTATAAGGAATACACTATCCAGTGTATTGTATCATAGAGATCAGTGATTGCAGCTGACGCAGATCCGACGTCCTATTGACGACTGGAGGCAGTACTCTACCGGGCAAAAATGCAACAGAATAACTACATAAGATGTCAAAATTTGTTGTAAATCGTATGTGATTTGTGAAGTGTTTTTCCAAAATTATTTATTAAAAGAAGAAAAACTGTTCTAATAAATATAAAAACTATATTTTTACTTAAATAATAAAGTAAAACTTCTTCATAATGTAGTTATCCAGTTGTTTTATTCGCCACCAGGTATCGCATTTTGACTTTTCTAGTCGTCAATTGAGCGCACATCTGAGTGAGCGCACTGAATTGCTGTGGCCTATGGCTATTGGCTAGCTAGGCTACTGATATTCAACCAGCGTTGCCCCCCTACTACAGTTGTAGTGTTTTTTACTACATTTTATTTTCCCAAAAAGTCACTACGTGCAATCCTTAAATATTCACAAAACACTACAATTTTAGAATTACAGAAAATATTTATAAAATCTAAACAAAAAAATTGATATTGTTTGGAATAAAATATCTGTAAAAGTATTATTAGAAATTGGGTGAAATATTAAATTATGATTTGCTTTATAAACCGCAAAAAAACAGTCAACTCCACTTCCGGTCGCTTAAATGCTAAGTGAGAATTACGTTTTTTAGATTATAAACGAGTCAAATCCACTTTATATTTAAACACTTCCATTAAAGCCAAAGCCTGATTTTAATTTTTTAGTATGACACCTGTCACATTTCTTCTTAGGAACTGCCATTGACTTAGGTTGGTTTAACTTTAATTTGTTAAAAAAAAAAATGGTCTAAACGCATGTGTTATTAGTTAAGGAAAAGTTAGAAAACTGCATCAAAGTTAAAAAATTGTTAGTTCGTGTCATGTTTATGGCCTTAAAATAGTCTGTTTATAATTTTGCGCTACTAATTTTATAGATATGATAAAAACTATTGTAATTTTGAGGTGATTTTATAGTTACATAGGTTACTAAATTAACAGTTTTGAATTATTTTATAAGTTATTTTTATCTAAAATACTAATTCAGTTAGTGTATTTTTTACGTTTACGAGTAAACTAAGTCCGCCACGCTCACGCTACATTTTCGACCAGTTGGGGGGGCAACACTGTATTCAACCCCCATGAAAATATTGATGTGTATTCAGAGTTACCCGTGTCTATTTAGTAGATCGTTCAGCTTTTTATTATTAACACGCTTTTTAACACGCTTTTTTTATTTTTTTTATTATTAGTTTCGGCTGTATGTATGTATGTATGTATGTATGTATGTATGTATGTATGTATGTATGTATGTATGTATGTATGTGATTGCGTGATTTTGACCTACTTCAAACGGTTCGATTTTATTCAAACTTTGCACACTATTCAAAGCCCGATGACAGTACCTTAATTTCGAATTTTCTTAGTAAGTAAAAATAATCTATCTTAATTTTTTATGTTATAGGTTAAGTAAAATAAATTTTAAATTGTTATTAAAGTAAAATTTAATTTTAGTTTCTGAATAAATGCTTATCAAATGCTTTGCTCCTGATGTATATTGTTTCTTTATATTCTTCCCTTTGTGGAATTTTCTTAACGGGCCCCCTTTTTAACACGCTTTTATTATTATTATTTTATTAGTTTCGGTTGTATGTATGTAAGTATGCATGTATGTATGTAACGGAATCTTTGGACGTGATTTTGACCCACTTCTGACGGTCAGATTTGATTCAAACTTTGCACACTTGTCGAAGCCCGATGACAATACAATTATTCGATCAAAATATCTGATTATCCTGATTAGGTTCGCCAGGATTCATAAATTTCTTTCGGGATCCTTTGTTGCCTTCGAATCGAACTAAAAAATGAAAAATAAATTATAGTTTAAAAAACTAAAAACACGCTTTTAGAGATAATCAAACTAAAAAGTAAAAAATATTTCTTAGCATGAGAATAAAATCACCGACGAGAAAATTAATGTCACTGTTCTAAAAGCGTGGAGTGTCTTGTATCACATATTTAAGCTAACTGCATATCGAGCAGGTAATTATATAGGTGACTGAAATATAATTCCGGTACGTGTCTCGGATAGCTTAACTGGTAGAGCTCTTGGCGCGTAACAAATAGATCTGGGTTCAATTCCCAGTCTGGGCTTTCCGAATCGTTTTTTCGGTAAGCGAAAATTTCGCACTGAGTAGGCCCTCCCTTTCCCTTACCCTTTCTTTCCCCATCTTCCTAATAAGCTCAAAATGGTGATATAGAAATTTAGAGCTTGGTATCAATCATCTCAATTTTCATTGTTTCATTCCGAAATGCACAGTTAGTTTAAAAATGTCATACAAGGCACTACACGCTTTTAGAACAGTGACATTAATTTTCTCGTCAGTGATTTTATTCTCATGCTAAGAATTATTTTTTACTTTTTAGTTTGATTATCCCTGAAAGCGTGTTTTTAGTTTTTTAAACTATATTTTTTTTTTCTTGGATTTCTGTTGAGGTGCTTTTGATTTTAGAGCTTTAAAAAAAGTTTTTAATGATGAGTGTTATCGTGGAGTGTTTTTTATCTTTTGCATTCATTTTAATGTGTGGAAAATACGTTCAAATGCAGTTACCAAATTTTAAGCTATTTTCTTTGAAGGAGAAGAGTATTTGCATAGATTTTCGTATAGCGAGGTGAAGTAAGGTATTTTTATGTAAATTGTATTTTTAAAAGGTGTATTTTTTAAGTTTTGTGCAATTTGTGTTTTTAATACGTATAAGTTTTGTGTAATTTGTGAAGAGGTGTGTTTTTTTTAGAGTTTTTTGCAATTTGTATTTATAAGTCGTGTATTTTGTGCTTTATGTAAGTAGTTTGAAATGACAAAAAAGAAATGAAATAAAACAATTAAATGAAAATATCTATCTAAAAAAGGGCGGTAACCCTACATACTATTTTGTCATATTTGGGTTCATGTAAAATAAACACTCCGACAACCCTGCGAGAGCTTTAATGAAGGACAGATTTATGTAATCTACTGTAGGCAGAATGCGAGGCAAACGCCTTATCTTGCCTACACTGCCTATTTTTGTAGGATGAAGTTTAGTCATTTTTATGGATAATTTTTTTGAGCCATTCAAATGTACCTACTGGTCAGATAACTTGTTTATTCAGCTTTAATTTATTTTATGTTGTTGTTGTTGTTGTTGTTGTCAAATTTTGGAAGGTTTATCTGACTTTTAATATCTCAGCTAATAATGACGTCATATAAAATTCAAGGACAGTTCTGGAAATTTGAATAAGTTTTCTACAAGATTATTTTTTAAGATATTGTAGAGATAATTTTTTTACCCTCCACCGTTAGTTTAAAAATGTACCAAAGAACGCCTTTTTGTAGACTTTCGGTAAATATATTGTTTCTTCGTAAATTCTAGCTGCATGACTTGTATTGGTATGCAGCTTTTCAGATTTTAATAGCATAAATATTCCTGAAAATGTTTGAATTGATTCACGAAGCCATTTTTCACCATAATGTCACAAAAAAAACAACAATTCCCGTCGACTTTTTAAAATTATCCATAAAAATTACTACCTTCACAAAACAAATAAAATGGGTCGCACGTACTTGCTCTTATGTTCAAGACACTGCGGGTTAGAGAAAATTGTATATAAAAACATGGAAATTATGAGAGAAAAATGTAGAGAAGCATGAAATACGACATTTAAATTGGCTAAAACAACTCTTTTGACAGTTTGAAGTGGAAACAAAGAATGCCATCTTAATTCTTGATTGAATATGATTGCATGGGAAAAAAATTTAAAATCGTTGGAGCGGTTTTTTAAAAAATTTATTTTTTTATATATAAAATTCTTAAAACATTTTTAAGAACAAATTTTGGTATGCAAATTTCAAGTATATATTTATTTGTATATAAAAACAAGATTTTAAAAAAAAATTGTCAACCTGTTTTTGAGATATAGAATTTTCAAAAAAAAATTAAAATTTTTTTTTTTAAATCCAAAAAAACATGAAAAACAAATAAACATAAGAAAAAAAGAGACTGATATACAGCACTGCTTTTGCACTAACCCACATCATTTTATTTTCACGAGGTGAACCATATGGGTTATTAGAGATAATAAAACGCGGCTATTATTTAATCTTATCCGTTTAGCCGATAACGAAAAAACTCAAAATAAAAAATACGTTCTATGACAGGTAGTATTAATAGTTGCTAAGTGTAAAATTTTATAATTTTTGATAGTAGATCGTACTAATTTTAGTAGGTACATGAAAAAAGTTTAATCAAAATCGTAGGAGTCGTTTTGGAAACAAATATTTTCCATTGTGGTTTTTTAACTTTTGTTATTACCGTTATTTTTTCATATATGTAAAGTTTTTTATAAAAATATTTTTGAGAGTACTTGAAAACTCTTAAATATCGAGTTTCAAAATAATCGATCATATCGTTTTCGAAATATTTGATTTTCCAAAAAAAAAATTGAAACATTTTTTAAAAATCCAAAAATATTTTTTCAAAAAACTATTTATATTTCTTGGAAGCTTCTGTATAAAAATATAATTGAAATCGGTCATACTCTTTTTAAGAAAATCAAAAATTTTAAAAATGGTTCCTTGGGAGGTACCATTAATAACCATTTATGAAAAATGGATTTTCACTCAAAGGAAGCCTTTACTAAAATAAATTTTCTGAATTTTTTTAAGAATAGTTGTCGAGCCGTTTTTGAGAAAAATACGATTATGTATGGCATAATCATCAAAAAACACTATGTACCAAGTTTGAAGAAAATTGATCGAGCCGTTTAGGCTGCAGACGAATAGACACACTGACAGAATTGTGCCACCCACTTTTTTTTTTGCACGAATCCAAAACTTGCCTTATAGTACCTATATCGCAAGTAAAAAATATATTAAATCTTTGTTTAGTCACTTCTTTTAATAACGCGATATGGGTACCTACTGTAAAAACAATTATTTGCAAACAAATATTAAAACAAGAAACATAAAGCTTTTTGTTGCAACTCAATATGACTACTCATCACAAATATACAGCTCTTAACACTTAAAAAAATTGAAAACAATCTTGTTCCGTCAATTTTTTGACTAGTGTAGAAGGATCGACAGAAAAAAAATTGTTTTAGATTTTAACGAATTCCGTTAATTTATTAAAAAAAAGCAGATAGGTATCTCTGATAATACAAAAATGAAGCTCATACATTATGAGAAAAAAAACATGCACAAATGTTTCAATGAGTATGTATGTACCTATATTTATTTCATATCTACTTTCCACACCACCCTTGTTGCACGTAGGGGTAAAGTACTGACCGCGTAGGCATCGTTACATTTCCCATTTTGTGTAGCATTTTTAGAATCGATGAGGAACTTGCTCAATTCTTACTTTTTGATTCTTCCTACCAAAATTCTCCCAATTCTATCTTTATAAAAACAAACAAAAGAATATGAAGTAGCTACATTTCAACAAAATAAAAACTGTTATTCTCGTTTAATGAGTACGTGCAAGCAATTAATAACGCCACAGCACTTAATTATCTCAATGAACGATGAGTAGTGAAAAGTGATGGAGAACAATGAATTAAACGGTCAGCAACAGCCTCAAGCACGAAATCCATTGTGGGTTTCAGCTTATTTTGCACACCATGCCATGAATCAAATTAATGCAAATTCGTAAAGTGCGGTTGCATGTGAAGAATTAATTTTTTGAGAGCATACATACGGTACACAAACGATGCGCGTAATGTAATTATTTTGATGATAATTCGAGTTTTCAGTGCGAGAGATAACAATATGGACGTTAGTTTAACCACAGATAATAAGATTATTTTGAACTTATGCAGTATTTTGTTATCCAAATTGTGCATATCAAAGTGTCTTCACGACGAAAGACGAGCCCCATCACTGAAGATGATTTTTTTCGAAAAATCAGCATCCACCTTCATTATTTTAAAAATATTGCGTTGTTCTTTTGCATACCGCTCCATTTTTACTAACCCGGAACTGTCAGCTGAGCTCTCACATTGTTATCTTTTTTCCGTTGGCAACACTGTACTATTAATTATTGGGCTCACATTCTCAAATACGTTTGACAAACATGGCTTGATAAATGTTTGATGGATTGATGCCATTTGCGTTCACATTTGTCAAACATGCCGTCAAATATCATTTCTTACTAGAATTTTAACCATCCAGGACGTAGTAACAAAGCTAACGCTTTGGATGAAATTGACTCTATTTCATTTTCCAGTGCCGAGATTCAGCTAATTCGAAGCCGCAGGGAGTGAGTGAGATGAGTCACTTTTCATCGAAGATCGATTCAGTTAGCAAAAGGGAGTGAGTGAGCGAGTGAAATGAAATGTCAGATTACTCGCCAGATATTTCCGCAGTGACTTGGTGTATGTGTTGGTAAATTTCTAGTTTTGGATAGGAATATGTGCTTTTCTCAAGAATTCCTATTCATGGATAGGAAACGAAATAAAAAACAACAACGTAGATAAAAACAACTACCCTTTTATTGATTCCTTAATTTTATTTTATTATCATATGCACATATTTATATTAAATAAATTTATATTCTATTCACTTTCAACACTTTTAAACTTTTTATTTCTCAAGGGTGAAACTCACATTAAACTTTAATTATGAAAAAAAAAATAATTGACACAAAAGATACTCCAAACTCCATTATTAAAGATTCCAATGTTTACATTGTTGTATTTGTTGTTTCATTTCGTTTTGCGTAACGAGTGTGACAAGGAGGTAGAATTTAGCTCTTTTATATTTATTCTTTGTCTCATGTTCGAAACTAAATTCGAACTTACTCATTTCACTTAAATAGCTGAATCGCTTTTGCGAGTGAAGCGAGATGAGTCGGCGATTAAGGCGAGTCATCTCATCTCACTCGCTGAAATAGCTAAATCTCGGCACAGGTGTCCGAAAAACTTTTGATTTAAGAAAAATATACCCAGAGTTCGCAATTGTCATAACAGCCATTCTTATAATCATCTCTCACGATGTAAGCAACTTGAGAATTTTTTTTAAATGAAATGGTTTGACAAGAATGCGTTCATATTCTCAAATATGTTTGTCCAGCCAGCAAAATATCAAAACATTTTGATATCCATTCAAAGTGTTTGACAATCCATTTGATGAAGCTTTCAAATTCGAGTGAATTAAACAATGTTTATCAAACATATTTGCACCCCAATTCAAATTTGGCGTGGATTATGGGATACCCTTAACAGGTTATGAATTCGTTACGAAATACGTGGACCTTCAGCGCATCCACCTCCCGTAATCAAATCAAGAAGTTATCCATAGTGAATTTTAAGAAATTTTCTTGATTCCTTTTACACCAATTATAGCCCACTGTCAAGATATTATCCGTTAGCTGTTATTGAGAGTACTCTTCATTTACCTAATGCTACTAGGGTTGTAAAAGAATGAAATATTTTGTGAGTGAAATCTTCATCATCACAATCATCCATTGAATTCAACTAAAGATTGCATTCAATTACATCACTTTTAAACTTCGAATTCAAATTGTGGAATCACCATTCATTTTATTTTATAAACTATAATCCTTTTTCCTTAATCACCTTCTTACAATCCCGAAGGATTTCCATACACAATAGAGCAAAAGAGTCAAATGGCCCCTTGCTGTTTTAAGATCCCTAGGATGTGTGGGATGGATCAGCCGCTGTGGTGGCACCTTGATCCATTTATATTTGCAGCCAATCTGAAATCCAACCATGTATGACCAGCTTTAGAAAACAAAAATCAGCACGCCTAGTGATACAGAAATCCACAAACACATACATAAATTCAAGAACGAGAATTTGGTCAGTCGGTCAAATTTGTATGAAATTAGGTGCCAGTTATAGCTATCATTGAAACTCATCATTGAAAATTTTAATGATTGATTTTGAGACGTTTAGGAAGTAAAATAATTTATTATTTTGATGGAAAAATAAAGCTGAAGACTTAATTAATATTTCTAGTCAAAAAAAATGTTCAAATAGGCCCAACTTTCCACATAAAAGGACTTTTCTTATTTCAATGATTGAACTACCTTATCAATGATCATTGAAAAATTAAAAGTTAATTTTTGTGGAAAGTTGGGGCTATTTAAATTTTTTTTTTGACTAGAAATATTAATTAAGCCTTGAGCTTTAATCGTCCATCAAAATAATAAATGATTTTGCTTTCTTAACATCTAAAAATCAATCATTAAAGTTTTTAATGATGAGTTTCAATGATAGCTATAACTGGCACCTTATCTCAGAGAAAACAAATTGCCGAAAAATTATGGAACGGATTGGTAACCACTTTTATCAACAATTTTCTGGTCCAAAAAACATAATAACATATCTTCTTTTTATCTAAAATCTAATTTGCATCAACCTGGAATTTGGTTGACCAAACAATTCTTATCCAAGCAGATTTCTTGTAGAGAATTTGTCAGGAAGGGGAACATGAATTGGGCAAAAATTGGAGACAAATAGTAACAACTGGTACTTTTGGTCAATGTTTAGAACAAACCTTCTTTTTCTTTTACTGGGAGGGTTTGCATTGAGCAATAAATTGGTTGAAGTTATCTGCTTTTTTTATTAAAAGATGTAACGGGTGATTTTTTAGCTGGTTTGGTTTTGGCAACACTGGTTTTGACAGCTGACGTGTGTTTAGTACCTTGTGTCACTGTCAAACAGCTTCAGTTTGGTTTGCAATTTAACCATGGATCGTCTTACAAATGAACAACGCTTGCAAATTATTGAATTTTACTATCAAAATTCGTGCTCGGTTCGAAATGTTCATCGCGCGCTGCTTCCATTTTATGGTTGGCATTCTCGACCTTCTGAGCAGTCTATTCGGAAGATTGTGACCAAATTTCGCACCAAATTTACTTTGTTGGACATTAAACCACCAACACGTTTACGTACTGTGCGTAGTGAAGAAAATATTGCGGCCGTATCAGCTAGTGTGACAGAAGACCGCGAAATGTCGATTCGGCGCCGTTCCCAGCAGTTAGGCCTTTGTTACAGCACTACGTGGAAAATTTTGCGGAAGGATTTGGGCGTAAAGCCTTTTAAGATACAGCTGGTGCAAGAACTAAAGCCAGCCGACCTACCACAACGCCGAATTTTTGGTGAATGGGCTCTTGGAAAGCTGGCCGAGGATCCGCTTTTTTATCGAAAAATTGTGTTCAGCAATGAGGCTCATTTTTGGTTGAATGGGTACGTAAATAAGCATAATTGCCGCATTTGGAGTGAAGATCAGCCAGAAGCATTGCAACAGCTACCAATGCATCCCGAAAAAGCCACTGTTTGGTGCGGTTTATGGGCCGGCGGCATTATTGGGCCATATTTCTTCAAAGATGATGCGAATCGCAGCGTTACTGTCAATGGTGAACGCTACCGAGCGATGATAACAAACTTTTTTTTGCCCGAAATGGAAGTTCTTGACTTGCATGATATGTGGTTTCAACAAGACGGTGCCACATGCCACACAGCACGCGAAACAATGGCGCAATTGCGAGGCGAGTTTGGTAAACAGTTAATTTCACGTTTCGGGCCGGTCAATTGGCCGCCTAGATCGTGCGATTTGACACCATTAGATTATTTTTTGTGGGGGTATGTCAAGGCTTATGTCTATAGGGACAAGCCCGCTTCGATTGACGCACTGGAAGCCAACATCCATGCATTCATTCGTGAGATACCGGCCGATATGTGTGAAAGAGTATGCCAAAATTGGACTCAGCGGATGGGCTACCTGAGACGCAGCCGCGGTCAACATTTGCATGAAATTATCTTTAAACATTAAATTGCAAGGTTCAAACTATCGATTCAAATAAATATTTCATTCATTTTTTCGAATTTTTTGTGTTTTTTTTTTTAAAGTTCTAAACCTCTTAAAAAATCACCCTTTAAAAACAAAATGAAAAAATCTACGTTTTCTCATGATCGAGGTTGAATAGCGAAGCTCTGACTCACTGTTTGACTTTCAAATAAAGTTCTTTGAATAAACAACTTCAGCAAAAACTGTTTTCAAACCTAAAATTTTGAAAAAAAAAATATTTTTTTCTTAAAAATGCTGAGTTTGAAACAATTTTTACCAAAACCGTTCATCAAAAAATCTTAATTTGAAATCAAACCGTAAGAATGGACTTCTTTTTTTCCAAAAAGCTACAAAACATTACTGCAAGTGTTGCCTTTGCTTTTTAATTAATTTTTTCTATTCTATGTAATTATTTTATTAAATTGCCTCTCCCGTCCAAGCGGGGAGAGATATCACCCCTCTCCCATAGGATTTTTCTTCTTGTCTACTTCCCACTTATATGCTCTGATTTTTTTGTAGATTTAACGTGAATCTCCTAGTATGCAAAAAAAAGGGGAAATTTAATTTACCCCTACAGTGGCTATAGGGGATGAAAATAAAAATCTGAAAAAAAATTAGTGATTTTTTTTTCTTCATTAAGAGCCGATTTAGGCCCAAACCGCAGAAATGCAGCAGTCTTTGTGTGACCACTGTCATTTATACTACTTTAAATCAGTTCCAACTACAAGTTAAAACAAGGGTAAAAGTAATGTCGTAATAGGTCTGTTCCAATCAGAAGAAGGGTACAAAATTTCCTCTTCCTAGCAAATTTTGCTCAGAAATTTCCCTAGGCAGATATTGTTTAATCTGAGAAATATCAGGTTGACGTAAGTCAGGTAAATAAAAAAAAAAAATATACAGGTATCCTGCCATATACCTGTTGTTGCCGAAAGTTGCCACAAAATCGTTCAAAGCTTTAACGGTAATTTTCTACTCTCTGAGAGAATTAAAAAAAAAATTGTCAGTCCCACAATTTTTTCCCCAATATCACTGGAACAAAGTAAATGCAAATATGCCAAATTCTTCGCAAACAGCGTCAAATGTCACTGTGCTTTAACATTTGTGTTGTTGAATTAGTTGTAGACAGAATCACCAATTCAGAGCCAAATTCTTTGCGATCAGCAATTCAAAATCCCGTAAAACGAGCACAAATATCTTTCAACTCACGAGGTGATGTTCTGACCGATATCATTGTTCAGCTTAATATTATAATCAATTTTACACTTTCAAAACTTTTCGTGGAAACAAGGCAAAATTTTGTTTCCTTATAAACTACCAGCCAATCCAGATTATGACATTACTTTTGCCCCAAATTTTATCTGCCTAACTAGATAACCGTTCAAAGGTGTACTTAGGATCTCAAATACCTAGGACCTTAATGTGTTAATATTTTACATAGGTTTTACCTTTTGAATAGCTTGAAAAAGCTTCTTAGCACTACACATTAATGGAATATTTTCGCATGGTCCACATATATTATGTGGGTTTTTATATTACCGTTTGTTTATGATGTTCAATAAACGATAGTACCTCAAAAAGGTCTCGTGACTTTTTGAACAAATATATATATGTACATACTTTTATACACATTACCTTAAGAAAAATAAATTATTTCTTGAGAATGGCAATGGCAAATAATATGCTACTGCTACTGAATTCAGCTGGATTCCAGGAATGGCCAATACCCGTACAATATATAAATATAATCAGAAAAATGAATCGAAGAAAAAACGTAGTCAACAGGAAAAACCCTATAATACCACAGGTTAGCTGGAAGTAAACCCCACATTAATAACAGCTGCTCAGGAATAATATTTGAGTGGGAGTCTTTGGATGTTTCCTCCTTTAAGATGGAAATATTTCTTTCCTTCGTCCTTATTTAACTCTCCTCAGATCAGAATAAAGGAAATGATTGAGGGATAATAAGGGAGGTGGATGTGTGTGTATGGCATGCAATACAACTTCTATAATGACAGCCCCAGCAGCACAGCTTTCTGTGAACAAAGAACCCAGTTGTCGGACATTTGTTTGTTAGTGGAGCAGCTCTAAATATATGTCATGAAAAAAGAACCACCTTCATGCAAAAGTGCTAGGAACTGTGTAGTTCTTCTCATAATAAGTTTCACTAAATCGAGTTTGTTGAATGTGATGCTTTGTCGGCACTCGCGGCAGAGAAGACACTGCCGGAGAATAAAACGCCATGTCGAAAACACTCTCAAGGTCTCAAGTAGGTATTTTTAGAACATTATTAAACGAAGAGAGATGACTGATGATATAGATGTTGTATAACTTACAAGGCTTCTGTACTTCTGTTCTTAGAAAGTTTTAAATCAGTCCGACGACGAATACGCCAGCGACGTGTGGGAAGAGTGAAATTAGATGAAAAGTTTTATCAGTTCAAATAAGAAGAAAGCAGATTGAAATATTGCATGCATCCATTGATATTGTTGCCGATGGTTTTTTTGTAGGGCCAGCTTTGTTATGTACATATGCATGTTGAGAAGACAGATAATTTATAGGCTTCCACAGAAAACTTTTCCTCATACATCAAAGGAGGGAAGGAAACATCTATTTCTGATAACAATGCTTCATCTTTATGGTTTGCTTGAATGATACAAGAAAACAGGAGAAGACTAATCTCTTATGTCAGTGTAGCATATACCAGTTGCTGTAGCAAAACGGACTGATGATAGTTTCGGCACGTGCTCAAGATTTTGATCGTATAGCTGGTGCTCATTTCAACAATGAGCTCATAAAAGTGATACGAGGCCGGCTACCGGGTAACCTACAGGTTGGTAATGCGGCTCTCAAGGTTATTTAAATCAAAAATGGTTATGCACAATTTTACTCGTGAATGAATACTAATAAAGGAATGTCATACACAGAGATGGTGTATAATAGGGTGTACCAAAAATTTTATTTTTAATTTATTATGACTTGTCTCAAAATGTCGACAGAAAGCACCAAAACATGGATATTAACAGACTATGTAGGCTATGTAGGTAATAGCTTAAAAACAATTAGCACTACTCCGGAAAATTATTCTGTCCATGTTCGAAAACTAAAATCGTGTGAAAGAGGATTCTATACCCCAATTTATATGGTTTTAGTTATTCCTTCATTAATGTTTGTATGGGAGGTATCGCTATTCGAACCTGGGTCATCTAAAAATCGTCCAATTGAAGAAAATTGCCTTAGCAGTCAAGTCTGTAGGCCAATGTAGTTATAGTGCTTAATTTTATTAAAGTCTCAAATTTGATATTTTACAATCCACAAAAACAATCGCAAATCGTCCAGTTCAGGGAAATGGGACTGGGATCATTCCAAATCATGCCTTATTGAGACGCTCATGGCAGTCTTCCCTCATCGTTCGGAGAGTTCTTGTTTAAATGATGATAATAAAAACTATCGTGAAGAATAAATTCTCGCTGAACGATTAGAAAGTGCAAGGCAGCTGCAGACGAACGTTTGCGTGCAGAGAGCCGATATGGATCGAGGGACTCCTGTTCTTCATCTTGTCACACGACTTGTGGCTTGTGTGAACGTGATAACTATGTAACAATGGGCTACATTGAAGTGATTTCGGAAGCTGCACTGGAATGCGATCGCAGAATATCCAGTTTAAAATTAGGCTTCAACGCAAAAGTATGCCTTTTATAGCCTCCAATATTTTTTGCTGCGGCTTTCATTTTATAAAATCATATTTTGAAAATGTCAAATAAAGAAAAAGGGGACACAAACATTTGATTGAAAACATAAATTATATAAATATATAGTTATATTTCCCATTTAGCCCAGGAAAAATGTACAAATAAATTGCAAATCTGCGGAAAAATTCCAAGTGAAAATTTTTGAATGCAATTATCTTTATTTGTGCATAACGAATACGCATGCGAAAGTCTAAAAACGAAACTGGTTTGTGTTAAAAGTTATTCAAGGTTAAATGTCGAAAATACCGGTTTTCCACGTATAACTTTGAAACGGTACATGGTATCAAAAAGTAATGCAGGCAAAACTTGTAGATAATGTGATTATCTACAAGAAATAATAAAACACTTTTTTTTCTCTTACTGATGGTTAAGAAGATATCGGCGTTTCAAAAAGCGTAAATTGACGAAAATATCCCTTTTTTGCGTATAACTCAGAAATGGCGAGTGTTATTGAAAACATTAATAGACAATGTTTGTACACTATGTTACCCTCTATTAAAATAAAAATAAATTTTTCTAAGAGTGATAATTTGAGAGATAAAACTATTTGAAAAGTTTCGTCAAAAACCTGAAATTCCAGACTTTTACCTTTAAATCTTAAATAACGAAATTGTCATACAATAATTTATGTTCGACTTATAGATTATAATGTAATTTACAAAAAATATTAACACACCTTTTTCCACGCAGTAACAAGATATTGCTACTTCAAAAAGGTTAAGTATTGAAAATAAAGATTTTTCGCTTACCACTCTTAAACGGTATATGTTAGAAAATTTATTTTCACACAGTTTGTTGGTTATTTACCCTTCTACAAGACAATACAAAACTTTTTTTTTGCGCTTGTTTAAAAGATACAAATTTTATATAAAATGCACAAAAGTCAAAAATATTGGTATTTTGCGGTTTTCTCTTAAATGGTGAAGGTTTTGAAAATTAATTTATACTTTTTGTATATACAATAACATTCTCTATAAGAAGGCTTTTTCGATATAAGGCCCCAATAAAAAGATATTGAGACTTCAAAAAGTATCAATTTTCGAAAATGCTGTTTTTTCCGGCCCAAAATGATTCGCCCAGCGACATAAAATAATAATAGGGTTTTTTAGAGAGATATAGTACAAACATTTTTTAATACTGAGGGGGGTCTATCTCCCCCCAATCAACCGGGGGGAGCAATTTTCTGAAAAACAGTACTAAAATAAAAAAAAAAAATACATTTTAAACAAATGGCAACACTTAAAATAAAGTACTATATTTTTTTTGAGATTTTCAAGTTTGTTCTTTAATTATTTTTTCAAAATAACTTATTCCTGCCAATTTTTTTCGAAAAAAATGCCTTCAAACCCAACATTATAAAAAAAAAACTGAAAAATATAATATAGGTACTGTTCTTTATTCAAAATATGAAATCAGGAATTATATTAGTTTCTATTAGACACTTTTCCTGTAATTTTTAAATGAACACTGAAAACCAGATGGTTTTATGCCATCTAGTTTTCGAGAAAATTGTAAACTAAGAAAACTATTTTTTTATTAAATGTTTTGTTGGTAGTATATCTAGGAAAAATGCATTACCACTTCGGGAAAATTCCAAGCTAAAATTCTTAAGCGCAATTATCTTAATTTTCTCATAAGGAATACTAGTGCAAAAGTCTACACACGAATCTGGCTTGCGCTAAGAGTTATTCACGGTCAAACGCCAGCAGAATCTTCTTTTAGAGCATAACCTTTTTTTTTGGATAGTAGCAAGGAAAAAATTCATGTCCACTTGAGGAAAATTCCAAGTTAAATTTTTTAAACGCAATTATTTTTAAATTACCAAAAAGAATACTCGTGCAAAAGTCTACACACGAATCTGGCTTGCGCTAAGAGTTATTCAAGGTCAAACGCCAGCAGAATCTTCTTTTAGAGCATAACCTTTTTTTTTGGATAGTATCAAGGCAAAAATTCATTTCCACTTGAGGAAAATTCCAAGTTATAATTTTTAAGCGCAATTATCTTTAAATTGCCATAAGGAATACTGGTGCAAAAGTCTACACACGAATCTGGCTTGCGCTAAAAGTTATTCAATGTCAAACGTACAAAATTGTTGTTTTTTTTGGTATAACCATATTTTGGGTAGTATCGAGGAAAAAATTCATGTCCACATGAGGAAAATTCCAAGTTTTTTTTTAACGCAATTATCTTTAAATTACCACTAGAAATGCTTGGGCGGACTTGCACAAAAAGTTAAAAGCATGCGATCGGTTCAATTCATTTAAATTACATTGAGATACAAAAAATACCTTAAATTGAAATGAATTTTTTCCTTGATACTATCCAAAAAAAGGTTATGTTCTTAAAGAAGATTCTGCTGGCGTTTGACCTTGAATAACTCTTAGCGCAAGCCAGATTCGTGTGTAGACTTTTGCACGGGTATTCCTTATGGCAATTTAAAGATAATTGCGTTTAAAAAATTTAACTTGGAATTTTCCTCTAGTGGAAATGAATTTTTTCCTTGATACTATCCAAAAAAAAAGGTTATGCTCTAAAAGAAGATTCTGCTGGCGTTTGACCTTGAATAACTCTTAGTGCAATCCAGATTCGTGTGTAGACTTTTGCACGAGTATTCCTTATGGTAATTTAAAGATAATTGCGTTTAAAAAAATTAACTTGGAATTTTCCTCAAGTGGAAATGAATTTTTTCCATGCTATCCAAAAAAAAAAGGTTATGCTCTAAAAGAAGATTCTGCTGGCGTTTGACCTTGAATAACTCTTAGTGCAATCCAGATTCGTGTGTAGACTTTTGCACGAGTATTCCTTATGGTAATTTAAAGATAATTGCGTTTAAAAAAATTAACTTGGAATTTTCCTCAAGTGGAAATGAATTTTTTCCATGCTATCCAAAAAAAAAAGGTTATGCTCTAAAAGAAGATTCTGCTGGCGTTTGACCTTGAATAACTCTTAGCGCAAGCCAGATTCGTATGTAGACTTTTGCACGAATATTCCTTATGGCAATTTAAAGATGATTGCGTTTAAAAAAATTATGAAATGAATTTTTTCCTTGATACTATCCAAAAAAAAAAGGTTATGCTCTAAAAGAAGATTCTGCTAGCGTTTGACCTTGAATAACTCTTAGTGCAATCCAGATTCGTGTGTAGACTTTTGCACGAGTATTCCTTATGGTAATTTAAAGATAATTGCGTTTAAAAAAATTAACTTGGAGTTTTCCTCAAGTGGAAATGAATTTTTTCCTCTACATTTCCTCTACATTATGCCCATTAAGCAGCTGCTGGAAATGCTGCTTAAACACGTCTACAATTCCCTGTGCTTCAGTGACTAGGTTACTTTCGCTGTTTCGAAGAGCTTGCGTGCCAGTCCTATAACCAGATGCCAGTTGCTTGGCTGTTTTGTAGAACCGGCGGGTGTTGGTGGCGGTGCTAGACTCTTCGAGATACTTGAGCTGAGAGGCTGCGGATGCTCTTTTCTTTCTACGCAGGGTTTTTTTCTCTTTCTTTCTCTTTTCACGGTACTCCTCTCTTGCTGCTCTTGTTTTCCGTTGCAGCATTTGCATTCGTGCATTTTCCGTCTCCTGCTTTAATACCGGGCATTCATCGTCATACCACGGGTTCTTTTTTCTGGGTGGTTGATATCTCGGCTGTCTCCTTAATGATGTCACGATATTGGATCCACTGGTTGTTGACGCTTGTGGCTGGGTTAACGGCAGAGAGTTTCCCGGTCAATTGCTCACTGTAGTCTCTGGCTTTCTCAGGTGTGCTAAGGCATGCAATGTTGAATTTCTTCCTTTGAGCGGTCTATGTTTTCTTTTCGTTGGACAGTCGGGTTCTGAACTTTGTCACAACAAGAAAGTGGTCAGAGTCCACGTTTGCGCCTCGGAAAGTTCGCACGTCCAAGATGTTCGATGCATACCTTGCGCCAATTAGCACGTGGTCGATTTGGTTGGCGGTTCGACCATCTGGAGATCGCCAGGTTGCGGTGTGTATCCTTCGCCTGGGGAACCTAGTGCTACTTATCACCGTATTACGAGCTGCAGCAAAGTCGATTAATCGGAAGCCGTTATCTGTTGTCGTTTCGTGGAGGCTGTGCTTTCTAACTAATCCGCCAAAGATGTTTTCCTTTCCGACTTTAGCATTGAAGTCTCCGAGCACGACTTTGACATCGTACTCCGGACAGGCTCCGTAGGCTCCGTCCAGGAGGTCGTAAAACTCCTCCTTGTTAGACTCCTCAGCTTCATTGGTAGGGGCGTGTGCACATATTAGGCTGATGTTTTGGAAGGTAGCTTTGATGCGGATCACAGCCAGGCGATCGCTTATCGCCTCAAAATCGATGACTTTCGATCTGAGTCGATTTCCCACGGCGAATCCGCATCCTAACATGTGCAGTCTTTGATGGCAGCTGTAATAAATGTCGCAATCTTTTCTTTTCGTTATACCTGTGCTGAGATTCAGCTATTTCAGCGAGTGAGATGAGATGACTCGCCTTACTCGCCGACTCATCTCACTTCACTCGCAAAAGTGATTCAGCTATTTAAGTGAAATGAGTAAGTTCGAATTAAGTTTCGAACATGAGACAAAGAGTAAATATAACAGAGCCAAATTCAACCACCTTGTCACACTCGTACGTTCGATATTCTGTTTCACATCACCACTAATGGACGCGAAATGAAATAACAAATACAACAATGTACATAAACATATAAATATTAATAATGGAGTATCTTTTGTATCAATTATTTTTTTTGTCGTAATTAAAGTTGAATGCGAGTTTTCACCCTTGAATAATATAATTCTATTAAACATAATATGCATATGATAATAAAATAAGATTTTTCAATCAATAAGGGGGTAGTTGTTTATATCTACATTGTTGTTTTTTTATTTCATTTCCTATCCATGAATATCGATCTTTGACGAAAAGTGACTCATCTCACTCACTCCCTGCGGTTTCGAATTAGCTGAATCTCGGCACTGATCCTATCCATCGTATCTCCTGGATCGCGGTAATATCTGCCTTGTACCGCGAGAGGACAGATTCAAGTTTTTTAGTAGCACCTGGTGTATAGAGTGTCCTTACATTCCAGGTGCGTACTCGTAGATCATAGTCCATTTTCGTTCCGGGTCTGGTTGCCATTTGAGGGGGTCCGTTAACCGAGGCTTCTTGCGTCTCTCATAACAATTGGCTTTTTTACTGTGGTCGGGTCGTTAGCCCAACGCACTAACCTCCAATCTGTAGGGCCATGGGCAGAGAATATGAATTACCAAGAATCCAATCCTCGGCTGTCATCCGGCTTTGCCTACAAACTGAAACACGCACACATAGACAGTTGGGCTAAATCCACCACTAGGTTTTTGCACACATCGACAGCTGGGCTAAATCCACCACTGATTTATTCGCACACATAGACAGTTGGGCTAAATCCACCACGAATATGTCGGTTATTTTTGAAAACTATCAGTTATTTTCAAAATCTCATGGACTTGTTCAAAAAGTATAAAAAAGGGAGAAATGATATAGCAAGTGCATACTGGACCTTATGAGTGTGTTTATTTATTTATTTGGAAAACTCATGAAGCCTTTTTTTCTTCACCGGAATGTTCTGGAAAAACCTTTATTTTTGTTCATTAAGTCATTCCACAACATTTAGAATGTATTCTATTTTATTCCTGACTGTGACTATTATTCATTTCGCTGAAAATAGTTCCGTTTTCTTCAAGCGTGAGGTTATTGGATAGAAAAAACGATATTGGGAATTGGTGACACCAACTCGGACTTAGTTAAGCGTCGAGAGGCCCAATTCACATAGAACTGGCGTGAGGTTTTGGTGTGGTTCTGGCGTGCTGCATACATATTCCACGTTGTGGAATTCACATGTTCTCTTATGAGATAATACACACACAGATGACCAGGCGAGGCTATGGTGTGACATGCCATCGCCACACCATATTGAAAACTCCAGTGGCCTACGTAAACGTTACGCCAAAATGAAATTTCTCAGTCAAATGTCTAATGGTCAGACATTAAAAAAAAATTAAATGTGATTATGAGTTCAATATTGAATTCTGCAATGAAATGCAAATACGTGAAGATTTATGTAATTACGGAAGGACAAAATTACTGCGACAGGAGCGTGCATGGCAAAAAGTAGCCCTAAAATTCAAGGCAATTGTTTTTTTTTTTATATTTTATTTATTTTAATTCTGTGTAGAAGCCATTTTCTTGTGAAGTATTCCTATGTTTGTGTATGTATTTTTTGCTTTTCTGTCAAATAACCATTCCCTGTCACTTCTGTGTGAACAAAGCTCACCACAACCACACCACGCCCGTAACAGACCAGAACCACACCAGCACCATAAGCCACTTCTGTGAGAATCGCGCCAGAGAATAATTTGTGGTTATATTTCAAATGTAAATTGTAATCGATTTGTTTTTTACTAATTCCCACCTGGCTTGATAATAAATGTCTTCAATTAATTTCTTTTCAATAAACAATTTGTCTTCTCTACTTTTTCTACAACGACGCGAAATCATTCACAATAAAGGCTCTCCAAAACTAACGCGAAATATTCGCCGACGACGCGAAATCATTCATAATAATAAAAAATATGAAAGATACACAATAGCTGTATTTTATTTTCCCCCAGATCTGATCAGGATTGGATTTGCATACGAAAATACATGTATTACAAAAACAACACAAAATCCAACTTTGATTTTGGATTTCGATTTACAAATCCGTTCTGACCACACACCCTTAACATTTTCTTGCAAAAATTATTTTTTTCTCTGACGTGTAGATGGCTTTTTTGTGTTGAAAATAGGGAGAAAACAGAGAAAAAATACAGAAGCGAAAGGATAAACAGAGATAGGATTATAACACTATCTTGTCGCACTGGGATCCTGTTTGTTTTATTATCATAATCTAATCCGGATCTGATTTGGGGCATAATAAAATGCAGCTAATGCTAAATAACAACAAAAAACTATCTTTGCGAATGATTCGCTATGATTTCGTGTTGGTTTGGGAGAGCCTTAATACAAAATATGAAAGATACACAATGCTAGACAACAAAAAAAAAAATATTTTTGTGCAATGATTCGCTATGATTTTGCGTTGGTTTGGGAGAGCCTTGATACGTGTATAGTAAGTACCTACTCGTGTTAATTAAAATATATTAGTTCTGCACTGAAATAAATTGGAAACGAAAAAAAAATCAATATTTAGATTGAAATCTGAATTTAACCAATGGAAAACACCATTTGCTTACACCGAATGCGTTTTGATGTAAGCCTGGGCTTACTTTTGTTTTCCTATTGAATGAACACATCCCTCAAGAAATTTCACCTCGGTCAACGTGAAATGTCAAAAAAATGTGAAAATAAAATCAGAAAAAATAATAAATTGTACCATGTCAAAGAAGTTTTATTTATTTATATATTTTATTTTATTAATTAATATACATATTTCTAATATGCAAAAAGTTAAACGCGAGTGATTTATTCGTCCTTACCTGGAGGTGTTGGTACATGGTAATTGTAGAATGTGACGTCGTGGGATACAACGAAACTATGCCCAGTTGAGGACAAGTGAAGCAGCGAAATATCTCGTTTTTTCTTCCTTCTCAAATCCATTTGAGTACTCTCATTTTGCGACAGTGCCGCGTCATCAACTGCACAAAGCCATTGCCACCGTCTCAACAAAACCCGATCAAACACTGACGAAGTATCGATTGTGGATTCGATTGTGTCGGTGTTTGCAGCGTCTACAGAGGCGTATTTAAAGATTTGGCGCCCCGGGCCAAGAAGTTTTGGCGCCCCATAATGAACGAAAGAGAACTAAAACACTTCATACTGAAAAAAAAAATCATAAATAATAAATACAATTTTAATATTTACATTTTTGCCGATGCACAAATTAGTTGACACATTCATCAATAGCACTGTTATAATTGACAGATTGTGTTCAGTCTTCAGTCAGAACTAAAGATTTTAAGGGATGATTAACTGATGACCTTGATTTTTTCGAACAATTGTCGGAATAAAGTAATTTTGATGCCTGAATATGTAGCTAATTGAATGGTTATTTGTTGCAAAGACCATACATTTGTATCTCTACTCTAGTAATAACTTGTTATTAAAGTTTTTTCTTAAATAAGACTGAAGTAAGCAGTGAAAATCTAAAATTATACGAATATAAAATTTTTGCTAACTTGTTGTTTAAACCCCGATTTTGCTGCTTCAACAGTTTTTTTTTTTGAAAATTAAAGCTTTCACTAAACAAGACTGAAGTGTGAAGCTAGCGAACGAAAATACCAAAATCATGATTCTTTTAGCTTACCTAAGCTTTTTAGATAACAATTTCGTATGCAAAAATGAATTTGTAGCTTCAATTGATCGTTTTTTTTTTCAATTTTGAAAATGAAATTCACATTTAAGAAAGCGTATGTACTTGAAACTTAGATATCAAAATTATTTGACCGTGCCAAAATAAGGAACGTGCTTCAAACGTTTTTCGCTTATCCAGGAGTATACATAATTTGTCTGTTTTTTGAGTACGGAACATGAACGTTCTTCATGGCAATTTGTCAGTTGTCACAGCAATCCTCAGAAACGCATGCAGTGTATGGTCTGAGAACATTGAGATACTTGATTTTTTCTTAAATTAGAACTTCTCGGAATGCCAGTAAGCAATCTATGATAGTATTTTAAAACATATATGTATTTACTGCGCTGTGCCGAAAAATCGAAATGTTTGTTTTTCATGATTGGTCTCAAAATGTCTCTAATGATTTCCAAACATGGTGGTGGGCTCATCAGTTCGATGCCACCATACCCAATTTAAAACGCAATGTTTTTGTCACTTGGGCGAAACGCATTCATTGGAGTAAAGGCCACAATAACCTTTATTATTGAATTTTATTCATGAAACCCCACAAAAGGAATATATTTTGGAATAATTATGACAGTTTTTAAATATTATTAATTTTGTATTTATGTTTTCTTTGAAATAATTCTCAATGGTTTCCAAAATATATTTCCTTCTTAAGGCTTTTGAGCTTTTCATATTGAAAGGAAAATTAAAAACTTAGATGCAACTAGAAAATGGTTATTTCCATCACCTTGGACTCCACTCAATATGAACAAATCAATAGAATAAAACTTCGTTGAAAATGTAACCAATTTTTTGCATATAAATAAAATATTTTATTCAATTTTTGTCTGCTGTTTTCGGCTAACCAATCCGTTTCTGGTTGTTCACAAACGTATTGGCTACTCAGTTATCTTGCCACTGAAAAACCGGGACTGAACAACCCGAGGACGACAAAGTCAAACCGACTTTTATATGTATTAAGTTTTCACATATTATAAATCTTATTTGTATTCAAAATTTTACCAATGTATACCGTTAGGCCCCTTATGTGCCAACAAAATTTTATTATTTATCAACGTATCTAATAGTCATAAATTATTTTTTAAGCCAATTGTAAATAGAAATGTTCAATAAAGCAAAATTGAAAATTGAGCTCAGTTATCTTGGATAACTTATCCGAATCGGATAGCCCGTGGTATAGGACAATTGATATTTAGAGGTGACTCATCGCAATTTTAAGTATTTTCTGTGATGCGTTTTCCTACTGTAAAGTTTAATACCTCTTAAACTAATTAGTCCAATTAAAAGTAGCAAGAAATATACTTAGTATAGGCAATAAAGTTTCTACAAAAAGATATTTGAATTAAATTTACGTAAGTACCTACTTCACATCGTTTTGATGATAATTCGCCTGGCACCTCTAAAAGCTTAACTTTTACTATACAATTTTTTTTAAAGGAATTTTACATTTTGCACCCAAAGTTGAGTGCCGCCCCATGCCAGGGTGCCGCCCCGGGCCATAGCCCCTATCGCCCTAGTGTAAATACGCCACTGAGCGTCTATAGCTAGCTTGTTACATACCCATTGCATCTGACGAAGACGCATTTACAAATTCAAGAAGAGGCCGCAACCGCTTCCTCACAGTCAAAGTTGCAGTATTGGGGGATGAGGGCAACGGCAGCTGGCATAGTTCGTGAAGAAGGTGCCATGATACTGTAGCAGGGAGTGACAGCACTATACAGACACTGTCCTACAGTAACGGATCACAATGTTGCTTGGGAATGAATCCAAAATTGTCTTTATAATCTTTATGGACTATGGAGAAGCAACATATAACAGCTGGCTGAATATGTACATTATGTTCCGAAAGATGTCCTAGAGTTTTTAGCAAGGAACATAAAATTTTCAAAAAAAAAAAAAAATTAGAAGAAGCATTAAATAAGGTTACCCATACCTCATTAATTGGAAGAAGTATGACGGTAGAATCAGCTAGTGAAACCCTAATCGATCTTCTTAGGTCAAATCATTGGTCAATCACAATAGAAGAAATATAAAAAAGTAGCTGAACTTTTCAATATAAAGGTTTCAGATATGCAATCCAATAGAAGACTTCGCAGTCTTGCACGCCAAGACGAATAGCTATGTATTATTTCATAAAGAGTATATGATGAATATGTATAGGATATTATTAGTTTTAGCTTTTCTTGTAAGTGTCAATTTAAACGCATCCATTAATTATAATGAGCCTATTTCTGTAGATACTAAAATAAAGACTTTTGTGTATAGCCCTAATGAAGTATTTACGGTGGTTTTTAGTCATGGTTACTATTATTATATTGAATTTGCGGGAAGTTAAGAATATCGCTGTTGATACATCAAGCTGGAATATTTATCCTTGCGACAATAAATTGCTTATCATGCCATTTGAAGTTAGCGACTATAAATACTTACTTCAAATGGCAATCGACAACTAACATGATTATTACAACAACTAAAAAGAAAATTACATTTGTAATTTAATCTCAAGGCCTAACTACGATAAATACCCAGATACTGATGCTTAGAAAGTGGGTCACGATTATTCTGCTGAAAAGGATATGCGTATCCTACGAAATAAATTTTTATTATCCTCAAGAAGAAGTTGAATTTGATGTTGATTTATTTACTATAGACAAGCCAGAAAAAATAATACAAGAAAATGATATGAAGTACAATTATACATATGAGTAGTTGAGAACCAAAACTCGTTATATCCAAAATTTTCGTTTTGTGCAAATGGAGAAAAACTTAATACGGCTAAATGATAGTTTCTAGAAAAGATTTTATTTTGTATAATAAAAGATTTTTAAATCTATATGGTATAATTAAGAGCAAAAATATATTGGAAGTTCCGTTTAAAAGATATTTAACAATTAAATTTGGATATGAAGAGTTTTGCTGCAAATGATTGTATATGGCCAGTTTCCACACCTTCCCCCCTCTCTCAATTGCACCCTCTAATATAATAGCACTACACTACTTTCCAATCTTCAATGACCCATTTAAAGACTTTTACAACAAAAACCCATGAACGTTTTAGTTCCTTATTATATGACATAATAATTGCCTATGATATAAGAAGAGTTTTGAAACCAAACCTACTGCATACAATGAATATGGAAAGTTTTGATGCAAATTGCACTGTGGATATGGAGAGTTTTGGAGACAATTACGATGTTTGACATCGATATTAAAGCGGTTTGGAGGGATAAGGCTGTCAAATTTTCCTTTGAAACTATTCAATATGCCCATCTTAACAAATCTGCATCAAAATATCAATTTTTGATAAAAGTGGATATGACGAGTTTTGGTTCTCATCTACTCATATGTATGTACCCACATATGTTTATTGATCAAGGTGGTAATGCGGATATAGTTCCGATTGAGCTATTTGATGATGGCTATTGAGTGGTATAGTTTCAAAACTCTTCTTTTCCACTTAAGCATATTGAGTAAAACGAAAAAAAATGTTAAAAGCTACTAAAATGATCACATTAATGATTACAACATAATGATTGCATAAAAAGCTATTTATGCGTTATGGTGAAGTTGAAATTAATGCATAGGTCCCTCTAGCTGTGGTATATGTGATATAAATAAAGAAAGGCGTCAAGAAATTTTAGTTACAAGCCTCATATTTGGACTCGGCACCCCCAAAAACATAAACCAGTTACAATAAAATCAAAACTACCTTACAATTTGCTCACCAAGGGCTATTTTGAGCATAAATTGACTGGATTAATAAGTTACGGCTTAATGTCAATCTTTTTCACTTAAACTTTTGAAGAAAAACTCAAATTTGTTCCGTTAAAATATTTTTTTATTTTCATCAAATTAATGAAGACTATTTTGTTTTGACGCTCCAAAAATGATTTTATATAAAAAGAAATATTCTATACGACACTTATCAATAAATCTATTTGAACAATGAAATAAGATGACACGACTAATATCAACTTCGGTGACGATAACACGTCCACCAAAAGCTCGAAGAGTTTGAGCACAGTCCTTGCCACCATCACCGTATCCAGCTACACAGCACATTTTATCGGTGATCATTACAACGTCGGCACAGAGACTCGTGGCAACCATACAGATTTTGGAACTGTACACGAACTTACTTCAAGAAGTGATGCACTAAATTGGTGATATCGCCACCATAATCGAGAATCAAGTTCGGTGATTGGTTGTCCTTGAACATTATCATTATTTGTGCAATGCTCCCGGAATAAAATAACAAATAATAACTCATGTTTCTAATCGATTGGAGTTTGAAATGTTCATACCAAGAATATTCGTCATTAGTTTCACCCGTCCATGTGTAGAGTGGAATACCAGCGGCAGCATTGTCTTGTGTGATGAAAATGTTGCAACTTGATCATTGCACCTAAGAAATTACGCGAACTATTCATCATTGACCAATATGGCTTACATTGGACAAGTTTTTTAATTCTTGAAAATAAAGTAGGTATTTTCAGTCGTGTCGACCTTTATACAGGGATTATCAATTATTAGATTAGATTATCTGGGAGAAATCGAAATAGAATTTCCAGTTTTTAATGGACTAAACACAAATTTATAATCGGAAGCACAGAAATTCACAGACAAACAATTCACAAATCAAAACTATATTGCAGATGGTAAGTGATTATAAATTTGATATTTTTAATGACTTCTCGGACCATAATAATGGTCTCGATTGGTTCTTTTGAATCCGACACAAATATTTTTATTTGTAACTACACAATTATTATTATATGAATATGAATAATAAACACAAAATTACAATGAGGTCAACGCACAAAAAATTACTTTGAAAATAAAAAATCGAGCTGTCAAAACAAATGAAACTTACCGCGTTAAATTGTTGTTGCAATTCACATCTATTCATCGACACGAAGTGAAATTACAAATACAACAATGTAAACAAATAGGTTTTGGGGGGTGAAACGTACGAAAGATTGGCTTCTTGGTAATTCATATTCTCTGGCCATGGGTTTAATGTTGCAATTCTTTCATTGGTCAACATTCGCACTTACAAGTTTAGCAAGTCAAGGCATAAAGCCAAGACCAGTATCCGGCGGCTACCAACGTGGAGGTATTGTAAGCACTTGATGTGTAGGAAAAGATACAGCTCGAGGCCCCCAGTTCCTACAACATCCAACCACCGCTTAAAAATTTTAACTTGCAATTTTCCCGAAGTGGTTATGCATTTTTCCTAGATATAGGTACTACCAAAAAAAACATATAATAGAAAAATAGTTTTCTTAGTTTATAATTTTATCGAAAACTAGATGGCATAAAACCATCTGGTTTTCAGTGTTCATTTAAAAATTACAGGAAAAAGTGTATAATAGAAACTAATATAATTCCCGATTTCATATTTTGAAAAAAGAACAGTACCTACCTATATTATTCTGTTCAGTTTTTTTTTTAATGTTGGGTTTGAAGGCATTTTTTTCGAAAACTATTGGCAGAAGAACTTATTTTGAAAAAATAATTAAAGAACAAACTTGAGAATCTCAAAAAAAATATAGTACTTTATTTTAAGTGTTGCCATTTGTTTAAAATGTATTTTTTTTTTATTTTAGTACTTTTTTCAGAAAATTGCTCCCCGTGGTTGATTGGGGGGATAGACCCCCCCTCAGTATTAAAAAATGTTTGTACTATATCTCTAAAAACCCTATTATTATTTTATGTCGCTGGGCGAATCATTTTGGGCCGGAAAAACCAGCATTTTCGAAAATTGATACTTTTTGAAGTCTCAATATCTTTTTATTGGGGCCTTATATCGATAAAGCCTTTATATAAGTTCTTATAGAGAATATTATTGTATATACAAAAAGTATAAATTATTTTTCAAAAACTTCACCATTTAAGAGAAAACCGCAAAATACCAATATTTTTGACTTTTGTGCATTTTATATAAAACTTGTATCTTTTAAACAAGCGCAAAAAAAAAGTTTTTTATTGTCTTGTAGAAAGGTAAATAACCTACAAACTGTGTGAAAATAAATTTTCTAACATATACCGTTTAAGAGTGGTAAGCGAAAAATCTTTATTTTCAATACTTAACCTTTTTGAAGTAGCAATATCTTGTTACTGGTCACTCGTGTGGAAAAAAGTGTGTTAATATTTTTTGTAGATTACATTATAATCTATAAGCTGAACATAAATTATTTTATGTCAATTTCGTTATTAAGATTCGACATTTAACCTTGAATAAATTTTAACGCAAGCTAGTTTCGTTTGTAGACTTTCGCATGCGTATTCCTTATGCACAAATAAAGGTAATTGCATTCAAAAATCTTCACTTGGAATTTCTCCGCAGCGAAAGTACATTTTTCCTGGGCTAAGTAGGGATGGTTCATCTGTTAGGATAAAACATAATATACAAATATTAATGGAAATATTATACATTTTTTCAAGTATTTTTATGCTCAGAATGTCAAAAAAGGAACATTTTTTAGTGTTCAAATACCTTTTTAGGTGAAAACATATGAGTCGATTGAGGAAAAAACACTTTAATTTTTGAAAAAAAATTAATTTAAAAACTAAATGAATTATCACAGTCGATATAACGTACCTAAAGTATTGACAAATTTGCTGCCTTAAACAAAAAGTTTTAAAATATAACTCAATTGATTTTAGTTATTATTTATCTCGAAGTATTTGAAATTTTTAATTAAGTCATAATTTTGAGAAGTCTTGAAGCCAATAATCAACATTCTTAATCGAATTTCCAACTTCAGGTTTTGCGGAACTTATGCGTTAGCAAAACAAAAATTTAAAACAATGGTACTTTTGATGTCCCACACGTAACGTTCAACAAAATTGAGATTGCTCCAAGATATATTTGATCTATCAATTTAAGAACAAATATTTATTTAATAGTTTTAAATCCAGCTAACAGTTTGTCAACAGTTTTTAATACTAATACATTCATAACAGTGGCGATTCCATTTATACATTTCCATAATACATTTGCGCCAACAAATCTCATACAAAAACTACAAATTATTCCCGATGTGCTGTGCCCTGTGTCACTCTATCTTTAAGAACAGACCCACAAAAATACTCACACAGGTTGGCTCTATTGAAAGAGCCAACGGCAACGCCTGGGTAGAAAAATGTGAGTTGATTGCCGACCAGTACCCACCAGTGGAGAACCTAGTTATCTGAAGCAAATGTTGTAGTTCGAATTTTATATGGTTAACTTGAAAAAATCATAACTCCCATTCTACTCATCCGATCTTCAAGGTTAAGGTCTTTAAATAAAGCCAAAATGACACGCTACATTGTGTGAAAAAATCATTGAAAAGGGGTAAAAAATTTCATACTAAAGGGGTGATTAAGTCTGCCTTCAATTCGATTTGCAGCATTCTATATTCAAAAGTTGATGAAAAATTTCACAATTTGGAAAAACAAAAAATGCTTATTTTTTGCTTATTTTCTCTTGTAAGATTATGTTGTACAATGTTTTACCATCAAACCTACAAGAGCGGTGCTAAAATTTTTTTAAATGATTTTTTACAAATAAAAGGCATTTTAATTAAGAAACTGATCGACATAGCTTCATTAATATAATGATTACTCAAACAAATCTGCATGAATCTTTATAATTAAGGTTTTAAATACTGTCAGTAAGATAATCGTAGATTTATAAAAAAAAATATTATTTTTTAGATGGTAACTATAAAAAAATGTAAAAATAATTTGAAGTTATGTTTTTTTACACCTACTTAATGGCATTAATATCTAAAAATTTCAGATAAATATTGAGCATAGAAAAAAAAAATTTAATCAAGTATTTAAATTTAGTATAAAGACTAAATATATGTAGGTAATCACAAAGTTGTATATCCAACGCCAGAGCAGGAATTAAATATTATTTGAATTTAATACATTTAAAATATGCTTTGTTGTACATTGTTCCAGCCTCACTAAAACGTTAATAACTTTTTTAATTACCAACGGATTTTAATGAATCAGATTTTTTTGATTAACAATTAAAAATACTTTTATTTTAATGTATCATACATCATTGTAAACTACGGAAAAGCTAAGAAAAAATGTACACAAAAAAAAAAATACCTTTAATTTTTGCATATGAAAATAATTGAAATAATTCAGTATAAATGTAACTTATCAACATTGGTAATTTTTTTTATTATTCCAAAATGAGGTGTCATAATAATGGATTATAATAATTTAAATTATTTTCAGCCAAACAAAATTATAAAAAACTTCACAAGAAATTTTAGGGGGAAACAAACTTATGTAGGGTATCTATATAAATATATGGTTTTTGAGCACATTTACCTGAAAAATACATAACTTGAATATTAAGGAACTAAAATACACCTAATTTATGATTTAGTATTTGTCTTAAGAAATCAGAAATATCTAAATTATAAAGCTCAATTGGAAGTAAAATATCAAAAATGTGTTTTTAAAAAAGTCTCACATTAAAAACTACTAAATTAATCCCCCTTTTGGCAAACTATATGGCTTATATTTATTAACCAAGTCCACAAAATGGATTTAATTTTTCAAAATTCTATTTCACTAATCCTAAAAAAAATTTGATATATGAAACATTGCTGTACGTTGCTCAAAAGCTTGAGTATTGATTTTCAATTTATTAATTAATTACATATAAGAAAATTCACATTTTGATAATTTCCAAGGTAGCCGTAGAAACCAAATAAAATCAAAAATTGTCGATCCAACTGCATTAAATTTGCTATTAGTCGAGAAATACTGCTTTGATTTTTAAAAATAAGGTGTCTATTGGCGTTTTTCTATTTTAGCTCAGAGCAAATCAGATCAGATTCAAAACACAAAAATAATTGAATCAGAGGGCTCAGATAATAAAAATTTCAATTTCTGAATCTGATCTGATCTGCTCTGAGTTAAAAAAGAAAAACGACATATAGAGAGATTAATCCTCAAGTTCTTAGAGCGTTACAGTTTACAGGTAACATTTTCATAAAATTTGAGTAGCTGAGATGCTTCGAAAGGCTTAAAAGCATGTTTTTTACTATATTTACAATAATTTCATCATAATGTTTAAATATATGTAATAATTTGGACTAATGTGTCAATAGAGAAAGAAATGTTGTCGAAGATAAGAAAAAGTGAAAATTTTTAGGAACCGGTTCTCGAAATTTTTTTGAAAATAGAGTGACGACTGGATTTTAGGTATAGATAAATGAGATGAATTAAAACTCATTATAGAGGAAAAAAATTAAAAGAAATTGCTTTTATTACATTCAGCTTTGATCCAGTGGCGGACTAAGAGGCAGTGACACCTGGGGCGGTAAAGCAAGCTTACACTCCTTGAAAAATTTAAGAAAAAAACACGAACAAAGATTTTATTTAAAGGTGCTTACGAGCTTTTATTGTACTGAATGTTTCGATTATATCATTAAAATCTATATTTTTTGTGTGCTCCGTTTCGATTGAAAGTATAGCCAAATTAGTCAACCTATTTTCTTTAGTCTTTATTAATTTTAATTTGGAAAAGCTTCGTTCACACGATGCCACTGAGACGCAAATTGTTAAATAAATTCTCATCGCCAATGACAGACTCGGTAAAGAGTCTGAAAAATCCCACTTAACAATGAAGCTTAAAAATTCAAAGGCTGTCCAAATTTCTGCATCTTTTAAATTTATCTTTGAAGCTACCATGTGACGCCGAATTCGCTGGATTTCCAATATGATACTGTTGTCTGTAAGTTCTGTAAATGTCGAGGTAAGCATTGGAACCACAGCCCGCAGTTCTTCTTCCGTTCCATACAGCAATATTTTCGGTTGAAGAGCTGAGAAAACTGACGCAATATCTTCCATGGCCTTAGATCGATGCACAAGTTCAGTATAAAATGTATCCTGACATTCTAACATGGCTCTTCGTGTTTCCTCTTCCAACGTCAAACCAGCATCTTGAGCCTTTTCGCCTGGCATAATTTTCTTCTTTTTTCTTCTTCCCCGCCTTTCAATTGAAATTTCTAGCTCGGTGCATTGTTCTCTTGCGTATATTACGGCCTTTTTCACGGATTCATCACGGTGTTCACGAAGAAAACTCGCTAGTGCCTTAAGTTTTATTACACTTTTTTCTAGAGTGAGCCCGGATTTTTGCAAGTATTTCTGTGCTGAATCAATTTCTTCCAAAATATCGAACCAGAATGAAAGATAACATAAAAACGTAAAGTCGCATACAGCAGATAAGAGTATGGTTGCAGTACCTCTTGTATCTAAATTTTCCTTTTCAGGATCACAAAGGAGTTCAAGAGTTGAAACTATCTTCACAAAATTTTCCTTCAATGGCTTAACAGCCTCGTGATGAGCGCTCCATCTAGTGTCTACAAGTCGCTTGACTGACACGCGATAAATATTTTATTTCCATATTACTTATATTAAGAGAATAGGCCAGTAACGAAATTCATGCGCACATACATATATATAGGTAGGTATTTGGGAAACAAATTTATTGTTTTATTTGTGTTTTTATTTTTTGTAGTGTGCAAAGTTATTTTTCTGTTACTGATGGCACCCCCTATTAGTCTGCCACCCGGGGCGGACCGCCCCCACCGCCCCCCCTTTGTCCGCCACTGCTTTGATCAATGGATTATTCGTAGCCAACCCAGAACTAAAGACCAGAAATCGCCACTGATTCATAAGTGCAAACTCTGTGGTAAATAACGGAATATGCCTGGGCTCTGTCCACAGATTCTTTTGATGAATTTTGCCATCATGTTCAGATAATAATAATAAATAATAAGTTCAGCATATAAGTTTACGAAATATCATAAAGTGTAACTACAGTACCCTTATAATCAGAAGGTCCTTTGCGTTATCAGCTGTATGACACGTTGTTTTGTCCCTTTGGAAGCACATTACGTTAGCATTCATATACCATCCAATTCGTGTCAAAAGAAACTGCTTATCATCGATCGGTTTATCTTTGTTAATCATTGACGGAGTTGACTGCCTATGGCTTTCTTGCACACTTTTATGGATGGTGGCAATTTTTTGAAAGATTCTACATTTTGTTGACATACGGGTGTTGGCTACTTGTTTAATGAACCATTCGACTATAATTTGGCCACCAATTGTTGCTTATTCAACTGAGAAGGACCAAGAAGTCCGTTAACTGGGTGTGCATCGTTGTCTCAAGAAAACAATCGTGTTACTTGTGATTGTGATGTGGCTAGTGACTGAATAGTAAACAGCAGATTTGACAGCCGCCCACCAACCACAGACTTTAAACATCAACCTGTCTCTATTGCAAGACCCTTTGTCTTTGGAATCAAAAGGACACGAAACCTCTTTGCCAAAAAAGCAAAGTTAGCAAAATCGTGTTCCTGTTTACGAAAGGCGAACTTACATACTTTTTAATATTCTTTAAAGTCGTATTGGCAAATTATATCAAATATTGATTTCATAGTCAGGTAAATCTACGGAAAATATAGAGCTAACCCCGGACAAATTGTAACAAAAGAAATTAAATTGCAGTTAGGTTAAATGACACACATTTGTATTCGTATTTGTATTTATTGATTTCAAGAACATAAGTATATTAAAACATAGTGTCTTATTTTTTATACTTTGTACAATATAGGTTATAAACTGAAATTAAAAAAAAAAACAAAATCGATTTAACTTTATAAACTAGTAAATAAAAGGTTAATTAAAAACAAGAAAAAAAAAATCTGAAGTAGAGAAAAAATTTAAGAATTGTAAAGCTTACTTAAATAATGATTTTAGCTTCTGAAATGGATCTTTAAAGAGTTTTCAAAGGATTTGCAGTTGTTTAGTCTTCTTAGGCTGATAGGTAGGGAATTCCATAGATCCACTGTGTGCACAAAGAACTGTCGTTTTGAGTTGCGGTAGTTTAAACTAGGTGCAATTAAGATGTTACTTCTCACCGATGTTGGAAATATAATTTTTTCAAAAAGATACTCAGGAACTTTGTTCTGCATTAACTTAAATAAGAAAACAAGTGCTTGGAAATCAAGAAACTTGCCAAATGGCATATTAAGGATACTATTTGCATATCTAGAAACATGATCAAACCGATTTAGGCCATAAACAAAGCGCGCAATATTGTTGAAGGCAACATCTAGTTTTCTTTTACTTCTGCTGTCTAAACAGTAGAAAATCAAGCTGCCGTACAGAAGAATAGGAAGAACAAGGGTTTTTGCAATTATCATTTTAGTATGCACAGGCAGACAGCTTCCAGTTGTATGTAAAACCCGCAATGCAGCGTACGTTTTTCCCAAAGCACAAGAAACGTGATTTTCCCATGACAAAGTTTGATTAAAAACAATTCCTAAGTTTTTAACTTTTTCAACGCAGGTGAGGACAGTGCCTTTTAGTTCAATGTTCGGAAAATATGACGTTTCAAGCGCTGTATTACTTATAGCAATCGCCTGACATTTATTTGAATTTAGTTTCAAAAGGTTTTGATGAGACCATTCCACAACACGCATCAAATCTTCATTAATTCGTGCGGTTGCATCCTCAACCATTCCAATCCGATAGCTCAAATAAATTTGGACATCGTCCGCATACATGTGGATTTTACAGTATTTGAGTACCGAAGGTAGATCGTTGTTGAATAGGGTAAAGAGAAGTGGACCTAATATTGATCCTTGTGGAACGCCTGCATGCATTGATAGGAGATCCGAGAGTTCATTATTTACAAGAACTGCTTGAGTTCTTTCAGATAAGTATTCCTGAATGAGACCAACGGCCGAGTTTTCAAAGGAGAAATTGTATTTTAACTTTTTTAAGAGCGGTGCATGCGGAACTGAGTCAAAGGCTTTAGAAAAGTCGAGGAGAACCATCGTCGTAACAAAATTTGTATCTATTTCTTGTCGGATGTCATCGACAATTTTTAAAATCGCTGAGGTACAGCTGTGTTGTGGTCTAAAACCAGATTGGGTGGGTGAAAGAAGTCGATAAGTGTTTAAAAAAAAAGTAATCTGTTGACTCATTATCTTTTCAAAGGCTTTAGAGATGAAAGGCAAAATGGATATAGGACGGTATTCTTTCTGTTTTGAGTAGGGTTTCCTTGGAACTGGGATAACTTTGGAAGCTTTCCATAGTTTAGGGTAGCGGGAAGTGGTAAAAATGGTATTGAAAATATGGGATATATAAGGGGAAAGGAATGGAAGAATAATTTTTATGAATTTAGGATGGATTTTGTCCAGACCAATCGCATTTGATTTAATCGCACTAATTGCGCTAAAAACTTGCATTTCATTTCATTGACTCTATGAAAGCTAAAACTTGGTGAGTGATCAGACACAGTGGTACTGACGATAAAGCCATCATCTACAGTAAATCCTTCGCTGGAGGAGGAATTCACGAATAACTTGTTCAGCTCATTACCATCGCAAGCTTCATCTGCGCATTCGGGCTGTTTTGAGATACCAAGGGATTTGATATTCCTCCACAGTTTTTGAGAAGTAATGTTATTGAACTTAGAGGCATAAAATCTTTGCTTTGAATTTCTTATCTCAACGTTAACAGAGTTTCGTAACGTTTTATAATAAATAAAAAATGATGGAACTCGAAATATTTTCCAACGTTTATATGCAGCATTTCTCTTAGTTATTAACTGTTCGATTTTTTCATTATACCATCCTAGTTCATTGTTTTTTATTTGGATAGTTTTGATTGGTACGTGCGTTTCGAAGAGGTTGTTTATCGTTGAGGTGAAATATTGTACCTGTTCGTCAACCGTTGCAAATTGGAAAATATTATCCAGGTTCGAAATAAGAACATGTGAGACAAGGGCTTCCATGTTAACAGATTTGAAGTCTCTGAAAGAAATTGTTCTGGTAGTTGAATTGGAAGACACATTAAGATTATAAAAAGCTACAATGAGATCATGCTTTGAGAAGCCTGAAGCATCGAGTTGCTCATAGCAAGTCACAAAATTTGGCTGGCTGACAAGAAAAACATCTAACAAAGTAGAGCTTGTAGTAGTAAAATGTGTTGGGTATTTATGGTTTATAGAAGAGATATTCAAGGAAGCTATATTGTCATAAAAGTATTTAACTTCACTATTTCGGACATCTAAAAGATTGACATTTAAATCACCTGCAACTATAATGTGACTGTAATTAGGAGTAACTTCTTCTAGAATATCTGTGATAGAGCTTGTTTCAGTAATATGTGGTGGCTTGTAGATCACTCCGACTAGACACTTATCTTCTGCACAGGCTACCTCCAAGAATAGAAATTCCAATCTTTTACCCCTATCGGATGAGGTGACAACTTTGCAAGTAAGACCCTTTCTTATAAAAATAGCAACCCCTCCTCCCCGAGAACCGAGACGATCTGAACGAAATATCTTGTAATCACCAGTTTTAAGTATGTTGTTATCAATTTGTTCCGTAAGCCAAGTTTCAGATATACAAACGATATCCATAGTCGTATCCATAAATGTACCCTTTAACTCATCTAAATGTTTTCTCAAGCTTTGTGCATTAATGTGGCAGATTGACAGTCCATTATATCTTTTCCGAAAAACATTCAACATTGCTCTTGTTTTGTAAAAATTAAGCACACCGTAGGCCTGAGGATCCCTACTATTATCTGTTAATAATTGGTTCGCAATCATTAGCTTTAAGCAAGATAAGAAGCAACCCAAGTACGACAAAACAACTGCTGCAAAAACTCAAAGAGAAAATAATCCCAAGGCAGAAAGCAAAAATCATTTTACATATTTTAAGTTGCTGAAAAAGAATTAAATTAGAATAGTGGAAATAATTAATTTTATAATAATTAGATAAATGATTTAAAAAAGAAAAAACTAATTGATTGTAAATTAAGAAAAATAAATAATAGAAATTAGATTTAGAAAAAATAAAAGCAAAATAATAAATTTTAAACTTGTTGTGGTGGCAACTCTGCATGACATTCATTTTTTGGTGCATTATCATTGTTGCTTTCTAAGTGCTGTTCATCGTGGGTTTCGGTAGTTAGATCCATTCTGTTGTTTACAATTAAATTCAATTCTTCAAGAGAGTTTACAGTAATAGGCTTATCTCTACTTGTTGTTAGTTTTATGCACACAAGGCCATTTGAGGAGAATGCGGAAAAGAGAAGATGTTGACGTTTGAAATTAATTGCATGACGAAGAATAATTCTGTTGGTTTTGGTTAGACTCTCATGCCAAAACATATATCCAAAATTAGCCACAGCCCACCATCGGGAAATGGCTTAAATTTTCATGAATTTATGCATGTGCAGGGCGTTTTGCATACGATACAATTAATGATGAGAGAATGTAGGTTGTACAAAAAAAAGAGAAAAGTCATTTTAAAGGGGGGGTCTTACCCTCCCCAGTTTGAGCGGGAGGGGCAATTTACAAAAAAATCACTTAAATTAGAAAAAAACGTATTAAAAAACAATAGCAACACTTATAATATCATGCTATAGGTTTTTGTAAAGCCAGAAATACATTCCTTAGTTTTATTTTTAAGTTAAGTTGTTTAAGAGAATTGGTTTTTGAAAAATTAACCTTCAAACCAAAATTTTGAAAATATAATTAAAAACAAATTGTTCAAACTGATTTTTTTTTCAAAATTTGATATTATGTACTATTTTTCAATGCTTTAGTCAGTTTTTAGTCAAAGGCATCAGACCAAATGGTTCTGGGACTTTTATTTTTCAAGATATGAACAAAGACCTAAACCAACTTAGTGATACAAAATTTTACCTAATTCTTAAAAACCATAGTAGAACCCAATGGCATTACGTACAATATTATGTTATAGTTTTTTGTAAAGCCAGAAATCCATTCTTTAATATTTTTTAAAATTCAGTTTTTTACGTGAATAGTTTTAAAAAATTAACCTTCAAACTCAAAATATTTAAAACATAATAAAAAATAAATCGTTAAAACTGATTATTTTTCCAAATTTCATTTTATTCAGTACTATTTTTGACTTAAAAATTCAATTGATGAAATGACAAAAAAACCCTATTTAGAGATTCTACTCATAAGTAAGGATCTGAGATATAATTACCGATTCTTTTCATTATTTATTTGAAGATTCATTTTGGTAAAAACTGATATCAAGTTCGAATCAGCGTAAAAAATCACTATAAATAGATGTATCACAAGTCTGCTTCATAACTGAATACATTTTTTCATACGCGATATTGGAAACGGTTAAATACCAATGCTCCCATGGGCTAATTCTGTGATGGTCTGAGTCAATTCGCATAAAATTTTCTCTTGTTACATTTTGTCTTGGGTCAAACCATAGATTTACCTGACTATCAAACATTTTTACGAATATGAAATTTGCCATATTGTACCGAAAAAGAGGCTTTCGGGCCAAACTGCGAAAAATTATAAGAAATAGTATGGTTTGAATGGGCATATCTCCGTCAATTTTGAACAAATCTTACTTTTTGAAATGCCATATTAAAGCCTTTAGTTTTTACTTTATTTTCTTCATGCATATTTGGACCCAATCCTTGCTTCAGAAAAAGTTATGCACAATTTATTAAAACAAAATTAGAAATCCTTGATTTTTTGTTTTCTTAGGTTGGTTTTTATTAACTTTTCCTGCTTAAATGTTTTTATAAAAAATTTTAAACTATCCATTTCAATAGAAAATTTCGGGTTTCCCGGCACTTAACTAATAGCCAGGCCCGTTAGCTATTTGTATAAAATATCACCAAAAGTTTTCAATAAGGTTTTGGTAGAGGAGTGCGGTTTTCATTGAAGCAAGTCGATATTTTGTTCCTCTTTCAAGTCTTTGACTATGAACGCCGTATGGATGGGGGGGGGGGGGGTTTCCTACTGAATTGAAAAATGGGGGCCTTTCGGATAAACAAAAATTAATTCGTCACTGATATATATGTATGTGGCACAATACTTTGTAACACCACTGTAGTTTATCATATTGTCATCTCTCAGCAGCTATCACTATTCTCTTATCATTATTCTCTAATCTCTTATCATAATCTCTAGTATGTAAGCATGTACCTAACTACTATAAGTTATGTAACAATAAAGTTAGTCTTCGTCGTGCGTTTCTTTTACCCCCTCTTATTTGGCGAATACATATATCAAATTGGCGACGAGGATAACTGGAAGTATTCTTTTTTTTTTGAAGACAACAAGTTTTGCGGTAGTTTATGGACGACACCAAATAAATATTTCAATGCAGGTGATAACTTCAGTAGTTATATTGAGCGATTAAACCATTTATTGAAGCTCAACAAAATCACGGCGGATGAAGATAAGATTTCTTTTTTGATTAGATTTGGAGGTGGAGATTTATATAGTATCTCCAAGACGTTGGTTGCGCCAAAAAATCCAGATGAGTTGAAATACGAGGAGTTGGTAAGCAAGCTTAAAGCACATTTCCAACCCAAACGAAATACGACGGCAGAGCGTTTTAAGTTTTTAAACCATAACCATCCATAAATCTCAAGCAGTAGGCAGATAACTGCAAATATGAAGAATTCCTTGAAGATGCGCTCAAGGACAGGTTGCTTATGGTCATTAAGGCCGTGTGCCAATTGCGTTAAAATTCTGGTTAAATTTGATCCTAGTTAAATGTTATCCCTTTTTATAGGGGTGAGTGAAATTTAAGGTTTTTGCTGTGTCAATTGGATTAAATGGGATTTTTTTTTTATATTCACTTCCCATTAGTTTTGTTGTTGCATTTTTCTCAGTAATGATAGTTCGCAAACATATCAGTTTGCAAAATGAATGAATCATCTGAAAAAGTATTTTCAATAAATTTTATTGATTCTTTTACATTAAGCGTAGTACGCAGATCGAGTTAAAATTTCGCTTAAAGGATTTATCTCAAGTTATTCAAACTTCTTCTTGAGTGCATACTTAAATTTATTATAAGGTCTTTGTCTATATTTCTTAATCCTTTCATTTAATTTTAGTTTTTTATTCCATTTTTCATCTTTCCCGATAGGATTCATGACTTCTTGATAGCAAAATAAAATATTTATCTACATTCATCTCCCTCAGCAGTTTTTTTTTAATAAGGGTTTACAACAACACAAACAAATCCGGATCGCTTAAGATACGCAGCTGAACGTGCCCATAGACATGTCAAAAATTAACCACCGACTAAAATTTTAACGAACTCCTGAGCAGGTTAAATTTTGAAGTCTATATTCACCTCGGTAATGTCAAAATTTAGCCATGGGATCAAATTTAACCAGGATTTTAACGCAATTGGCACACGGCCTAAGAATGAAAAGATACAGTCTAAACTTATCGACTGTGGTGATTTAACGTTTGAGAAGGCGTGTGAATCCGCCTTGAATATGGAGATGATGATGAACTAGAAATGGTTCATATGAGTGATACATCACCAGCATCGAGGGCTTTAAATTCGATGAAAGCTAAATATTCGAATGAGGGAGCACCAAGCCGTTCAAAAAGTCAGGAGAGTTCCAGAAAAAAAAGTCAAGAAGGGAGGCATGTGTCGAGGTCAAGGTGGTCAAATTTGGCGAATATACAGTGCTATTTTTGTAAAAAGTGGGGCCATGTGCAAAAGTACTGTTTTCCGAAAAACAACAGTAGCAACAGCAGAGGCAGATCAAAAAGCAGAGCAAGAAGAAGGAACAGTTATAACGGGAGCAGAAGTAATAGAGTTAGTTGCATTAATAAAAACTAGTATCGCCCCGTGGTTGAAATTCGACCTTTCTCTATTAATGTTTTAATGGCAACATATTAATATAAAAATTAGATTCTGCCAGAGCGATTGGCTATACCTTTCAAATAAAAAAAAATTGTGAAAATACGATGCCATTAAGTCAGTTAAAAAGGGAGATATAGAAAAGTGTTTACGTATTAATATATAGATTCTGAAATCGAAAAATATGAACCAAATGATTTGGGTTATAAAGGGTCCGCCAAATAACTTTTTTTTTTTGAAAATGCTATTAAAAAAAACTACTGAATATTTTCTCAAATTTCTTTTTTTATTTGTACAATCCTTCCGGTTAATAATGGAAAATAATTTCATTCAAATGGCTGCTTCGCTAAGTGGGCCTGCGATCGACTTAGAGAAGATGCCGATTTTGCCAAAAAAAATCAAAAAATCACATGAAGCTCATTTTGATCTTGGCGGGTATGTAAACAAGTAAAATTGTCGCATTTTGGGCACAGAAAACCCGCATGCCATTGAAAAGCCGATACACCCAAAACGAGTCACTGTTTGGTGCGGATTTTGGTCCAGAGGCATAATTGGGCCATTTTTCTTCGAGTGGCCAATGGTGATCGTTATAGGGCCATGTTGAACGAATTTTTGTTCACAAAAATTGAAGAGGAGGATATTGGCAACATTTGGTTTCAACAGGACGGCGCTACGTGCCACACAGCCGAAGCTACACTCCATGTAGTAGTAGCATTTTCAAAAAAAAAAAAAAGTTATTTGGCGGACCCTTTATTAATAATTTACAAATGGAAAATAATCCCTTATTTTTTTATTTAATTTGTAATGGTAAGTGTATAAGGATGGAACTTAATTCAGGGGCTTGTACTTCGGTCATGCATATAAGCCACTGATCTCTATAATACATACATATACATACATATAGAGATCAGTGATATAAGCACATATAATTCTTAATATCCAAACGTAGAAATTTTAAAAGTAATCGGTCTTTAAATGTAATTTCTGGAGACAAAGTAAAGACTGTGGGTTCTATCGAAGCTTTAGTCAGTTTGACACATGAAAGTGAGTCGTTTAGTTTGGAGTTGGTTATAGTTGCTACCTAATTGGAGAAGTACGTTAGTTAGTGATAGCAGGTACGATTATTTAAAGGGTTCAGGTAATGTTTCTGAAGTAGTGGAATGTTATAAGCACGCGTTTCATGGTGACAAAAAAGATTGCATTCGACATTTTAAAGCCAAAATTCTTTTGAAGCAAAATAGTGTTCCCGTGTTTTTCAAACCATATACAGTTCCTTTCGGTGTTAGAGACAAGGTAGAAAAAGAACTTAAGAAATTGGTGTCCGAGCTCCGAGGGTATAATATATCCAGTGCGTTATAGCGATTGGGCTTCTCCGATAGGGGTTGTCGTGAAACCGAATGGTGATATTCGGCTCTATGTTGATTGCAAAATGACCATTAATCCAAGGGTTCGTACAGATCATTCTCCTATGCCACTCTCTGAAGACAATTTTTGTAGTTTGCAGGGTTCAGGGTATTAAAACTAGTCCAAAAAAGCTGGAAGCTATTCGATGTGCTCCGAGACCAGAAAATGTTACTCAGCTCAAGTCTTTTTTAGAAATGTTTAATTATTACGCACGTTTCATTCCAAATCTGTCATCGGAGTTGAAGGATTTGTATTCTTTAACTAAGGCCGTGTGCCAATTGCGTTAAAATTCTGGTTAAATTTGATCCCAGTTAAATGTTATCCCTTTTTATAGGGGTGAGTAAAATTTAAGGTTTTTGCTGTGTCAATTGGATTAAATGGGATTTTTTTTACATTCACTTTCCATTAGATTTGTTGTTGCATTTTTCTCAGTAATGATAGTTCGCAAACATATCAGTTTGCAAAATGAATGAATCATATGAAAAAGTATTTTCAATAAATTTTATTGATTCTTTTACATTATCAAGGATTTATCTCAAGTTATTCAAACTTCTTCTTGAGTGCATACTTAAATTTATTATAAGGTCTTTGTCTATATTTCTTAATCCTTTCATTTAATTTTAGTTTTTTTCCATTTTTCATCTTTCCCGATAGGATTCATGACTTCTTGATAGCAAAATAAAATATTTATCTACATTCATCTCCCTCAGCAGTTTTTTTATAAGGGTTTACAACAACACAAACAAATCCGGATCGCTTAAGATACGCAGCCGAACGCACCCATAGACATGTCAAAAATTAACCACCGACTAAAATTTTAACGAGCTCCTGAGCAGGTTAAATTTTGAAGTCTATATTCACCCCGGTAATGTCAAAATTTAGCCATGGGATCAAATTTAACCAGGATTTTAACGCAATTGGCACACGGCCTAAGAAAAATGTTAGTTTTGTGTGGTCTGTTGATTGTAAAGCTGCTTTTAAGAAATGTAAGGATTTGATTTTAAATGATAACCTTCTTTATCATTACGACCCTAACAAGGAAATAGTTTTACACTGTGATGCAAATGCAAGTTCATACGATGTGGGTAGAATTTTGTCACATATTATCAATGGTGTTGAAAGACCGGTATTGTTCGCGTCAAGTACTTTAAGCGCTGCAGAACAGAACTACTCGCAGCTCCATCGGGAAGCTTTGGCGATTATTTTTACTGTGAAGAAATTTCACAAATATATTTATGGCAAAAATTTCACCATATACTCAGATCACCAGCCATTAAGAGAGATCTTCAACCCAAACAAGTAGACGCCACGCCGGCAGTGGCTGCAGCAAGACTTAATCGTTGGGCAGTGATTTTGAGTATGTATGATTATAAGATTGTTTATAAAAAGGGTATACAAATGACGAATGCCGACGGTCTTTCACGACTTCCATTATCTTATCCTACTGGAGTAGAAGAAGATAGTATACGATCAGTCCAATGCAATCACTATCTCAATGTAAAATTTTCAGACATAGCCAAGGAATCAGAGCAGGATTGGAAAATCAAAAGCGTTTTAAACATGGTTAAGTCAGGTTGGCCAAGTAGTGTGTCTGACAGTTTAAAGAAATATTTTTATAAGCGGGTATTGTTATCTGAAGAGGAATGCTGTTTGTTTTATTGTGAGCGTTTGGTTATTTCGGATGCTGTTCAGAAGTTTGTTTTAGATATTCTTTATGAGTCGATGTAGGAGTTGTGCGTATGAAGATTTTGGCGAGGGAATATTTTTGTTCAGGAATTTTGATTCTGACATCGAAACATTTGTTTTAGAGTGCAGATCGTGTAATTTCTGCAACAAACCTGTTTCAAACCAACATGTATCTTGGCCAGAAGCGAAACTGTTTTTTGAGCGTATCCATTTAGGTTTTTTTTATTTGAAAGGTTGCACGTATTTAATTGTAGTTGACAGTTGTATCAAATGGATTGATGTTAAGTTGATGAGAAATACGAAGGTAGAAAGTTTGATCTCGATTTCGGTTTTAAGGCCTATTTTTACATATTTTGGATTACCTTCGATTTTGGTGTGAGTACAAAAAAGATTTAAAAAATGTAAAATGTAAATTTGAATGTATTGGAGACGCGAGCTTTGTTCTAATGGAGCTTGATAGTAAAAAATTTCGCATACTACCAACATATCTCAACTGCAATAACTGGGAAAGCGACTTTGAGAAACTCAATGAGATAATGATGTGCAGAGACAGCTCCAATACGTTGTTAATAGGCGATTTAAATGCTAGAGTCGGTGCAAGAGAAAGAGCGGAAAATGTATTAGCAGGATTTGATAGAAATTCAAAAGATGTAACAAGCAATGTGATGGGTAGTAAAAGGTGCAGGGAATTAACTTCACGGGAACTACCTTCACATGGGAATTAACTTCACCACTAGTGGGAATTTATTTCACTCTTTTGAAGTGAAATTATTTCCCACTGAAGGTGAGTAATAATTTCACTTTTTTGTGGGAATTAATTTCACTTTAATGTGCGTTTCTTTAAATCCAGATTCTTTAAATGCAAAAGAAAATTTGCATACACCCAGCCTCGCACCTACCCCAAATCCTATAATGTGCGCAAGCAGGGGGGCAGCATGCGCCCCCATACATACCTCACTGTTTATTCGCCGTAACGTTTTGCCTTACATAAATACAGTGGTAGCAGCAAGCATTACGGCGAATAAACAGTGAGGTATGTATAGGGGGCATGCTGCCCCTGCAACCCCCTTGCTTGGGCACATTATAGGATTTGAGGTAGGTGCGAGGCTGGGTGTATGCAAGTTTCTTTTGCATTTAAAGAATATAGTTCCCGTGAAGTTAATTCCCTGCACCGTAGTAAAATGCTGGATCTATGTGACGCTTTTGGATTAAGATTGCAGAATGGGACCAGTGAAGGTGATCCGTTGGGTGAATTTACGTTTGTAGGACGTAAAGGAACCTCAGTCATTGACTACAGTTTCGTGTCAGGAGAATGGAATAATTATGTTTCAAACTTTGAAGTATTAGATGTTCCCTATTCAGACCATATGCCCATTGTTGTAACTTTCGATTATATGGAGAGATTATAAACGACGAAATCGTGGACTTAATGCTTCTTCCAAAATTAGTGTGGAAACATGAAAATGCAGATAGGTATAATATATTGAATAATTTTGAATGAACAACAACAACTTGTGTGTGTTACCACCAAGTTTATAGGTTGGAGTTATAGCTATTTCACGAGAGCCACCTCGATCATCAGATTCCTTTCAGTGGTGCTTAGTCTGGTTATGCTTGTATTAATTGAAAAACTCGTCATATGGGAGCGAACCATGAACCTTGCGATTCAGAGGCCGATGCACTACATACCGCGCCACTGAAGCCACTTGTTGGTAACACACACAAGTTGTTGTTGTTCATTCAAAATTATTCAATATAAATTGATGTATAATGCGCAGCATGCACTGCACTTGTGTGGATTCCCATTTACACACAAGACCCAACTTAGATAGGTATAATAACCAACTAAGTAATATGTTAAACGACACTGAAGTAAAGGACCTGGAGCAGTTTGAAGAAATAATAAAGCGTGCAAACCCTAGTCGTAGTCGTAGTCATAAAGGAAAAACACCGTATAAAGAACCATGGTTTGACGAAGAGTGCATGAAGGCGAGGAAAATATCTTACACTTGGCTGAGAACATTCCGTTAATCTAGTGCTCATCGAACTATGCAATTTTATATTGAAGCGAATGCAAAATTCCAAAATATATGAAGGGTCCAGGGGAAAAACGGCTTAAGTCCACTTTAGTTGATTCCGAGAAAAACGTAGTTGTAAATATTATACTAAAATAATGGATAATTTAAAGAAAAATAAATAAAACTAACAATTTTTTTTGTTGAGCACGAAGTACTCAGGTAAGCAAACATATATTGATTTTAACATCTTGAATTTTTTGCATGATAAGCTGACATGAGTCCAAAGGACCTTCGATGTTTTAACCAACATTTTGAATTTTTTGATTTGAAATTTTCTTCTGAAAGAACCGGACATGATAATTGGAAACGGTTTTTTGCTTTTAATTCAGACTCCTCTAGATTTTCAAAACAGAGTTTAAAAATAAAATAATTTTCACGTGACATTGGACCGTTTTTGCAATTCAATTTGTTAGACAGGACCTCGACCGGATGTAGTAAGAATATCTAAATTTTTTTTTGTTTTAATTATTTACCTGACGTGTCGCTAGGTCTATTCACAAGTTTTTTTTTTAATATCGCTTTGTTTAATTTTTGGAGCAAAAAAGATACTTTAAAGTGTACTATTTTGCGGGTTTTCAAAATCCTATGTGAAGAGAGCTATACTACATCAGATAGTACCCATACAAATCTATAAGATGTGATCATTAGTTTAATTTTTTCAAAAAGTGGACTTGAGCCGTTTTTCCCCTGGACCCTTCATATGTAAACAAAAAAAGAAGGCATTCCACGAATCTGATGTTTTGAAGCTAGCGCCCACCAGGGTTGTCAGGTTTAAAAAAGCGGAATCGCCAAATGTAAAATATAAATCGCCAAAAAATCGCGAAACTTAAAATTGTCCACTTTATAAATGACCAAATTCAAAAATCATTTGAATGTAATAAAATTATTTAAGTGATGTGAAAGAAAACGAATTTTGGTTGAAAAATACTTTTTGAAGCTGAAAAGTCACGTTTTGCAAATTTTTAAATAAAGTTCCCGGGCATACGTTTCAATGTGTTAGTAAATACCTTGCAAAATAAGACTTTCTAAATCAAGAAAATGCACTTTCATTTTCTTTACTATATTTATCTGTTCTTCGTGAGTTTTAACTTTTGACCGACGATATTAGGATTTTGATTCAGAAAAAATATCGCCTTTTTTAAAGTACACCATCAAACCAATTTTCGTGTCGCCAAATCAAATTTCAAATCGCCTGTGGGCTTTGCCCACAAATTCAATGGCAGAAGGTACGTGATTAGCAATGATTTAAGTCCAAAAACATTGCAGTCACACTCTCAAAAACTTCTAGGTCCAATATCTAGTAATACCTTGGCATTGCAATATGCTACACCTCGGTTTCACAATGATATTTTGGATGAACCGATAACCCACATGGAAGTGATGGAAGCTATAAGTGACTTAAAGGATGGTAAAGTTGCGGGCTCAGACAGGATACCAGTGGAGTTTTATAAATATGGCGTATGGCACACTCATCTTAGAAACTCGTCTGAGTTGGTTTTTCTGAGTTTTGAATATTTCAAAAGATGGTAGGAGATTTTAGGGTCGACTTTAGCAACATTCGTGGGCTAAGGAAAAATTTCTACGCTGCGTATGTTTATACTGCGTTAAACAGGCCAGCTGTTTTGGCATTGGGTGAAACCCAGGTAGGTGATAATACCGATCATACGGAATTCAATCTACATGGGTATAACCTAGTGCCATTATTCTTTCCTCATCATGGTCTCGCCGTTTATATAAGAAATGATGTTGCGTACCAACTTCAACCTCAATATGGTTTGTGCTTAAACACAAACTTCAATTTCATGTGGTTTAAATTCACGGTTAATAAGCGCATCATCCACACCTGTTTTATTTATCGGAGCCCTAACCTGGACAGAGATTCAACTTCTAACGAATTTGATTATCTGTCTGACTCCATTCAAAGAATTGTTGCCCATTATCCTCACACTGAAATCGTCATTGCGGGCGATTTCAATGTACACAATTCTTCGTGGCTTCGCTTTTCTGGCCAGACAACACCCGAAGGAAGGTATGTTGAGATCTTTGCTGAGTTAAACCACCAAACTCAGCTCGTTGACGAGCCAACGCGAATCCCTGACGTTGCAGGTCAATCCGCCAACACACTAGACTTGTTTCTTACCTCGGACCCTGATAAATACACTTTACGTGTATTATCGCCTCTAGGCACATCAGACCATTGTGTCATATCTGCCAATTTCTCGTGCCAAAAAAACTCAGTTAGAGAGAAAACTCCTAAGAGAACCGTTTGGCAATACGAGAAAGCCAACTGGGACGGTCTCAATGAATTCTTCAGGAACTTTAACTGGTCACTATGCTTCCTCGATAGTGACGTAGACTCCAGTGCAGATATGATATCAAACTTGATTCTTTACGGAATGAGAAATTTTATCCCTCACAGGATAAAATCTATCAAACTGAAAGAGAACTCATGGTTTGATTTGAGCTGTAAAGAGGCTATCAGAGAAAGAGAAGTAAGTTTCCGTAGATATAAAGCCAACCCTTCTGAGGAAAACCGGAATAAGTTCAAACAAGCTAGAAAGACTTGTAACGTTCATATTCGTCGAACCAAATTTTTGCATGACCAAAAATTACGGCAAAAAATACTACAATGTCCCAGAGGTAGTAAAAATTTTTGGTCATTTGTAAAAAATATTCGAAACTCCACTTCGTCTTCGGTTCCAACGCTCGTCTCCAATAACACTCCCTTTGTCAGCTCACTAGAGAAAGCCAATTTGCTTGCAGCACAGTTTGCTGTTAATTCGACGTTGCCAGAGAGTGTTATGACTCCTCCTGTACTTGAGAGCGGTAATGATTTCATGGGACAAATCTTCTTTCGCACTCGTGCAGTTGCAAGAGTCTTAAAAGATCTTGATATACACAAATCCGCTGGCCCGGATAGTATCCCACCTATTGTTCTGAAGAGGTGTTCTTCAACGCTGGCAAAGCCACTGCGTAAGCTTTTCCATCTGTCCTACTCTACTGGTCTCTTTCCGAGTGGATGGAAAACAGCATTTGTCCAGCCTGTCCCTAAAAAAGGCGCATCTTCTTCTCCCTCTAATTATCGTCCAATTGCACTTACGTCCCTTCTTTCCAAGGTCATGGAAACGCTGATAAATTATTATCAGCTCAAGAAATATCTTGAAGAACGAAAGCTTCTTAATGACCGGCAGTATGCCTTTCGTAGCAATAGGTCCACTGGTGATCTGATGGTATATCTCACCGAACAGTGGAACAAATCTTTACATCGTTTTGGAGAAAGTAAGATTGTTGCACTTGATATTTCAAAAGCATTTGATAGAGTTTGGCACCAAGCTCTCTTATCGAAAATGCGTGCATTTGGTTTCGATCAATCTTTTCTTCGTTGGATTAGAAATTACCTCTCTGGCCGTTCAATACAAGTTGTATTGGACGGTTTCAAGTCTGATATTCACAAAATAAATGCTGGTGTGCCCCAGGGCTCCGTTTTGTCTCCGACTCTCTTCCTCATTTTCATTAATGATCTTTTGTCTGAAACTTCTAATCCATTAAATTGTTTTGCAGATGACAGCACCCTCAGCTTTTCATATTCGTTTCAAGATTCACTTCCCAATTCTTCGGATGTGGAACTTGAACGGCAGCGTATGATAAGCTCATTAAATTCTGATCTAGACAGCATTGTCCAGTGGGGAAATAAAAATCGTGTAGAATTTAATGCTTCAAAAACCCAATGCTGTCTGCTGTCCCTAAAGCAAAACCCACCCCCAATGCCGCTATCCATGAGCGGAACTTGCATCGAAGAAAATTAACAACTTTCAGTTCTGGGTATGTGCATCACAGACCACCTTTTATGGAATGATCACATATTCGAAGTTGCCAAAGACGCTGCAAAGTGTTTAGGCTTTCTTCGACGATGTAAGAAATTTTTCTCCCCCTCTGAACTGGCTGTAATTTATAAAGCCTTCATACGACCAAAGCTTGAGTATAACTCTCACATCTGGGCAGGTGCCCCTACAACTCACTTGAATTTGTTAGATAGAATACAAAATAGGGCCTTAAAAATGATAGGTGACAGAATTGTTACGCTATCAATTACATCTTTGAAACACCGCCGCAGTGTTTCTTGTCTCACATTATTTTATCGCTATTTTTATAAACAGTGTTCTAGTGAAATAGCCAGTTGCATTCCTCCCCTTAAAAACTTCAACCGCAATACTCGTGCTTTTAGGAATGCTCATCAGTTTACCCTTGAGCCCAACTTCGGACGTACTGTAAAGTATAGAGATTCTTTCTTTAGCCGCACAACACGAATGTGGAATGCTTTACCAAGCTCTATTTTCCCCTCCCATTTTGATATTCAAAACTTCAAAACCAATGTGCATCGGTATCTCCTTTCTAACCCTTTCCTATTTTCCTAATCGCTCGCACTGTGTTCATCATCTTAAGGGTAGTCAAAACCCCTTTAGTGCGCGCTCATTATAAAAAAAAAAAAAAAAAAATATGGAGTTTAAGCAAAGCACTCACTTCAGCATTTAACAAAATATTTGAGAATGGAATTATACCTCGACAGTTTCAAGAGGCGCTTAATTTTCCAATTTATAAGAAAGGTGATACATATCAGACCCGGCAAACTATAGGGGCATTTCATTTCTGAATTCGAGTTACAAATTTTTTACGGCAGTACTGTTAAAACGCCTTAATGAATGGATATCGTCTAACAATTTACTAAAGGAAACTCAGGCGGGCTTCAGAGCAGGATATTCTACAATAGATCATATTTTCGTGCTGAAGTCCGTTGCCGATTCATTTCTCGCGCGGAATAAAAAACTTTATGCTTTTTTTGTATACCTGAAGGCTGCCTTTGATACAGTAGACAGCGGATTGCTATGGTACAAGTTATATGGAAAAAGTATGTCTCTCAAACTCGGAAGCTTGATTCAAAATCTGTATGGCGCTACAAGAGCATCGGTTTGGAACGGAGAAGCAATATCCTAATGGTTCCAAGCTCAAACAGGAGTAAGACTAGGGTGTGCTCTCAGTCGTAGTCTGTTTGCGCTGTTTATAGATGACTTAACCGACTTTCTGCCCGGAGGCATAGAGTATGCAGGAATTTTTATTAAAGCTCTTTTGTTTGTGGATGACATAGTAATTATGGCATACTCACCTGAATCTTTACAGCTTATGATGAACAAACTGTTTGAATACTGTACAGAATGGAATCTGACTGTCAACATAAGCAAATCAAAAGTAATGGTGTTCAAAAATGGTGGAGGTAGACTATCCACAAATGAAGAATGGTACTTCAACCAAGAAAGTGTAGAAGTTGTAAAAGAATACAAGTACTTGGGTGTATACATATGTATATAACCAAGAATCTGAATATGGAAAAGCTTCTCCAGGAAAAGCTGCAGAAATCTAAGATCGGCTGTGGCTTGGAAAAATTGTTTTAACAATAAATATATCGCTCATAGCAGTAAATTTAGAGTTTTTGAGGCTGTATCAGAGTCTATTTTATTCTATGCTGCGCAGGTATGGAGAGTCAGAAGATACGATACTGTAGAAAAACTTCTGAGGTTCTACGTAAAAATATGCTTTCGCCTACTACCGAACTCACCCAACTATAATAATGTCATTGTATATCCAATCTATAGTATTCTCATGAAACACGATTTTGTAGGTAGACATTTGGTCGATAGGTTCGCTGTGATCGCCTTACCGAGATCCCTTAACAAAAATTAGTATTACATTTGGACGCATAGATGGTCACGAGCTTTTTTTCTTCATGAGAATACTATAGAATTTATATACAATGATAATGTTAGAAACTGGTCTGTCACCTCTTTTCATCAAAACATTGAAACTGCAAATTGACTATATAATAAGGATTTTAAAAATGCCCAATCATCGGTTACCGAAGAAAATAGCCCTGCAAGCAATCCGAATCCAAACGGGATGGTTAAGTGAATGGTTGGATCTAGCTCGTGAAAGCGGTATAAGTCTGAACCTGAATATAGAGGAGGTTGGAGGCTGGGAAACCAATAATGTATGAATTAATAGAACGGATGGATGATCACTTTAGAATGAGGTTCTTAGAAGAAGCATCGGGATCTTTACATAGGGAGATCTACAGCCAACTTGAACACAATCTACTGCTTAATAACTATTTCCGAGATTCATGTAGGTAGTATTGAAGAAATATCCACTATATTCCGTTTGAGAGGAGAACTGCTTCGTCTGTACTACATACCACATAGACAAGATCTACCAATAATATGTGGCATATGCAATTTTAAGGAACGGGAAGACACCTTCCATTTTGTTGGAAGATGTCCAGTGCTGAGGGAGACAAGAAAAAATATCCTAGGAAATGATTACCTATTAAACTAACAAATTATCGAGCTTTTGAATGCGGTGGATGTACCAAAAAGATTTCAATTTTGCAAAATTGCTCTTGCGTACAGATACCAAATACTATCAGGAAACTTTTAGCAAAAACGAGTAAAATAATAATTGAAATTAAATAAATCTTTTCGAACAAATAGATCCAATTGTAAAAAATTGTTTATAATAACCTTTGTCAATCAGGCAGATGGCAAAGCCGTGTCATATTGATTTGAGTAATAATATTTTTGAGCTTTTCAAAATGCATATTAATAAAAATCGTTTAATCTAATAATATTAAGTGTTTGAAAAGTCCTCCATATCATCCGCAATCAAATGGAGCAGCAGAAAGGGGAGTTCAAACGGTGAAAAATTCTCTTAAGAAACTAGTAATGAACCCTAATTATGAGAATATCAAATGGAACGGCTTATTTTCAATTTTCTTTTAAAGTATCGTTCTACTCCATCAACTACAACTATGTTTTGTCCGAATGAACTAATATAATATTTAAAGTCCGACGCAGGACTCTTCTTGATGATGTTAATCCAAAAGTCCGTCAGTTTAGCAATTTGAGTAAAAAAAATTCAAATCTCGCAGTCAAAACTAAAAATCCCAAGGTTCCACCACTATACATAAATCAGCATTCCTTAAAATCATTAGCAGTAGGTGATAAAGTTCTGTATAAAATGAAACATAATAGTTTGTATATGGATTCTTGGAATCATAGTCAAGAAAATAGGAAGAGTTATAAAGGGTGGTTAAATTTTAAGCCCCGATGTTGAATGTGAACCACACCTAAACGCCAAGTTTTTTTTCTGCATTTCATTTGACATTTCTCAATTTCAGACTAACTCAATTTGAATCATGGAAAGATACACAATCGAGCAATGGTCAGAATGGTGGCAAAAAATGGCAACAGTGGATGATCAATTTTTGAAGAAAATCATCTTCAGTGATGAGGCACATTTTCACCTCAGTGAATTCTTCAATAAGCAGAACTGCCGCATTTGGGTGAATGATAATCCAAGAGTGATTGTCGAAAAACCAAAGCACCCACAAAGAGTGACTGTTTAGTGCGGTTTATAGACTGCCGGCATCATCGGGCCGTATTTTTTCCAAAATGAGGCCGGTCAGGCAGTTACTGTGAATGGTGTTCGCTATCTTGAGCTGATGACGAACTTTTTATGGCCCGTATTGGAAGATAGGGATGTGGACGATATGTGGTTTCAACAGGACGGTGCCACTAGCCACACAACAACATTTCTTTCTCTATTGACACATTAGTCCAAATTATTACATATATTTAAACGCTTTGAAAAATAAGGATGAAATTATTGGAAATATAGTAAAAAACATGCTTTTAAGCCTTTCGAAGCCTCTCAGCTACTCAAAATTTATGAAAATGTAACCTGTAAACTGTAAAGCTCTAAAAAATTGAGGATTAATCTCTCTAGACACCTTATTTTTAAAAATCAAAGCAGTATTTCTCGACTAATAGCAAATTTAATGCAGTTGGATCGAAAATTTTTGATTTTATTTGGTTTCTACGGCTACCTTGGAAATTATCAAAATGTGAATTTTCTTATAATTAATTAACAAATTGAAAATCAATACTCAAGCTTTTGAGCAACGTACAGCAATGTTTCATATATCAAATTTTTTATTAGGATTGGTGAAATAGAATTTTGAAAAATTAAATCCATTTTGTGAACTTGGTTGATAAATAAATTTAATGTGAGACTTTTTTAAAAACACATTTTTGATATTTTACTTCCAATTGAGCTTTATAATTTAGATATTTCTGATTTCTTAAGACAAATACTAAATCATAAATAAGGTGTATTTTAGTTCCTTAATATTCAAGTTATGTATTTTTCAGGTAAATGTGCTCGAAAAGCATATATTTATATAGATACCCTAAGTTTGTTTTCCCCTAAAATTTCTTGTGAAGTTTTTTATAATTTTGTTTGGCTGAGATTAATTTAAATTATTATAATCCATTATTTGACACCTCATTTTGGAATATTAAAAAAAATACCAATGTTGATAAGTTACATTCATACTGAATTCTTTCAATTATTTTCAAATGCAAAAATTAAAGGTATTTTTTTTGTGTGTACATTTTTTCTTAGCTTTTCCGTGGTTTACAATGATGTATGATACATTAAAATAAAAGTAGTTTTAATTGTTAATCGAAAAAAATCTGATTCATTAAAATCCGTTGGTAATTATAAAAGTTATTAACGTTTTAGTGAGGCCGGAACAATGTACAACAAAGCATGTTTTAAATGCATTAAATTCAAATAATATTTAATTTCTGCTCTGGTGTTGGATATACAACTTTGTGATTACCTACATATATTTAGTCCTTATACTAAATTTAAATACTTGATTAAAATTTTTTTTTCTACGTTCAATATTTATATGAAAGTTTTAGATATTAATGCCATTAAGTAGGTGTAAAAAAACATTACTTCAAATTGTTTTTACATTTTTTCCATGTAAAAAATAATAATATTTTTTTATAAATCTAACGATTATCTTACTGACAGTATTTTAAAACCTTAATTATAAAGATTCATGCAGATTTGTTTGAGTAATCATTATAGTTATTAATGAAGCTATGTCGATCAGTTTTGTAATTAAAATGTATTTTATTTGTAAAAAATCATTAAAAAAAATTTTAGCATCGCTCATGTAGGTTTGATGGTGAAACATTGCATAACATAATCTTATGCTATGTTTCCACCTAAGGTTTATCTCAGTTTAGATTAAATAAATCTTTTTTGGTGTTTCCATCGCACAAAAAGATTTAAAAAAGATTAAATCTGACAAAACTTTCAAAAATGCAAATGCGGCTTCAATTTTTTTTATGAAGTGCGAAAGAGACAGAATATTTTATTCGTGTCAAACAATGAAGAACTGAATCGAGTCTCGAATGAATCGTTCAGCACCATGTTAAAATAGGTTAGTTCGATTTGTAAAACTATTTGTCCTAGGAAGATTTAATAAGATTAATTTCTAATCTCAAAGATTAACGAAATATATTTGTATGGTAAATCTTCAAGATTTAAAGAAGATTTGAGGTAAATCTTATTAAATCTCAGATTAGCGTTAGGTGGAAATGTAGCATTAGAAGAGAAAATAAGCAAAAAATAAGCATTTTTTGCTTTTTCAAATTGTGAAATTTTTCATCAACTTTTGAATTTAGAATGCTGCAAATCGAATTGAAGGCAGACTTAATCATCCCTTTAGTATGAATTTTATTACCCCTTTTCAATGATTTTTTCACACAATGTAGCGTGTCATTTTGGCTTTATTCAAAGACCTTAACCTTTAGGATCGGATGAGTAGAATGGGAGTTATGATTTGTTCAAGTAAACCATATAAACACATCGGGAATATATGTAGTTTGTATGAGATTTGTTGGCGCAAATTTGTGTAGCCAACACGGACAATATTGAAAGAAAAGTAATATTCAAAGCGATTCCTACTTTGTATGGGATTAATTTAGCACGTAGGGGTTGCAGTGAATGGCTCGATTTAAATAGGTTTTGCTGGTTTTATAATGATTTATACGGATTGTGGTGTTGTTTTTTTTATCAACATAAAAGGATATTTTATTCTCAAGTTTTAATACAAACAAATTGTTTGTAGTACGTGTATTTAAGACGAAATTTTACGGTTGGCGCAGCCAACCTAGCCAACTGAGAGGAATAGCCACTGAAATGATGAGATAATTCGGCTCATTAACGGCATAGAACCTCAAATAGACTCAGCGTCATCAAAAATTTGGACCATCGGATGGAGGTGTGCCGCCGAGGTCACGGCGGCCATTTGGCCAATATTTTGTTCTATACATAATTGAACCATACCAATATTATCATAATAAAAAGAAATGACAAAAATTTTCTGAAAAATTTGTGTTTTATTCAAAATCAATACGGCCCTTAAAATTTAACCACCCTTAATATTCTGTAAATACCGATGGAAATCATAAAATGGCTCATATGTATCATCATCATCGTGTCCTGTAACCACGGCTAGGCATAGGGCGTCAACAAAACGTCTCCATCCTTCACGGTTTGCTGCAAGGTACTTTAGCTGTGGCCACGTCTTTCTCTGGGATTCTGCTTCCGCTAAGACAGTTGATTTCCATGTTGTTCTTGGTCTTCCAACCCGCCGTGCACCCTGAGGGTTCCATTCAAAGGACTGCTTTGCAATTTCATCGTTTGGTTTCCTCAGTGCGTGACCAATCCAACGCCATTTACGCTTTCTTATGTCGACGTCCAGCTGCTCTTGACTTGTCCTGCGCCACAATTCCTCATTTGATATTAATTGTGGCCAGCGAATCTTTAGGATGTGGCGAAGACAGCGATTCACAAAACCCTGCAATTTCTTCGAAATGGTAGACGTGACTTTCCAGGTTTCACAAGAATATCACAACACGGATTTGACATTGGATTCGAAGAAAACTTAGTGCGTAAGGAGATTTGACTGGATTTCCAAATTGGGGACAGTGTACCGAAGGCAGCACGAGCTTTATTTATTCTACTTTTAACGTCCAGATCCGTACCACCGTTTGCAGAAACAATACTGCCAAGGTAGTTAGACTGTTACACTACTTCAACTGGCGTATCCTGTAGAATATTACGCTGCTGTGTGGAGCGGCCTGTGAGCATTATTTGTATTTTTTTGCTGTTTATTCTTAGACCACTCGACTCTCCTTTCACTTGCAGTGTTCGACACATACCGTTCAGCCCACTGATGTTATTTGCCAGTAGACATATGTCATCGGCATAGTCTAAATGACTGAGCCTTTCGAAGGGTCTCCATTGAATGCCCTGTCGCTCAGCTGTACCAACACTGGCCGTCAATACGTCGTCCATCGCCAGCAGGAAGAGAATTGGCGATAGAACATCCCCTTGTCTCACACTCTGTTGCACTACGAAGGAGTTGGATTTCGGATAGCTGCCCATTGTGCAAAACAAAACGCCTTGCGTTGATGTAGGACTCTTTAATAATGGCAACAATTTTTGGTGGAGTTCCCATACCAAGCAACGATCTCCATATACATTCTCAGTTAACTCGATCAAAGGCCTTCTCAAAATCCACGAACATGAGGTAAAGCGGTGATTGAAATTCCATCGACTGCTCGAGGACGATACGCAGGATGTTGATATGGTCGACACACGATTGACCACTGCGGAAGCCAGCTTGATGCCTCTTGAGTGTAGACTCGATTCTATCCTTTATTCGCTCGAGAATGATGGTTGCCATTAGTTTTGGGAAAACGGACAAAACGGTGATACCACGCCAATTGTTGCAGTTCTTTAAGTTACCTTTCTTTGGCAACTTAACAATCGCACCATCCTTCCAGTCTCTGGGATAGCTTTCGTTTTCACAAATGCTTTGTATCAAAAGATATAAAATACTAGCCACTGTTACGGGATCGGCTTTCAGGAATTCAGCTGGTATTCCGTCTAGTCCAGCTGCATTGTTGTTTTTGAGGAGATTTATAGATGTATGGATTTCCGATTCTGACAGGGGGCCTCCATTCAAACACTTTTAATTTCCCCCCCACATCTCATCAATTGTTGAATGCTGGATTCCGTTTAATGACGAGGCTCTGTCGTTAAGGGTGGTGACATAGTTTAGCCATATGTTGGGGTCATTTAAGGCATTAGTAATGAATTTTGAGCTCCTTGCTGCATCCTGCGCTGGTTTTTGTACTGCAGCGGTTCGTTGTTTGAGACTCATCATAACCAAATGGTGGTCGCTTCCCACATCGGCATTTCTTATACTCCGGACATCACACATAGACTTTCTCCATCGTTGCTGAATCATGATATAATCAATTTGGTTTTCGGTTTGACCAACTTGATGCACCCAGGTAATTTTGTTGCACGTCTTGTGCTTAAATACAGTCCCACCTATCACAAGACGATTTGCGTTACAAAAGTCGACATTCCGTGGCCCGTAATTGTCTGAACCGACTTGGGCATTAAGATCTCCCATAACGACTATGATGTCGGCTCTCGGAATACTACTGTAAACCGAGTAAAGATAAGCGTAGAACGCGGTTTTGTCTTCCTCGGTCGCTTCATTTGTGGGGGCTTAGCACTGAATAATTGTGACGTTACGAATTTTTGAACGAAACCTTGCTGTCATTAATCTCGCAGAAATGGGTGCCCAGGAGATCAAACTACGCCTCGCTTCTTCGTTCAACATAATTCCGACACCATGCAGCCTTTGGCCACCCTCTCTTTCATCTTCCCCGGAATACAGCATTCTCGTCTGTCCAGTGTCTGAACAGTATTCAGCTCTTCCTCTTCACTTAGTTTCGCTTATGCCCAGGATACTGATCTTTAGGCGAAGCATTTCACGCTCAACCTGCTCGTATCTACCATCGCTGTACAAGGATCGAAGGTTCCATGCTCCGATTTTCGTACGTATGCGGTAGCCAAAAGTAACATTTGCGCTTCTTGAAAGACTTCTTCTATTTGTCAACGATTCATTTATTATTATGGCGTCTTGATTGACGCTCGTACATGAAAGATGCCGCACCCCCAAATCCGATGTGCGGTTTACTGCAACCGAAGCTACAGAAGGATTTTCTATAAAAAGATTACCTCTCATAATAATTCATCATAATTCATGTAATTGCATATATCCTTCCACCATGGTGTTTTCCGAGAAATGATTAATAACATACATAAGCTCAGATTTGACAGGCACACCCGTCTTTTGTATGGTCAAACGCATAACTGCTCGAGGCCGCTCACTATGGGAAAAACAGACGCCTTTTGTAGCCGCCCAATATGGGTTACAGACGCTACGTGCTGCTGCCGTTGGCCTTTGAACACAAAAAGTTCCTCCGCCACCAGACTATCATGCCGTTGAGTGCCACCTGCAGTTCATCCGCCTTACTGCCTGAACAGAATGCAGGACGGAGCTGGAATAGATGTCAAAAATGTTGCAGCCGGAGCTGCAAGAGTTGAACAATTTTTAACTTTTACTGCAGCATTTTTGACATCTACTGCAGCATTTTTGACGTCTGTTCCAGCTGCGTCTTGCATTCTGTTCAGGCAGTTAAGGGGACTTTTAACCATCCCAAGGACAAGTTTGTGCCCTGACCAGCATCGCTGGGTTGTCTGCTTATCCCGGCATCCATTAGGTCCCCCTGCACGTTAGCGTTACTCATATGTATATCTCAACTAAAAATATGTAAATTTAAGGATTTATCTTTTGCACCGTCAAATATAAAGGGAAGAAGACATGTTAGATTTAATGTTCCACGTAAGAAAAGAAGATCGATTTCTCTGTCTGAAGTACCGAGAAGATCAGCAAAATTAAATCCAATTGTGAATGAATTGTAAATGAATATAAATTAATTGAATTTAAAACCAATTGTACATGAATTATTGTTAATGATATAAATTGATGAAATTTATTTATTCAGTTTTTAAATTCAGTACCTACATTTATGTAAGAAAAAAACAACATATGTTAGATATCCAAACTAATTTAGTAATTGTTACCTACTATTTTCTGAATATTTAAAAATTGAAACTAGTAAGCAACATTTTTGTACAGTCTTAATATTATGTTACAAAATGTTATTTTATGAATTTTATACAATACTAGCTGGCCCATCCCGGCTTTGCTCGGTTAGGGAAAATTTTCGAATGACATCCTCTACATATAACCTTTCAAATCGGATTCCATATTTTAAAAACCCCATTTCGCACAATAAGTATCTAAATTTTGAATTGTCTTCAGTCCTTAAGCCTTTAAGAATAGCCAACTCAACTCAAAAAGTATTTTAAAATCATATACCCATTTTTAATTTCTTCCCCATTTCACCCTATGTATGAAGACAACATCTTCTTAGTAAACTCTATACACAGAAAAAGGATTTTTGCTATCTCATACCATTTTTGTTTTTACCCCATTTATCCCTACAAGCCTTCCCCTTGGAATAACCTTTCAAACTCAAAAAGAAATTTCGAAATATAAAAATCAAAAACTCACAGATACTCCAAAAAAAGTACAAACATTTAGATTTTAACGTTGCAATTAATTTTTATCCAAATAAAACAGCCTATGTTCCTGAGGGACATTATATCTTTCCATTTATTAAAGAATTTTAAGGATCGAAGGAATATTTCCAGAGATTACCCCCTACATAGGTACAAACAAACAAACAAACAAATAAATGTTTCATCTTTATAATATAGTATAGAGCAGCTATACTCAACCTGCAGCCCGCGGGCCACATGTGGCCCGTTTAGCTGTTCTAAGTTGCCCACTTGGCATACTTGCATAAATATGCGATTTTATAGAAAAACTGAATACCATAAATCAAAATTTACATTCGTTTGGAAAAAGTGCCTAAATCGATTTCCTCACTTCTTTTACAAAATGAGACAGTGCCCGAAATATAAAATAAAGAGTGTTGTCAGTGAAAGACAAGTGGAAATAGCTCAATCAAAGAAGGAAATGTCACTTTGCCTTTTCGTTTTCACGAATGTCTGATAGTGTTTTCGTTTGGTCCTCCTGTAGCGTCCGGTATCATTTCAAATGCTTCTGAAATAGTTCATTTGGCACTAGATGACAGTTCTTCTTCTGAAGATTCTGGATTTGAAGAAGGAATCACAACTAGAAGCACGCATACAATATTCATGCGCACAATTGAAATGCCAAAATTGTCAAATGCTATTTGTTATTTAATTTTGGAATTGCCATTTTCACTTATACACTCCTCGTCAACTGAATACGCACAAACATTTTTGAATATATTTTATCCATTTTTTCCAAACAGTGATGGTTATTATGCCATCTGTTGATGGTAAAAATTTTCGTAACATATAAATAACAGAATTTCAAAGTTTTATCCAAAAACAACCGTGAGTTTTTCCTTCAACCACTTCCAAAGTGTAACTTATGCAAAATAGAAGTTTTTTTTTGAGTCAACTGAATAGGTACAAAAATTAAAATTGGTATTGGAATGGAATGAAACAAGTTTTTGTTTAAGTTTAGTAGTGGGTACTTCCACCTTTATTTTTAATTATTTCGTAAATTCGATCCGGCATGGAATCGTATAGCTTTTTAATGTAATTTAACGAAATTTCGCTCCACGCTAATTTGATTGCAGAAATTAAGGTTTCTTTGTCTTCGAACTGACGACCACCCTCATAAACTTTGCGTACTAACCATCCCCAGACATTTTCTATGATGTTTAGATCAGGTGAGTACGGCGGCCATTGAAGCAACTGTACTTGTTGCTCCTCTATCCATGTTTTTATTATGCGCGCTGAGTGAATAGGCGCCATTATCATGTTGGTAGGTCCAGTTTATGGGTCCAAAGATGTTAGAAAATTTAGGAAAATTTCTTTCCAAAATTACTTTATACCCAGCTGCTGTCATTCTTGATGTTACAACCTCGAGCTCAACTGTTCCATAATAACTGACTGCTCCCCATATCATGACACCTCCTTCACGACTATGATGGAGCTTTAAAAATCTTTTTTCTTTTCTTAAGTCGTGAAAATAGAAGTTGAACCCATCAGGGCCATCGAAATTAAACATTTTTTTCATCTGAACAAACCACGTGATACCATTCTTTTTTCCAACTCATGTGAAGTCTTGAAAAATCTAATCGCAACATTTTCCGTCTCTCGTCAAGTGGTGGTTTTTTCTTAAGTTTCATTCGTTTAAGATGGCTTGAGTTTTTGATTACTCTTAATACTGTTGAGCAACTTGCGTTTACGCCGACTTTTTGTTTTATTTTTGCCACAGAATCAGAAGAATTTGATGCATATCTTAAAATTCTTCGTCTCTCAGCTGCTGTTGTTGCTGTTTTCTTACCTCCCTTCATGTTTTTGCCGTATGCATCTTTATTTTTCAAGTAAGAATAAACTACATTAAAACTTCGGCCAACTTTATCAGCTATTGCACGTCCAGTTAGGCCTTGGTCTCTAAGTAAATCGATTTTAGCTTTTTCAACACTGTTAAGACACGTAGATCTACCCATTTTTCTTAAAATTTGAAATCAAGAATTAAATTTTACTGAAAACACTAAAATCGTTAATTTAAACTGTCAAGCACTCCAAAAAACTTATAAACAACGAAGAAAATGGCGTTGTACCTATTCAGTTCAGATTCTTTCGGAATTATCTGCTTAACATCTTAAGGGAATAGTTAGCATCAACAGATGGCATAATAACCATCACTGTTTGGAAAAAATGGATAAAGTATATTAAAAAATGTTTGTGCGTATTCAGTTGACGAGGAGTGTACTTAAATTTGGAGTCAAAAGGAAACATTTCATCCTCTCTATTATCGTCATCTTCATACCTTACTGAAGATACGGAGTTTACTCAAAATAAAAACCCAAGGTGGAGACATAACACCTGTTCCTTAGTTAGTCGCAAACAGTTTCAGACCGCCAGATTTAGTGCAAACCAGTAGAATTTGTCACTTGTGGAACGGGTCTGCGGTCTGCACTTAATGTGGCGGTCTGAAACTGTTTGAAACTCGGCAAGGAACACAGCAATTATTGAGGAGTATCAATATTCAGAGAACAGCTGTGTGAAAGTTTCATCACCCAAATGCAACAACTAAGTGCACAAATGCAACCAAACCCAAACTTCAGAATCAAGAAAAGGGTTGCAACTTGTTGGTTTGGCATTCTGGAATCGGGATCGGAGAGCTTCGGAGGGTACTTCCGGATTATCAAACGAAAACGCTATGACAAAAGCAAATATTTTGCTAACGTGTGAAAGACACAGATTTTGCAGTTAAAACTCAAATTGTTAGTAATTTTGAGAAGTTTCACCGGTTTTGCTCTCAAAAGTGAAGACACAAAATAAAAAAAAAACAAAAAGACTGTGAAATGAGTGCCCACAGTATAAATTTTCCCTCTTCTACTTCAAGCAATAGATAATATTCCTGACAGAAGAAAAAGTCAGAAAGTCGACGCTGGATTGAAAAATTAACATTTTGGATCTACATACCTTTGGGAGTCATCATCGTTTTCAAAATTCAATCCTACAAAAAATGGGTAAGGAAATAAACGAATAAGGTTAGCATGCAGGAACAAGCCAGATCCTGAAAAAGGGTTCTAAATTTCAGAAATCAAACTAATTTTTATATTAAAATTAATAAACCATTCAATTTAAATTACTTAACACCTAAAGTCCAAAAGATAGTTTATGTTGCGGCCCAAGGCAACATAGCTAAAACGGTTTTTTGGCCCTTATGAAAAAAAGGTTGAGTATGGCTGGTATAGAGTATAGATGAATTTTATATTATGTATATGCATTTTATTGTATATGAATTTGTATTATAGTACCTATGAGTCTCTTCCTTATTCAAAGTTTAAATAAAGTTTGGGGGAGTGATATATATGTATGTGGGACAAAACTTTGTAACACCACTATAGTTTATCATATTGTCATCTCTCAGCATCTATCACTATTCTCTTATCATTATTCTCTCATCTCTTATCATAATCTCAAGTATGTAAGCATGTACCTAATTAGTATAAGTTATGTAACAATAAAGTTAGTCTTCAACTGATCGTCGAACGTTTCTTTTACCTCCTCTTATTTGGCGCATACATATATCAAAGTCACCATATTCGAGAAGGCGAAGTTATGGTATGGGGAAAAATTAGCTACTTTTACATTTTTGAGTTTGAGTTTCAAAGTTCAAATCTGGCTGGAATAACTCAAACCAAATATTGGAAAGAGGTTTTCTTTAAGTTAAGGATGTTTTTGGACCCATAAACGGGACTTTTCAGTAGGAAACCCCCTCCCCCCATCCATACGGCGTGCATAGTCAAAGACTTGAAAGAGGAGCAAAATATCGAATTGCTTCAATGAAAACCGTACTCACCCTACCAAAACCTAATTGAAAAATGTTGGGGATATTTAGTGCAAATAGTTAACATGGCTATCAGTTAAAGGCCAGAAAATCCCAAATTTCAGCCATGAAATTTGCCTGGATTGAAAAATTTTGCTGGATTACATAAAGAAACTTTACGATGCCATGCCGGTTCAAATTTATGAAGCTTTAATGAAAAAAAGTGAGAGTAGCCACTACTAACTAGATTTGCCCAATACAATACTTTAAAAAAAAAAAAAATTTAAGTTTTATTTATTTAGTTTTACTTCCTTCCATTTACTTTAATAACCAATTTCAACACGTGTGTCTATTCAGTTGACGCAAAAAAACCTGTATTTTTTGATGTGAAAAGCTTTGCAAGAGAGCCGGAGAAAAAATAACGGTGCTTTTGAATTATTCTTTCTGATTTATGTTCCCAACAATATAAACAAGCAATAAGCATCATCAAATGATACATTAATAGTCTACGTAATCTAAGCTAAAAATACCCCAAACATGGGCAAAATTGCAACAGAAGCTTTTTTGATGGACTTTTGTTCAGTATCCATTACTGAACAACATGTCGAAGATCGGACAAAATCCGTCCGTGGGAACAACCTCAAAAACGGATTTCAAAATGGCGGATTGATTTGGGTGCTGTTTTAGGTTGTTATTTTTACTACGCAGTCTTATTACTTTTTTTCTATGCAGAAACCAGTTGCAGAGGGCCATTAAAACTTACCAGTCATGATATTCCCAGTCACACCCTCCCTAGTCATAAGCCCTCCCCCATATCTGGCCCCCAGAGGAAATAATGGATACTTCGACTATATTCACTTTAAGTCTAAGAAACTGAGTAAAAAAGGCACCCCCTCTCATTTACGATCCCCCCTCTTTCAAAACCCCCTTCCTTCAAAACCAAGACGCAGTCAACTAGCCCATCCCCCTCCAATCATGAGCTCCCTAGCGCTTCTTAAAATTGCAGGGTTTTATTACAGTTAAACGTGGACCTCTACAGTAAAGGACGTATATCAAGAATAACGCGATGCACGGTACAAAATGACCAGTGGCCTATTTCACCAACTTACAAATTGTAAATTACAAGTGATTTTTTACAAAATTTGTAGAAAAATCGATTTATTCGGTTTCACAAAATGTTTTTGTTACAAAATTGTAATTGTAATTGTAATTTACAAAGGGAAATTCTTAAGAATGTTAATTTCTGTTTCACCAAAAGTAATTTTTATTTGTAATTTACATGTTACAAATTTGTGGAATCTCACGTTTTTTGTAATTTTCTGTTTCACCAAATTAAATGACATTACAAATTTGTTCAGTTCTTGAAAAAATCTTACAAGAGAAAGATCGTTTGTAATTTCATCAACAATTTTGTTATTTGCCGATAAAATTTTCTTTTTGATCCTGAAAATGTCTTTACGGCCGGTGCGATAGTGATGCAAGTGATCATCTTATGACAAATAATAGGAAAATAAATTACGAAATTTCAGATTTGTTCGCTTTTAATGAAAAGTTTCGCATAAACGTGCAAAGCAGAGGAAATTGCTAATGAGTCTGAAAGAATTGTTCTTTGCATCCATTGAGTCTGTGCAGGTTCTGCATCAGGGTTGCCACTTCAATAAAATTTGAGCGTAGTAGATTGCATATCACAATCAATTTTGCATCTATGTACTTCGAAAGTTTAATTTTTTTTATCTTTAAAATCGAAACTTAGAGCGGCAAAATTTTTGAATGGATTTTTACATCTGCTCGAGAGAAGAGTTATGAAACAAAAAGTGCAGTAGATCTACTGCAATTGCAGCAAAGTGGCATCCCTGTTCTGCATTAGCCAGTGGAACATGAAAACATTTGAGAACGGTTCTATAATATTTTCGGTAAAATATCAATTACAAAAAATATTAGTTATTTATTATATGAAATGTGTGCAATTATGGAACACAATTTAATTTTCTATAAAAAAGGATAATTTTTTTAGACTTACAGTTCTTAAGATATCGTGGGAATACTGTGTGGCCAAATGGGGAACTTTCAACCCCGAAAATCGGGTTTATACTCACACTGACCCACTTTATACATAGCAAAAACCTTGTCCTTCCCAAAGTGCAAGGTTCGGCCGAAGTTTTGTTACATTTCAATGGACTACAATGGATGCGTGAATTGACCTGGAAGTGTTTACAATGCACGGGTATTGTGAACGAGTCCGTTATTTTTGAAATTTGAAAGCTTTTGACTAACCGCTATTAACTTTTTTAAATTTTGCCTAGCAACATCTCGAAGTTACATACATACTTCCAAGTTCCAATTCTTTTGAGAAAGGCCCTGTACCAACTGCGTTAAATGTTTGGTTAAATTTGATCCCATGGCTAAATTTTGACATTACTAAGGTGAACATAGATGTTAACATTAAACCGGCTTAGGATATAGTTAAAATTTTAGCCAGTGGTTAATTTTTGAAGGAGTGAGTGAGATGTATGTAGAAATATATTGAAAAATAGTGAAGTCAAAAGAAAATGTTAAGAAATATAGGCAAAAGCCTTATGTTAATAATAAATTTTAATATGAATTCAATTATTTTTATTTGTATAGGTCAGTGTTTTTCAAACTTTTTGAGTACGTGACCCCTTTGTTAGTAAAAACATTCTGGCGACCCCCACATTCATAATAATACTTTGTCAGTTTTTTAAAAAGCTACAAGAATCTTTGAAGAAAAAATCTTTGTCAAACAGAGCTCAGATGGTAAGGTATTTTTAGATTTAGAGCCCACAGCAGATTTTTAGTGTGATTGATAACAAGAAAGGAAGTATAGGCATCGAAAGCTTTATTAAAGGCGTTTTTCACTTAGAATTTTAAATTTTTTTAACGGTCTGGAAGGGTGAACTAAACACTCAAATGTTCTCGGATTCCGTGATATGTGATCCGTGGAGCTTATCTAGGGAAGGAATGAAAACCAACTTCGGCTAACACGATTACCCTCGAAATTGCATTCAAACTTCATTTTTTGCTATCACTCACACCCGAAATCTGCTGTGGGCTCTCGGTCTAGTTGACATGAGTTCTGGAATTAAAAGCTGACTAATTGATGTTTGTACAAGATTCAAAATCGGAACAATCAAATCATTTTTCTGTCCTCACCCAGCTTTTAAAATTATTATTTCTCGGTGATTTTTGTGCCCACTTATCTTGATACAACTCCAAGGGAGACAAGAAAACATTTTGACCGCAAAAGACAAAATCAGAGGACTCCTCGCAAAACTTCGTTTGCGTTCAGAATATTTGCAAAAAAAATGTATGATTTTTTCCCTGGGTTCAGAGATTCTCGACGAAATTTTATCAGATGAATCCTTGCCATGAAATTAAGCGCTCACAGTTCTTTAATGAGAGTTTGCATAATTAGGGTAAAAAACTTTTAAGTGACTTTCCAGAACTCTATTCTGAAGGTGGAAATAGACAGAGATAGATACTCATTCCTTTTTTTAATATATCATTCCATCTGGCCGATTTTCCATCGGTAAAGATTATAGAAAATCTTATTTATTTAGCTGCAGATGGTATGCTCCTAATCCAATGTAAAAACCATTGATAATTTTTGGATAAAGAGAAAAGAAGAGGAAAATATCTAGAGCTGGCAAAAGAGGCTTTAAAATTGTTAATGCCTTTCACCACTTCATACCTATATGTGAAATCACGTTATCCTTCTTCAATAGGAAAATGCTTTAACTGTTAACACCTCACAGATACAACCAAGTGTTGAACATTTAATAAAAGAAAACCTTTTTCAGTACCTTGTACCTAATGGCTTGCGACCGCGACCCCCCTAATTATTCTTGGCGACAACCTAGAGGGTCGCGACCCACAGTTTGAAAAACACTGGTATAGGGTATTTAAAAGTATCAATTCTTAGGCTTATATGTTTGAGGCACTTCGACTGATCTCCTAACCTAAAATTATATTCCCCGAATAAAAACGGATAAAATTTAACTGGGATCAAACTAAACCGAAATTTTAATGCAATTGACACATGGCCTTAAAATACCATGAGATTTGACAGTTCCATAAACTATTTGCCACTCCATTAATTTGGCATTATGTTATACTATATTTGGAAAGCTTCCTCCCAAGCAATACTTCTTCTTTATACCGAATTAAACTCGCGATGGAAATTTTATTTTAATTTTGCACATTCATCGGCTCTTTCCTCTTTGCATTAACTCAGTGGCAGCAGCTTATAAATTTCTAAACAAAAAATTGTAGCTTACAAGTCTTGGTTAGACGGAATTTTTTTGTAGTTGTAAACTACAACTACAATTTCCCAATTTATTTTGCTCTTTGTTACAAATTTGTTGGAATTTCGTTTGTGGCTGGTGAAACAGAAATTCTTTTTACAAATATGTAATTGTAGCTTACAATTACAAATTTTTGATTGTAATTGTAATTTGGTGAAATAGGCCACAGAAGAGATATTCAATTTGAGCCTATCAAGTCAAGAAGGCAGCCGCGTGAACCCATTTCATGATAGCCACCCATTGAAAAACAGAATAGTAACCGATAGTATAAGTGTTATTATTTACAAAAACCGTCTGTTGGCAGACTTGTCTAGGTTGCTTTGTTGCTTTTTTATACAAAAAAAACAGTAAAACTGAGTATCAAAAATGTAGCTTAGAAAGTGACCCTTACCACTTTCATTTAATTTTTAATAGATTTAAAATTTTGAACAGGAAGTGTAAGCAAAACACCCTTTTTTTAAAAAAAAAAGTATTTCGACTCAAGACAACCAATAAAGCTGTCCAAACATCAATATCGTATATCGACAGTCTTAGCTTCAACTTGGTACCCCAATAATACTTATGCAACCTTTTTTGACTTATGCATGCAGAGGGTGCCAGGACGGAGAGGCGGAGGAGGGCTAGGCCTGAGCCTAGCCAGAACAAGGAAAACAGAACTCGGAGAATATTTTTTCGACGAACTGGGCGACGTCTCTCTTTTGCCACTAAGGAGCATCCGGAACTAGCCAGAACAAGGAAAACAGAACTCGGAGAATATTTTTTCGACGAGCTGGGCGACGTCTCTCTTTTGCCACAAAGGAGCATCCTGAACTTCATTCAGAGCTCAGGATGGTTCAAGAAGGCACCCCATTCCCAAAACATCACCCCTTCTAACCTAACCTAACCTTAGCTTTTAAGTGGGATTTTTTACCAAAGCTAACTGAAACAGCTAGCCTAATCCACGGTTGCCGCCTGCAAAAAAAAATCCTACCAAGTTTCCCAAAAAATCCTACCAAAACGAATAAAAATTAATTTTTATTAAAATTTTCTTTGGTAGAAACCTCAAACACATTGGAGGTACGAGGTTTATTCACAATCGTGAAATCCATTTTCTAGAAAATTTGAAAAAAAAACCGAAATTGTTGTTTGTACTGTCAGTGGCGTATTTACCCTAGGGGCCATAAGGGCCATGGCCCGGGGCGGCACACTGCGAAGGGCGGCATTCAAATTTGGATGCAAAATTTAAAATTTCCTTAAAAATTTCTATAGTAAAAGTAAAGCCTAGAGGCTCCAGACTGAATATCATCAAAATGGTGTGATAGGTAGAATAGGTAGCTACGTGAATTTAAATCAAATATATTTTTTTAGAACTTCAAATTGTATACCATACTAATATAATGACTCACAGGCCTTACCCTGCGTATGCGTATGTTTTTGAAGATTGGAGTGACAAATTGCAGTGAAGAACGGTCATTTTCCCATATTCAAAAACAAACAGATTAAAACGCTACCGGATAAGCAAAATCAAATAATTTTGTTACCTATCTAAATTTGCATTTTATTTATTTAAAAATGCGCATTATTAGTGTGAATTTCATTTTAAAAATTTCTACGGAGTTTCGTCCGAAAACATAGAAATCGGTTTCTAACACGCTAATTCATCGATTATTGATATTCTTCATAAATCGAACTTAGTAAGTTACGAGCGGTGAACTGAAAATCACTTTAGAATCGCGCAATAAGCAGGAATTTTTACCGAAAAGTAACCTGCAACACGTTAGATATATTCGTAAAAAAAAAATAGATAGATATTTTTCAATTTAGTTGCAATCAGGAAGTGGAGGTGCTTTTAGTGCAGTAAGAACACACTTATGAGCACGTGTTTTTCGGTCCTCCTAGAACCTTTTGTAAGTTTTCCACCAACCCACAGGGCTGCCAGAACGGGCTCTTTATCGCTAATCGGGTTACTTGAACTTTTCACTCGCTCCTTCAAATTGTGATTTGCATTAAATCAAAATTTGGGCTACTCGTATTTAGTTTTAAAATTGAGCGATTATAGGCTCCTTAAAAACTTCAACAGAAAAATATTTTTTTTTATTTTCCAATAGATGAGAACTTACAACTTTTGAAAAATTTATTGTGAATGAACATGTAATATTTGCTTGTAACCACTCTCAACTCTAATGGCCTTTTCGATTGGCAATTCGGAAGAACTCTTCGACCCGTAACGCCAATAAAACAAACAGGCAGATGCAGTTTCGATTCTGAAGTTTTCGTATCCCTGTATTTGTGCAACTTCACATGCCGATGCCGAAATAGTTCTTAACATTTGGAAACTTGGCGGACACAAATATGAACGAGTATAATAATTTTCAATAAAGAAAATGGGAAAATAATATTCTAAACGGATAACAATTGTTCCTAGAAACAGCAAAATGTGTGAAATTTACTTATTTTAAGATAAAAATTTACTTTTTGCAATATTTGATAACACTTTGACAACTATGTATGTGTTTGAATGTGTGAGTAGTTCTGGTTTCAATCCTGAAATGAAATCCAGAATCGTTTTCTGTTCTATTCAGGAGAAGAACTATTATTCTGAAGGCCAATAGAATACTTTCAGATGGTTTTAAACGCATTCCGAACGCTTCTGGATTGCCAATCGAAAAGGCCATACAAGTTGATTCAGTTAGCACACTGTGCACTTTGGAAACAAATTGATAAATTGGGACCAGAGATTATCAATATATAACTGTTAATCTTTGACCCTTTTGAAGCAATATTTTGAGTTCGAACCAGACTGGAAAATGCTGTAAGAACTTTGAAGTGACTAAAAATATGTACATATGTACTCAATCCACAGCTTGCTTAATAAAAACATTTATGCAAATTTGGCTTCGAAAATGAAAGAAAAGACATGTTCTGGTATGGAAGACATTTTGAAAGCAGTTTTGATTGAATTTTGTAAATTATGAGCATTAGGGGGTCCTACAAAAGGTCATTGTTTTATTCTAATTGACATTATTTGTCCCAAAAAATAGAATCCTTTAAAATGTTAGCTCCTTATTTTACCGTTTACCCGGCTGCCAAGGTGAAAGAAGTTTTATATGGGGAAATATCATGTAAAATGTTCAATAAAATTTTGAATTTGTATAACCTTGGTAATAGGTAATTCATAGAAAAATTTAAATTTTAAGCGAATAATTTTAAATTATTAATTTTTCATTGAGATTTTTCAAATTGGGCTCCACTCGCCTTTAAAAAACTGGCAACACTGCCTACCCACAGAAAAAAAAAAATCACATTGAAAATAACGATCCGTTTGAGCTACAAAGCTCATTTTTGTATAAAAACTATCATATTTATCTAGCAATTTTGTGCACTAAGAGAATCATAGTTTTCTTATTTTGTTCGCTGACATCATTGTTGTTTAGCAGAAATTTAAATATTAAGAAACTTTGGAACTGAAAAATTGGGGTGCGTGCTTACAAGTAAGCATTTACAAATTCATATGATAAATACAAGCTTATATTCGGTTTATATTTTTTAGTTTTCACCGTGAACTTCAGACTTATTTAAGCGACAACTTTAAAAATAAGAAAGTTCTCATACTGCAAATGTATGGTTTGCACAAAAAATATGCATTTAATAAAACAAATTCAGATGTTAAAGCAATTTGATTCCTCCGAAAAGTGTTCGCCAAAATAAAGGTCGTCAGTTAAGCCATCCCTTTAAAGCCTACATTCTGACTGATCAAAATCGTTCAATTTAAACAGTGCTATTGATGAATGTGTCAACCAATTTGTACGTTGTCAAAAATATTAAAATTGTGTCTGTTTTATTATGTATTTTTTTTCATTATGAAGTTATATTAGCTTTTTTCGTTAGTAAATGGGGCGCCAAATCTTATTGGCCCGGGGCGCCAAAACTGTAAATACGCCACTGTGTACTGTGAATCAAAAAATTGTACGTACATCTGATTTTCTTGAATAAGCGTTTTTTTAAGCAAATTGGCATGATTTGGTAAAACTTTTGCAATTTGTGTATGGTTTATTGAAATTTGTATGAGAAAAAAGAAAAAAAATAATTCAAAGTTAAAAGTTCAAGTGAGCTCAACTCCATGATTGCGTTTCGCCCAGGTACGATAGTTGGGCTCATCATGGAGCTGAGCTCACTTGAACTTTTAACTTTGAATTATATATTCGGTCACTCCACTTAAACAGAAGAATTTCTTTTCAAATTTTCTTCATATTCAATTATTACGAAAAAATTTAATATTTCAAAGCTTTTTAAATTAAAAAAAATCAAAGAATTAAGAGAAACGAAAATAATACATCAATTAATTGCACATACAGTGGCTTTAAAGTGAAACTTCTTTCAGATTAGTAATGAAAGTGCCATTTTTTGGCTCTAATTATAAATTTGAGACGGTTGTTTATTAAAAACACAAGCTTTGAGGTAACTTCTGTTGGTATAGTGTTCCGTTTCTCTAAAATTACAGATTTGAGAGGATGTTTGATAGTTATATGAGTTCTTGAACTTTATTTACCAAAAAGCCCCGCAGATACTCAATGGGGTTGAGGTCTGAGGATGGTGTTGGCTGAGGCAATTAAGATTTTACACTGTTAAGCAGCCACTTTCTTACTAATATATACTAATGCTTCCGGTCATTGTCCTCTAACAGTATGAAATCATTCAGTAACTCAATTCTTTCAATACTGGCCTTAAATTTTGTACTCAAATATGCAAATTTTTGTGTTTTTCCGTATTGTTGTTTCAATAAAAACAAGATTGCAGGCACCATTTGCATCCATAACTCCCCAAACCACAATGCTTTCACCTTCATGCTTCACCGTAGCCTTTAAATTGCTTACCCTTACTTTTGGGTTCCGGTTTTGAACCAAATTTTCGACTGTTAAATCCAAAAATGTTGAAATTTTTTTCGTCAACTAAGATAACATGAACTGTTCTAAAAAGTAAAACAGAAAACCGTGATAAATAATTGCAAATCAATTAACTTCTAGCCGCAAAAGTCCTACACAAATACATACAATGTGTATGATTTCAGTTGCTGTACGTGCAATTTTTTGATACAGTGTTTGTATGTTCCACCCCACCCCAAAGATGTGAGGTAAATTAAAAGTGAATCAAGGTGTTAAGAAGGTTCTTTTGGGCACATAGATGCTAGTTATATTTCCGAATTATTTATTTAGGTAGTTTCATGCTAGCATTTAATGATTTCTCCTTCCTTGGAATTTTCTATGCATATAATTTTGACATAATCTTCAAATGTTTTCACTTGAGGTGTGACATAATATATTTTTCAACATAATTTTGTATGAATTTGGTTTTAGTCTAAATAGTCCAGTAAAATTAAATTAATTAATTCGAATTATCTACAAAAAATACTGCGAAGGAAGGAACATTCTCGCGTCAAACGTCAAAAAACTAAGTTTAATCTATCTTCATTGCCTCCTAGTGCAGCAGCTGCTCGGCAACACACATTCCGTACCTACCATCAAGTACAGACTTGGATCGATGTTAACCATGACCCACTAAAATGGGGTTGGAAAAGAACTCCGAGAGGATTAGAGCCAGTTACAACCACTCAAGATCCAGCTCCACAAAGCATATTGCAAACTATATCCTGCAAATGCAAGGGCCAGTGTGGTCGAGCTTGTGGCTGTCGGAAATCTGGTCTGAATTGTTCCTTAATATGTTTCTACTGCAGTGGAAAAACATGCGAGAATGTTCCTTCCTTGCAAAATTTACTGGAAGATGAAGACGCATGTGAAGACTTTTCCTCACCTGAAAACATTAAAGAAACTACCAATGACGATCCCAGCAGTACTAACAACGTTAATATGATCACTGATTTTCACACGGCTAGCCCAAAAAAAAAGGAGAATGAATGAAAAAACTATGCCACATTGAGCTATCGATAGGCTGATATAGAAACGAAAACGATTGAATCGTGGATTATACCTACTGGGCCCTATTTCATAATAAAGTACAAACTAATACTATTAGTCTATGGTAAAATTGCGTTTCATTATCAAGCAGCAGAAAAGGACTTCTGTACTTTTCAGTTGGTTAATATCACTAATAGTATTGGGAAGGTCACTCTCAGTATGAAACAGGAACTTTTAGTGGTCTTACCTTGTAGTTTTTGAAACTTGTACTTTCAACTAATAGTATTAGCTCTATTATGGAACAGGGCCCTGGGGACAACAAATTAAAAAAAATGCGCCGTAACTCTACCTCGGTCGTGGTGTGGAAAAGAGTTTGAACTGTTTCTTTAAATTTCGTAATGAACATAATCAAATTTGAAAATTTTCAAACGTGAGTAAATTTCTAAATTTCTTTTTTTTTAATTTTCGCAGGATATTGGCCATTTTGACAGGTTATAATTCCTACAGTTTTTGTCACACATAAAAATTAAATATACCAAAATGTTGGAAATAAAGTGATCTATAAAAAACAACACAAGTATTTTTTCGATCAGATGAACATGAGGCGAGATAAACGTTAAAAACCATTTTTTACTTCAACATCTTGACAGTTTTTCGTCGATAACTTTTTTTTGGAAAGAGGTTTCAAATTTTTTTCTCAACAAAAGTTGAAGAAGATATTTCAACGTACAAACCTAAAAAAAATACAGCTCTATATATGATAGGAGCCGAGAAAATCGAGTTCACGCTTTCCAAAGTCTTTTTAAAAATGGCGGACAACGCATGGGCGCTTTTTGTTCGAACTTTTTGGATTTACACTCTCCAATAGGTACTCTTTAAGAAACAAACAAAAAATTCGACGCAGTATTTTTTGTAGATATAAAATACTAATTTGACTGGACTAAAAGAGCCGACAGCAAATTTTGGGAGTGGAGGTATAACCAAAATTGGAGTATGAGGGATTATAGGTACATGTATCGTGATATCAAATACCAAAGTCTGGCAGGTTTTGTTTTCAGCCTTTGGGAGGGGTGGGGGTTAAAAAGTACTAGATCCCTAGATTTATTTTCACGGTTATAACCTTATTAATTCATTTTTAGAAAATCGGATATGACTCCCTGTCATTTTTGCTAAACACAAACACCACGATCTTGACGGTCCGATTAATAGAACTCAAGATATAACCATTTTACTTGAACCTTATCATCCCTTTTTTGGAGATTTTCACCAAAACAAAAATCATCAAATAAAGTCTCCACAAAAACGCCAATAAAGATTGCTTAAAAAGGTTTAATCATGGGTCCTATTTATTGGATCACCAAGATAAAAGTCTTGAGACTACGGGAAAAATGACAGAGCATCATATCCTATTTTTTAAAAGTGAATTGAAGTGTTAATGACCCTACCGTATAAATAGGAAACCAAGTGGGTTTTAAACCCCCACCCCTACCAAAGGCTGAGATAAAAACCTGCCAGACTTTTATATTCCATATCACGATACATGTACCTTTAATTTTGGTTATACCTCCACTCCCAAAATTTGCTGTCGGCTCTTGGTCTATTAAAATCATTTCATTTTGAAAAATGAATTTCAAAAATTTTAGCATTTGGAAATGAAACAAAGATTTTTCAACGAAATTAGATCACATTTGTTCTTAAAAACATAGGCAGATAAACGCCAATTGGTTCAAGTCTCTGTTTAATTGAGTGTATTTGACATATTTTGAGTTGATCGGAAATCATCTCAATTTTTATTTTTGCACAATGTCTTATATTATGCTCAAGAGTTAGAATTGAAAAAACCTACCAAATCGGATCTTAGCCTACCAACCTACCAAAGCTGAAAAATCCTACCAAATTTGGTAGGATCCTACCAAAACGGCAACCGTGGCCTAATCCATGGTTTTGTAAAATTTTTGCACAAAATCTACCGATTGGTTTCCCGTTTTTCAAAAGCTACGTTGAGATGTGTACCTAAACTTACAGCCGCATCCCGGACTTAGTCATAAAGCCTATCGAAATAACAAGCAACCATTAATAATTACCTTGTTTGGTTAATTGCTGAAGAAACAAGGATCTTCTGTAAGTAACGCAAATTGGGATGCTGATGTGGACATTGTATTTGTACCGCAACTCATGTTCAGAACGTGTTCATACCACTGTGATTGTGATAGAAGACGACATTGATCTGCTGATTTTGCTTTTTTACCATGCAAAGGACAGTGAGATCAAACTAAATTATCGTAGTAAGATGTGGACCAACTCCAAATTCAGTGGATAATATCGTTAAAATGTAATCTCTTTTAGGTCATGAAAGTTGCAACTTGCTTCTATTTCTATTTGCTTCCACGGGCCGCGATATCACAACCAGAATCTTTTCAGGCAGATAATGGGGCTTGTATGTGTATGCACAAAATAACTTCAATTATATGTGTACTCAATATTACCTAATACAACTCTAATTTTTCGAGAGTTATTTCTGAATACTGTTACTGTTTTTTTCATTTATAAATAAATAATAAATTAATACATTTACCTTTGGGTTCTTCGAAAACTTTATAGCCTATATTTTTCAGGGCTAGCAAAGCTATTTAATGAATGAATTTTAAGAAACGGTTCAAGCCCTAGAATATATATATTTATGTAAGCGTGCCAAAAGCTTACTCATTTTTTAGGACCATTACTGAAGATTGGTCGTCTTAATCATTTGCTGGGAGGAGGGCATGGCTTGGGGGGGTCAGTTTTTTTTTTTTTTTATGGGAAAATAAGGATTTGTGAGCAGAGGTAATAACTGGGAAGGGGTCGTGACAGAGGATACCATGACTGGGTTGTTTCATGATCGACTATCCGCAATTGATTTCAACACACACAAACAGTTAAAATCACTGCGTAATGGAAATAATAACAACCTAAAAGAACTCCCCAGTAAATCCACCATTTTGAAATCCGTTTTACGGAGTTCTCCCATGGTCGGATTTTATCCGATTTTGGATATATTGTTTAGTTATGGTTACAGATGAAAAATCAATTAAAAAAGCTTGTGTTGCTATTTTGCCCATGTTCACGGTATTTTTAGCTTAGTTTGCCTGGACTGAATAAATTCATTTATTTTCTCTTGTGATTTAACGTATATTTAGATAAAATATATTATTTTTATGTTAGATATGGTATATATGTTAATAAATGTATGGGGGTCATTTATGAGGGGGATCATAAATGGGGAGTTTTTCTTTCTATACTCGTGAAAAATTGGTCACGTCTTTCATATTCTCTAGGGCTCTGAAGGGAGTGGGGGGTCATAAATGGGGAAGGGTCATGACTGGGGGAGGGGGTAATGACTCGGGAATGTCATAGCGGATCTACTATTGATAATAATTAAACATAATTAAAAGGAAAAATCACAGCATAGTAAAAATAACAACCAAAAAAATAAACCAATAAATCCGCCATTTTGAAAACCGTTTTTCGGGGTGTTCCCATGGAGGGATTTTGTCCGATTTCGGATATGTATTTCAGTAGTGGTAACTGATCATAAATTAATTAAAAAAGCTTCTGTTGCAATTTTGCCCATGTTAAATCATATATTGCCAGGACTATAATGCACAATGTTTGTAAACAATGGACTAAGTTCCATTGAAAATTTGTGTGGCTATTTAGTTGAAGCGAAGTGTAAGTACATACAATAGTACCTATGTACATCTCCAAACGTGTGCTTCCTTCCATCTTCTACTTTCATATTTCTATCTTCTAATAAAAGAGGTATAAACTCAAAGAAAAACCGTATTTACAAAAAAGAAATATCATTAACTTAAACTCCTTTTAAAAATAAACCAAACTTTGTATAGCTACGATAGGCTCAAAACCTGCCTGTAGGCAAAATAGGCAGTTGCCTATAGGGCGCCACTTGACTAGGGCGGCGAAATCAGTGGAATGTTTTTAAATGCAAAAAAGGGTAACATACACACGGGTCCTTAAAATAAATAAATTGGATGGCGCAACAGCTTGTGGAGAACCAAGGCCTAGTGACTTACAACTCACAATCATTCCTGTGTGCATGTTGTTGACAGGAGCGGAAGGGACCTACAGCTTTATTGTCGAGTCCGAACGGCTAAATGAGAAGCACTTTTTCATGACAACCACGAATCCACAACTTCGGCATGACGCACTAACCATCATGCTACGAGGAACTACTCTGTTGTATACAGGATTATATTATAGGCATCTTCTTTCCTAAATCCCTTTTCGTACATTTCTGTGCAGAAATGCTCATTTTTTTCAATCGACAGAATTTTTAAAGGTTGAAGTTGCAAGTTAATACAACTGGGAAAACTTTAAATAAACCAATCCTTAATGAAGTATAAAAACGAGAATTAAATTTGATTAATTCGCGGGGACAAGCCTATGACTACGGGCGATATATGGTTTGCACCAATAAAGGTGTACAGAAATTAATTTTCGAAAAGTTTTCTTTCGCACTTTTTAAATTGCTCAGCGCATACCCTCAAACTCCTAATGATGAAGCGAAAAGTTCCTATGAAGTGAAATATAATTTGTCTGCTGTTCAGGATTTGTACATTCAACTTATTTTCGGAACCACTTGCGTCGTTCTTCAAAAACAGGCAGAATAGCAGCAGACCAAAAGTGACTACGGGTCCTAGAGAAAATTTATCACAAATGTAAGATGTTTGATTAAAATAGCAGAAAGTTTGGAATTATTCAGAAATCAATATTTGAAGCATTATACTAGAAAAATATTTATATTTCTAAAAAATTAACATTAAATAAAGGATTTCATTTTACTTTGTATCCGATTCGCTTTGCAGTATCAATTTCTCAAATTAGCTTTTAGGTTTCTTTCCGATGTTTCAAAGAAAGTGGAGTTTCAAGATTCGGCTTTATTGATTTTGGCACACAAAATATCTTATCGTTCAACCATGACACAAGAACGACTAACAGGGGCTTGCAACCCGTGGCGTTGCTAAGGGGGGGCGAAGGGGGCGGTCTCCCCGAGTGCCGGGAGTTATGGGCGGCAAACAGGAAAATCATTTTCGTTGCTCATTGAAGCCAATTACAAACATTTTTGTTAAGGAAACTTTAATACAATTTTTATTAGAAAATATGCACATACAATTTTGATAGTATTAAAATTTTTAGAAGTTGGAAATAAATAATTTTTGTTTGATCAATAATTCAATTAATTTTGTATTATATTGAAATCAATATGAGTGCAAAATCATCATCGTTATTTATTACAGAAGTTGGAACCAAATCAAATCATTGTTCAAATCATTAGGGGCGGCAAAATCATCACCGTTGCTCATTATGTTGGTAATAAACACAAACGTTTATTTTTTAAATTAAAAATTCTATCAAATTTTGAAACAAAATGGCGTTCGTACTGACCATTCTCCTTTGTAGCTTAACATATTTGTGGTTGTAAATTCTCTCAATTTAGAAGTCAGAGGGGTTGATACTTCTCAGAAAACCGTTCCCGGTAGATTTGTAAGAAAAAGCAGTAGATTTAATATTTTCGCAGAAAATTTGTTTTTTGTTTTTTCAGAAAACGGTTTTCCGGTACATTTGTAAGAAAAAGCTGTAGATTTAATATTTTCGCAGAAGATTTGTTTTTTGTTTTTTTTCAAAAAAAAAAAAAAAATATTATTTGAACAAAACTGATAAATGAATTAAAATAAATGAAATATTTTTTCAAAAACATAAAAACAGCATACTAAAATGCTTTAAATTATTCATATGGCATTCAACACCAGAATCAAAAATAAACTTGTTCGTTTTTCTTATTTTTGTGAAGGCTTGAAAGTTATTTTTTTTCGTAAAATGAAGTACAGTGAATATTATTTTAAAGTGCCATTTATAGCGATCAGAAAAACCCATCCGAAAAACCTGAAACTGTATGAAATTGATTTTTTGTCGGATGGTTGCTTATAGCAATCAGAAAAAAATTGACATTTATCATTTGCGACTGACATTTCTGATGTTGTTTTCGATTTATTTAATAGCAATCAAAGTTAAATTGTGTTGTTTATTCTTTTGACATATCTAGATATCTACATAGCTAAAAATAAACTATAATGTCGCGTGTAAAGAAAAACTCAACAGATTTAACAATTGCAATTATTCTTAAAGCTCAACAAAGACAAAAACGAAGATTTCAGGTTCATCCCTTATTCCAAGCCCGGGGGCAGCATGGCGAGTTATTTAAAAAACAAAAACAAACAAACAGCCGCCAAGATTTTTTCTGATTGAAATGTCAAAAAAACATTTTCGGATGGAATTTTAGTTGAACAGAAACAAGAAACAATCTTATTGAAAAATAATAAAAACTTCAATAATTTTTTTTTCAGATGTTTTTTTCTGATCGCTATAACTGGCGCTTGAGGCAGGGGATTTATTTTGAGAAAAATGCATTAGATCTACAATCTACTGCAATTTTAATGAAGTGGCAACTCTGAAGTGAGACACTCTGAGATCTAGCCGCTGACCCGTTCATGGTCCATGTTCATGTTCATTAGATCTAGATCTGAGAAATATGAACATGATGCAATTTCTCAGTTTTGCTGTCGAGTTTTGTACTAATGAAACAGTCCCACTAAGTAAAATCTCACTGAGCGCTAAATGACAAGTTGACGGAGGCGAAATGTTTTGGTGGCACAAGATTCCCCGTTCAATTATTGTAGGTACGCTTCACTATTTTTGGACGAAACAAAATATAATAAAAAAAATTCAAGTCTCATGTGCCTATCTACATAGTCGGTTTAAATTTAAATCTCAGTAAGTCAGAAACAAAAAAAAATTTCTGCAGATATGTATTGAGGCAAAGTGGCGTGTATCAATTATCAATATTTTGCTAAATATAATTCTATATAAGATTTATAAAAAAAATGTAGTCAAAGCTTTTGTCTGCAACTTTGACCGACAAAAACCTATCACAATTTTTGTTTGTTTTAAGTATGGTTAGACCGAAGGGGCGATAGATTATAGTTTTGCCCAGGTGGCAAATATCCTAGCTACGCCACTGCTTGCAACTACTTCTTTTGAGAAAGACATGATGAATAGAGTCTCCGAAAGTATTTTTCACAATTTTTACTTGCGATATAGGTACTATAGGGCAAGTTTTGGATTCGTGCAAAAAAAAAATTTCGAGATAACAATCAAACATGACATTACGATGATAGAGAACACGAAAAAAGTGGGTGGCACAATTCTGTCTGTCTGTCTGTCCGTACCTCAACCTACAGCCTAAACCACAGAAGCGATTTTCTTCAAATTTTGAACTTAAGGTTTTTTTGTAACACTCCAGAGGGGAAATTGAATTTTTTTTTTAGCTCAAAAAATAACGGTACTTGCCATACAACCGTTAAGGAAAAGCTTATTTATCTCAAAAACGGCTCCAACGATTTTGATAAAAAAAATCAGTGTATTATTGCAGATATGATATACCTTTTAGTAAGAAAAAAATCACCAAAAACATTTATTAACGGTACCTGTCATATAACGGTTTTTTTGATTTTTGGTTTTCTCATTAACCGCTGATCCGATTTCAATAAAATTTTTTGCACAAAAGCTTTGTTATAATATAAATAATACTGCATACCAAAATTTTTGAAAAAATAAATTTTGGATTTTTAAAAAAAGATTCAAAATTTTTTTTTGAAAATTCAATATTTCAAAAACGGGTTGATGAATTATTTTGAAATTTCAGTTTTAAATGTATATTAATATATACTCAAAATTGGCATACCAAATTTTTTTTTGAAAAATGTTACAAAAAATTTATATATAAAAAATTAATTTTTAAGAAAACGGCTCCAACGATTTTAAATTTTTTTTTTGCATATATTGATATTTTTTTAAGTAATCAAATGGCATACTTTTTTTTGCGCTCTAAGTTATTTATCAGGCTGTTTAAGCAATTAAAAGAACGATTTAAATGTTTTTTTATACTTTTTCTATAATTACTTGAATATTTTTTAAAGTTCTTAAGTTCCACACAACTTGAACATAAGAGCAAGTACGTGCGATCCAGTCGTGCATTTTATTTCCTTCCAAGTGATAACTTTACCCGTCAATAAAAAATTTGCTACATCTTTTATTAATGTTGACAGCTTCTATAATCATTGTTGTTGTCATTTACGCGTTTATCATGGAACCAAAAATATTTTCAAGTTTTCAAGGCCAAATACGATTATTGAAATTTGCACATTTACTACTGGATTGGATGTACCATCTCCATGTTCTCTCTCTCTCTCTTGCTCTTTTGACAACAATAATATTGAAAAATCAACAGTAGGCGTGTTTTATTATCATCGGGATCTGGATTAAGTTTTACACGTTATACAAAAACAAAATAATGGGAAATTTTCTAAAACTGTTTTTGTAACCCGTGTTAAGAGAAGATCTAGATCCCGATGATAAAAAAACACGCCTAGTAGCAATTATAAATAACAGTGTTGTCTAAAAGTACTTTGGCACAGGATTTACATTTAGTACAGAAGGTAGGATAGATGTAATTTTTAGGTAACGCGATATTTTTATTTGTGAGATTTTGATTACAAAAATGGATTTAAATGGATTAAATTTTGCGAGATTTTGATATGCGAGATTTTAGTTTGCGGGATATCATTATTACGAGATTATGAAAAGCAAGATTTTTAATTGAGAGATTTCGCTATGCGGGATTTCGAATGTGAGATTTTGATTTGCGAGATTTCGCAGCAAACCCTGCTGAATCGTATCGAAAAAGAAAAGACCGGTATAAGATCACGCAGAGCAGTATTCTAATTTTCAAATTTTGTCAAAAACCTTTTAACAATATTTAATAAAAACGTCAATGTTAACTTGTTTGGTTTTCTTTTTTTAAACTCTTGGGCGGCAAAATTATAATTTGCCTAGGGCGGCAAAAACTTCAGGTTCGGCACCGCCTACGATGAGCCATTCTCGAAATATTTTTCTGACAAAACATCACTACCTATCTCTGGGTAAATGTAACTAAGGGGCCAGTTATAGCGATCAGGAAAAAGAAACAGGAAACATTTTCGAATGGATTATTTACGATGCTTTCATTCGATTTGAAACACAAATGCTACACTTATCAATGACAATTAACTCTAAGAATTTTTTTTGCTTGAAACATTTTCAATTCATTAATTATTTTTTGTTTAAAATTAATTTATCTATTTTCCTGATGTAAATTCATTTTTCGTGCCAGCTGATTGACATATCAAACAAAATGGAACAAATCGTTCCAATATTTGAGTTCCAATTTTTTCCTGTTCCACTGAATTGTGGACGAAAAAATTTTTCGTATGCTTTTCAATCAGGAAAATATTGCGGTAGGTTGTATGTGTGCATATATTTACATGTGTTCAGCTTGTCAACTGACATATTTTTCCTGTTCGCTATAAACGGCCATCAGGAAAAAGTATTCAATTTTATACTGTTTCAACTTTTCCTGATGGATTTTCCTGATCGCTATAACTGGCCCCTAAAATATTAACAAGGTAAATGTAGGTATGTAGGTACTTTCGTATGGTTAGTTTATTCCTTGTCTGTTAAAACTTGCTCTTAAACCTTCATCAGTAAAATTCCTAGTTTATTTACTTTATAAAGTGAGGAACACCGCACACACTACATCAAGTAAACACAAAGCAATTAAAAGTAAATAAAATAAACTTCATTCAACAACTTATTTATGTTTTTTTTTTTGTATTTTTATTGCAAGACTTAGTGTGGGTTTATTTTTGTATACAAAAATGGCTTGAGCGAACGACGATGAAGTGGGATGTAGGTAATGGGTAATGGAAAGGACAGTTAAGTAAAAGTTTACTTTAGGTTCTTTAATATTTGTTTGTTTGAATTACTTTTGTTTTCTGTTTTTTTTTTTTTTGAAACTCTAACTAACGTTTAAGATCCCTAATACGGCCAAGTTTAATAGTGAAAGTGAATATACATACTTAGGTATGTACCTGAATAACTGGTTTTCTAGTCTCCCACATTGGTAACTTTTGGACTCTGGAACTGGGCCTTTGTTTTTTATATGATTTTGAGTACTTTATTTATGAAATTAAGTTTGAAATTTGAAAGAAAACCCATATACCGATAGGATTTTTTTTCTTCAAATATTTGTTGTTTGTTGATATGAGTTTTTCTTCATACATCTTTTTCATTTACCTACGTCTCATATCATACAGTATTGATGCTTGATTGCTTAATGCTAGTGTAGAGCGGATGTAGTGCTTAAGGTGGGTCCACACTATGCCGATCAACATTGTTGGTTAACATTGTCGATCAACATGCTAGTGTGTACGTGAAAACCTTTCGAAGCAAACATTTGTGTGGTTTGGAATTTTCTGAAACATGCGTCAGGATCCAACTGAAGGGTTCAGGGTTCGAGTCCTGGTGGTACCCAACTTTTTTTTATTTTTTCTTTTGAACAATAAAGCTAAAACGATATTAGGCGTGGTTTATTGGGAAAGCTATCGGCAGCACAGTGAAATTTTATATGAATAACAAAAACAGTATCGGCAGCAAAATCGCTGCCGATAAAAGTTAATGTAGAATCCTGCTGCCCATAAATTTTTGACGTTTGTTCGAGTATCGAACTTGATTGCATAGAATTTTAGTGTGTCGCCATTGGTACGATTGGTACTTTTATGTGTCTCGAATTCTCGATGGCTATGTTCGTAGAGTAGAATTATGTTGAATGAATGGCCCTGTTTAGACTGTAACTTTTCACTTCGTCATGACTCTGTTTTTGTAAAAGAAATCGGTGAAGAGAAAATTTTACCCATAAATTCATCGTCATGGTGACGTAGTGAGCTATTACAGTCTAGGCAGGGTTGTTCATAAGTGCATGGTTGTTTTGTTTTACCTTTTCGACAAAATGAAAAAATGATCCTATCCTATGCTATGCTAAAATAAACACTGCCTTAAACTAGTTTAAGTGTAAAATTTAGCATTTTTATATTTTATAAGTGACAAACAAGATATATTCTGTGGACTGTCAGACGATAATTCGCAAACCACAACATCAAGATGCATTCAACAAGGCATTTTTCTTCACATTTTCTTCAATTGGCAACCAAACAAATTACTCAAGGGAATGGAAGGTCAAAATTCACGATCATTCCCATTTCAAAATTCACTATTCGCAGCTCATTTGAAAAGCTCTTTTTGTAAACCTTTGGTCTATAAGGACCAGTTTGTACAGGCATGGTTCAAATTTTGATCCGATGCTCAGCAATTTTAAGTCACTGCTTTTGGTGGAAAAGCTACTTGTACAAACGTGGCTCAAGTTTTGATGCGTGGTTCATTATTTTAGCTCACTGATTTCGGCAGTTTATCTGAGGTTCAACAATGGTCAAGCTTGAAATTGTTATTACAACATATTTGAACCTTGAATTATCGTTTCACTTCAGTAGATCCGATGAAATTGATGAGTCACAAATGCTGATCCATGGATCAAATTTTGAACCAGTTAGTACAACTGAAACTAACTGAAGTTCAAGGAGGGTTCAAGCATATTTGGCTACTAACGTACTTGAACTATCGTTGAACCTCAGTTAATCCGGTAAAATTGGTGAGTTAAAAAATTTCCAATGGAAAACTAGGTAATTGCATTAAAATTAGCCATACAATCATGTCCTTATTGTAATTATTATAAAATTATCGCTAATAAAGTCATCTACTCCACGTGTAATGAGTTTGCTATTATACGACGACTTTTGAGGCATGACCTTTTTTTTTTAAATTAAATGAGTGGAAATGAGAAAAAAAAATTTGATTTAACTTTCACAATATTTAATTTCGAAAAAAAAGTCAACTAAAAAGTCTTCGTGTAATAGCAGACTGAATCATGACTTTTTTACTCTGACCATATTCTACCAACATACCCCTACCCCTTTTCTTTTCTTTTATAGCTGCAAAATTAATTTTCGTATCTGAAAAATGGCAAGTAAAGAAAAAAGGGACACAAAAATTTGATTGAAACCATAAATTATATTAATATATAGTTATATTTCCAATTTTACGTGCAAATAAGTTAGTTTTTGTTTATAATTTTGGTTTATTTCTACTTTAAACTTTCACAAAATTCGCTTTTGTGCCGCGACAGCTGTTCAGGCGTACCATATTACAAATACAAAAATATAGGCCGCTGCGGATGCGTTTTATTGGAAATTTCTCACTCATTTCTCAAACACGCCTATTATTAACATTTAATACTTATTCACAACAAATGTTGCATTTTTCATCTAGTAAAAATGTGATTAATAACGCATAATACCAATAAATTATGTTCATGAAATTAAAACCCTACAAATGTTTTTAATAAAATGAGATTTGTTGAACAGCTCTGTCGATTGCTATCCATTTGAATCGGGTTACGTTCGGTTCAACAAATGTTGATTGGCTTTGTCGATCAACACGTCTACACTTATTCAACACTGTTGATCAACGATGTTGATCTACACAGTTCGACATAATGTGGACGCGGCTTTACAGTTAAGTGCTAATGAATAAGATACATTTTTCATTTTAAGGCAGATGCATTATTTTTAATAATAGCTGCGTTTATTGCATGTCCCATATGGAGTTTAGGGAAAAGAACGACATCGGGATATTTCAATATTAATTTACCTTTCGCCTTGGTCTTCCATTTTCTATTGAACTATCTTACCAATAAACATGTGAAATTTCTATATAAATTATCGATAACACGACAACAATGCTATTTTATACATACCAATCCAATTACTTATCTGGACATAGCTATAGCTACATGGACATAGTTGTTGTTGTCTTTGTGCCTGGTGACACGAGCGTAAAAAAGAATTAATTCACGAAAGAGAACGGATGATTTTTAGAAAGAAGGAAAGAGATGGCAAAAAATGCGAAGTTTCATCTTTTTCCTCATATCCAGATAATATGAGTTTTGCGTTAAGAATGGTTCATTCTCATGGTATAAAAATACAAGGTATGTTGTATATGAGATGAAGGGTCGCCATATTTTGTTTTGTGTGACGTCATAGCAAGTGTTCACCAACACATAGCTTTACAAAATAAATTATTTATTGTTTTACTTGAAATTTAACAAAACATAACTTCAAAACATAAATAATCTATTGTTTTACTTTGAGTTTTAATAGCAAATTGCTTCAAAATATAAACAATTTCTGTTTACTTTCTTTGCCATAAATGACAAACAATTGAGATCATTCACTCGCAATGACGTCACGAGTCAACTGCCGGAGCTGTCAAGCATACCTTGTTATTCTTATACCATGGTTCATTCTTAAAACGTTCTCAAATTGCTTTGTTTTCCTCGTACTATTTCCATTTCGTTTAACTTCTGATAGGCTCTATTGTCAAATTCTCTTGCATGCCCACTTGATCTTTTAACATTAGAAATGTGAAAAAATCAACAGAATTCCAAAAATGTGAAACCCCGAGTAGACAAAGAGGGCGAAACGTCAGGGGTATAGACAAAATTATTGTGTTCAAGCTTCACTTTGTTCATGCTGCTCTGCCGAAACAAAATACGAAGAAGATGATAAAACAGACACCAAAAAAAGGAGAAGTGTTCGTAGACTACCCAGATTTGCATGTGGAGAAAAGAAAATATAAAAATGAATACCGAATATGGAATATAGGCATAACGATTTAGGAAAAAAACACATCAAAAAGTACCACACAGGGAAAAGTGAGGGGATAGATAGTATTGGGTTCGATTTCAAATTTGCTTTTGTGGTTATTTATTACTGTCTGCCTTTAGTCTGTTGGCGCATTGTTTGTTGAATAGGGGGGTTCACATGGAACAACAATGTTGGACAACATTGCTTGATGGAATCGGAACAGTTTTCAAAATATTTTGAAAGTCATACAACAAAGTTAACAAAGTTGGACAACATGGTTGGTTATGCGTTTAAATGATCAAACATCGATGGTTGTCAACATGTTGGTTCATGTGAACCCCCATAATGAATAAATAGCTATTTAAAAATAATAAATGTTACAAGAAATAAAAGAGACGATTAAATCGCTCAAACTTGCAGTTGTGCTTATGAAGGATGAGTAATAATAAGCTAGATAAAATGATAGTTTCCACTTACTTGTTAAAAGCTTTAAATAGTTAAGTACAGTTATTTGTAGTTTTTATTAATTTTTTTTAATCGAAATGCAGACTAGGTATACACACAAATATTTGTATATCTACCTACTAATATTTAGGGAAAAATAGCCTTTTTCGAAATGGAAATGCCAGGTGCCGTTTTATTTTGGAGCTACAAATATTAATTTCGTCTCTATTGAATAAACAAAAAACCTTAGGTTCAAAATTTAGAGATGTAGGTACCTAAAGCAAAAATATAAAAAACAAATTGATACCGATTGGTAATATTTATATTTACCATGCATACCTTCCAAAACAATAAAATTGGCTTCAGTCAAAGTTTTAAAATACATAAATGCTTTCTTTATTTCTAATGTACCTCAACTATGCTAGAATGGCAAATCGGGTAAATTTTTTCTGTGTGTATCCACGAAACTAATTCTTTTTTGTTTTGTTGTCGTTTTTTTTTCAGAGAATAATATTTTGACTTGCAAAAAAAAACACAACTAATATGTATGACTATGGCAAAAACTAAAATAACAAATTTTGTGTTTTTTTCCTTGCCCGAATGGAGTCCTGTGAAGTTAGCAAAAAAATTGTTTAAAATTAAATAAAAAATTAGAGTTCCCGGTAGCAAACAAAGAGTTCTAGAGTTCCTCATACTTTTTTTTAATAGTTCTGGCGAATGGAGTGTTAAAATTAAAAAAAAAGTTTTTTTTTGCTAACTTCACGCAGCAAGGACTTTTTTGAGAAAAAGAGTTCTGACCATGGTTTTCACCTTAAAATCAAGAGTTCTGGAGTTCCTGATGGGTTTTAGAAAGAGTTCTTCAAAATTGAAAAAGTTAGGGCAATTTAAGGTGCACATTGACTTAGAACCAAAAATTTTCAAAATCCACAAAAATCGAAAAAAAGGAGTTCTGAGTAGAGTTCCCGATAGGAAACAAAGAGTTCTGTACATTTTGTTAATAACTTTTTTTTCTAAAACTAATTTTTCAAAAGTTATTCGCAAATTTAGGTGCCCATTGACTTAGAACCAAAAATTTGCAAAATCCACAAAAATCGAAAAAAAGGAGTTCTGATTAGAGTTCCCGATAGCAAACAAAGAGTTCTGAACATTTTGTTAATAACTTTTTTTTTTCTAAAACTAATTTTTCGAAAGTTATTCGCAAATTTAGGTGCCCATTGACTTAGAACCAAAAATTTTCAAAATCCACAAAAATCGAAAAAAAGGAGTTCTGATTAGAGTTCCCGATAGCAAACAAAGAGTTCTGAACATTTTGTTAATAACTTTTTTTTCTAGAACTAATTTTTCAAAAGTTATTCGCAAATTTAGGTGCCCATTGACAGCAAAAAATTTTCAAAATCCAAAAAATCAAAAAATGGAGTTCTGATGCGAGTTCCCGATAGCAAACAAAGAGTTCTGAACATTTTGTTAATAACTTTTTTTTCTAAAACTAATTTTTCAAAAGTTATTCGCAAATTTAGGTGCCCATTGACTTAGAACCAAACATTTTCAAAATCCACAAAAATCGATAAAAAGGAGTTCTGATTAGAGTTCCCGATAGCAAACAAAGAGTTCTGAACATTTTGTTAATAACTTTTTTTTCTTAAACTAATTTTTCTAAAGTTATTCGCAAAGGAAAATGGGCAAAAATGTATGGAGAATGGGCGTGAGCGGCCAAGAATGGTTTTGTTATTTTTGGATGTGGTTTAGTCTTACAATTACCGTGCAGAAGTATTTTCGTTGTGGTGTACTTCAAAAATGCATAAAATGCATTTTTGTTTTTAAACACTCTAATATAGTTTTACTAAGAATTCTGGCTTATGTTCAATGAAAAATGTGAAAAGAAAGGGTAATAACAAATCTGAACAGTCTCAAAGATTTTAACCATATATTAAAGACATATATAACAATATTTATAGGTAAAATTAACATTCTTTGTGTAGATAACACATTTTAAAAACAAGTTAGTTAGATATTTGTATACATATAATAATAGTGCCTACTCATGCTCTATAATCGCACTTAATTCCACTGCTGGCAATCTTACGTCTTCAAAAATATGCTGATCACCAGTGATGCTTTGGAACGTTGCTCTTTGCCTATTTATATTATTGCGAACAATATAGTCTGCCAAGTGATTTTCTCGGTTTAAAAGGCCATTTATAATGTTTATAAACGTGGCTCCATGGACGCTATCTTGTATTGGATCCTGGAAAGCGTTAATTAGTGAAGCAGCGATCTTGAAATCTTCAAACATGTGGCTTAAAGCCCGATTAAAATAATCCTGCCGAAACAATTTGAAGTCACGCTTGAAGCGACCATTTATAAATTCTACCACCCAGCGACATATAGTGACTAGTCTAGACCTATTCGCTTTTTCGGTTGTGAGCTGATCTGCACCGCGGTCCTTACTTTCAGGCATATACGCTGAGTAATTAAATCGTGTTATATGGGGAAGGGCATCTCTAAACCCACGATCTAATATAAAAGTATCGCCATGACGAAAGAACCAATGAAATGTACCTTCATCGTCATACATAATTTTTTGTAAAATATTTGCATCTGAGTCAGTAGCAGCAAATGGCCCACAAACATCTAAAATATAACCATCGCAGCTTACAATGAGAAATGGTTTTAAAAGGTTTGAAAACTTATGTAAACTATATGTTTCTCTTTGGAAAGAATAATTGGAACTCTTCTGAATATAGACGTATGTTCCGTCCATTATCACAATTGCTTTTCTTTCTTCTATTGCTGAGTTAGGGTTTCCAAACAACGCGCTTGGTACATAAAGGTTGCGTTCAACGATCATTCTTCTGTCGACGTGATCGAAACCCAGGTGCCTAGGCACGAACTCAACATACAAACAATCTCTTGCATTTTTTAAATGCCTTTCAAGTGTTCTTCTACTCATTTGAAATAGAGTGGCTAATCTTTCGTTGCTTTCACCGCTCCGCAACTTCATTAAATAAATGGCTAGAGCAGTTTTGGAATGAGAACTAGATAAGGAAGGCGTTTCTTCCAAAATATTAAAAAACTGTTCTCGGCTGAGACCCAACCGAATATGTACTTCATATCCATGTTAGCAATATCTTCAAAATCTAGAATATAGCTTCTTGAAACAGCTGCTCTCATAAGACCCATCATGCTTAAAAAATCAGTGCTTTTGAAATCATGTCCTAGATTTGGGCTATCTATGATTTCATCCCAGTTATTGGATCGTAAATGCCTTTCACATACTCGAGCTTCTTCGGGTATATAAAAGTTCTGATTTACCAAATGAGATATCCTTATATTTTGGAGAATCCGATGACGAGTAGTACTTCTACACCCCTGAAATAAACAGCTCGCTGAATTGTTGGGTATTCGACAATACTCTTCAATCTGCAGGACACATTCGTGAGCGGAAGGGTTCCGGAGTACAGCGCGCTCGGCTCGCTGCCAACATGGTCGGCAAACGTATTCCAGGCCGTTATATTCAATCTGAAAAAATATTGACTTGATGTTAACTCAATAAAGACGGTGGGTGAGTCTATCCAAGGTTTTTACTGTCCTAGTGCACATTTTCAGCTGTAGTTGAATGCTTAACCTTAACAACTAGCTACTAACATAATATAAACAAGAAAACTAACATGCTCTGGGGCAATAGCTTCAATAATATATTGAGCGTTTGCAGCGTATTCTTCAAAAAATGCAAGTGTTATTTCGAATCGTCTTCTGTTAACAACTGAGCAATTGCACAAAACACAGACTGGTCGATTTTCTGCCATAATCAAAATTCTACAATTGGCCAGGTAGGAGATAAATAATTACTAGTTTTAAGGCAGATGAGAAACGATTTAAAGAATCGATGCAAATCGCGCAGTACACAACGACACAAGCGTGATTGGTTGCTTTGTCCATACTTAACCTCGCAACCGCAAGTAGTCAAGTAGAACCAATTGTTTTGTTTGTCAATGTTTTATTAACAGAGAGAAGTGTTTTTTGGGAGATTCCAAGCCTCCCAAATTCCTAAGGTATCGGGGTTGATGAAATCTGTACTGGGCTTGTTTAAAACCATACTGGGACCTTGGAAGATTCTGGAATTCCACAAAACACACAACTTCAGTGTGACTAGACGTGTTAGAGCCATTTCACACATAGCCGGCAACCGGGTACCCGGTACCGGCTAACCGGTCGTTGAGTTAAAGATCTTATGGAAGCTTTCACACGTGCCGGAACCGTTTAGCCGGCAGCCGGCAGAAGAAATGCTGCCGGCTTCGCTCACTGCAATTGCCGGCTGCCGGGACCGGTTAACCGGTTCTCAAATCAGCAGTGGATACAGAATATCAAATTGCGCTTTCACACACGCCCGGTAGCCGGCTAGCCGATTTTTAGTTGTTGTGTGCTGTTGAGTGAACAAGTTCGGTTTCGTTGTGCTCTCGTGCTCTGCATAGCATTGTATTACTTAATTAATTGATTTTAAAATTTGAAGTTATTTATTTCGAAATGAATGTTGATATCGATCAACTGATTGGTTTGGTTGAGGCAAGGCCCGTGATTTGGGAAAAGACATTGAACGAGTACAAAGACCGCAATGCAACCAGAAATGCTTGGGAGGATATATATAAGGAGTTAAATAACGATTATGAATTTATGGACGATAAGAACAAAAAGGACTACGGTAAGCTTTTTTTTTTTTTTTTGTAGTTTCAAGGGATGAAATGTCTGGTGGATGGTCGTAGGCAATGGTCCAAGCTGGTTATTCCAATACAAGTTTTTGGTTTTTCGATCAATTTAAAATCCAGATTGTGGCACTTCTATAGCATGTAGGATTATAAAAGAGGTATCTATATAACGGTAATTTTATTGATATGTGAAATAAGAAAAACTAAATTAATCCATAAATGCACTGAAGAGATATGAGTTCTTATGTGAAAGCGCTCAAATATTGCCGTTAACTCCGTTTAACGGTACTCTGGGATTCTAATTTTTTGTATCTATATTTAAATTCATAAATTCTATCATCTATCAAAATTTCAGCTTTTTAACCCTACCCCTTAAAAAGATATAAATCAAATACTACCCAAATTCAAACAAAAATAAAAAATTCACATTATACTGCCGGCTGCCAGGTGTGTGTGAAAGCATACTCATTTGTTGAGAAACCGGGTAACCGATACCGGCTAACCGTCTGCCGGGCATGTGTGAAATGGGCCTTAAAGTTAAGATAAAACCTTACACATACTTAAATTATACTTAAATTGTGAGATATCGCTCTATACAAACATTTTATCTTAAAATGCAAATATCTTCTTTCCTTAATGCACTGCAACATTACGTCCATAGTGAATGTTACTACTAAAAAAAATACCTTTCATTTGACACCAATTTCATTAATGGCCGCTCACGCCCAAAAGTGCCCATTCTCCTTTAGGTGCCCATTGACTTAGAACCAAAAATTTGCAAAATCCACAAAAATCGAAAAAAAGGAGTTCTGATTAGAGTTCCCGATAGCAAACAAAGAGTTCTGAACATTTTGTTAATAACTTTTTTTTCTAAAACTAATTTTTCAAAAGTTATTCGCAAATTTAGGTGCCCATTGACTTAGAACCAAAAATTTTCAAGATCCACAAAAATCGATAAAAAGGAGTTCTGATTAGAGTTCCCGATAGCAAACAAAGAGTTCTGAACATTTTGTTCATAACTTTTTTTTCTAAAACTAATTCAAAAAAAGTATGAGGAACTCTAGAACTCTTTGTTTGCTACCGGGAACTCTCATTTTGTATTTAATTTTAAACAGTTTTTTTGCTAACTTCACAGGACTCCCGAATGGGCCTGGACGAAAAAAACCAAGTTGGGGCTAAGCAATTTACATGTTAAATGCAACAACTAAGCCCGTTGGGGCCTAGCTAGGCCCAGTGTATTTTCTGGCTTAACTTTAGCCGAGATATAAACTGTGTTCAGGGCCGTGCCGTTGCCCCAGGCGCCTTGCAACAAAAAGCGCTGCCGTACCGCAAAGGGAGAGCCGTTCCGTGAAAGGTGCCACCGTGCTATGTAAGTCGCCGCACCGGCTACTACAAATTTGAATTGTAAAATTATTATTGCTAGGTACCTATCATTATTGAGCAACTCGAATCGATTTATAAGATGGATTTTATAATTTCGACACCAACTTTTGACTGGTTTAAAGACCGACTGATCCAAAAACACAAATCAAATTTTACTGACTTTTTTAAATGATGATTTCTCAAAATGTCGACACTTATGAACATTTTGATCAGATCATACTTTACGGAATGACGTTTACATGCTCACGCTTCTGATCAGGTTAAAATACTTACTTGTTTTGGATTATCATCAATCACCATTCAGCACCTGCCATCCAAGCGATTGCTTAGAACTGAATAAATACAATTCCCAATATCCGATAACTGATAAGTTCATGTCAAAAATTCAGACAAGAATTTATGATTTATGATTATGATTTAAGCTACATCCATACTATTGTGCCGATACCAATATATTCTCGCTACAATTAAATATATTAGCATAAGAATCAATGAGAGGATCGATATCGTATCAGGAATATACTCATTGTTTATGGTCTTAGAATATTGTATCGTATCGAGACTTTATCGATATCAGAACTATAATGTGAATCTGACTTTATGATTCGAGTTTTTTCTCATTCCATACAATCAGTTCATGCAGAGTACCTACGTCGATATTTTCTCCAATTTTTTTTCCATTCAGTCCACTTTTTGTCAAGTTGGGTTTTCAAAATTCTGCAAAAAAGTAGACATACATAAATCGACATTTTAACCAGTCCCTAACTTTTTTTCAGTGCGATTGGTGTCAGTATAAATACGGTGAAAATGATGGGTTCAAAATTTACTATTTTAAATTTTGAATATTTTTGTATGGGAAAAGGCGGGTTCTCTCAGATTGCCCCAGGTGCTCAACGGGCTAGGAACGGTACTGAAGCCTGATTCACAATGCGACGAGGAAATGAGACGTGAGCGTGACGACATCCCGTCGTTGTTGTCAAACGTATTTCAAACAATGAAAGTATATGAGGATACACACAATGAAGCGTTCCTCGTCGTCACGTCACGCCAAGGATTCGAAAAATTGAAAAAAATACGTCACGTGACGACGATTTTCTTTTTTGACAAGTTATTTACATAATGGAAGTATTTTTTTTTAAAGAAAAAATACGATAACTTGAAATTAAAAGATAAAGTAATTCCTAGTCTGTTGTCTTTAAAGCTTTTTTGGATAATTTGTATTAGTTTTATTTTTAAGAAAACAGTTTTCGATATAAAGAATCTCGCCGCATTGTGAATTGGCAAACGATTTTATAACTAGAAAAAGATGACAGCGAATCACGTCACGCTCTCGTCTCGTTTTCCCGTCGCATTGTGAATCAGGCTTGACTGTGTTACCGGCATAAATTTCATACTTGTTAACGATAGTTTGTATGGAAACTTCATTTTCGTTTCTGTAATGTCTTCGCTAAGCCCCGAAGTCGTTATGGAACCTTACACCATATACCCACTCCTGCAATTTTTCGACCCCCACTAGCTTAACTACTGCAACTGCAGCACTCCTACAATGAGCCTTAATAAGGCTTTTAAAGTTATTTTAAGGCCCGAAAACAATGGCAATTGGTAAATAAATCTACTACTTTAACAAGTGAAACACATAATCCTTTGCCCTTTTTCTTAACACCCACCAGTTGACAGTGACGAAGTGCTAACCATTTTATATGGCATGACACAAACAAAGTTCTGTGGAAATGATGGAATAATTGGCATTATACTTCAAAAATCGAAAAGTATATATCAGCTCCCCTTGCTTTGCACATTATTTAGAGTTTTGAACAAGATGAATTTCCATCCTATCTTGAAACATATTATCACACCAGTTTTTAAAAAGGGTGATGCGAAGGAACCAAACAATTACCGACCAATTTCTCTGCTATCTATCTTCTCAAAAATACTTGAAAAGGCTATTGAAATAAGAATGTTAAGTAAATTTAATTTGTTTAATGCATCACAGTTTGGTTTCAAAGTAGGAAAATCTACGGAAGATGTAGGATGTCAGATGGTAATCAATTGACACGTGTCGGGATTCAAGGAATCTATGGCCGAGTATTTCGTAAAAAAAAAAACTGAATATTTTTTTTACACTTCAGATTCTTTGTTGTAGTGAGCTTAGAGCAAGCTGCATTCTACAACTATTAGAGGCTCATCATGAGTACATGTGTTAGTGGTAAGTAAAATTAAGCAAACAAACACAAGCAACAAAATTGGAATAAATACAAAATTAGATATAATATAAAACATTTAAATTAAACATACAAGGTTAAAATAATTAATACACTAACGAGAGTGGAGCACTGGTTCGAAATATTGTTTTTAATTCTATTTTACTCATATCATTGTAAATCTAATAGTAGTATTACTTGAGGAAAAAGATACTAGCGCTACAGACGACTGAAGCATGAAGTGTATTATTCCCTCATCATAGCTTCACACCCAACTCACAGCAGATGAAAGATAAAAAAATACAATATTTCCTCACTACATGAGAGAAGGCAATTATCTTCCTTCTCCTCACGTCACAGCAGTGCCAATATACGAGAGCGAGAAGGGAACAAAAACAAACTGCCGAAATAAAAATAAAGAATGAATTGGTATGTATGTATGTACATACATACATACGTAGGTACAGACATTGAGGAGAAGAGGAAACAAAAAAAGAGGATCAAAACAAGTTTTTATCGTTACATAAAGATTCAATACACATCGCATATTTCCTAAACAGAAACAAATTTGTTTGTTCTCGGAGACTGTCCTTTGCCAAGATAAGGCACACAAAATGCTTTCCGTGTCGGGAGCCTTTAAAATAGATTGGAATGAAAATTAGAAACTGATGTCTATTTGCGTAGGTATTCGTTCTTATTTTCTTGTATGTAGGTGGAAACAGGTTTTTTATTTTGTTATCGCTTTCTAAGTGGTTTTTTGATGTGGAGCGTCGAGTTTCTCTGATTTAATTCAAAGCAATATGAGGCCGTGAGTGCAAAAGTGGTGTAACCCATTTTTTGGCATTGTTGATATATTTGCCTCGTATTTTTACATTTATGCATCAAAAGTCATCAAAGGTAAAATTTTAATTTCTAAAAGCTTTCCAAAAATGTGACGTATACTATTTGAATCTCAATAAAAAGATTATTAAAAATCGATTCAAAACGAAAAACATGATCAAAAAAAAAAGTGGGTTAAACCGCTTTTGCACTCACAGCATCATATATGATTGTATGAAAAAAAACTTAAAATCGTTGGAGCGGTTTTCAAAAAAATTAATTTTTATAAATCAAATTCTTACAACATTTTAAAGGAAAAATGTTGACATGCAAATCTTAAGTATTTATTTATGTACCTGCATAAAAATCAAATTTCAAAAAAAAATTTTGAACCCGTTTTCAAGACATCAAATTTTCAAAACAATAATTTGAAACTTTTTTAAAAGTCCAGAAATTAGTTTTTGACAATTTTGATGTGCAATATTATTTGAACTTATTTGAAATATGTATATGGGTGATTCTCTGCAAACTGTGATTCTTTTTTTAGAATATTTTCAAAAATTAAAACATCTTGGAAACGATTTTTGTTTTGTGTTTGTGGCTTCATTTAGTCAGAGTATCATATCAGTAAAAGCATTTTGCTACAACTTTTAAAGAAATAAAAAATATAGTGAAATGTACTAAAACTAGTATAGACGATAAATGAAACTCTTTTTCTTTTTTTCTTTTTAGTTCTCCCTCTTTTTGACCATATTTTTGTTGAGATTTTTGTTTGTCTAATATACGTTTTGTACTCTTGACATTTCTACTTCCCTTTTTTTTCTTTAAAAAATTATCTCTTTTTCGTTTTTGAAGTCTGATTTTCTGAATCGCAACCCTTTTCCTTGTGCTGGGTTATTACATAGTTTTTATTGCACGGAATGATTTTTGTTTGGCTCGTCCGCTACCGTTCTTACAAAGAAAATTGGTAGAAAAAAGTATTATTGCAAGATATAAGTTAATTATATTTAATTAAAGTTCAAAAAGTATTGAAATGCCACGGTTCTGACATCCACAGTACTGACATTTAGACAGTTTATGTGACCAACTTCCCTATGCTAACGAGAAAAATAATTTCCAGGACAATTTTAGCTTATGCCTTTAAAAGGAACACAAAATTGTGATAACCAGCCAGCCAAAAACATGTTATAACATGCTTTAAAAATACTACCACGGTACAGACAAATAAATGTGTGACATACTTTCATCCCATGAAAACATATCACTCTTAAAGTACAACAACGTTCAAAAATTAAAATGACTGTTGTTAACTATACATAACTAGTTTATCTTTTAGAAAACCACAATACATACGTGTTAAAGCTAAAACAAAATGGCGGTTGAGTGGGAAATCTTTTTAATTCAAAAATAGAACCAAAACCTCGGACAACATTCATTCGTGATTATTTTATTCAGCAATAAGTATTTAGACTTAATTTTTGCATTATTTTGTCAAGCAAGTATTGCACTCAAACTTTTCTTCGGACAACATTTCAATTCAATGAAGTATTTCATTAGAGAGTAGCAAATTGGGTCATGATATCGAATGTAGATTGTAGTAAATAGCCATTTACACAATTTAAACCAAAAATATATACGAACATTTTACATTAAATAACAAAAAAAGCACTGGACACAAAGAATCACAGTTGAGACGGAATCACCCACATATAAAAATTAATCTAAATCCGTTCTGCTGATAATAAGAAAATTCAAAATATAAAAAACCATTGTATGAGAGGTACTACTAATAGTTGCTAAGATTAAAATTTTATAATTTTTGATAGTTTAAGCATACGGAAAAAGTTTAATTAAAATCGTAGGAGTAATTTTTGAGAAAAAAATATTTTCGTTAAATGTTTTCTTAAAATATTTTGGAAAGTATTAAAAAACTCTTGAGTATCAAGTTTCAAAAATATCGATGATGTCGTTTTCAAAATATTTGATTTCAAAAAAAAAAATGGAAACATTTTTTTTAAATCAAAAAAAAAAATTGTTTTGAAAATTTTGGTATACAATACTGTTTTATTTTTTGGAAGCTTCTGTATTAAAAAAAAAATATTGAAATCATAGTCATATAGTTTTGACAAAAATGTTCAATTAGAATGAAGTTCAACTTTGGATGCTCTGCCAGTCAATTTTAGTCGTGTTGATAGAAGCTTAAGAGACTAGAAATTGTATAATTCTTTACGAAGCCTATAAATTATATAAATAAAATTAAATAAAATAAAATAAAATAAAATAAAATAAAATAAAATTAAATTAAATTAAATAAAACACTTTGAACATTGGTTCGAAAGTTCTATCGGTAATCTTTGAACCGTTGTAAATAAAATTGGAATAAAGTGTGGGAAGTTCAAAATTTACAAGAAAAATAGTTTTTTGTCGTAGATTTGTGTCTACAAAAATAGATATAGGGTGACATGGTCGACATTGCACCAGTGGTACTCCATGCACCATGGCAAAATCTAACATACTGACAGTTACATCCGTGTAAACTTCACATTATCTTACGTGCCTTTCCCCAAAATGTCAGTGGATCTCAGTCTGGTGCTAGTTGTTGGTACGTGCGTACATGTACAAGCCTTTTTCGTAATTTATAGTGCAAATCGAAAAATTGACTTAAGTTATTTTTTTTTCTCACTTAAGTTGTGGTGCCTTTTTTTTATCAAACATCGATAAAAATTATTTGTGTTGTTTTATTCATTGGTAAAATTAAATAGATTCAAATATAATTGGGTAGTTAGCGAATTATTTTGACTTGAAAATAAAGTGAGGGGGTGGTGCACTATGCACCACAATAACATGGTTCTAAATGCACCATGGTGCATGTAGTAGTAACGAATGGTTCATTTAATTTTTTAGACTAAAATCAAACGCTAATGAGCTTTTTCTGTATGCCACAAGTCCCAGATTTTGCAGTAAACAATGAGCAGGAGATAAAATATATTCTTAAAGATCCTTCTGTATCAGGAGCAACGCGAAGACAACAATCACTATACAAATTTTCTGAATATATTTTTAAACTAAACATACGTTAATCTCTTATCCGTTTAATACTATGTTCCCACCAAAACGAAATCCGAGATTTCGGTTGAAAACTTTTCATATTTTGAACTGCTGGGAAAAAATGTCATAGACATTTAAACGAAATCTCAATAAAAACTCTGGATTTCAACGATACCTCCAAGAAATTCTGCTCCCCCCATTTGAAATTTCAAAATTTTTTAGCTGAAATCTCGGATTTCGTTTTGGTGGGAACATAGCATAACTGATATTAATGAATTTCTAAGCTGTTTTTTTTAATGTCTTGAAGAGAAATATTTAATTTATTATTTATTTACTTTTTTTTGTTATTATTAAATTCTTATATATTATAGAAGTGTTAAATGAACTTTCTTTGTTTTTATTCTTAAAGATACAATGAATTCCCATCTGAATAATATTCAATATCACTTGAAATGCTTGCTTTATTTTTAGATTAGTTGGTGGTGCATTGAGTACCTGCATGGTGCATTGTGGACATAAGACTGGTTCATTTAGTACCTACCATGGTACACTATGCACCATTTCACTTTTTCTGAATAATCAATTTTAGATTTAAGTATATACATAATATGCAAAAATTAACTATGCACGAATTTGTCTAACAAATCCATATAAATGATGTTAAGAAATCTAACAAAAATAATTACATTTAGAGAAACTATGACCATTTGAAAAAAGGGTGGTGCAATGTCGACCATGTCACCCTACCTACATAGGAATATTTAACTTATTTTTTTTGTTAACTTTCATAATGCAACGTTTGTATTGATATTTTGGAGCTCCCTCTTATTTTAACTTGATCGTTTAAGACGAGAAACACAGGAGTAGGTACCTACCTAATTAACTATAAAAAAACTATAACAACCTTGCAAAAAAAAAAAAAAATAGTGGCCACGAAGATTTAAATTTGTAAATATTAAATAACTAAGCCCCGACAATTTTAAGATGAAATAAATTCTTGGTTCATGTTTTCAACGAAAAAAAACTGTCCACCCACTTCCATAGCTAAAAATTATAGATCTTAATTGTCATCACATTTCTGCAAAGAAATCACTCAGAACTCCAATTAGGCAGGCAGATACCTAACTCCTTTTAGAGTGCATGAAAAATAGCTTGAAATATTGAAAATAAATTAATTGAAAAACTTCTGGTACAAGAAAACCAAACTCAAACTACCTTCGAATGAGTTTTTCTATCTCAATTTTTTTTAAGTATACTTTTTCTTACTTCAAAATAAACTACCAGAGCTCAGACAAGAGAGACCAAACAAATCGAACCCGAAACCACAAACAAGTTTTTTTCTCTGTCATTTTTTGTGTGCTCTGCTCATACTTACAGTTTTTTTTTACATTGACTTCTAAAAAAAAAACTTATCGTAGCCGCAAGTAGATATACCATATACCCACATGCTTCATGCTACAATGTTCCTATCCTATTCCTCTCCCTTATTCCTAAACACAAGAAAATCGAAAAAGTAACCAGTTTTTCTTGTTTTTGTCTGTCGTTTGTTGTTGTTTGCAACCAGTTTTTCTTGTTTTTATCTGCCATTTGTTATGGGCTCTTGTGCTGTTTGCTCAGTTGTTTTTTTGCCTCAGTAAGGGAATTTTTAATTTCCCTTTCTGTGAGAAGCGATCATACGACATCTGGGGCCTGTACCACAAAACAACAATCTAACTTTCTAACAAGTAAATTCTTAACATACAAATTTAACAAGAAAATAAATTTCTGTACCACAAAGATCTATGCGTAAACATTTAACAAGTTAAATTTCCTTTAAAAATTGTTAAATAACTTAAAGAAAATACACGAGAATTCTGTACCACAAAACAACAAGTATAATTAAAGAAGCAAATTTTAACAATTAACAATGTTTTCTGTACCACAAAATAAAAGTAAGCAATCTTCTTAACAATAATTATCACAGTCTAGAGCAAGTGGGAAATTTTGGAATTCTCAGTTTCTGTACCACAAAACGACAATTGTTAAAAATGATTGTTAGATTGTTAAAAAAAAATTAACTGATGAATTCAAAATTGTTAGCTCATAACAAATGCTTTTTAAACTTTATATGAAGCATAAATATGCAGTTTTAGTTTTCTAAATTATTATTTAGAGTTTTATTATGAACAATTAAGTGAATCTAAGCTTTCACGTGTAACTTGTATACAACTTTGGCCTGAAAAAAAAAATTGAATTTGATTGCAAAATTTTAAAGAATAGGTATTTTATTAACAAAACTTACCAAAGTGAAAGGGAAGTAAGCCCAAAATGACATACTGGGTCTTGTGATTAAAAAAAAAGCTAAAGCTAAAACTTGGATTTTTAAGTCAAAGCTAGGTTTTGTGTGATTAAAAACAAGCTTTAGCTAGAAACTAAAAGATGCCTTCTAGTAATACCTAGTTTAAAATAGCTAAAGCTAGATTCTTCTTGCTTGAGATTTTTTTTCCAGCTTAAGCTCCAAATGGTGTGATTAATAATAGCTTATGCTAGAATATGTCAGCTAAAGCTACAAAAATATCAAGGTTCCTGGACCCCTAACTAGAAAGCTTTGACTAGTTCTTTTTACATGAAAACAATGGGTCTTGTGAATACACAAATAGCTAAAGCTAAAACTTGGATTTTTAAAAATCTCGCGTTGCTTAAGGTCCCAAAAATAATAGTTTTAGCTTAAGCTTTTAAGCCAAAACATGTGAATAAATAAACGAAAGATAGAAATATTAAGCTTAAGCTAGAATTTTCTAGCTAAAGCTATTTAACGTATTCTTTGTTTTATTCACATTGAATAAAGCTTAAGCTAGAACTGTCTAGCTTTAGCTACTTGCTATAGCTATGACTAGCTAGCTTTAGCTTGGTCCAAAATAGCCTTAGCTTTTTTTTTATTCACAAGACCCAATATATCGTAATGAAAAATATATTTATTCTTTTTTTAATTCTTTGCAAGCATTTAACAATAATTTTAAAATTTAAAAAAAATAACAAAAAAATACTTTTTCAAAACTACACAAAAATTCTTTTCGTTCATATAGTATGGACAAAATGACACACTTCATATGGGCAAAATGACATAGGATATATTTTCTAGTTCCATAGTTCTAGAAAGATTGAATTAGGCTAAAATTTATAAATATATTAGTTATAATTTGTTTCTTGGCACTTTTGTCCTCAAATTTTATCTTCGGGTTCATATAAGATACATAGTTGGCAAATGAATTGCTTTGTGTTTTTTGACACATAAGCACAGGATTCACGAGCCCAATGGTTGCACATTTTGCAGTTTAACCTATTTAATAGTTATTTTCATCAATTCAATGCTCCAAGATTGACGATATGTTGACCTTTTGTAATTCCGAGACTTTTTTACTACTAAAATTTAAATATATTGTTCTCAATAAAGGTAGGTATGTCGTTTTGTCCATACTAAGGGTGTTTGTCATTTTGCCCCTATCATAGCTATGACAAAATTTTATCAATAAATTGCACAAAACTCGAATGATATGGCTAGTGATAAGACTATTTTACGAATTTTGTCATGAACTATAAATTAAATTAATAATAGTAAAATAAAAAGGTATAAAAACTACTAAAACACGAGAAATAGTCAAGTGCAAAAAAAAATATTATTTTATTTTGTGTGACGAGACACAGCCGTCAAATGATTCATTATTTTTATAGGAATTCAAAAAACATCCAAACCAACTAATACAATTGCATTGGGTGCTTTAAGTGTAGCAGATTTTAAGAAATGGCTGGTATGTGATTTTGTCCGTATGTAATTTTGTACGTACTTCCGCTACTTCCTGCAATTTTGCCAAAAAAACATCTCGTATTATGTCCAATCTTTCTTTTTTGGGACAACATTCAAACTTTGCGCCAATTCAAAAATACCTCTCCACTTTTCAATTTTGTAATATTTTGTTAATTTATTAGAAAAAAACACCAAAAAGTATTTTTTCGTCTTCAAATATTTTAACGGGAATGGCTTCTTTTTTATCTGTGCTTACTTGGCTGATCTGACAAGTGGTAAGCGATATTTATGATGCTAAATATCATAATTCATAACGGAATCCTATTTCATTGCATACAGAATTGAGTTAATTATTTTTTGTGCATGCTCAGCTTATGTAAGCACTGCTTTTGAAAAAAAAAAGATTTTTTTTTTAATTTTTTTAATGAAGAATTAAAATATAAGAACTGGGAAAATAAGATTAAAACAAACGTTTTAAACTGTAATTAAACTTCGCTTTATTTTAAAAATATGTATCACCATTTTAATTTCAACTTTGTTAAATATCGTTACTTTACGCAAAAAAGCAATTAGAATATAATACTTCAGCCCTTTTTTCTTTTATAACGCACTTAACAAGTTTTAAGGGAAATTTTTCTTGTTAACTATTAAAGCGAAATGTTTTGTGGTACAGAAATTAACTATCTTGTTAACTCTGCATATTTAGAAACTGCTTGTTAGAAAGTTAGTTCGGTTGTATAGAGGTAAACGCATCTTATTCATTCTTAACAATTGTCGTTTTGTGGTACAGAACACAAGAATTCATCAAATTTTTCACTTATTTTATATTGTTAAGATGATTGTTAACTTTGTTTTTGTGGTACAGAAAATATTGTTAATTGTTAAAATTTGCTTGTTAAAGCACACTTGTTGTTTTGTGGTACAGGCCCCTGGTTTGTGAAGGAGTCGAGAAAAAATTTCGTCTGATGATAATACTATTAGATTCATATACAATGCTCATATTAAAATCAACAGATGAGGCGTTCAAGTTAAAAAGTTTGCACATGCGATTGAGAGGCTCATGTGTGCCATAGTTTGTTCGGTGAAAAGGAACATGAAAAAGTTCAAATCTTCGCAGGTGGTGGAACCCTCCACGATAATTAATGCCTACACTGGCTATTTCACCATTAATAATTTGATGAAAAAATACCAAATCATTATTAACACGCCTTTGATATAAAATTTGAAGTTGCAGAAAGGTTGGGGTCAAAATACTGTATGGGTCATAATACTGTATTTAAAATACTGTATCTCAAAATACTGTATTTCAAAATACTGTATGTACAAAATACTGTATGATCAAAATACTGTAAGCCAAAATTCTGTATTTCAAAATTCTGGTTGGTCAAAATTCTGCATTTCAAAATTCTGTATTTCAAAAATCGTTTTGATAATGTAAAAAAGTGCGCACTTTTTTACATTATCAAAACGATTTTTATTTTTCAGCCTATTTACAGCATTTTCAAAAACAGAATTTTGAAAACAATATACTGTTTTTAAGAATATATCTTAATAATATTTCATTGGCATAATTATTCTGATAAACTTCCCTTGAACAATAACATGTGCCTACGATAATTCATAAGGCTTTGAATTTATTAAAACAAAAACAAAATAAATGATATCTTGTTTATTTTCTCCCTCTCATTTTCTTCTTCTTAATTGATTGTATCTATCTCACATTTTTACATGAATTGTTTTGATCATAATCAACAATTGCATGAACAATTGCAAAAGCGCAAGTGGAAAGGGTTAGAAATGGTGAACATATTCGTAAAAAGAAGAAAACTGTTCTTAGAAATAAAAAATTGCACGTGTAATGTGAAAGATTAATGATTTAAACCATATTGGTTACCTTAAAAGAATAGCAAAAAATCTAGGTTTATATTAAAGTGTTGCTTATAATCTGAAGTTAATTCCTTTGGTTATCATTAATGTAAAAGGAATTTTGTGATTTTGATTTGTTTTGTTGTAACTTGTCGTTACTTTGTTTTTGTTAATGCATTTCTACATACAATACATAGATAGTTACTTATAAATAATATTGCTTATTATCTATTTACTTAGTTATGACTTATATTAATACGTAAACACTTTTCTATATCTCCCTTTTTAACTGACTTAATGGCATCGTATTTTCACAATTTTTTTTTTATTTGAAAGTTATAGCCAATCGCTCTGGCAGAATCTAATTTTTATATTAATATGTTGCCATTAAAACATTAATAGAGAAAGGTCGAATTTCGACCACGGGGCGATACTAGTGACTTATTAATGTATGTATTCTGGTTTTACATTTGTTTGGATTTACAATAAATGAATAAATATTCCTTAATCGAGTTCGGCTTTTTGTTTTTTTTTATAATGTAAGTTTAAAAACGGAATTATGCAAAAATAATTTTTTTTAGATACAGAATTTTGAGATACAGTGTTTTTTGCTCATACAGCATTTTGAGATGAATTATTTTGAGATACAGTATTATAAGATACAGTATTTTGATCATACAGTATTTTGAACATGCAGTATTTTGAAATACAGTATTTTGAAAAACAGAATATTAACCATACAGTATTATGACCATACAGTATCATACAGTATCATACAGAATTTTGACCATACAGTATTTTCAAATACAGCATTTCGACCCGCTCCCGTTGCAGAAGCTGCAATCTGTATTCATAAGGTGGAAGGTTATAGGGATCAGCCTAGGGTAGACCTTTTAATGCAAAACGAATGAATCTATGTTGTATTGGTTCAATACGACTTTTATGAATTTCGTAGAAGGGTGCCCATACTTGGGAGGCGTACTCAAGATGGGGTCGTATATAACAATTGTATAATGAAAAAGTAACATACGGATCGGTCAATTCTTTTGCCCAGCGTTTTATAAATCCAATTAGATCCACTTAAACTCAACCTTCCCCTCTTAACACCTACCTACCTTCATCCTGGGGAGAGGAATGTATCCACGGAGATCCGATTCATATGATGCATTTAACTACATAGATGAGGCGCTTGACTACATACACCGGATAGCACTTCTTTTCAAATTGCAAAACCTAAGTATTATGGTTAAAACTAATCCGGGTAGTAAGAGACCTTTACAGCAACACTGAAGCCGCAGTTTGGGATGGAGAATATTTGTCAGACTGGTTCGGTACAAAGATGGGAGTAAAACAAGGCTTTCTACTTAGTCCACCGTTCTTTGCGCTCTACATTAATGACATCCATAATTTCGTTGGAGGTGGCATCTTGCTGAATGGAATGCGGATACGATTATTAATGCATGCCGACGATTTTGTGCTGATTGTCCCCAAACGCGCTCCAGAAAATGATCACAAAAACGATTAAGTACTACCAATGTTGGTACTTCCTTGGCTTACTTTGGCGTTAAGTTTGACGGGAAACTTCAAAGAACGATCAAAACAAGGTAGACACAGCTTGAACTTTACATGGAACCGGTTAAAACTGAATAAAGACATGTATGTATTACGAGAGCTAGCAACAACGTCGAAAAAGGAATCATTTTAGTATGGCTGGCTTTTGATATACTCGATGTTTGCTCTAACTCCTTAGATTAACGTAAGGGCAGTCTGGCTGGTAGGAAATTTTTCGTTGTCCACCATTTTGAAAAAGTATATTGAAAAACAAAAATGCAATTTTCTCAGATCTAATTGGACTTAAAGTAAACACTTTTGTTTGATTTTGTAGGTTAAAATATCTTTAAAATTCCTGCTCATATTATTTTTGACATCTTTTTCCCATGAAAATTTATGGTACAAAAACTGTAAAATGTTGTTTGTAAAAATGGGTTTAAGCATTTATCTCGCCTCTTGTTCATCAGAACTAAAAAATGAAGATTACCTGATTTCCTGATCGGAATCTTCAACGCTCAAATCTAAGGACATTTAAAATATGATGAGGTGGAGATATTATCGAGATACTTCTACACAAAAACACTGGGTCTGCTAAAAGTAACACCAAATTACATGCTCACAATTGATTGCCAAATGAAACCTATTTTGGAATGCACTATGAAATCACACAGGCAAAGACAAAGCCATTGATGAGATAAATACAAAATTAATTGTAAAGGTAAACCAGATGATCCTTGTGATCTTAGCTATATCGATTCCACTAAATAATTCCTTCGGCAACGCATGTCTAACCACAAATCTGAAATCAAATCCAGCAACCCTGGAAAGATAGCCTTAGCCAGTCACAGTGCCGTAGCTACCTTGGGGCAAACTGGGGCGGTGCCCCAGGGCCCCAGAGGTTGGGGGCCGCCAGGTAATAATTATTTTTTATTTTTAGTAATGGCTCTTTAGTAAAAAAAAATTAGTCTACCTTAAAAAATATTTTTCATTTTAATATTTATAAAATTAAAATATTTTTAATATTTATTTTAAATTAAATTAAAATTAAATTAAAATATTGTTTACCTAACACTTTTTCACTTTATTTACATGACCCGTTTTTTGTTGGTGAAGGGAATAGAAGGGAAATAAAAATGAGGGAAATCCAAAGTATTATAACAACAACAAAAACAAAAAGATCGTCACTGGAAACATCGGGTCATGTAAATGCTGACTAACATACATACGAATTTAACAATAAACTTAAGTTTTTGATATGACTGGGTTATGTAAATTAGATTTGGTGTAATCGTAAAAAAACTACTGGTAGGTACAAGCTTTGTGGAAAATGCCTTGAAAATCTGTGAATTTAAACTAAACTAAACTAAAATTTAAATTATTGGAAAAAAGCAATAACCTTAGCTTAATCCCTTATTTCAAAAAGCGGATATAGTCCACCTTATGAATAATTGAAATACCTATTTTAAATGGTAGCAACTTTTCATTTTTTCAATACAGACAAAATCAGTCGTATTTATAAACTTTGTTTCAATTTAGACAACCGTCCAATTTTGTTAACTGTTGTCCTAAAGTTTTCTCACTTGGACAACGGCATTGGTTGTCTAAGATTTGTCTAAAATTTTGTGTAATTAAATAAAGCTTATTTCCAACTATTAAGGACTTTCAAAAAACTGTCTAACTAGTCAACCGTCTAAAAAATCTAATATACAAGGCTGAATATGTATCAATTGATCATTATTAGTTTAACCAATACGATACGATACGAATTTAACTAAGAACGGGTATGGACAAAATAAAAAAGACAAGCATAAAACGGCGTTAGGAAATAACGCCCAAGGAAAAAGCGCCCAAATCGATTTGGAAATAACACTGAACAAATTGTTGTTGTAAATTTGTTTCTCATTTTGGGTAATATTTCCTAATTTTGCTTTCTTTCATAAAAAGAAACAATGCCCAAATTGATAAATTAAAATAGCAAAATGGGAAATAAAGCCCGAAATAGGAAACATTGCCAAAAACAACTGCAATATAAGGAAATATCGCCCAAATGCAATCGGGGCGATTCTTTAAATGCAAAAAAAAACTTTGCGTACACTCAACATCACACCCACCCCAAATCCTACACCGAGCACAAGCAGGGAGGTTGCATACATACCTCACTGTTTATTCGTGAATTTGTATCTACATTTCACAAACCTAATAAATCTTCTCCTTTATTTGGTTTGTGAAAATTAAAAATTTGCGAATAAATAGTGGGTGAAATGTAGATACAAATTCACGAATAAACAGTGATGTATGTATGGGGGGCATGCTGCCCCCCTGCAACCCCCCTGCTTGGGCTCGTTATAGGATTTGGGGTGGGTGCGAGGTTGGGTGTATGCAAAATTTCTTTTGCATTTATATCCAACAATAATTGTAACTGTATCATTAGGTCTGATCCTTTACTTTGGGTTTCTGTGATTTTTAGTCCAAACTTGTGTCAAAATATTTTTTTTATATGAACTTTGACACAACTTTGGACTGAAATGCGCAGAAATGCACAGAAAATCACAGAAATTCAGAGTAAAGGAACAGACCTATTTTGAGATCTTAAACAAATTGTATTGCCATCACAAAAATTTCTAAAAACTTTGCCTATTCATTGAAATAAAGTTTGGAAACACCACCCAAAATTGAGGAAATATCGCCTTAATTCTACAAAAACAATTTACATGCAAAATATTTGGGCGATATTTCCATTTTATTTTTTGGGTTTAAAGTTGTTTTGGACAATATTTCCAATTTCTTCTTTGCTTTTGGGTGATACAAATTTTTTCGGGCGATGTTTCCAAATCGATATGGGCGCTATTTCCTTGGGCGTTATTTCCTAACGCCGCATAAAACTATACGTAACTCAATTTGGTAAAAAGTGGACTTTATCTCCTTTTTGAAATAAAAGGGATTTAGATATTTGATTTTTTCCAATTCCATGAAAATATTTTTTATTTTTTTTTTAATCAGATTTTCTGAGCATTTTCCACATAGTTTGTACCTGTAGTTTTTCTTACGATTATATCAAATTTAATTTATTTAATTCAGTAAGTTTTTTAAAAACGTAACTTTATTGTTAAATTCGTAGGAAAGAAAAAAAAAAGCGATATCTAAATATAACTGAACGCACCATTATTTTCTGAAACAGTGAACGCACTTATTGTTTCCATTCCTGAAAGTTTCACAGGTGTCAAATGTCAAACCTGCCAATATTAAATCTGAGATGTCAAATATATTTGTGCCGTAAAATGTTTTGTAGGATGTAGGTAGTCGTTGTATTTCCAATAAATTCGATTTTAATTCGATCTCAATTCTTCATCCCAGTAAAATAGTTAAACTACTATGGGGGACCGTCAATGTGGATCTTTTGTTTGGATTTCTGCATCATCTCTGGATTAGGTTTGATTAAAACAAAAACATTTTTCCTTACACGGAACCAAAAATACAATGAAAATAAATAAATTCGATTTAAAGTTCAAGTGACCTCAACTTCGAAATGCTTTTCGTTCAGGAACGACAGTGGGCTCATGTGATTGATCCTGTAAGCTGTAACCCTTCTAAGGTGCAAACTTTGGTCGATGTTTATCTGTTCAAACCGCAGACCAATGTCATAACTAAGCTAAATGTATTTTGGAGTTGACGTCACTTGAACTAACACTTAAAGATTATTCTAAACACAGCTTTCATAATAATATGGAAAAAGAAGAAATTTAACTAGAGCAGATATTTCTCCTACACAATATTGAAAACAGGATATTTTACTATGAAATTATGTTTGTAGAAATATACCCAAGGAATTACTTCAATTCAAATTTTTGGTCAAAGTAGAGTAGGTAGGTAATGAAATAATTTTTGTTTGTTGAATTTTGAACCTAACACAAAAACAATTATTTATCTTCCACAAAAATAAATTATTTAAGTCAATATGTGTTAGGTGCGTGCTCATTAAAAAATAAGCTTTTCATAGTAGCCCAGGAAAAATGTACAAATAAATTGCAAATCTGCGGAAAAATTCCAAGTGAAGATTTTTGAATGCAATTATCTTTATTTGTGCATAAAGAATAAGCATGCGAAAGTCTACAAACGAAACTGGCTTGCGTTAGAAGTTATTCAAGGTTAAATGTCGAAAATACCGGTTTTCCACGTATAACTTTGAAACGGTTCATGGTATTAAAAAGTAATGCAGGCAAAACTTGTAGATTATGTGATTATCTACAAGAAATGTTAAAACACTTTTTTTCTCTGACTGATGGTATAGAAGATATCGGCGTTTCAAAAAACGTAAATTGACGAAAATATCCCTTTTTTGCGTATAACTCAGAAATGGTGAGTGTTATTGAAAACATTTATAGACAAAGTTTGTACAATATGTTACCCTCTATTTAAAAAAATTTTTTATTTTTTTCTAAAAGTGATAAGATATAATTATTTGAAAAGTTTCGTCAAAAACCCGAAATTCCAGACTTTTGCTTTTAAATCTTAAATAACGAAATTGTCATAAAATAATTTATGTTCAGCTTATAGATTATAATGTAATCTATACAAAATATTAACACACTTTTTTCCACACGAGTGACCAGTAACAAGATATTGCTACTCCAAAAAGGTTAAGTATTGAAAATAAAGACTTTTCGCTTACCACTCTTAAACGATATATGTTAGAAATTTTATTTTTACACAGTTTGTAGGTTATTTATTCTTCTACAAGAAAATGAAAAAAATCAATTTTTTTTTTGCGGTTATTTAAAGGATATAATATTTTATATAAAATGCACAAAAGTCAAAAATAACGGTATTTTGCGGTTTTCTCTTAAATGGTGAAGTTTTTGAAAAATAATTTATACTTTTTGTATATACAATAATATTCTCTATAAGAACTCTTTTGAAGACTTTTTCGATATAAGGCCCCAATAAAAAGATATTGAGACTTCAAAAAGTATCAATTTTCGAAAATGCTGTTTTTTTCCGGCCCAAAATGATTCGCCCAGCGACATAAAATAATAATAGGGTTTTTTAGAGAGATATAGTACAAACATTTTTTAATACTGAGGGGGGTCTATCTCCCCCCAATCAACCGGGGGGAGCAATTTTCTGAAAAAAAGTACTAAAATTAAAAAAAAAATACATTTTAAACAAATGGCAACACTTAAAATAAAGTACTATATTTTTTTTGAGATTTTCAAGTTTGTTCTTTAATTATTTTTTCAAAATAAGTTATTCCTGCAAATAGTTTTCGAAAAAAAAATACCTTCAAACCCAACATTAAAAAAAAAAACTGAAAAAATTATATAGGTACTGTTCTTTTTTCAAAATATGAAATCAGGAATTATATTAGTTTCTACTATACGCTTTTCCTGTAATTTTTAAATGAACACTGAAAACCTGATGGTTGTATGCCATCTAGTTTTCGAGAAAATTGTAAACTAATAAAACTATTTTTGTATTATATGTTTTTTGGTAGTAATTCAGGAATTGTTTTTTTGGTATAACCATACTATAGGTAGTATCGAGAAAAAAATTCATTTCCACATGAGGAAAATTCCAAGTTAAATTTTTTAAATGCTATTATCTTTAAATTGCCATAAGAAATACTCGTGCAAAAGTCTACACAGGAATCTGAAGCAATTATTTTTAAATTGCCATAAAGAATACTTGTGCAAAAGTCTACACACGAATCTGGCTTGCGCTAAGAGTTAATCAAGGTCAAACGCCAGCAGAATCTTCTTAAAGAACATAACTTTTTTTTTCGATAGTATCAAGGAAAAAATTCATTTCTACTTGAGGAAAATTCCAATTTATAATTTATAAGCGCTATTATCTTTAAATTGCCATAAGTGGAAATGATTTTTTTCCTTGATACTATCCAAAAAAAAGGTTATATTCTTAAAGAAGATTCTGCTGGTGTTTGACCTTGAATAACTCTTAGCGCAATTCAGATTCCTGTGTAGACTTTTGCACGAGTATTTCTTATGGCAATTTAAAGATAATAGCGCTTAAAAAATTTTACTTGGAATTTTCCTCATGCGGAAATAAATTTTTTCCTCGATACTACCTAAAGTATTTTTTTCAGTTTTTTTTTAATGTTGGGTTTAAAGGTATTTTTTTTTTTCGAAAACTTTTTGCAGGAATAACTTATTTTGAAAAAATAATTAAAGAACAAACTTGAAAATCTCAAAAAAAATATAGTACTTTATTTCAAGTGTTGCCATTTGTTTTAAATGTATTTTTATTTAATTTAAGTACTATTTTCAAAAAATTGCTCCTCCCGGTTGATTGGGGGGAGAAAGACCCCTCCTCAGTATTAAAAAATGTTTGTACTATGTCTCTCTAAGAAACCCTATTATTATTTAATGTCGCTGGGCGAATCATTTTGGGCCGGAAAAAACAGCATTTTCGAAAATTGATACTTTTTGAAGTCTCAATATCTTTTTATCGGGGCCTTATATCGAAAAAGTCTTCAAAGGAGTTCTTATAGAGAGTATTATTGTATATACAAAAATTATTTTTCAAAAACTTCACCATTTAAGAGAAAACCGCAAAATACCGTTATTTTTGACTTTTGTGCATTTTATATAAAATATTAAGGGTATTCATACAACATCGTAAAGTCGTCGTAATCGTTTTAAAACTTTTAAACTTCGTAATTCTGTCACAATTTGTATGGAAAACTTGACAGATTTACGAAGTTTACAACTTTACGATGTTTACGACGAGTTTACGCTGTTGCATGAATACCCTTATTATATCTTTTAAATAACCGCAAAAAAAATTGATTTTTTTCATTTTCTTGTAGAAGAATAAATAACCTACAAACTGTGTAAAAATAAAATTTCTAACATATATCGTTTAAGAGTGGTAAGCGAAAAGTCTTTATTTTCAATACTTAACCTTTTTGGAGTAGCAATATCTTGTTACTGGTCACTCGTGTGGAAAAAAGTGTGTTAATATTTTGTATAGACTACATTATAATCTATAAGCTGAACATAAATTATTTTATGACAATTTCGTTATTTAAGATTTAAAAGCAAAAGTCTGGAATTTCGGGTTTTTGACGAAACTTTTCAAATAATTATATCTTATCACTTTTAGAAAAAAATAAAATTTTTTTTTAAATAGAAGGTAACAAATCGTACAAACTTTGCCTATAAATGTTTTCAATAACACTCACCATTTCTGAGTTATACGCAAAAAAGGGATATTTTTGTCAATTTTCGTTTTTTGAAACGCCGATATCTTCTATACCAGCTATACTCAACCTGCGGCCCGCGGGCCGCATGTGGCCCGTCGAGCTTTTTAAGTGGCCCACCTGGCAAACTTACACAAATATGCGATTTCATAGAAAAACCATACCATAAATCAAAATTTACAGCCGTTTGGAAAAAGCGCCTACATCAATTTGGAAACAACACCCAAAAAAAGTCTGAACATTTTGAATGATATTTCCTGATTCCACCGCTTTCTTTTATAAATTGAAACAATGCCCGAAAAAAATTAATCAAATGGGAAAAAAGCCCAAAATAGGAAACATTTCCAAACAAAAAGTGTTGTCAGTGAAAGACATCAAATTTGAAAAACAAAGTTGAAATAGCTCCATCGACAAATTCCACTTTGTCTTTTCGTTTTCACGAATGACTGATAGCATTTTCGTTTCAAATGCTTCTGAAAAAGTTCATTTGGCACTAGATGACAGTCCATCTTCTGAAAAGAAGAGAGCATCAATTCTGAATTTGAAGAAGGAATCACAACTAGAAGCACGCATACATGCGCACAATTGAAACGTCAAAATTGTCAAATATTATTTTTATTAAATTTTTAAATTGCCGTTGTGCATTTTCATTATACTGAAATTTGGAGTTAGAAGGAAACAATTATGAAAAAAATGGATAGGCCAAACATTTCATCCTCTCCATTATCGTCATCTTCATATCTTGCTGTAGAATTTTTGCTTAGGTAAGGAGTATACTCAAAATAAAAACCCAAGGTGGAGACATTCGTTGCTGTTATTGAGGAATATCAATATTCAGAGAACATTTTATCATCCAAATGCAACAACCAAGTTCACAAATAAAAACAAACCCAAGCTTCCGAATCAAGAAAAGGGCTTCAACTTCTTCGTTTGGCATTCTGTAATAGAGTAGTGTAAATCGTTCATTTCAAATGATCGAATCGTTCAAGAATCGATCACCAAACTAATTCGATAATTTCAATCAATCGATCTTTCGATCATTTACATTTCACAGAATTTATTACTAATTCAATTTTCATTTCGTTTTCGATGGAATTAAATATTTCCGATTGGAACGAACTTTACCGGTTTTGATCGAATCCAAAATAATACGATGGGTTAAAAAAGTTGAAAAAATTAAATTTTCAGTTTTTACTACTCCGGAAAAAGGTTGTTAGTTGACATTTGGATCGAAATATACTTTTTGTGAAAATATAATTCAGGCCCTATCCGTCAAGACATCAGCTATCAAATTCCATTGAAGGATGGCTACGATTTCGTTGGATTAAAAAACATTTTGGAAAGTGTTCTAAATTTCAGAAATCAAATTAATTTTTATATTTAAATGAATAAACCAATCTAAATTACTTAACACCTAAGTGCAAAAAATAATTCATGTTGCGGCCCGAGGCAACATAGCTAAAACGTCTTTGTGGCCCTTATGAAAAAAAGGTTGAGTATGGCTGTTCTATACCATCAGTCAGAGAAAAAAAGTGTTTTAACATTTCTTGTAGATAATCACATAATCTACAAGTTTTGCCTGCATTACTTTTTAATACCATGTACTGTTTCAAAGCTATACGTGGAAAACCGGTATTTTCGACATTTAACCTTGAATAACTTTTAACGCAAGCCAGTTTCGTTTGTAGACTTTCACTTGCGTATTCCTTATGCACAAATAAAGATAATTGCATTCAAAAATCTTCATTTGGAATTTTTCCGCAGCGAAAGTACATTTTTGCTGGGCTATAGGACATTGCACATAAAATATTTTTTTAAAATAATGAACATTGAAATCAATTTGTTTGTATATTGCTGAAGGGGCCCAATTTTGGTTTCTGCCCCAGGGCCCTAGGATGTCTAGCTACGCTACTGGCCAGTCATATTATTAAAAGCGGCCACTTCACCGACTTTGATGCTGTCAAAGCTCTTCAGACCGAGAGACATGCATCTAAACGACACACACCCGAAACGCTTCACATCATCAACAACAGCAACAACATGAACAGCAAACAAGACATACAAAACATATTCACTGTACACTGCTCACTATAGTCTCCGACTTAACGTCAATTATCAATTTGTTTTATTTTGAAGTAAAAAGACCAAACTTCAATTCGGAGTAGAACTTAAATTATTTGTTTTTTTTTTTCACATTACGTAGGTCTTGTTAAAAAGTTGTCATACAATTATTATAATCGTTTGTTTTTATGTTGAATAAAGTTCCCCTGAAGAAGGCAGCAATCCCTGCCGAAACGTCAGGAAAAGTAAATGTTAGCTTAATTGTTTCATTTCCACATCCATTGTGACCAAAAAAGCCAAATAGTCCAGTCAAAGCGTTATAGGCCCTTGCGCACAGATGCTTGGTTTGTTTTTTTATTTTTCCATGGATCGAAAGGGGCTTATGTGAAAGACTTAAACCCAAATTTGAACCACCTAACAACTTTTTTTACCAAAGTTATTGGTAAAAATGTATTTCTTGCCATTTTTTGGTCTTTTGTCAATATCTCTACTCCTGTAACTCAGACCGAAAAAAATAAATAAATAAAATTATTAGTTTAAACAAATAAAAAAAAGTTGCAGTTAGTTAAAGTACATTTTTGTTGTTTAAAAACCACTTTTTCGTGATTATTACGAAAAAAACACATTTAATGATGAAGTTTTTATTTTTTGTTTTTAAGGTCTTTGTAATTTTCTACAATTTAACAAAAATCAGCCCTTAACTTCTAACGGAAGCCGAGTAGTTAATTAATGAACATAGGTAAGTCGGCACACCCACGCAATCTTATGATTTTAGGTTTTTATTTATATCTCAGCCCCAGTATAACACAATGTAAAAATTAAAAAATTGTGTTGTATATAATAATAGTTCCTATCAACTTACGTTAAATTTAATTTGTTCAAACAAATAGACAAAAAGTTACAGTTGAATAAAAGGTTTTTTGTCTTGATTTTAATGGCGATGGCGTTAGGAAATAGCGCCCAAGGAAATAGCACCCAAATCGATTTGGAAACATTCCACAAAAAAAAATTCTATCACCCAAAAACGAAGAAAAAATTGGAAATATTGCCCAAAACCATTTTTAACCCAAATAATAAAATGTTTTTGTAGAATTTAGGCGATATTTCCTCAATTTTGGGTGGTATTTTCAAACTTTGTTTCAATGAATATGCAAAGTTTTTAGAAATTCTTGTGATAGTAGGGGGAAAACGGGAGACTTGACCATACGGGAGACATGAGCCACTCGCAATATTTCACTCAGACTACCCTTAAATTCTAGAAGAGTTTATACATCCGAAGCAGAAAATGACCTTCTATTTGCTAATGAAAAGGTTTCAGGATCAACATATTATTTTGGTTCCTGGACGAGTAAATGCATTTTTCGCTATGAAAAGTTAAAAAATTTTTTTTTTCTTTTCATTTCATAACTTTTGTTTGTCTCGAAGTTAATTAAATAATTTAGTATGATCTTATTCCTTGAATAATTGTTTTTGTAAATACCCGTGCAAAATATTGCAACAGCTTACGTAACAGAATTTATAATCTCTTTTGTCTCAAAAAGCGTGGACGGGAGACTTGAACCACTTATTGTAGGGAGACTTGATCATACGAAAATGAGGAGCAAAACCAAAACAAAGTCAAAAAACTGCCGCAGAGGGGGAAATACAAGGATAACAATGCTCAAATTATGTTTAAAAAATCTTACAATCTTCTTACTGTATTTCCCAAGGAGGGGTTTATTTAAGTTTTGTATTTATTTTCGTTTGCTTCGGTTTTTAAGGTTGTTTTTAATTTTGTATCAATATTTTCGTGTATACATTTTTAAAACATTTTTCTTAGCAAATAATACATTAAATATAGTAACAGTTGAGTTTTATGAAAATCATAGACGGTGATCTCATTTTTTGTATTGTTAACTTGTTCAATTTGGGTATGTTCAAGTCTTCCCCAGGGGGTGTTCAAGTCTCCCGTAGGGGCGGGAGACTTGAGCCGAAAATCTTTCTTCAAACAATTTGCTCTGGGTTGAAACCGATTGCATATATTTGAAGCCAATTTAATTAGTTTCAAAATAGATAAGTGTAGCTTTATAGAGATGTATCTTTCATGCGGCTTAGATAAATAGACAAGTTTTTATCAACAATTTTACAAAAAGTTGCTCAAGTCTCCCGCCTTCCCCCTAATAATTGTTTTAGATCTCAAAATGATACAGTTATAATTATTGTTGGATATATGTATGTATAGGATAAATTCAAAGTTTCTTTTAATCCAGATTCTTTAAATGCAAAAGAAACTTTGCATAAACCCAAACTCGCACCCACCGCAAATCCTATAACGAGCCCAAGCAGTGGGGTTGCATACATACATACCTCACTGTTTATTCGTAAATTTGTGTCTACATTTCACAAACCTGATAAACTCTCTACTTTGTTTGTGAAATAAAAAATTTGCGAATAAACAGTGAGGTATGTATGGGGGGCATGCTGCCCCCCCATAAACCTCCCTGACTGGGCTCGTTATAGGATTTGGGGTGGGTGCGAGGTTGGGTGTATGCAGTCTCTTTTGCATTTAAAGAATCTGGAATCGCCCGATTGCATTATTTATATTGCAGTTGTTTTTGGCAATTTTTCTTATTTTGAGCTTTATTTGCCATTTTGCTTTTTAATTTAACAATTTGGGCGTTGTTTCATTTTATGAAAGAAAGCAAAATAAGGAAATATCACCCACATTAAAAAAAAAATTACAACAACAATTTGTTCAGTGTGTTTTTGGGCGTTATTTCCAAATCGATTTGGGCGCTTTTTCCTTGGGAGCTATTTCCTAACGCCGATTTTATTACCTTTTTTCATAACCATTGAGAAATTACCGGTATTGAAAGGTACTTTTTTTTTAGTTTCAATTTTTTGTTGGTAAAGTCCTATAAATCTTCTCTAAACGAAAAAAAAGTATTCCATTACGACAAACGGGAGCCAAGTTATTCATGAATTAAAAATGATGCGTCAGTTTACTGCCGCATAACAATTCTTTCTTTTTTTTTGAGAATATCTCGGCCCCTGTGTATGCATGGTATGCAATGAAATTGTATTATTTTTAATAATATTCATTATGGTCTTAAAGGAATTGTATTTTCATTAAACAGATACATACATAAGTTACAGACAGTTAAAGTTAGTTAGAGTAATTAAGTAAATTTGTTCTTATTCCGCACTTTTTTCTATAACACAGGCTTACAAGGTTTTCGACACAAGTAAGTAAAAGTTGATCTAAGGGTAATTTTTCGTGCTGTTATCCGTTTTTCGCTATCAGCTCTGGTTTTTGAAATATTACCGTTAGAAAGTGCCAAAAAACCCTTTTTCGCCATTTTTGGGGTTATGTAACTATGCGAATTGATTTTTATTTTCCTAACTGTACAGATTTCTAAAAGTACTAATCTTAATCTTAATCTTAAAATTCAGCTTTAATTGTCCCAATATCTCTTATACTTTTTGAGAAATCCTCAGTTGCATTTTTTAATATATTGTGACGAGCAGGGAGAGCGACTTCTCCAAAATTTAGAAAGGATAGAAAAAAGTTACAAAGGTTTTCGGAATGATGGTATGTTAAGTGACTATTGTTGGTCTCTTGTACGTGAAACGGACCAAAATTTATATAAACCGTGCAGTTTCAATACACTTTGTTTTAATTTGTAACAGTTATTTTAAATTAAAAAAAACTAATGTCAAAAAACGAGTGATTTTTTAATTTATTTCCAAAAGTAAAAATGGATTTCAGATTTGAAATCTACACTAAAAACTCTTTTTAGAACATATTTTACCTGCTCCTGTCGAAAACGATGTAGGCATTTTTAAAATTATATGTAGTCAGATGTGGACTAATAACTAATTTAATGTCTCTCAAAAAGTAAAAGAGATATTGGAACGATTAAGGCTGCATTTTGAAGATCAAAATTAGTACTTTCAGAAATCTGTACAATTAAAAAAATAAAAGTCAATTCGTATAGTTACATAACCCCAAAAATGGCGAAAAGGGTTTTTTTGGCACTTTCTAACGGCAATATCTGGAAAACTAGAGCTGATAGCGAAAAACGGATAGCAGATTTGAGTTCACCGTAAGAAATTCTAGAACAACTCTTACTTTCACGCGTCGAAAAGTTAACCGATATTTGTAAACCTGTGTAATTATTTATTAAAAATAAGTTAGGAAAAGGTTAAATTTTTTGATCATGACCTTGTAGGTTATTAATTTTTTACAATAAAAAAAGTCCTTTCTCCAACCGAAACTGAAACATCTACAAATTAACATCGTCGCATCGGTGCGCCCACGCTAACTCTTTTCCGCACCACCCAAGGGGTAGAGTATGAAGCGCGTTTTTTTTAATCTTGTGATATCCCCTGTAGGCCTAATCCACTTCAAAAATCAAATAATTTGTTCTTGTTCTCAACCGTTTTGGGCGTGAGGGCATTTCGGTTACATCACTTTCTTCATTAGACTTATCACATTGAAGGCTTGGTCTCTGCACTGTTTCATTTTCGTTAGGAAAAGCTATGGTCATGAGCTCGAGGTCGTAGTTTTCATCGTCTTCGGAGTCATCTGCAACATCAACTACGTTGTAGCAGCTTTTCCCGCAGCAGATCTTGCAGACGGCTGAGAATTTCAATCCAGCTTTTCGACACCCGCAGGCTGCACCGCATTGTTTCGTATACGTGCATGAAATCATGTCGATGAGTGTGGATGGGATCGTCGGTCGTGAAGCCAACACCGGCTCCAATCGTCTTGGACTTTGTTTCCGGTTTTCATTAGGTTTGGAGCTTTTTTCAGGGAAGAGATAAACTTACCTTTTCCTGATTTGAAAATGGCAGAGGTTGTGTCACAGCCTGTGAAGGCATGGAGAAAAAGAATATGAAAAGAAAGAGTTTTTTGCAGAAAACTTTTTGACGAATACAGGACTGTTTTCATAGATCCTCTACCTGGTTTTTTGAAAAAAAAACGTTTTCAACATTTTCCCCGTATCCCCACAAAATCACCAGTAAATAAATATCTTCTCCCATAATAAATACCGAGTCAAATTCAGAACACATAGAAATGGCTGTTTGTTTGCTTCTTTCAGCTAATTTTGTTCCAGATTTAGATGGTTCATCTGGGTAGCATCAAAAACCACTTTTATACTAGGTAGGTACAAAATGGTTCCATTAACAATTAAAAAACTAACTTAGTTACTATAACTAACTTTGACTTTCTGTAACTTTTGTATGTATCTGCTTAAAGAAAATACAATTCTTTTAAGACCATAATCAAAATATTGTAATGACTTTCCATATTGAACTATAACGTTGCAGTGCAAACATACCCTTATAAGCTATAATTATAGTGACTCAGAAACGAAAGAAGCGCCTTCTGCCGGATTATAGCAGATATACCAGCTGTCAAATAAAAAGCTTTTGGAAGGGAAATTATTTTTCCCCTACGGAAAGCTCTGGAAGCAAAGACAAGAACCTTCTACTTATTTCCAGAGTTTGTCAAACAGGTATAAAAGGCACATGTTTGAACGGCAGCGATACAGTTTGTTTTGAATCGTGAATGAATAAAGTTGTTTGTAATAAAAGTGAAAAGTAAAGTTGGTGAATCAATTTCAGTGGTGAATAATAAATTGTTTTGTTTGTAGTAAGAAAAGTAAAGTGTTTTATTTTGGGAAATAAATAAGTGGAAGTTTTGAATAAAGTAAATAAGTTATATTAACGAACCAGAGAAAATATTACAATATTATTAAAAATAATACAATTTCTATGCATACCATGCATACACAGAGGCCGAGATATTCTCAAAAAAAAGAAAGAATTGTTATGCGTCAGTAAACTGGCGCGTCATTTTTAACTCATATAATGGCTCCCGTTTGTCGTAACGGATTACTTTTTTTTTTATTTAGAGAAGATTTATAGGACTACAAACAAAAAATTGAAACCAAAAAAAAACCTTAAATACCGTTTTTACTTGCGATATAGGTACTATAGGGCAAGTTTTGGATTCGTGCAAAAAAAAATTTTCGAAATAACAATCAAACATAACATTACGATGATAGAGAACACGAAAAAAGTGGGTGGCACAATTCTGTCTGTCTGTCTGTCCGTACCTCAACCTACAGCCTAAACCACTGAAGCGATTTTCTTCAAATTTTGAACTTAAGGTTTTTTTGTAACTCTCCAGAGGGGAAATTGAAATTTTTTTTTTAGCTCAAAAAATAACGGTACTTGCCATACAACTGTTAAGGAAAAGCTTATTTATCTCAAAAACGGCTCCAACGATTTTGATAAAAAAAATCAATGTATTACTGTGGATATGATGTACCTTCTAATAAAAAAAAAAAATCACCAAAAACATTTATTAACGGTACCTGCCATATAACGGTTTTTTCGATTTTTGATTTTCTTATTAACCGCTCATCCGATTTCAATGAAATTTTTTTCGCAAACGCTTTGTTAGAATATAAATAATACTGCAGTCTAAAATTTTTGAAAAAATTAATTTTGGATTTTTAAAAAAAGATTCAAATTTTTTTTTCAAAATTCAATATTTCAAAAAGGGGTTGATGAAATATTTTTAAATTTCAGTTTTTAATGTATATTAATATAAACTCAAAATTGGCATACCAAATTTTTTTTTGAAAAATGTGACAACATTTTTATATATAAAAATTAATTTTTTAGAAAACGACTCCAACGATTTTTATTTTCTTTTTTGCATATATACATATATTTTCAAGTAATCAAATGGCATACTTTTTTTTAGCTCTAAGTTATTTATCAGGCTGTTTATACAATTAAAAGAACGATTAAAATGCTTTTTATACTTTTTCTATAACTACTTAAATATTTTTTAAAGTTATTAAGCCCCACACAACTTGAACATAAGAGCAAGTACGTGCGATCCAGTCGTGCATTTTATTTCTCAATAGTTATGAAAAAAGGTATTAAAATCAAGACAAAAAACCTTTTAATCAATTGTAACTTTTTGTCTATTTGTTTAAACAAATGAAATTTAACGTAAGTTGATAGAAACCATTATTATAAACAATGCGATTTTTTAATTTTTACTTTGTGTTTACTGGTGCTGAGATATAAAAAAAAACCTAAAATCCATAAGATTGCGTGGGTGTGCCAACTTACCTATGTTCATTAATTTATTACTCGGCTTCCGTTAAAAGTTAAGAGCTGATTTTTTTAAGTTGTAGAAAATTACAAGGACTTTAAAAACAAAAAATAAAAATTTCATCATTAAATGAGTTTTTTTTCGTAATAATCACGAAAAAGTGATTTTTAAACAACAACAATTTACTTTAAACTAACTGTAACTTTTTTATTTGTTTAAAAAAATAAATGTTTTCATAATATAGTAGCCAATGTTATTATGAATAGAGGAACATTTTATTTTTTTCTGTCCGAGATACTGGAGCCGAGATATTCACAAAAGACCAAAAAATGGCAAGAAACACATTTGTACCAATAACTTTGGTAAAAAAAGTTGTTAGGTGGTGCAAAATTGGGTCTAAGCCTTTCACATAAGCCCCTATTGATCCATGAAAAAAAACAGACCATGCCTCTGCGCGCAAGGTTAGGCCCTTTTCACGACGCTTTGACTGGACTAAAATCAAAAATAAGATTTTATCTTATGCATCCATTTTTCGGTAGATGAGTGTCAAGAAATATAATCGTAAAAAATTAAGAGAGCACAGAAAACAAGAACGCATAGTATTTACCATATTCTGGATTATAATGTGTCCGATGACATGGGGTGGGTGTAGACGAAATTCGCTGGATGTTAATGGTACAACGTACAAGAAGGACATCAAATAAAAAAGTTAACAGTTCTCTATGTAACAAAAACGAAGAAGAGTCGCGTTTTCCATTTTCTGGGCGTGTGTCCGATCCTAAGAAGCCTGCAACGGTCAACATTAGGGAATGCTACGCTTGGTACAGCTTGAATAATGAAGAACATTGTAATTTATTGATTAAATACTAAGAAATTGCACGAAACTACAGAAAACAACAAAGGAACTCAACTTACTTTTCGGATCCCTATACACTTGTGTCTTTATATAACTCATTAGTAAGATCATCACTTGAGTCTAAGTATTTCCAACTAACGTTTTCAGATAGAATTGAGAAAGTTCAGAATCGTTTCACAATATTTGTGTTTTTTTTTTTAAATGCGATGGAATTTTTGTCCAGATTCTCAAGCTCAACATAATATTCTGGGTTTGAAATATCTCAAATCTCGAAGAACTATTCACGATATAGTATTTGTGCGAGATATTCTATGTAACCACATAAAGTGCACTAAACTTTTACCGTTACTTTGTATTTATGCCCCGATTAGACCATTGAGAGCAAGATACCTTCTTTTTCAGCCTAAACATAGGGTAAATTATGGTTTGAATGCAGTTTTAAAGTCAACTAGGGAGTTCAACGAAGTAATTAGTCATATTGACAAAGCATGGTCTAGAAATAAACTCAAAAATGATTTTTATTACCTATTTTTAAGAAATTAAGCATACATTGTAAATTATTAATTTTTTTTATAAACCTATGTATTTGCATCTGTTGAGCCTGAAGTTCGTAGATTAAATAAATAAATAAATTAGTAAAATATGTATAGATATCTTATATTTTGTCAAATCAATAAGTATATCAATTGCAACAGGCAGCAAAAGCTTTAAACAAATAAAATGCACGACTGGATCGCACGTACTTGCTCTTATGTTCAAGTTGTGTGGGGCTTAAGAACTTTAAAAAATACTCAAGTAATTATAGAAAAAGTAAAAAAAAAGCATTTAAATCGTTCTTTTAATTGTATAAACAGCCTGATAAATAACTAAGAGCTCAAAAAAAGTATGCCATTTTATTACTTGAAAAAATATGATTATATGCAAAAAAAAATAAAAATCGTTGGAGCCGTTTTCTTAAAAATTAATTTTTTATATATAAAATGTTTGTAACATTTTTCAAAAAAAAATTTGGTATGCCAATTTTGAGTATATATTAATATACATTTAAAACTGAAATTTCAAAACAATTCATCAACCCGTTTTTGAAATTTTTTGTTATTGAATTTTCAAAAAAAATTTTGAATCTTTTTTTAAAAATCCAAAATTTATTTTTTCAAAAATTTTGGTATGCAGTATTATTTATATTCTAACAAAGCTTTTGTACAAAAAAATTCATTGAATTCAGATGAGCGGTTAATGAGCAAATCAAAAAAAACCGTTATATGACAGGTACCGTTAATAAATGTTTTTGGTGATTTTTTTTTCTTACTAAAAGGTACATCATATCTACAATAATACACTGATTTTTTTTATCAAAATCGTTGGAGCCGTTCTTGAGATAAATAAGCTTTTCCTTAACGGTTGTATGACAAGTACCGTTATTTTTTGAGCTAAAAGAAAAATTTCAATTTCCCCTCTGGAGAGTTACAAAAAAACCTTAAGTTCAAAATTTGAAGAAAATCGCTTCAGTGGTTTAGGCTGTAGGTTGAGGTACGGACAGACAGACAGACAGAATTTTGCCACCCACTTTTTTCGTGTTCTCTATCATCGTAATGTCATGTTTGATTGTTATCTCGAAATTTTTTTTTGGCACGAATCCAAAACTTGCCCTATAGTACCTATATCGCAAATAAAAATTTTATTATTTAATTATTTAAATCAATTGTAAATGTAACATATCTAATGAAAACTTTAAATTAACAACTTTATTACTAATTAATACGACCACTACTAAAGCCTTTGGGCCTTACTAATAATCAAACACTAATGTCGACTATAAGCTAACTGAGAGATTAAAATAAAATGTGGAGCTTAATCGGAATGCTTCCAATAAAGAGTTTTACCCTTTTGCTAACAAAATCCTCAGACTTCCCTTGAATCCAGTAGCGGATCCAGGATTTGGCTGTGGGGGGGGGCTCGAGGCACCTATTTTAGACACCTCTCAATTTTTTTTCTCAAAATGTAGGCCAGTCAACAGAATCAAACAATTGTTTCATATTAAAAAAATATACCTAATGAAAAAATTTGTCATTGAAAAAGGAGCATCTGTAGATAATTACAAAGATATACATATACAGACACTCAACATAAAGTTGTTGGGATAATTCAAATGTCTTTCTTTTTATACTGAATATTTTTTGAAGAATTTATACATTGAGGCAGAACGCAGGTCGTTCTGAATTTAAGCTCCCTTTCTTTCCAAACACCAGCTAAAATGCTAGCTCTATTTTAACACAAAATTTTGTGGAGAATATCACATAAAACAGCTGTTCTCTGAAAACAAATTTTACTCAACAATTTCAAATGTTGCTTTTTCAGTATTTAATGTAAATCTGATAAAATAAAATGGGTTTTTCTCCAATATTTCACGTTTTTGATTTTCAATTTAACAAAGTAAAGTCCACCTTAATCTCATGAATAAAATAAACTGTAGAAATTGATCTCGAGAATAATGTGGCGAACAATTATTTCATGCACTAAGTTTTGGCAGGCATCTTGGTCATGTACTATAAGAAACGAAAATTTGATTTGAGTTGCATACCCCTCAGTCAAAATACTAGGCAAAATTTTGGGGAGAATGTTTTTGGGAGCAAAATTTGACCGCGTTCCAAAGATATTGGCTTAAACATGTTTTTGATATTGGCTAAAGCAACCATTTGCAGCCACGCAATTTTGTTTGAATGATTCTACCATTTCTTATCATAAATATTTAATGATTTTTTTTCAATTTATTAATTTATTTAATTTTATTTATTTATTATTTTAAAGAAAGCCAAAAAAAAAAGAGAAACTTAGATTAAAAATCGCATCCTTTTCAGGAAACATATGAAATCGTCGAAAAATTTTCGAGCTAAAAATCTTCAGTTTCAATTTTGAGGACACTGTATTAAACAATAATTGTTTGATTCGGTCGCTCGAAAACATTTCATGCAAAGTTATTTGTTTGCCTCGGAAAAACAGTTTTTAGAGTTTCCCCATTTCTCTTGTAGTCAGATTCAATAGGATCCTTAATGATGAATTCTATCGATATCCTTAGTTTCGTTCATTTAGCTTAAAACAAAAGCATGCTCAAATCAAAATTTTACTTGAAAAGGAATTTTCAAGGCAAATGGTTACATTTTTCACTTAACAAAGACACCTTTATATTTGAATTTAGGTTTTCAATTTCTAAAACAAATTATTAAATGAAAATATGAGGTTTTGTCCATAGGCTCCTCAATTGCATTGAACATGTAAACCTGAACTAACCTCATTTGTTTCGCCCAATGCTCTATGCCTCTAAGGAATTAAACAAAAACGCAGCATATCATTCATCTATACCTTGTCTTTTTGGCCAATTCCCTAGGGGCTTAAAAAAATGCATTTAACATGTAAATTTGTTAGCCCCAGCATCATATTTTCGTTCAGTTTCCTTGAAGGTTGGGAAAACAACGGCTTACATGTAAAATTGTAAGGCCCCAAACTCTTCGCATTTTTGTCAGGCTTGGGTAAAAAACTAAACCAGCATGCAAATTTGCTAGCCCCATTCTCATTCTTTTTCAGTTCCTTTATGGCTTGGAAAAATAAATTTTTGGCGTAAATTGGTTAGCCCCAACTCTGATTCAAATTGCTTAGTCTAATCATCGTTTTTTCATCCAATTCCTTTAGGGGCTTAGAAAAACCAACTTTCATGCAAATTTTTCAGTCCCAACCTTGTTTAATGAATACCACAAAAAACACAAATATTATATCTATGATTTACATATCATTCTTTTTTTCATCAAGTGTTTTTAAAAATTTAAGGTTTGAAAACGAGCACAAAACTGAAATATCATCATGTTTTGTTATTTGCTATTTAATTAATTGTGCTAATCGACTGTGGGGGGGGGGGGGCTTCAGCCCCTATAGCCCCCCCTCTGGATCCGCCACTGCTTGAATCTACTACAATTTGCATCAAATTCCATCAAACAAAACCGCACACTACAATAACACAAGTAAAATTACAGAAGAAGAAATACACAGGGTCGGCGTGCAATTACACGGCTAAATTCTGGGGCGCCCAAGGAAAGCAAGATTAAAAAAAATTTCATTGAGGTGCTTCTGTCAATTTAGCCGAGCTATAGGAAAGTGTATACAGATTTTAAAACGTTAAAAAAGTAAAAATAGTTATACAAACTAAATAAAAAAGTGAAACAAAAGTAAATACTTGCAATACTTATATTTAAAAAATATATATGTATAAGACAACATGCGGCATTAAATAATGTAAGAACATCTGTAGTACGGAGTGAACAAAATTTCTCATTTCACAGTAAGTTTTGTCTCATAAGCCTGGTTTATACATCCATGTGAAGTGTAGTTTTCATAGAAGAAAAAAATTTTCCTAGGCGTGAAAAACTGTCAAAAACTAAATGCAATTATTTTGGCGACAAGGAGGAACAAATTTGTCTCGAAACAAATGCAACTCATTGGGCTTTTGTAACCTAATATTATGGCGGAAATTATTTTTTTGAAAACCTTTTGGTTCATTAATTATTGATGTTTTATTTCAAATTTGATCTCACTTCGCTTTGATGTATTAACTATAGGCTATATTCTTCATAAAGTTGTGTGAAGTGGAGTTCTTTAGGTAAATAAATTATCTAAGAATACTTTTAAAATGACATAACACTTTTTGCCGAAAATAACAAACTGAGATGATAGTTAGGGCCAACAGCAAAAAGACCTTTAAGAATATATCATTCAAAACGTTGAAAATAACTCTGCGCTTCAGAAACTAAATGGATTTGAGCGCCTTGCCATCACCAACAAAAATGAGGCCGTCCCTGCTGGACGAGGATTTCTCATTTTACAGATGAATCTCTTCTAAACCACTTGATTGAAGTATATTTTTATTTACAACAAATTAGATTTATTATAGCAAAATATCACGAAATATCAATTCAAAAGTATTCAACGATAGTTTATTAACCTAAAAAACATCACTTCACATTACTTTATGTGGAAATTTCAGACAAAACTCACTTTTGAAATGAAATATTTGTACACCCTTTATTATAGGCGTTTTTTTTTAGTATTCAACGTAGCACCGCGTGTTTTTTTTTATATTTTGTTTAAAAAAGTATTGCAAGTGTTCATTACACTAATTATTACACTTTTTTATTTAGTTTAATTAGGTTTTTATCACTTGTTTAACGATTCGAAATCTCAAATACTTTCCTTAGCTCGGCAAAATGACAGATGAATTTATTTTTTTTTATTGTTCAAGGAGTGAAGATAAGTATTGCCGTATTCTTTTTTAACAGCAACTTTTTCAGTACTATAGTATGTAATTCGTTCAAAGGTTTTGGACGATTTTAATTTTATTTTATGTGCATAGTTGATAAACATAATGCAAGAACATGCATATTTTGAGTAAACTGCAGTATGAAATTGCTACGAAACAAAATTATTTTCTACTGGTATTTTTACAGTGATATTTCTGTTCCTCCCAATTCAGCAGATAGATATCTTTTTAGGGATCAGAGTACTGTTGTTTCCATTGTTTTTTTTCAGAAATTTTATCCTTTTTAATTCCAAAAATTAAATTAGCCCTCTAAAAATACTTGAGAGTGCTAGGACGCCATATGGCCCTAGGCTCAATGATAGGAAAATCCCTATGCACACCTCCGCGTGGTAGAGGGCGGGTAACGCTAACGTGCAGGGGGACCGAATGGATGCCGGGATAAGCAGACAACCCAGCTATGCTGGTCAGGGCACAAACTTGTCCTCGGGATGGTTAAAAGCCCCCTTAAGGCGGATGAACTGCAGGTGGCGGTCAACGGCATGATAGTCTGGTGGCGGAGGAGCTTTTTTTGGTAAAAGGCCAACGGCAGCAGCAGGTAGCGTCTGTAACCCATATTGGGCGGCTACAAAAGGCGTCTGTTTTCCCATAGTGGGCGGCCTCGAGCAGTTATGTGTTTGACCATACAAAAGGCGGGTGTGCCTGTCAAATCTGAGCTTATGTATGTTATTAATCATATCTCGGAAAACACCATGGTGGAAGGATATATGCAAATACATGAATTATGACAACAAATGGAAATGAGTCCCCAAGAGGTAATCTTTTTATAGAAAATCCTTCTGTAGCTTCGGCTGCAGTAAACCGCACATCGGATTTGGGGGTGCGGCATCCTTCATGTACGAGCGTCAATCAAGACGCCATAATAATAAATGAATCGTTGACAAATAGAAGAAGTCTTTCAAGAAGCGCAAATGTTACTTTTGGCTACCGCATACGTACGAAAATCGGAGCATGGAACGTTCGATCCTTGTACAGCGATGGTAGATACGAGCAGGTTGAGCGTGAAATGCTTCGCCTAAAGATCAGTATCCTGGGCATAAGCGAAACTAAGTGGAGAGGAAGAGCTGAATACAGATCAGACACTGGACAGACGAGAATGCTGTATTCCGGCGAAGATGAAAGAGAGGGTGGCCAAAGACTGCATGGTGTCGGAATTATGTTGAACGAAGAAGCGAGGCGTAGTTTGATCTCATGGGCGCCCATTTCTGCGAGATTAATGACAGCAAGGTTTCGTTCAAAAATTCGTAACGTCACAATTATTCAGTGCTACGCCCCCACAAATGAAGCGACCGATGAAGACAAAACCGCGTTCTACACTCATCTTAACTCGGTTTACAGTAGTGTTCCGAGAGCCGACATCATAGTCGTTATGGGAGACCTTAATGCCCAAGTCGGTTCAGACAATTACGGACTGGAACGCGTGATGGGAAGAAATGGCGTGGGGTCACGGAATGAAAATGGTGACTTGCTTGTCGACTTTTGTAACGCGAATCGTCTTGTGATAGGTGGGACTGTATTTAAACATAAGACGTGCAACAAAATTACCTGGGTGCATCCGGATGGTCAAACCGAAAACCAAATTGATCATATCATGATTCAGCAGCGATGGAGGAAGTCTATGTGTGATGTCCGGAGTATAAGAAATGCCGATGTGGGAAGCGACCACCATTTGGTTCTGATGAGTCTCAAACTACGAACCGCTGCCGTACAAAAACCAGCGCAGGATGCAGCAAGGAGCACAAAATTCATTACTAATGCTTTAAATGACCCCAACATATGTCGAAACTATGTCACCACCCTTAACGACAGAGCCTCGTCATTAAATGGAATCCAGAATTCAACAATTGATGAGATGTGGGGTGAAATTAAAAGTGTTTTTATGGAGGCTGGATCCGAAACTGTACCCAAGCGAACGAGACGTAGAGACTCTTGGATATCCCAAGACACCTGGGATAAGATCGAACTTCGCAAATCGTTGAAAATCCAAATAAATGCCGAAGCTGATGTTCAACGAAAGGCTGACTTGCGAAGACAGTACCGCATTGCACATAAGATGGTCTACCGCTGTGTGAGACGTGACAAGAGGGTGAAGTTGGATGGACTCGCAGATAATGCGGAAAGCGCTGCCAGAAGAGGAGATATCCGGGAATTGTACCAAATAGCCAAAGATGTTATCGGGAAAAAAAGCAACACCAATCATCCTGTAATGGATGTGGATGGCACACTTTTGGTATCAATTGAGGATCAGCTTCGTAGATGGAAGGACCATTTTTGTGCCCTGCTAAATGAGGATTCAGTTGAGCAGAGTGCTGAAGTGCCCCAACTAAACGAGATGCGCAGGTCCTATAGGGGTATTGACATCGAACCCCCGTCAGAATCGGAAATTCGTACATCAATAAATCTCCTCAAAAACAACAAGGCAGCTGGACTGGACGGAATACCAGCTGAATTCCTGAAAGCCGATCCCGTAGCAGCGGCTAGTATTTTACATCCGCTGATACAAAACATTTGGGAAAACGAAAGCTATCCCAGGGACTGGAAGGATGGTGTGATTGTTAAGCTGCCAAAGAAAGGTGACTTAAAGAATTGCAACAATTGGCGTGGTATCACCGTTTTGTCCGTTTTCCCAAAACTAATGGCAACAATCATACTCGAGCGAATAAAGGATAGAATCGAGTCTACACTCAAGAGGCATCAAGCTGGCTTCCGCAGTGGTCGATCGTGTGTCGACCATATCAACACCCTGCGTATCGTCCTCGAGCAGTCGATGGAATATCAATCACCGCTTTACCTCATGTTCGTGGATTTTGAAAAGGCCTTTGATCGAGTTAACCGAGAATGTATATGGAGATCGTTGCTTGGTAGAGGAATTCCACCAAAAATTGTTGCCATTATTAAAGAGTCCTACAACAACGCGAGGTGTTTTGTTTTGCACAATGGGCAGCTATCCGACTCCTTCGTAGTGCAACAGGGTGTGAGACAAGGGGATGTTCTATCGCCAATTCTCTTCCTGCTGGCGATGGACGACGTATTGACGGCCAGTGTTGGTAGTGCTGAGCGACAGGGCATTCAATGGAGACCGTTCGAAAGGCTCAGTCATTTAGACTATGCCGATGACATATGTCTACTGGCAAATAACATCAGTGGGCTGAACGGGATGTGCCAAACACTGCAAGTGAAGGGAGAGTCGAGTGGTCTAAGAATTAACAGCAAAAAGACAAAAATAATGCTCACAGGCCGCTCCACACAGCAGCGTATTATTTTACAGGAGACGCCAGTTGAAGTAGTGGAACAATTTAACTACCTTGGCAGTATTGTTTCTGCAAACGGTGGTACGGATCTGGACGTTAAAAGTAGAATAAATAAAGCTCGTGCTGCCTTCGGTACTCTGTCCCCAATTTGGAAATCCAGTCAAATCTCCTTACGCACTAAGTTGAGATTCTTCGAATCCAATGTCAAATCCGTGCTGTTATATGCTTGTGAAACCTGGAAAGTCACGTCTACCATTTCGAAGAAATTGCAGGCTTTTGTGAATCGCTGTCTTCGCCACATCCTAAAGATTCGCTGGCCACAAATAATATCAAATGAGGAATTGTGGCGCAGGACAAGTCAAGAGCGGCTGGACGTCGACATAAGAAAGCGTAAATGGCGTTGGATTGGTCACACACTGAGGAAACCAAACGATGAAATTGCAAAGCAGTCCTTTGAATGGAATCCTCAGGGTGCACGGCGGGTTGGAAGACCAAGAACAACATGGAAATCAACTGTCTTAGCGGAAGCAGAATCCCAGAGAAAGACGTGGCCACAGCTTAAGTACCTTGCAGCAGACCGTGAAGGATGGAGACGTTTTGTTGACGCCCTATGCCCCAGCCGGGGTTACAGGACACGATGATGATGATGAATTCCAATAAAATATGAAACGACCAACTTTCTGAATTCATACAAACTTTACCAAATGACGCTATCTTATGCGAAACGATTTTTCATACATTAATTTCTCTGACAAGCAATCCTAAGAATGATTACGTATGTTAAGGTGTATAGATAGGTGTGCTCTCTGACAAAAACACTCCCAAAACATAACTGTAATGAACGAAGCCACTGGAAGACTTTTGGAAAACAGAAGGAGTTAAAAAGGACTACAAGTAAAACAAGAAAAACGACATGATTGACAATCATTTTGAAGTTTTTTGACAAGACGTTTGTGGAAATATAAATATACTTTAAACATATTCAAATGGATTTGATTAACTTATATAATGTTAAATAAATAAGAAACTATGAAACAAAAAGTATAAAATTATACTCATATTCAATGTAAATGCAGATGTACTAAATATTTATGAAACAAATAAATAATCTGTTCCTATTGCAATACATAAATATATAAACAATAAATAAAGTACTTCTAGATAAAGTTCTTCTTTTTCACTGTAAAACAATGATCTGAAGATTGAAACCAACTCATAAAAATACCTACCTATTGAAATCTACCTGATAACTTGGGAATAGATTTAAGTATTAAATACAAATTAAAGTACCATAAAACAGCACTAGTGCAACACTTTTTATTTAGTGTTCGACTTTAAACATGGATTTCCATGTATTAAATTTTGACATATTGCTAACGACTAAACTGGAGATTAAATCCGTTATTGGTATGCGGATTTTCTGAAATCGGGAGATTTTCTTTTAAGGTTAACACTAAATTTGATTATTAGTAAGGCCCTTTGACTTTATACGTCACTCAATTCTTTTGATAAAGTATCTCAAATTGGCTCATGGCTTAAAAGTTATCTAAAAGGAAGAAAACAGCGCGTGCGAATGAATGGAAATCTGAGTGAGTCCTATATGACTGCCTTGATATTGGTGTTCCACATGGTTCTGTTATGGGCCCATTTTTCTTCCTGGTGTACCTCAACTCAATTGTTAAGATGGTCGTAAGTAGTAAGTCTAAAGCTGTACTCTTTTCTCTTTTTCAACCACTTGCAGTTACACCGATAAATCACCATCACTCTTTATGTGAAAAGCCTTGTTTTCAGCTGGAGTTTATTACTGATAACAAGTATTTAGGAGTCAACATTGATAACAGGCTAACTTGCAAGCACCACATAAAACAAAAAAAAAGTTAAAAAGTTAAACAATCTTTATATCGTTCAATAAATAAATTATATTATTTAAACATAATAGTTCCAAGAAAGATGCTTCAAACAATATACTTAACGTTGGTGAAATCAAGATTAGAATACTGTAATGACTTTCCAAATTTGAACTATAACGACTCCGAAAAGCAAACAAACGGACACAATAAAGCTTACGGTCGCAGTGCAAACATACCCTTACTAGTTATAATTATAGCAACTCTCAAACGAAGGAAGCGCCATCTGCCGGATTATAGCAGATTTACCAGCTGTCAAATAAAAGCTTTTGGAAGGGAAATTATTGGGAAATTTCCCCTATGGAAAGCTCTGGAAGCAGAGACCAGAACGTTCTCCTTATTTCCAGAGTTTGGAAAAAAAGTATAAAAGGCACATGTTTGAACGGCAGCGACACAGTTTGTTTTTAATCGTGAGTGAATAAAGTTGGTTGTAATAAAAGTGAAAAGTAAAGTTTGTGAATTAATTCAGTGGTGAATAATAAATTGTTTTGTTTGTAGTAAGAAAAGTAAAGTGTTTTGTTTTGCGAAATAGATAGGTGGACGTATTGAATAAAGTAAATAAGTTTTATTAACGAACCTGAGAAAATATCACATTGGTGTTAGAAGTGGAATAAAACTTATTTTATCTGTGCACTCAGTTAATTTATTGTGTGGAAAGTGAAAAAAAAAGACAACGGGTAAATCTTTGAATGATCTAAATTTAGTGGAACTTAAGGCAGAACTGAATAAGCGAGATCTTCCTACTGCTGGAACAAAGAATGATCTTATAATTCGTCTGCAAGAAGATTTAAGAAGATGTGGAAAAAACCCGGACACGTTTATATTCGACATTGAAATGGAAGAACAGCAAGAGCAAGTAAGTACATCGGGTATGACCAATATGCTGTCTCAGCTGCTTGCCAAATTTGATAGTCAGGAAAAGAATCTTCTCGAACGTTTCGAACAACAAAGCCAAGAACAACGGAATGAACAAAAGAATCTTCTCGAACGATTTGAATAACAAGGCCAAGAGCAACGTAGTAAACCAAAGAATTTTCTCGAACGATTCGAGCAACAAAGCCAAGAACAAAAGTGTCTACTGGAAAAACAGACAAATATGCTCGAATGTAAGTTAGATGCCTTTGACAATAGAATTATTGCCCTTGACGAGCGTGTCGATAAACAATTTTCTTCTATCGATAAACAATTGTTAACTGTCGATTAACAATTGTCTAATGTCGATAAGCAATTGCCGACAGTAGAATCAAAGTTTGAAAAAGTGGAAGATAAAATCGAATCCATTACCAAGAAATTGGACAAAGTAAGGGAAATAAAGGTGACTGTCCTAGGAGAAAGGAGATGCATCCACCAACCTTCGATGGACAAACTTCTTGGTCAATCTACAAGAAGCAGTTTGAAGCAGCCGCAGCAACAAATGGCTGGGATGAGGAGGACAAATACATAGCTCTGACGCTTGCCCTCAGAGGAACTGCTGCTGAACTGCTGCAAACCATACCAGCAGATAAGAGTGGCAACTTCAGTGCTCTTGTTCAGGCCATTGACAAACGCTTTGGAGATGGCCATATGCAAGAAGTCTTCCGTGTTCAACTCAATACTAGAATCTAGAAAAGGGGAGAAACTCTGCAACAGCTTCAAGCAGACATCGAACGATTGGCACATCTGGCATATCCAGCTGCAGGAGATGAAATCATCAACCAACTCGCAACAGAAGCCTTTGTTCGTGCTGTATCTGACATCAACCTTCAACGAGCAATTCGAACTGCTGGCAAACGCACGCTTCCTGAAGCACTAGCATTCGCCCTCACAATGGAAGCAGCAGAACAGGCTTCTCAGCTAGCTCGGGAAGCGATATATATCGCCCAAAAGTGACTCCGCTGCAGTTAACTCCTACTCGGCGAAAGGGTGACGAGCGTGATTCCAGAGAAAACTACAAAGTTGGAGCGGACGGATTTCAAGTGTGCATGGATGTCAGCCATTTCAAGCCAAATGAGTTAATGGTCAAAACTGTTGGCAACAGCGTGGTAGTGGAAGGTAATCATGAACGTGAAGATGAACATGGCTACATAAGTCGTCAGTTTGTACGGAAGTACCAGCTACCAAAGCGGTATGATGCCAAAGATGTCATCTCAACGGTTTCAATGGACGGTATCCTGACAATCAAAACTCAGCAGGCGGCATTGAAGAACAACGAAAGGATAGTGCAAATGCAACAGACTGGCCCCATGAATCGGAGTGATAAGAGAAATGAAGAAGAAAGGCTGAGTGACGTTCATGAAAGAACAAGGACAAATATGAAGCCATCAAGTGGTCGGATGAAAAGCGATACGACACAAAAGCAACAAAGACAGGATTCCAAGCGGGAGACCTTGTTTGGTTTTATAACTCCCAGCGTCGGAGGGGAATGTCACTGAAACTTCAACAAAATTGGGAAGGCCCTTATACTGTTGTAACACGAGTAAACGATGGCGTCTACCGCATTCGGAGAGGATTAAGAGGCAAAATAAAAGTAGTTCACATCGACCGTTTACATCGTTGTAATGGTGAAGGAAGTGATGGATTTGCTCGGGACGATCAATCCTAAGAGGGGGGCAGTGTAATGACTTTCCAAATTTGAACTATAACGACTCCGAAAAGCAAACAAACGAACACAATAAAGCTTACGGTCGCAGTGCAAACATACCCTTACTAGTTATAATTATAGCAACTCTCAAACGAAGGAAGCGCCATCTGCCGGATTATAGCAGATTTACCAGCTGTCAAATAAAAGCTTTTGGAAGGGAAATTATTGGGAAATTTCCCCTATGGAAAGCTCTGGATGCAGAGACCAGAACGTTCTCCTTATTTCCAGAGTTTGGAAAACAAGTATAAAAGGCACATGTTTGAACGGCAGCGACACAGTTTGTTTTTAATCGTGCGTGAATAAAGTTGGTTGTAATAAAAGTGAAAAGTCAAGTTTGTGAATTAATTCAGTGGTGAATAATAAATCGTTTTGTTTGTAGTAAGAAAAGTAAAGTGTTTTGTTTTGCGAAAAAGATAGGTGGACGTATTGAATAAAGTAAATAAGTTTTATTAACGAACCTGAGAAAATATTACAATACGTATTGACATGCTGGGGGAGTGCGTATATAAGCAACCTGAAACCTATTACTACTATTACAATGCAAAAAAGGGCTCTTTGGCTAATACTGCGTCATAGAAGACAAGAACTATCATTACCCTCATTCCAATCTGCACGAATACTGCCTCCTTGCTACTTATCAATACGTACTTAACATACTTAAATCTTATATCAGACTTAAATTTAATCCCAGATGAAAAACAATCAAGCAACAAAAAATTCAACCTCAGCTTCTCATGATCTGAAGCTGAGGTTGAGACACTCTTTCAAGATCAAATTTTATAATTACAAAAAAAAGTTACATAATTACATTTAACATTCTCCACCTGCTAACCGTCTTCTTAGAGTCCTAAAGAACAGTCTAGGATTACTTGATACTGGTATTTTTACAACAAAGTGTTAATTGAATTATTTTATATGCAAACATATAAAAATCCAATTTTCTTCTCAAACATCCTGTTCAGGAATGCACTGTTAAATTAATTTTCATCCTAAATTGTTATTTTTTCATCATTAAATACATATTTTCATCATAAATTGATTATTTAATTAATTATTAAAAACTTCACCAATTTTCATTTAATTGTAAATATTTTGTAAAATTGCCAAACATAGTCGACTAATACCCTTGTTAAGAAAAGTGCAACGGAGTAGGTTATAAATTAGAATGAGTTTATTTTGACAGAATTCATAAGTTGACTTGTTACAATGTTTACATAGTTCTATGAACGTATTCAGTGATAGTTTTTCATTTACAACACCTTCCCTGAAGAACTATTCACTATTTTTCAGAAATTCAATTTTATATTTTATAAAAAAAGTTAACAATTAAGTCTAAATTGAACAAAGTAAATATTGTCTGAAAGTTATTTAACTATAATTCATTTAAATGTAATATTTTAAATATTGAAAAATATATTATGTTATAAAGTAGGTACAATGTATGTAAATATATAAATTCATTTAAAATATACGAAGTACTGAACATATTAAATTAAACCAAAACCATTTACAAAATAAATTTGTTTTGCAGCAGGTACGCCTTTCGTGAGAATATCTGCCAACATCTGGTCTGTTGGAAGGTATTGCAGCTTGACTCCTGAATGCTCTAACTTTTCTTGAATAAATTTTGCTTTGATATCAACATGTTTTGTTCTCGGCGAATAAGAGTTGTTTGAAGCAATGTGGATAGCACTCTTATTATCGCAGTTAAGTACCATTGTTTTCGGTGCATCTGGAGATAGCTCACCTTCCAGGCGTTTAAGCCAGACAGACTCTTGGATAGCAGCAACAACTGACATAACCTCAGCTTCGGTTGAAGAAAGCGCAACGGTTCGTTGACGTTTTATAGCCCATGATATAGCACCTGATTGGAATGTAAACACATAGCCAGTTGTGGATCGTCTGGAATCCATATCGCCAGCCCAGTCTGCGTCACAGTATCCAACCATATCACATGCTTCCTTCTGATAGACAATGCCTTTGTCAATCGTACCCTTCAGGTACCTCATCACACGTTTGACAGCTGACCAGTGCGCCTTCCCTGGATTTGCACCAAATCTGCTCAGTAGATTCACGGCGTAGCAGATGTCGGGGCGTGTGATTTCAGCAGCGAAGAGCAAACAGCCTATTGCCTGCATATATGGCACATCCTTCATTCGTTGTTTTTCATCATCATCTTTTGGACACATATCAGAAGACAGTTTTTGATTAAGGTCAACCGGTGTGGAGATAGGGTGGCAGTCATCCATGTTAAAGCGTCTCAAAATATCTGAAATATACTGTGATTGATCAATTTTTAAGAACGACCTACTTCGCTTGATCCTTATGCCTAAAACTGACGTGGCTTCGCCCATATCTTTCATTTTAAAGTTTTTGGATAGCTCATCTTTTAAATTATTCACCAGATCAAGTGAGTTCGAAAAAATCAGCACATCATCGACATAAATGGCGATGAATAACATCTGCTCTCCAGAATATCGAAAATATATGCACTGATCGACATCGCTGCGCCTTAAGCCCATCATTATCAGAACATGATTGAGCTTCTCATTCCACACTCTACTGGATTGCTTGAGTCCATAAAGAGATTTACGCAGCCTACATACTCGACCGGAACCATCTTCAAAACAGCTTGGCTGAGTCATATAAATATCTTCTTTTAACTCACCGTTCAAAAACGCCGTAACAGCATCCATCTGATGTACAAGAAGATCATGTCTAGCCGCTAGTGCCAACAAATAACGGATTGATGTGTACCTCACCACAGGTGCAAATGTCTCCGTATAGTCGATCCCTTTCTGCTGACTAAAACCTTTCACGACCAACCTTGCCTTCCGTCGTATGGATTTACCCTCAGTATCAAATTTAGTTTTGAACACCCATTTGGAACTAATCGCCTTCTTACCAGGCGGCAACTCAGTTAAGGTCCAGGTTTCATTTGAAATCAATGAGTCAAACTCTTCTTGCATCGCATTTCTCCACAGCTCAGCATCACAACTCGAAAGAGCTTCTTTGGGACTTGCAGGATCACTGAGAATTTGATCTGTTGGAACAAGATTGTAGTTTGGCCTTGACAAGGACTTAATCCGCTCAGAACGCCGCATCATGTCTTCATCTTCTAAGATAGTAACATCCTCATCCGGAACAAATGTTTGGTCATCAGCATCATCGTAGTCCGAACAATCACTCGCAATAGTTTCATGATTGGATGAAGCTTCATGGGGTTCAACTTTCAAGCTAGACGTTGGCAATTCTATTAAGACTTCTTCCCCTGAATTGACAACGGTGTTTTCTTCATCGTCCGAGAAGTCAACTAAGGGCGAAACAAAAGTATTAATATTGTTGTTGTCATTGGAATTTACCTTGCTATCAGACTCCATGAATATGACATCACGACTCGTTACTATTTTCTTTGTCAGAGGATTAAATAATCGATAAGCTTTCGACTCTGTACTGTACCCAAGTAGGATACACTCCACTGATTTTGCCTCTAATTTGGTCCGCTTTTCTTTTGGAACATGCGCCATAGCTGTGCAGCCAAAGATACGAAGGTATCCCAATTCTGGCTTTCGCCCTGACCAAATTTCTTCTGGTGAACAATCGTTGCTCCTACAAGGTACTCGATTCACTAAGAAGGCTGCAGTTATGGCTGCTTCTGCCCAGAACTTGTTGTCCAAACCGGAATCCAACAGCATACAACGCACTCTTTCAATTATAGTCCAGTTGATACGTTCCGCAACGCCATTCTGTTCGGGCGTATAGACAGCAGTTTTTTGGTGCAAAATACCATTCTTTTCCAAAAAACTTTGAAACACATTTCCAGTGTACTCAGTGCCATTGTCGGTACGAAGCACTTTGATTTTCTTTGAGCACTGATTTTCAACAAGGCTCTTGAACCTCACAAACTCGTCAAACACATCAGATTTGTGCTTAATGGGCACCACAAACACTTTGCGACTAAAGTCATCGACGAATGTGACCAAAAATCTAGCTCCAGAAAATGATCTTGACTTCAGCGGGCCCATGACATCAGAATGCACTAGGTCGAGAAGACTTTTTGCACGAGTTCCAGTGTCTTTAAAAGGTGCACGTGTTTGTTTACCTTTAATGCAAACAATGCATTTTTCACCATTCCCCGCAGAGAATTTGACACCCGATGAAGAATTCATAACTTTGGTTAGGTTCTGATCACAAATATGACCTAATCTACGATGCCACAAATCATATGTATTCGCCACTGATAATGCTTGTTCGTTGTGTGCTGGCACTTTCATGGGTTCACAGTTTAGACGATACAAATCATTTATATCACTTGCTGTGGCAATTAGATTGCTTTCATCATCATAGATTTTACAAATGTCATTCTCAAACACCACTTTGTTGCCATTTTTTGCCATCTGACGAACTGAAAGGAGGTTAGCACATAGTTCAGGTAGGTACTCGACATTTTTTAACACTGCATTGAACTTTTTATCTTTTAAAGATAATTTCACGTCACCAGAACACTTCACAGACATTTTGTGATTATTTGCAACGATAACTTCTTTCTTTGTGACCGGCGGCTTTTTATTGAACAACAAATTTTCTTCATTCGTCATATGAGTCGTAGCTCCCGAATCGACAAACCAGTCAGAAGAACTTTTGTTGTTGACGAAGAGAGAAGCAAATAATACTTTATCTCTCCTATTCTTGTCGTTGTTGCTGTTTGATTTCTTGTTTCTATTTGGGCAGCTTTTGGCAAAGTGACCGACCTGCTTACACGTATGACAACGATATCTGGCTGTACTTGCTTTCTTTTTTGTATAAAGTGCACTATCAGCACTTTTATTATCAAACTTTACGTCTTAAAGAAGCAAATTCTTCACGACGTCCACGGTAAGCTCCTTTTTGGAATTTTCCACTGCCAAAACCAGTGCCCGAAAGTCATCAGGCAGCCCGGCAAGCATCAGAGATGCTGTTAATTCGTCGTCAATATTTAAGCCAGCGTTTTGGACTTTCAGTGATGTAAGAACCATCGTATTGATATACTCCTGCATTGATTTGCAGTCGCTTAACTTGAGTTGTACCAATTGCTTTAGCAATTCAACTCTTCTCGTTAACCCACTGTCATCATACGCTGAAACCAGAGCCTCCCATGCGTCTTTTGCCACAGTAGATGTTGCGATATGTGCAAAGTTACTTGGCTCAACCATTAAGGTTATTTCAGCAAGTGCACGCTCATTCAATTCCAATTTTTTGTCGCTCAGATCTGCAGATAATCCTTTTTCGATTATCTTCCAGCAGTGCCTTATAACCAGGTATGACTTCGCATGTCGCTTCCATACGTCAAAGTTCTCGCGACCACGCAGCTTCTCGAATGTAAATGTGATCGATGATGAAGCCATTTCTTACCTTTCAGGATATAAATCGGCAAAATACTATGGAATCGTGTACAATTTTTTACAAAAAATTACTTTGTTTTAAAAAACAACTTTTAAATTTTCTAATTGTACATTTATTTATTTAAAATTTTAATTGAATCTAATTTAAATCGTGACTTTAAAGGCCCATAACCTGTTAAGAAAAGTGCAACGGAGTAGGTTATAAATTAGAATGAGTTTATTTTGACAGAATTCATAAGTTGACTTGTTACAATGTTTACATAGTTCTATGAACGTATTCAGTGATAGTTTTTCATTTACAACAACCCTATGTGTTATTGACTTTAATTTTGTTGTTGATTTGTTTTTCCCACTTTGCTAATCTTTTAATCCTCTGAGCCGCTATTCATATGCACTTGTTGATGATTTGTTTTTTGGAAGATTAGCATCGTACGATGGTGCAATGTATTATTTGGTCTCTTTTACAAGCAACCATCATCGAGGTAACATCAAATACAGTCCGCTTATTAAAAAATCGAATTTGTCTTGGTCCAATAATATTTTATTGAGTACAGTACCTACTTATAAAGTTGAAAGTTTGTATTTCATTTTGTTTGCTTTTGGAAATATTATTGCTGATCACATCCTAAATTAAAAATATACTAGCGAGAAATTTTTAAACTATTAAACCAAAATTTTAAAAATTATTTAAAACTTGTAAGCCTTTTGTAATTTAATCATTGTAATATCCATATTATAGTCCAGTGAACGAAGGAAAAACAAATGCAATAAATCATGCTTTCTGGGTTATTATTTAATGTGGTAGGGTTATTCCCCAGGTATAACATACTTACTTAAAGTCCCCAGCCCAGGGCTGCGAGCTATAGCCAGGAGGGAGGGTTAAAGGTCTCCTTTTGTAATTTTTCGGGAATATTTTGAACACTAAGCATTTGAACGGAAAAGTGTACACTTCAAAATGAAAGAATAATAAATTTCCTACAAAAAAGGTTTTATTGATATTTTGGGTAGGAGCAAGGTTAAGAAAGAAACGGGGAGTAGAAAACTAAAAAAATTGAAAAACAATGTTATCGTCTTACAACATCAATGGTTTTTGATCCAAAAATAACCGGAAAAGTACGTAGGTATATATTGAATCACGGTCATTTCAGTGACGTCATGAAAGCAAGTTGAATTGTACAGAAGCTTGTTGTGTTTAAAATGTCCTCATTTATTTTTTTTGATACAGTGTTTATTTTTATATGAGAAACACTTTTTCTTAAAGATAGAAGTATACAGAATACTTCCAAGTTACAGGCCAAAACTTTACGAAAGCATTTTTGGACATATCCTAAGAATAAAATTCTTTAGAAGGGGAGGTGTATTTCCCCCTCCTTTCTATAAAGAGGGACAAATTCCCTAAACATTGACTGAAAATAGAAAAATTGATATTTAAAAACAACGGGAATACTTACAATATTGTACTACATCTTTTTTAAAAGCTTAAAACAGATTCTTTTATTATATAGTCGAATCAAGCTAACAATTTTTGAAAAATTCGTTTGAAAGCTCAAAATTAATAAGAAAAATGAAAAATTATTTGAAGTAACTTTTCATTTTTTATTTTACACTATAAACTAGTAAATTGTCTTTTATCATTCAATCTTGCTGTTAGCCTTGAGTCGAATGCTGAAAACCAGACGGTTGTAGGGTTTCTAGTTTTTGAGAAAATTGAAAATAATGAAAACTCCTTTTTTTTAATAATTTTTGTTGAGTAATTGTTATTAGTGTTTCCGAAAAAAAGTAGTTTTCATAATTTTCAATTTTCTCAAAAACTAGAAACCCTACAACCGTCTGGTTTTCAGCATTCGATTCAAGGCTAACAGCCAAATTGAATGATTAAACACAATTTACTACTTTATAGCGTAAACTAAAAAATGAAAAATCATTTAAAACATTTTTCATTGTTTTTTTACCAATTTTGATTTTTCAAACGAATTTTTCAAAAATTATTAACTTGATTTGACTATACAGGGTGTCCCGGACCTGAGTGGAAGTATTTTCGGGTGTGGTTCTCGGGGTTATTCTAAGAAAAAATTGTATGGGGGAAAAGTTGTATCTCCCCTCCCTGAGACAGGGCGGCAGTTTCTGAAATATTGACTTTAAATGCCAAAAAAAAAACATTAAAAACCAACGAAAACACATCTAATAATGTGCTATAGTTTTTACTAATCCCATTGTATATCCAATCTATAGTATTCTCATGAAACACGATTTTGTAGGTAGACATTTGGTCGATAGGTTCGCTGTGATCGCCTTACCGAGATCCCTTAACAAAAATTAGTATTACATTTGGACGCATAGATGGCCACGAGCTTTTTTTCTTCATGAGAATACTATAGAATTTATATACAATGCTAATACTCCATTCTTGCATTCGGTTTTTAAATCAAGTTGTTTAAGCAAATAGTTTTTCTTCAAAGTCAATATTTAAAAAGAAAAATGTGATTTTTTTTCTATAGTCTATATTTTTCAAAATTTTACGTAATTAAGTGCTGTTTTTCTTTTTGTGTTCAATATTCAATGCTCTCATTACTTTTTTAGTCCATTACCGAAAACCAAATGCAAAAATCTTTCTTAGTTTTTGAGAAATTAAGAAAAAATAAAAGGTACTTTTCCCAAATAACCCCGAAAAAATGAGTTTATTCATGAATTATCCATAAATATGGATTAATTTAACCCTTTTTTCGGGCTTTTCTGTAGTCCAGTCAAATTAGTATTTTATATCTACAAAAAATACTGCGTCGAATTTTTTGTTTGTTTTTTAAAGAGTACCTATTGGAGAGTGTAAATCCAAAAAGTTCGAACAAAAAGCGCCCATGCGTTGTCCGCCATTTTGAAAAAGACTTTGGAAAGCGTGAACTCGATTTTCTCGGCTCCAATCATATATAGAGCTGTATTTCTTTTTAGGTTTGTACGTGAAATATCTTGTTCAACTTTTGTTGAGAAAAAAATTTGAAACCTCTTTCCAAAAAAAAGTTATCGACGAAAAACTGTCAAGATGTTAAAGTAAAAAATGGTTTTTAACGTTTATCTCGCATCATGTTCATCTGATCGAAAAAATACTTAAGTTGTTTTTTATAGATCACTTTATTTCCAACATTTTGGTATATTTAATTTTTATGTGTGACAAAAACTGTAGGAATTATAACCTGTCAAAATGGCCAATATCCTGCGAAAATTAAAAAAAAAGAAATTTAGAAATTTACTCACGTTTGAAAATTTTCAAATTTGATTATGTTCATTACGAAATTTAAAGAAACAGTTCAAACTCTTTTCCACACCACGACCGAGGTAGAGTTACGGCGCATTTTTTTTTTAATTTGGTGTCCCCAGGGCCCTGTTCCATAAAAGAGCTAATACTATTAGTTGAAAGTACAAGTTTCAAAAACTACAAGGTAAGACCACTAAAAGTTCCTGTTTCATACTGAGAGTGACCTTCCCAATACTATTAGTGATATTAACCAACTGAAAAGTACAGAAGTCCTTTTCTGCTGCTTGATAATGAAACGCAATTTTACCATAGACTAATAGTATTAGTTTGTACTTTATTATGAAATAGGGCCCAGTAGGTATAATCCACGATTCAATCGTTTTCGTTTCTATATCAGCCTATCGATAGCTCAATGTGGCATAGTTTTTTCATTCGTTCTCCTTTTTTTTTGGGCTAGGCGTGTGAAAATCAGTGATCATATTAACGTTGTTAGTACTGCTGGGATCGCCATTGGTATTTTCTTTAATGTTTTCAGGTGAGGAAAAGTCTTCACATGCGTCTTCATCTTCCAGTAAATTTTGCAAGGAAGGAACATTCTCGCATGTTTTTCCACTGCAGTAGAAACATATTAAGGAACAATTCAGACCAGATTTCCGACAGCTACAAGCTCGACCACACTGGCCCTTGCATTTGCAGGATATAGTTTGCAATATGCTTTGTGGAGCTGGATCTTGAGTGGTTGTAACTGGCTCTAATCCTCTCGGAGTTCTTTTCCAACCCCATTTTAGTGGGTCATGGTTAACATCGATCCAAGTCTGTACTTGATGGTAGGTACGGAATGTGTGTTGCCGAGCAGCTGCTGCACTAGGAGGCAATGAAGATAGATTAAACTTAGTTTTTTGACGTTTGACGCGAGAATGTTCCTTCCTTGCAAAATTTACTGGAAGATGAAGACGCATGTGAAGACTTTTCCTCACCTGAAAACATTAAAGAACCTACCAATGACGATCCCAGCAGTACTAACAACGTTAATATGATCACTGATTTTCACACGCCTAGCCCAAAAAAAAAAGGAGAACGAATGAAAAAACTATGCCACATTGAGCTATCGATAGGCTGATATAGAAACGAAAACGATTGAATCGTGGATTATACCTCCTGGGCCCTATTTCATAATAAAGTACAAACTAATACTATTAGTCTATGGTAAAATTGCATTTCATTATCAAGCAGCAGAAAAGGACTTCTGTACTTTTCAGTTGGTTAATATCACTAATAGTATTGGGAAGGTCACTCTCAGTATGAAACAGGAACTTTTAGTGGTCTTACCTTGTAGTTTTTGAAACTTGTACTTTCAACTAATAGTATTAGCTCTTTTATGGAACAGGGCCCTGGGGACACCAAATTAAAAAAAAAATGCGCCGGAACTCTACCTCGGTCGTGGTGTGGAAAAGAGTTTGAACTGTTTCTTTAAATTTCGTAATGAACATACATAATCAAATTTGAAAATTTTCAAACGTGAAAAAATTTCTAAATTTCTTTTTTATTTTCGCAGGATATTGGCCATTTTGATAGGTTATATTTCCTACAGTTTTTGTCACACATAAAAATTAAATATACCAAAATGTAGGAAATAAAGTGATCTATAAAAAAACAACCTAACATGAGGCGAGATAAACGTTAAAAACCATTTTTTACTTCAAATTCTCGACAGTTTTTCGTCGATAACTTTTTTTTGGAAAGAGGTTTAAAATTTTTTTCTCAACAAAAGTTAAAGAAGACATTTTAACGTACAAACCTAAACAAAAAATACAGCTCTATATATGATAGGAGCCGAGAAAATAGAGTTCACGCTTTCCAAAGTCTTTTTCAAAATGGCGGACAACGCATGGGCGCTTTTTGTTCGAACTTTTTGGATTTACACTCTCCAATAGGTACTCTTTAAGAAACAAACAAAAAATTCGACGCAGTATTTTTTGTAGATAATTCGAATTAATTAATTTAATTTTACTGGACTACTGGCAAAAGTTTCTTTTGTTTTTGTAACGAACGTTTTAGGGCTTATTGGCCTAGACATCCCACCATCTACCTTCGACAGTGATCTGCCCAATTCATTCCCTTCCACTGCCGCGTACGTAACAAAAAAAAAGCTATATAAGAACACACGGCCAATAATTTTCAGCCTACCACCCCTTCTACGACCCTTATGACCTTAAATCACAGGAACCCTAAGGCCAGTCCGGGCCGGCCAGGTGACAGGATGCCGAAGTCCCTCAGCAAAGGCATGCTAGCTTAGCTCGTTCTAGCTCGTCGGACGGGGGGGTTCTTCCGTGGACTTCGACGGCGTTACGTTTTTCTCATGCCTAGTATAGAAAGATGTTAGTTGTATTGTATTGTATTGTAATGTAATTTGTTTTTATTTTCAACTTAGATACATACATTTGATACATTTTCTTTCAGCTTGTTTTAATTTTATGTCAAAAATTCAAACCTACGACAATGACCTTAAGGGTCGTCTGTCGGGTAGTTTTAATTAGTAACGTTAGAAATTTATATATATATTTTGTAACTTAAAACAATTTTATATTCCAATGTAAGTTTAATAGTTTTTAAATACAAAGATATATTTTTAAAAATCAAAATAGAAGATACAAAGTGGATACAAAATAACTGGCCAATATTTTGCACATGTATGTAAAAAAAAAGTACTAATTGAATTCCTCGATGAGTTGCTTTCTGTACGAAATAGCAACTGTTATGAATTTTATTAGTTTTTCCCAATCACCCATGTTTTCACCATTCAAAGTTCCTATAATTTCTTCTTCAGTTAAACTAGTTTTTCCGAAATAAGTGGCTCTGAACTCTCTTAGTACGGGGCATCTGCCTAAAAAGTGTTGGATATCTTCGTCCTCCCTCAAATTGCAAAGACTGCACATCGATGATTCAGAGCGGGTAAATCTGCTTCCATTTAGGTGAATAAGATCACATCTTGCCTTGAAAATCCACGTCACTTTACCAGCATCAAAATCGCAATTGAAATATTTCTGACCATTTGAATAGTCCAGGAGTCTATAGATGCGTGTGCTGCTTTCATTTGCTCTATTTATGCAGCTTTGATGACCTTCATGTCTAAGACAGTTCAAGAGGTTAAGGCATTTAAAGGTCCATTCTTCTTTTGAACAAGCTCTTTCATCCCAATGTAAACCATGTCTGGAGCCAATCTCATTAAGCTCTTTCACCCAGAATTGTTTTCTTTGTAGAAGAATTTTAGATAGTTGATGTGGTAACCTTTCTTCACTATAGTCAAAGATAGTTTTTTTGGACATATCTTAGGTGTAGTTCTAGAGTGTAGAAATGACCATCTTCAGCACCGGTTTCTAAATTCAAAGCATAGTTTGGCGTACTTGCTGGCAGTTTTAAAATTTTCTTTATGAAATAGCGCTGAAGCTTATCTACCTCATCAAAAAATCCGAAGCCCCAAACTTGTGCACCATATGTTTGTATAGATCTACAGACTGCTTGAAATAGTTTCCACTTCGATTTCAACATTATATGTTTTCTTGCTAAGAAACATTGCCAAGTGGCGTTTATGCTATTTTTCGCAGCATTGTTCCTAATTTCGAGATGTTGCCTGAATGTCATCTTAGGCGTTAAAAGGACTCCCAGATATTTGTAGCTTGCAGTTATTCGTATCTGTACTCCTTTGAATTTCCAATTTTCCTGGTTAGATAACCTACCTCCATTTCGAAACACCATCATCTCTGATTTCGCCATATTCACCTCCAAACTCCATTTTTCACAGTATTTTTCGAGCTGACTTATCATTTGTTGCATAACACCGATGTCCTCTGCCAGGATAACCATATCATCAGCATATAGTAGCAACCTTATGTTTAAGTTTTCTATTTGGAGACCTCCTTTCAGAAAATCATGCAAATCGTTTACATAGAGTGCAAAAAGAAGTGGTGATAGAAGGCATCCTTGTTTGACACCGTAAAGGGTCTCAAAATATTCCGACATCTCTTTACCTGTCCATACCGCAGAAACTGTGTTGGCATAAATGGTCTGAATTAACCGAACAAATTTAGTTGATATTCCAATTGAGTGTAGTTTATAGATTAACAAGCTTCGAGATATTTTATCAAATGCAGCCTTCAGATCCACAAAAAATGCATAAACTTTCTTTTTCTCCTCAAGCTTAATATGCACTATTGACGCCAAGTTATAAATATTGTCCACGGTAGAATATTTCTTCCTAAATCCAGCTTGGAACTCTGTTAAGATGTTGTTGCTCTCCACCCAAGTATAAAGTCTCTCGTTGAGAATTCCCATCATTGTTTTCGCTATACAATTCATGAACGAGATACCACGGTAGTTGTTTGGCTGGGTTATGTCTCCTTTCTTAAAAATTGGGAATATTATTGATTTGTTAAAGGATTCTTCTATCGTACATTCGTTGTACATGTGAGTGAATGTTCGTGCTAATTGGTTTAAAAATTCATCTGTGGCATTTATTAGGAATTCATAGGGAATCCTATCTTCGCCAGGTGCTTTATTCAATTTAACATTTGAAAGCATAGTTTTTATTTCGTTTGCAGATATTGGTTTGTCCAAATCTCGATTTTCGATTAGGTTAGGTGCGTAATAGATATGATTTAAATTTTGGCTAGGATTAAGCAGATTGTGGAAATATATATGGAATTCTGTAGCAGATATCTGGGAATAGATCTGATGTTCTTTATTTCTAATCTCTTTAGCTATATTCCACCAATCTTTGCTGTCTTTCACCATATTCAGCTGGATATCAATTTGTTGGTAGTAAACGGTTTTGCTTCTTTTACAAATTGCCTTGAAATTACGTTGCGCTCTTAAATAGTTCAGTTTAGCTTCCTCTCTTTGAGTTTTTCGGTAAATGTTTAAAAGTTTAAATGTTTTTTTTCTCGCTGATTCACAATCATAGTTGTACCATTTTTTGTTTGCTTTAAAAGGTTTGGAGTTGTAATTTTGTCCAACTGCTGACCGCTTGATGATATCTGTAAGATCATCCAGTTCGATTAAAACTTTAACTGCTTCTAAATTGAAAAGGTTGGTATTCATATTTGCTTGATATTCCATCTTTTTTGTCTCTTTCCATTTAAGCTTAGGCAGAAGCCTATTTTCGTGTGACTCAATGTCGACCGTACTTAAATTGATAGTTAGTTTTATTGGCATATGATCTGACCATATTACTTCCTCTACCTCAAACCTTTGGACATAGCTTAGCAATTCATGAGATACTGCACATAGATCATTAACCGATTCTCCCATGCTGCCAATAAATGTCAGATTTCCTTCTTCATCACCTGTTGTTCTTCCGTTTAAAATGAGAAGACCATTATCATTGCAGAATTCAACGAACTCTCTTCCTTTTGCATTTATGGTCTTGTCTTTAGAGCGTCGGTTTTCCATTCCAGCGTTGAAAACTAAAAAGTCCTCTTCCAATATTTGTTGCAGCTCACCTACTCTTATATTCATATCTCCGATTACTATAGGGTTAAGGACCTCGTTTTCTATTAGGGAAGACTTAAGAATATTTACATCATTTTGCCAATTTGCACCTCTCAAGTATACCGGAAGAATAGAAACTACGCCACTACGTGTTAATAATTTAATGATGTCTATACCACCAGAGTTAATATATTCATGAGTAACACCTTGCTTTACTAAATTCTTGCTGACACCATACACACATCCACCAATTGCCCTCCCAAATCTACTGTTTCGTGTTGCAGATTTCCAGTACGTATCAAAATCTATAAAATATTTTTTGTATTGCTCTATTTTATCTTCAGTTAAATGAGTTTCTATAAGAATAAAAACATCGTGTGATAAAACATACTTAAAAAATTGTGCAAATAGGTTTTTATTTTCGAGCCCATGCACATTGTACGACATAATTTTAAAGTTTCTTATTTCTATGTTTTGGTTTATTTCAATTTTATTTTTTCTTAGTATTAAGTTTCCATCTGCTGCGCTTCCCAAAAATGAGTCTAGTTTTTTTGAGGGGAACTTACAAGAAGCTCGAAATAGTTAAGGTTAATGTTATCTACCTCTCCATTATATAGAGATTGAATAACGTTTTCACCTTTAAATGCTCCACACGTTAGCTCATTTTGCTTATTCCATGCAAACCATTTCACGCCAATTTTCATCCTGTCATTAACGACATTTATTTTATGTTTTTGACTCTTTGATAAAATATTCCTTCTTATCGCCAACATTGCTTTTTTGTGCATCTGTTTCTTTGAATTGAGATCTCTCTCCAGGCTTATTGATGTACCAGCCAAATTCTTAGTGAACTTGAAAACCTCATCAACAGTTTCGTTCGACTCAAATTCAGCAACCACCGTCATCTTTCCATTTTGTTCGAAGACTTTTTTGGTCGACCTCACCTTTACTGTCGAAGGTAGTTTCATTACGTCTTCACATACTTTTGTAATTGCTTCCTTTACAGAGTCTTGTACCTCTATGCCTTTAAAAACTATATTTTTGTTTTTTATTTGGTCTTCAAGCCAGTTTATCGTTTGTCTGTCCTTTTCTTTATCGAGCCATAATTGTTTAATTTGGTCTTTTAAATCTTGATTCTCCATTGATATTTCATCAAGCCGGCATGACAAATTGCTCACTTGAGATACTAAGCCTTCCAAATCAGTTTTTGTGGGTAAGTTTTGAAGTTTTGTGTCAAGCAGTGATCCGATTTGAGTTTGCAACGTGTTCATAAGATACTCTACCGATATGTCGCCAACCAAATTAATTTCGCCTGGAGGGGTTTTGCCACATTTTCTCTTTGCACTATTCTGAGGGGTGCCATTAGATACGCCCTGTACTGTATCGTTAGTTGATGTTCGTGGCATACTTTTAGGCGTTTAAATTTAAGCTTTTCCAACTATAATCTTATATAACTTTTCCTTAAGATATGCAATAAAAAGATGCAATATTTACTTACAAGAGCTTTGCTTTTTCTGTCAGCCGCCAAAAGAGACACTTGTAAGAAGAAAAAAAAAAAAAAAGAAATTTCTTTACTGGGGCAGATCACTCAAACACAAAATCAATTTCCAGCCAAACTATTGAAAAAAACAACTGCACTCGAAGAACTGAACTATTTCTTTATATGCGCTTTCGATTAGTAACACTTTCACTTCTATTGATTCACTCCAAACTATTTATTTCTTTCCTGAAGTTTATCTGCTTACAAAACGAATCTAGCCACAACCAAGGTTACCAGCCTCCTCTTATCCATGTTTTGAAAGAGGCCCGAAAATGTTACATCCAGTTCAAATGACACTAAAAAGCTTTGAGGAGAGCATTTGCTGTAGTTTGCTCTCAGAGCTATCCCACCCTCACATGCCATATTTTGCCTAATGCATGCGACCTTGACTAACACATCGCTCATCTTATTAGTGCTTGCCCCGAATGTAAAGGTACACTCCTGTAGTTTACCCTATCATGCACCTGTTACCATCACTGTTTTCTTGTTTCAACCTTTCCATTAGCCACTTCTACCAAAAAAAAAATCTATTCCCGAAACATGGTTATCGAGACCTGTCCAACGACGAGCTTATTTCCTTTCGATTCAGAGAACCAAATAAAACCATAAACGCAAAGTTTCAATTACATCTAACAGAGTTAATTTTTATTTTAAATACAAAAAAAAAAAATTAACAATTTCATATGAAATAATTAACCTCGCTTAATCCTAACTAATCCTTAATTTCTATAAATCCTTTCCTTTTCTCCTTTATTTCCTTTTTTTTTTTTACATATTAAAAAACTGATAATGAAATTTTTGTATTCTTAATATAAATGGCATACAAAATAAAATGAACTAAGAAGATCAGAGAAGAGAAAAAAAAAAACGACACCATTGAAGTCTAAATGGACCCTTATCTATAAAAATTTTCCTTTCACTTCTTCTTAAATCAAACTCTAAATGATCTTCGTTTTTTTCAATTCTAATAGGTATTTACTTTTTTTTATTTAGACCAAATTCAGTATTAAAATGTAAAACTATTCAAAAGAATACCGGTTCTCTGTACAACTGAAACATTTCTTTCATATGACTGATTGAATGTCAACTTTAAGAAATTGCGGTAGGATCTCTTACCGCCTCTCAAAAACTATATGAACAACGCGAGCTTAACTGAACTCCAATATTTCTCGGTCCCGTGATGATTTAGGCTCTGAATAATTGGGTGATGGGGCAAAAAACTGAGATGTCATCACACGGTGACGTAGAAAAAAAAAACGATCAGACGACGAGTGACTTCAACCAAGAATTGATGGGAACACGACACTGATGGCGAATGAAACAGGAGGGGCTTTCTGGCGAATCAAGGGGCATAACATAGGAGCTTTATTACCCCCTTTTTTTTTTTTAAGGTATAGGTACGAATTTAATTTTTTGCCACGTTTCGCTAATAGCCAGGCCCACCGAAACCGAGCTATGTTCTACCGAACGTCAAACCAAAAAATGAGAGAGAGTCAAGCCGACACAGGGTTTTTATAATAGGCGGTTGGTTTTCCGCTGGTTTACCCATACTACGGCATTTTGCCAAAATCATGGAGGAAGGATCACATCCGGCTATCTCGTTTTCGGGGGAGTTCAAGACCCTAGCTTCATAAAATTTGTTTTAAAAATCGCATTGATTTTTTTCAGAATTAGTGTGAAGAAAAATTTACATTCTGGTCAAAATCCGAGAAAACCCAACAACCGGATATGTTCCCTACAATAAAAATTTGCCAATGTTGTTTTAGTATCATTCTCATGCGTTTTTCGTGATGTCTTACTATATACTCTCTTGTCTATCTATTCTTCCTCCTACTTATCCTTCGTTGGTGAAATTTTGCACAGTAGAGTCGATATTAAATTGACGAGTTTCCCATATTTTTTCTAAATTTCTCAAAACCTAAGAAAGATTTTTAAATTTAGTTTTCGGTAGTGGACTAAAAAATATTGAGAGCATTGAATATTGAACACAAAAACAGCACTTAATTACGTAAAATTTTGAAAAATATAATTTTGATTTTGAAATTTAATTTATCAAAAACTATTCGCTTAAACAACTTGATTTAAAACTCGAATGCAAGAATGGAGTATTGGCTTTCAAAGTCAATGTTTCAGAAACTGCCCCCCCTGCCTCAGGGAGGGGAGATACAACTTTCCCCCAATACAATTTTTTTCTTAGAATAATCCCAAGAACCACACCCTAAAAAACTTTCACTTGGGTCCGGGAAACGCTGTATAATAAAAGAATCTGTTTTAAGAGGCCTCCGGACAAAAGTTCGAACTCAGATTCGAAGATTTTTATCTTCGAATAAAAAAAAACCAAAATAAAAACCCACCCCTTAAGTACATGTTTGAGTGTTCGAGTGATACGCATAGGACACATAAGGAAACAGAAAAAAGGTATTCCCGCAAAGCGCACACAGCCAGCTTACTTACAAGAAAAAACAGTGCAAAAACCAAACTGTACGATTTTAATTTTTTTCATTATTTCATTTTGGGTATAAGGAAGGATAGGGAGTAAAGCGTTTGTAAATGTATTCGTTTGTTGGAAAGGGATATTACCTCCCAGCTAACATTTTTGTGAACGTTCATTGAACATTCAGTGGAAATGAAGAATAACACAGAACACTCACTTCAGTGAATCAAATGTGAATATCCCATCACTTTCACCTCATACGCGGGGAAGGGGATTTGTGCTGATTTTTTTTCATAGTAAAAAAATATCGAGATTCTTATTTCCTTTACATAATAGGCGTTTTTCTTTTTTAGCTCCGAGAATAGCATTGAGTTGTCAAAAAAAGATCTGTGTTTCTTTTTTAGCTCCGAGCACTCGGAGCACTCAACTTGTGTTTGTTTTTTGAATCAGAGCTAGCTCGGAGTACGCTCCATGAGCTCAGAATAAAAAGACCGAGCGAATGGAGCAAAGAGCTGAGCGCAGTCAACTTCACTCTTTTTTACACTCATTTCAAGTGGCCGCGTTCGACACATCAATTTCAGTTCACAATTTGGAAATTTTTCGAGTTTTTGATTGGCCAGCTGTCTGAAGAAAATTAAATCATTACTTAATTTTGGTGAGTTGAACGCATCGCAATCGTATGACAGTTCAGAGCTCAGATTTGTATCAAAATTATATCGGAGAGCTCTGATCATACTCTGCTCAGAGCTAACTCCGATAGCTCGAGCTCTACTCCATGCTCTGCTCAGAGCTAAAAAAGAAAAATGCCTAGTATGAATAAAAGTGAACGCGCACAAGCGATCCTCGAAAGAGGTATGTACATATATCTTGGGTGCGTCCATTTTTATTTACATAAACTGAATGTCCCTTTCATTTTGTTTTGAAAAGCCATAACGGGACCTAGTCGCGCCAAAACTGAAACAAAAGTTATGCAAAGAATAAATTCGTCACTTTCATTCAATTTTGCGTATTGTTAATGTACGGACGGAACTATTTATATCCATTGTGGCAGTAAAAAAAATTAAAAAAAAAAGATAAATTGAATAAATTAACAAATAAATATACAAAGTGATAAAAATAAAGTGACATCTCATTTGTTTGTTGTTTGTTTCATTCGATAAATCTAGGGAAATCAAACTGTTTATGCAGATAATTTTACCATTTTAAAATTGCATTTTGTATAACCACACTGGAACAATATTTACATTCAGTTCTATGGTATACATTCGGATTATTAAAGAATCATTATAATGAATTAAATATGATTCAATTTATATTCACTTAACTGAATGAGGAAAACCCAATTTATATTCATATTAATGAATCAAATCTGTCTCATTTAAATGATTCAAAAAAGATTTATGAATTGTTCAGTGAAATGAATATATAAGCGTCCTATTTACATTCACTAAAGTGAAGAATTACTGTATTATTAATGAAACATAAAAACGATTCGAATTCAAAGTAATGCTACCCAGTAAATTTGATCCAAACCGGTTTATAAATGAGTTCATAAATGAGGGTTTCTTTCACTTCTGTGAATTATTTATAAATCATTTCTGAAGGGAAATGTTTGCTGGGCTATATGTGATTTTTTGCTCTGGTGTGGTGGTGCGAGGAGCGCTATTTGTGAAGTTTTGTCTGTCTTATTTTTGTCTCTTTTGGGAATAAAGTTCTGATAAATGTAGATAGTATTTGTATCTTCATTTCAATAAAGCCGAATGTTGAAATTCAGCTTTATTTCGCTTCTTTACTAAAGTGAAATAACGCCGAGTTTAAGAGTTCGGCCTTATTTCGCTGTGGCAAAGTGAAAGAAAGCCGAATGTTAACAGAGAAATAAGGCCGAACCAAACAAACTCAAAACTCGATTTTATTTCAAATTTTCATTAAATCGAGATTCTATAAATGAAATAGAAACTTTGCATACACCCAACCTCGCACACACCCCAAATCTTATAGCAAGCCCAAGAAGGGGGTTGCATACCTCACTTTGTATTCGTGAATTTTAAAATTTCCCAAACGAAATACAGGAGAGGATTTGTTAAATTTTAGAATTCGCGAATAAACAGTGAGGTATATATGCAACCCCCCTGCTTGGGCTCATTATAGGATTTGGGGTGGGTGAGAGGTTGGTTTTTGTGAAGTTTCTTTTGCATTTACAGAATCTGGATTTAAAAAACTATATGCAGATGAACTTTTAAATTTTTTAACTAATCAAATATGTAAGTCCTTTTGAAAAGTGAAATACCGCCGAATCGGCCTTATTTCCCTTTTCAAAGCGAAATAAGGCCGAACGGTAAAATTCGGCGTCAAAAGAATCGATCATGTCGTTTTCGAAATATTTGACTATCCAAAAAAAAATTTCAAACATTTTTTTAAAAATCCAAAAAATATTTTTTCAAAAATGTTGGTACACAAAACTATTTATATTTTTTGGAAGCTTGTGTATAAAAAATATGATTGAAATCAGTCGAACCGTTTCAAAAATTTAAAAAATGGTTCCTTGGAAGGTACCATTAATAACCATTTTTGAAAAATGGTTTTCCACCGAAAAGAAGCCTTTACTAAAATAAATTTATTGAATTTTTTTTAAGAAAAGTTGTCATGCTGTTTTTAAGAAAAATACGATTATGTAAAATTGCTAAAAAATTTTATGGTAGGTACCGTTATTTTTGGTTCTAAAAAAAAATTAAAAAAACAAAAAAACGTGTGGGCATAATCACCAAAAACCACTAAGTTGTACCTAGTTTGAAGAAAATCGATCGAGCCGCTAAGGCTGTAGACGAACAGACAGACAGACAGAATTGTGCCACCCACTTTTTTGGTGTTCTCTATCATCTTAATATCATGTTTGATTGTTATCTCAAATTTTTTTTTTGTACGAATCCAAAATTTGACTTATAGTACCTATATCGCAAGTAAAAAGCAATTTGAAATCCTCGAAACCACCAAAAACCAAAATTCTTATGTCATTACTAGAAGATCGAGATTACATTATATGAATGTATATATGCAAGAGTACACAAGCAAGCGCACAAAAAATGATAAATGAAATGAGAGCAAAAAATGGCAAAAAAAACAGCCGCCACCAAGTCTACTATTGCTTCAGAGCAGTCATATATTCTCCACATCCACCTCCAAACGTGAAAACAGATAAATCCTCCAAAGAACACATTTTTCCTTCAAACCTACCTTTACATATATTTTGTGGTACGAAAATTAAAAACGAAAATTCTTGCCAAGATCGACAAGAATGAAATAAATATATCTGAAGTGTACACACACAAGCAAAATTTAAATTAGAGCAAACAATGAAGACAAAAAAACTACCACCACTGCTTTACAACCTTCATTAATTGCAAAATAAAACAGACGAAATACCCAAAAACCAACAACAAAAACAGGGACACTTGCGATAGTGGTATAATGTTGCATATGTGCCGAGATTCAGCTATTTCAGCGAGCGAGATGAGATGACTCGCCATAAGGGGGGTTTACATAGACCAACATGCTCGACAACATGGCTCGATGGAAAAAATAACTGTACACCCAACTTTGCGTTTACATGGATACTGATGTTGTCGAGCATCATTATTTTTCGTTTTTCGGACCAAACACACGCAGTATGGCTTGCAAGATTTTGCTTATAAACTTCACTTTCTATTCCCCAAACCTCTGCTAAAGTATCTTAAAATCCGAAAAACTGTCTCCAGTGCCGAGATTCAGCTATTTCAGCGAGTGAAATGAGATGACTCGCCTTACTCACCGACTCATCTCACTTCACTCGCAAAAGTGATTCAGCTATTTTAGTGAAATGAGTAAGTTCGAATTTAGTTTCGAACATGAGACAAAGAATAAATATCTTTATTAATAGAGTATCTCTTGTTTCAATTGATGTGAGTTTTCAACCTTGAGAAATAAATAGTTTAATAGTGTCGATAGTGAATTCAATATAATTTTATTCAATATACATATATGTGCATATGATAATAAAATAAGATTTAAGAATCAATAAAAGGGTAGTTGTTTTTATCTACGTGGTTGTTTTTTATTTCGTTTCCTATGCATGAATATTAATTCTTGAGAAAAGCACACATACCTATCCAAAACTGGAAATTTACCAACACATACACCAAGTCACTGCGGAAATATCTGGCGAGTTATCTGAAATTTCATTTCACTCGCTCACTCACTCACTTTTGCTAGCTGAATCGGTTTTGGACGAAAAGTGACTCATCTCACTCACTCCCTGCTGTTTCGAATTAGCTGAATCTCGGCACAGAACTCATTACATGCTTCTGTTGCCATTTTTTCCCGCCACCGTGGCTAAATAATGTAAAAACAAATACCGATGTTGTCGAGCACCTGTTTACACAAGTTGGCTGGTTGGACGAGCCAGCAAGTTTTCAAAAAATTTTGAAATCCGTCGAGCATGTTGGTCCAGCAGTTGTTTTCACGTTTAAATGATCGAGCATGGCTCGACAACTCCCATGCTGTCGAGCATGTTGGTCCATGTAAACCCCCCTATACTCGCCGACTCATCTCACTTCACTCGCAAAAGTGATTCAGCTATTTAAGTGAAATGAGTAAGTTCGAATTTAGTTTCGAACATGAGACAAAGAAAAAATATAAAAGAGCTAAATTCTAACTCCTTGTCACACTCGTTAAACGAAGTGAAACAACAAATACAACAATGTAAACATTGGAATCTTTAATAATGGAGTTTGGAGTATCTTTTGTTTCAATTATTTTTTTTGCCATAACTAAAGTTTAATGTGAGTTTCACCCTTGAGAAATAAAAAGTTTAAAAGTGTTGAAAGTGAATAGAATATAAATTTATTTAATATATATATATGTGCATTAGGGTGGTCCTTAAATTGGACATTGTCTTGGATAGCCCTCATTCGATTCAAAACATTGAAAAACAATTTCCCTAATTTTTTCAGATTTTTATTTCACCCCCCTGGTCTCCCTTTTTTCACTTCAAGGTACTAATAATGGGGTTAGGGTGATTCTTATAACACGCAAAAAAAAGTCAGAACTTATAGATTAGACGAACAAAAAATCGTACTAGAGGGGGGGTCTATTTCCCCCCTATCAGGCGAGAGGGGTAATTTTCTAAAAATTTGACCCAAAATAGAAAAAAAAAATATTAAAAAACAACGGGACCACTTACAATGGTATGCTATGGCTTTTTTTAAAGCCATGAATCCAGTTTCTAATATATTTTTTAAATCAAGTTTTTATTGTAAATAGTTTTTGAAAAAATAATTTTCAAAATTTAAAAATAAAAACATAAATAATAGTTTTTTACGTTTGAAAATTATTTTCTTTCAGAAACTATTTACAACAAAAACTTTAATTTAGAAACATATAAGAGACTGGATTCATGACTTTAAAAAAAGATATAGCATGCCATTGTAAGTGGTCCCGTTGTTTGGGTCAAATTTTTAGAAAATTTCACCTCCCGCCTGAACGGACATAGACCCCCCTTCCAGTACGATTTTTTTGTCTGAATCTTATCTATAAGTTCTGACTTTTTTTTGCGTGTTATAGGAATCATCCTAACTCCATTATTTGTAAACTTGAAGTGAAAAAAGGGAGCCAGGGGGGTGAAATAAAAATTTGAAAAAATTAAGAAATTTTTTTTTCTCTATTTAGAGTCATTTGATGCCTATCCAAGTTGGAATTTCAAAAAAACCCAATATAAGGACCATCCTAATGTGCATATGATAATAAAATAAAATTAAAGAATGAATAAAAGGGTAGTTGTTTTTATCTAGGTTGTTGTTTTTTATTTCGTTTCCTATCCATGGATAGGAATTCTTGAGAAAAGCACATATACCTATTCGAAACTAGAAATTTACCAACACATACACCAAGTCACTGCGGAAGTATCTGGCGAGTAATCTGACATTTCATTTCACTCGCTCACTCACTCCTTTTTGCTTACTGACTTCGACGAAAAGTGACTCATCTCACTCACTCCCTGCGGCTTCGAATTAGCTGAATCTCGGCACGTTCGTGTTAAATTCGAAATCCAACATGACGTTCATTTTCGAAGAAAAGCCATCATGTGGCAAATAGATGTTCTAAAAATTCGAAATATTTGAAAATAACGACTTTTTGTTGGAAAAGAGACCTTTATCAAAAAGGCAATTTCTAACAAAATTTAAGTTTTTGCGCTAATTTTCATTATTTCATTATGAGAAAGTTTCAAAATATTTGAATCATTTCTTGTTACTTAAAAACACAATTGAAAAATAGAAAATTTGTCCATTTCCAAAAGCAAATATTTCAAAAAATAAGGATGAAACTCAAAAATGTTTTTCAGACATATTGAAGCCCTAATCATTAACGTTTCAATGATATATTGACTATATATGTACACCTCTTCTATTTCAAAATCCTTGGGAACCCATTTGGCAGTCTTACGTGATTTTTACAAAGCCTCTCCCTGGATCTTTGAAATAAAACAAAATCAAAATCCAAAATCAAAAATTTAGGTCCACCCATTTTGAACCCAAAATATTATTCTTTCATTATGCAATTTAAATTTTGGCAATATATGGTTCCGTGGCTGATATCCTTGGGAATCCATTAGGCCAATTTTCCATATTTCTCAAAAATTCGTCTTCGTCCGGAGGCCTCTTAAGCTTTTAAAAAAGATGTAGCACAATATTGTAAGTATTTCTGTTGTTTTTAAATAGCTATTTTTCTATTTTCAGTCAATGTTTATTGACCCCCCTTATAGAGAGGAGGGGGAAATACACATCCCCTTCTTAAGAATGTATTTCTTAGGATATGTCCAAAAATGCTTTCCTAAAGTATTGGCCTGTAACTTGGAATTATTCTGTGTACTTCTTACCTTTGAAGAAACAGTGTTTCTAATATAAAAATAAACACTGTCTCAAAAAATAAATAAATAAGGACATTTTAAACACAACCAGCTTCTGTACACTTCAACTTGCTCTCATGACGTCACTGAAATGACCATTGCCGAGATTCAGCTAATTCGAAGCCGCAGGGAGTGAGTGAGATGAGTCACTTTTCGTCGAAAATCGATTCAGTTAGCAAAAGGGAGTGAGTGAGCGAGTGAAATGAAATGTCAGATTACTCGCCAGATATTTCCGCAGTGACTTGGTGTATGTGTTGGTAAATTTCCAGTTTTGGATAGGTATGTGTGCTTTTCACAAGAACTCCTATTCATGGATAGGAAACGAAATAAAAAACAACAACGTAGATAAAAACAACTACCCTTTTATTGATTCTTTGATTTTATTTTATTATCATATGCACATACACTCCCGTTCAATTGAATAGGTTCAAAACTTTCGAGTGCGATTGACCGTTATAACTCCGAACTGTGTGGAATAAATGAATTTTTGAAAATGGCATTAGAGAAAGCATCCAATTGAGGAGAGAATAAGAAAACACACAATAGCAAACTTACCATCATTACAAGTTTTATTATCATTTCTTTAAATTTATATTGAAATCGTAGCACTTTTTTCGTTGATTTGAATAGGTGCACCGTCTTTATTATCAATTTTGCTTTGAACTAGTAGAAGGTCAGACCTTTTAAAGCTATTTTTGGGCCTTATATCATGGTTTCTTGGATAAGACACAAACAAATTGAGAACAAACGTAGAATGGGTGGAGGAAAAGCTCTTTTCGCGGCTTAGTACGCGCAAATTTATTGTTTTCATGATAAATGGCTAACGGGGCATCAAATTTCGGAAAAACTTACAGAATCTATTCTTTGATCTATAATTATCTAAAAAATAAACAAAAAGATGGTGTCGATATAAAAGGATGCAAATAACCTGTTATCCCGCAAGTGATAGGCGAAAAAGTCTGAGGGTTGCGTCTAATCCGTCGCTTTAAATGGCTAAAAAGAGGGAAGAAGCTAGGTTCAGTGCCAGTATTTCAGCAGTCGAGAGTATTATTAAAAGTTCTGCATACCGAAAAAGAAGAAAATTAAATGAAACCACACCTAAACGAAGTTAGCAAAAACAAAAAAAAAAAACCGAATGCAGTTTTGTAAGCTTCATAAGACTTGAAAGAATAAGTGGCGTAAAGTCGTTTTTTTCAAATGAAAAAGGGACTAATTTACAATTTAAGTTGGGTCTTGTGTGTAAATGGAAATTCACACACAAGTGCAGTGCATGCTGCGCATTATACATCGATTTATATTGAATAATTTTGAATGAACAACAACAACTTGTGTGTGCTACCACCAAGTTTATAGGTTGGAGTTATAGCTATTTCACGAGAGCCACCTTGATCATCAGACTCCTTTAGTGGTGCTTAGTCTGGTTATGCTCGTATTAATTGAAAAACTCTTTGCCGTCATATGGGAGCGAACCATGAACCTTGCGATTCAGAGGCCGATGCACTACACACCGCGCCACTGAAGCCACATGGTAAGCTCTATCCCAATGCAGGTTTCGTTGTTTATCAATTGCAACAGCGACTAGCATTTTTATTAACACACACAAGCTTTTTATTGTTCAGTCGGTTTCTTTCTTTTTTCCCCATGCACCGATTCGTATGCCAACAATTCGTTGGTCATACAAGGGGGGGGATGAGTTGAAAGAGTTGACACTGGTCAAGAATTAATTTACAATTTAAGTTGGGTCTTGTGTGTAAATGGAAATTCACACACAAGTGCAGTGCATGCTGCGCATTATACATCAATTTATATTGAATAATTTTGAATGAACAACAACAACTTAAATTGTAAATTAATTCTTGACCAGTGTCAACTCTTTCAACTCATCCCCCCCCCCCCTTGTATGACCAACGAATTGTTGGCATACGAATCGGTGCATGGGGAAAAAAGAAAGAAACCGACTGAACAATAACAAGCTTGTGTGTGTTAATAAAAATGCTAGTCGCTGTTGCAATTGATAAACAACGAAACCTGCATTGGGATAGAGCTTACCATGTGGCTTCAGTGGCGCGGTGTGTAGTGCATCGGCCTCTGAATCGCAAGGTTCATGGTTCGCTCCCATATGACGGCAAAGAGTTTTTCAATTAATACGAGCATAACCAGACTAAGCACCACTAAAGGAGTCTGATGATCCAGGTGGCTCTCGTGAAATAGCTATAACTCCAGCCTATAAACTTGGTGGTAGCACACACAAGTTGTTGTTGTTCATTCAAAATTATTCAATAAAAGGGGTTAAATTCAACGGAATTGATGGATTCAAATTGTATTACCATGACTGAGCGTTTTTGTATGACTAAACCATAGTCATACTAATAGTTCAAAAATGTGGGGTTAAATTTCTTTTTCTTGAATTCTCAAATTGTAAATTCTTTGAACTAAGCGATGGTTTATTTTAATTTTTTCTTCTTTTTTGGTATGAAGAACTTTATATTACACTTTCGACTGTAGAAATACTCGCACTAAACCTAGCTTGTTCCCTTATTCAAGCCATTTAAACCGACAAATAAGATCCAACCCTCAGAATTTTTCGTCTATAGCTTGTGGAGACAGCAGTTTCTTTACATTCTTTTCATATCGACACCATCTTTTTGCTTACTTCTCTGATAAAATATAGATAAAAGAATGGATTCTGTAAGTTTTTTTTCCGAAATTTGATGTCCCGTTAGCCATTTATCATGAAAACAATAAATTTGCGCATACTCAACCGCGAAAAGAGCTTTTCCTCCACCCATTCTACGTTTGTTCTCAATTTGTTTTTGTCTTATCAAAGAAACCATGATATAAACCCCAAAAATTGCTTTAAAAGGTCTGACCTTCAACTAGTTCAAAGCAAAAGTGATTATAAAAACGGTGCACCTATTCAAATAAACGAAAAAAAGTACTACGATTTCAATATGAATTTAAAGAAATGATAATAAAACGTGTTATGATGGTAAGTTTGATATTGTGTGTTTTCTTATTCTCTCCTCAATTGGATGCTTTCTCTAATGCCATTTTCAAAAATTCATTTATTAAACATAGTTCGGAATTATAACGGTAAATCGCACTCGAAAATTTTAAACCTATTCAATTGAACGGGAGTGTATATACATTAAATAAATTTATATTCTATTCACTTTCGACACTTTTAAACTTTTTATTTCTCAAGGGTAAAACTCACATTAAACTTTAATTATGACAAACAAAAATAATTGAAACAAAAGATACCTACTCCAAACTCCATTATTAAAGATTCCAATGTTTACATTGTTGTTTTTGTTATTTCATTTCGTTTTGGGTAACGAGTTAGACAAGGAGGTAGAATTTAGCTCTTTTATATTTATTCTTTGTCTCATGTTCGAAACTTAATTTGAACTTACTCATTTCACTTAAATAGCTGAATCATTTTTGCGAGTGAAGTGAGATGAGTCGGCGAGTAAGGCGAGTCATCTCATCTCACTCGCTGAAATAGCTGAAACTCGGCACATGAATCAATATATACGTATTTTTCCGGTTATTTCCGGGGGATATTGATCAAAAACCATTGATGTTATAAGACGATAACATTGATATTCAATTTTTTTAATTGTCTACTCCGTATCTTTCTTAACCTTGTAGCGCAGTCAGTTTGTGTTCAAAAAGGCTCTTTGCGAGCAAATTGTGGGCCACGGGAGATATGGCACCCTTTAAATATTTCCTACTTAATTAATTATTTTTAAAACAAAAATATCAGAATATCATCAAGTTTAACTGTAGCTCTCAATTGATGCTGTTAAAACTATAGTAGCTTTTTTAACTTTAAAACCACAACCGAAAGTAAAATAATAGTGACTATATTTAAGTCAATTTTTGTTTGTGCATAGCATAACAAAGCGCAGCAACGGAATTATTTGGCACCAGGTGCTCGCTTTAACGAAAAAAAGAAGAGTGATGGCGTGTTAATTTGTTTTTAATTATTGCAATCTGTAAGCATACTTGTTTTGTCTGAGTAATTTGAAAAAAATAGTGGTAATATCAAAAGGGAAATATGTCACCCCTTAAGTATAGTACAAATTGCAATGGTGCCATTTCACCCACTACTACATTTTGGTAATTTTTCATTGACTTTCTAGGACCGTTTTTTGTATTACATTTGAGCCAAAAAGTGCATTATTTCACTTTTCACATTGCATTTGACATAAAACTGCATTGAGTGTGGCAAGAATCCATACAAAAAGTTAAGTTCCATATCACCCTCTAGCAGGTGCCATATCACCCGCCATTTTTGCAAAAGTCTTTTGTTTAAGGTATTTTTATTTCTTTAAGAAATATGTGTTTTTATAAAAGCTTTCGCAATCAACCTATTTCTTTTGTTTTAAAATTAACTACAGAACACATATATAAAAGTTTAAAATAAAAACCATTTTTACTTTGTGAGTTATAAAGAAAACTGAAAATTGGTGCCGTATCACCCGACCTTACCCTAATTTTCATTTTTCTCTCCTCTATGTTTTTTGGGGGTGCTGAATCCGAATCTGAGGTTTGCCAACAAAATTTCGTGACGCAACATGGAAAAAAACGCAAAAAATTATGCAAAAATGCATTTCTTGAGAGTTTTTCACTAATGCTCGAAAACTTCCAACTATTCGAAAATTACATCAAGGTACCATTGAAAGTATACACAATTTCCAATAAATCCCTATTTAATGTTTTTTCTGCGACAACCCGACAACCCATTTGGACTCAAGCGCTAGTCGAAAATTGACTTGTTCTTACTGTTTTCGAAAATCCACTCGAAAGTTCTAAGAAATTACTTTGTATGGCAAAATTTGATTTTTTTCGGTAACATGACCCAAGATATACTTTTCTGATGCACTGAGTTCTTGCCTTGGAATTGCTCTAGCACGTAACGTTTTTGAGATATTCAAATATAAGAATTTAAAAAATGCATTTCTTATGCAAATTTTCAGTTATATTTTGTTCTCGAGGTAATTTTTTCAAAAAAATGTTTATAGTCATTCTGAAGTATGAACATTTTACTTAAAAATTCTTTTTGAATCTTTCAAACACCTCCATTCGTCTTCGAGAAATCGTTGATATTCGTCTTACTACCTAATTCGAAAAATCCAGTCAATTTGTGCTCAAAAGGGCATTGCATTTGCATTTTTTCTACATCTTTAGATTCGAATATCTCAAAAACATCACGCGATAGAGCCATTTCAGAGCCAGATTCGAACTCAACGCCTCAAAGACCATCAGAAAAGTATATCTTTGTTCATGTTACAGAAAGAATTCATATTTTGTCTTACAAAGTAATTTCTTAGAGCTTTCGAGTGGATTTTCGAAAACATTAAGAACACGTCAGTTTTCGACAAGCGCTTGAGCCCAAATGGGTTGTCGCAGAAAAAAACCTTGAATGAGGATTTATTGGAAATTGTGTATGCTTTCAATGGTACTTTGATGTAATTCTTGAATAGTTGGTAGTTTTCGAGCCATTAGTGAAAAACTCCCAAAAAATGCATTTTTGCAAAATATTTTGCATATTTTTCCATGTTGTGTCAAGAAATTTTGTTGGCAAACCTCAGATTCGGATTCAGCACCCCCGAAAACATAAAGGAGCGAACAAATCAAAACTACCCCACAATTTGCATGGTAAAAATATCTACAATATGACATAACTATTGCTCCTTCCGAAAATATCAATTAGACCTTTTCTGTAGGAAATTTATTATTCTTTCATTTTGTAATGTACACTTTTCCGCTCAAACGCTTAGTTTTCAAAATATTCCCGAAAAATTACAAACAAAATTCCTTGAACCCCCTCTCCTGGCTATAGCTCGCGGCCCTGGGCTGGGAACTTTTAGTATGTTATACCTGGGGGTCACCCCTACCACATCAAATAATAACCCAGAGAGCTTGATGTATTGCATTTATTTTATAATTTTGAGTCTTCGTTGGCTGGACTAATATTAAAAAATAAAATAAAAAATAGTAAAAAATAGGTGCAGGGAACTAAGTCCCCGGGAACCAAGTCCACCGAGGGACTTAGTTCCCATTTAATGGGAACTAAGTCCACTTCAGCAAAGTGAACTTAGTTCTCATAGAAGGTGGGAACTAAATTCCTCAAAAACTGAGTGGTTTTACTTCCCTTTAAATGTGAATTAAGTTCCCACCTACAAGTAAAAATATCAATTTTATTAATAAAACAGAAATACTTTTCACAATATTGTTGGATATGTTATATAGGATAAATTCAAAGTTTCTTTAAATCCCGATTTTCTAAATGCAAAAGAAACTTTGCATACACCCAGCCTCACACATACCCCAAATCCTATAGTGAGCCCAAGCAGGGGGGTTGCAGGGGGGCAGCATGCCCCCCATACATACCTCACTGTTTATTCACCGTAATGCTTTGTCTTACCACAATGCAGTGCTAGCACGGCGAATAAACAGTGAAGTATGTATGGGGGGCATGCTGCCCCCCTGCAACCCCCCTGCTTGGGCTCATTATATGATTTGGGGTAGGTGCGAGGCTGGGTGTATGCAAAGGCTTTCACGCAATTTTGAATGTTTGTAATTTTTATCGTTGAAAGTTAGTTCCCTCTTCATATTTCAAAATGTGTACTTAGTTCTCATAAAGAAGTGGACTACTTTCTCACCTTACCTGGGAACTAGGTCCACTTCGTTAAAGTGGATTTAGTTCCCATTAAATGAGAACTAAGTCCCTCGGTGGACTTGGTTCCCGGGGACTTAGTTCCCTGCACCTAAAAAATATCCCTCCAAAAAGGATAGGGAGTATGGTGACGTGACGAGAGATATTCGATGCAACTATTTTTACTTGCGATAAAGGTACTTTAGGGCAAGTTTTGGATTCGTGCAAAAAAAAAATTTCCAGATAACAATCAGACATGACATTACGATGATAGAGAACACGAAAAAAGTGGGTGGCAAAATTCTGTCTGTCTGTATGTACCTCAACCTACAGCCTAAACCACTGAAGCGATTTTCTTCAAATTTTGAACTTAAGGTTTTTTTGTAACTCTCCAGAGGGGAAATTGAAATTTTTTTTTAGCTCAAAAAATAACGGTACTTGCCATACAACCGTTAAGGAAAAGCTTATTTATCTCAAGAACGGCTCCAACGATTTTGATAAAAAAAAATCAATGTATTATTGTAGATATGATGTACCTTTTAGTAAGAAAAAAAATCACCAAAAACATTTATTAACGGTACCTGCCATATAACGGTTTTTTTTATTTTTGATTTTCTCATTAACCGCTCATCCGATTTCAATGAGATTTTTTGCACAAAAGCTATGTTGGAATATACATAATACTGCATACCAAAATTTTTGAAAAAAATAAATTTTGGATTTTTAAAAAAAGGTTCAAATTTTTTTTTGAAAGTTCAATATTTCAAAAACGGGTTGATGAATTGTTTTGAAATTTCAGTTTTAAATGTATATTAATATAAACTCAAAATTGGCATACCAATTTTTTTTTTTTAAATGTTACAAAAATTTTATATATAAAAAATTAATTTTTAAGAAAACGGCTCCAAGGATTTTAAATTTTTTGTTTGCATATATTCATATTTTTTCAAGTAATCAAATGGCATACTTTTTTTTGAGCTCTAAGTTATTTATCAGACTGTTTATACAATTAAAAGAACGATTTAAATGCTTTTTATACTTTTTCTATAATTACTTTAATATTTTTTAAAGTTCTTAAGCCCCACACAACTTGAACATAAGAGCAAGTACGTGCGATCCAGTCGTGCATTTTATTATTAATGGCTCAGAGATGGAGTGTGGCGTTGGGTAAGGAATCACTTCTGAGTCTTTGAATATCTCTACACTCTATGTCTTTTCGGCTACCCACATTTGCTAAGGTATTTCAAGCTGAATTATTGGCAATAAAGGAAACGTGAAAAATACTCAAACAAAACCCAAACTAGAATCGTAGTAGAGCTGTCCTGAGCTCAGGCTGAGTATTTGCCTCAAGGTTATCCTAAACTGGTTTCCAGGTCACCGTGGTATTGAGGAAAATAAACGGGTGAACCAACCGGCCACACAAGGATTGGAAAGAGTCAAGATTCCCCTTGAATTTGTGAATGGCAATATATTCTTAATTTTTCGTACTGAATCCAATTGGGTTTGGAACAGTTTAACTAACTGCAGGTTTTCTAGGAAGATTTGGCCTACCTATAATAAATCCTGAGCAAATGATCAGTTTTGCAGACCCAGAGAAGACATAGCCAGGGTAGTTGCAACATGAAATGGACAGTGGCGAAAAGTAAAACATGGAAATGTGTTTAGAATAGAGGTTCTAATACACACTGTCGCAGAGGGGGGGACTTATAGGAAAAGGAAACAGTCATATATATTATTATTTGTTCCGGGTGTAGACTCAACAAAGCTGAATGAGTCTCTTAAGATCCGCCCCGCTTACCCGCAAGCATACCTCATTACAAAACCATATCCCACAACCATTTATTTTAATTTCAAGGAATATGCCCGGTTTCATGAGCAGACGCTGACCTTCAGTGAAAACTGAAAAAGTCATTTCAGCTGGAGTGAGCAGACGAAGGCCCACTAGAATGTCGCATGAAGAAATGTTACTGGATGACTCGCCTTAGGAATCGTTTTATTTTTAAACCAACCAGCAAATTTCAAGCAATAACTGTTGTGGAACTCAATGCGTGAAAGATGATCCTCAGGAGCGTATATACATATAAGTTTCTTAACTCTAATTCACTTTCATCCACAGGTCAAACGATTTATGGTATCAAAACGGCGTAGTTCAACGCTAATTGGGTCGAGTTTGCTCGTAGCCTCCATTTTCTACCTACCTTCTACGTACATATGTCTACTTTTCGTAATTCTAGTGTGTACTATCCCATACAAGCGAGCTGCAAAAGGTGTTACAGGAACGCATCATACCCGTACTTTACTAACATCATAGGCTAGTTCTGCATGAGCTGGTCGTTAAGATATATGACAGAACAAAGGCTATTCACCCATATGTAGATTTTTCACAATTATTTTTGACATCCATACCACTTCCTTGTATCTCAAAAGTCTGTCAACTTCCCATTTTTAGAAATAGATTTTTTAATTGATTTTGCATTTTACCCTTACTTACCCTGTTAAGAGTTTATTTTAATTTATAAGATTCCCTTTTTACTAAGCGTCTACATAAAATTTTTCATCAGGATCTTTTTTATATAAGAACTTACCAAATATCAACGCTCCACAATAAAAAGAAAAATTATAGAATGCAAAAAAAACATGCAATGTCCTTGTAACATATTCATTTCTGTTTAACAGATTTTACCGTATCTTATTTTACCAATTTGTATATCCAAGGCTGTAACATTTATTGATATTATTATTTATTTTTTTAATCAACAAATTTTCAGGCCCATTATCATGCAACCAGAATCATTCAAATCATCCTTCTCCTCATTTTTCCACTGAGAAGCTGTTCAGTTAATGGTCAAATATCGCATCATACAGAATATGAAATTGCTACCGGACGTCGCAGTGGTGGTGGTGGTGTTGGAGGCGGTGTAGCTAGTGGTGGTACTAACAACGATAGCCACGAAGATGAAAGTATAAGCAATCAACCGAATGGAATGCATACAAACGGCGAGATACTTGGGCCTAAATCATTTCCTTTGAGTGCACAGGAGCCAAGTTGTGAAGAACTGCGAGCTATGTGGATGTAAGTATTTTAAGCTCTTATTCATTTACAAATCAAATTTGCAAATCATGGAATCGGTTTACCATTGGGGTGGCGGCGCATGGCGCGACTGGTGCTGTCAATATTTGATATGTTTACGGCCTTGTGTCAAATTGATATATAATTTTCATTAAATTAGTTTAAATTTACCTTTTAGACCACTCAAGTGACACACACTTGAATAAGGAAACTATTATTATATTTGTAGTTTTTTGAAATAACTGATTTAAATAAATGTGTTTCCTAAAATGTCTCCCACTTTTCTGAAAAAATAAACATGAAGTGAGTAACAGTTTTGTTGCAAAGAAGTATATGAACTGAGAAGTCATATGAGAGGAGTATAGTTTCAAAACTCACCTATTCCAGTTTTTTTTTCAAAAATGAGTTAAGTATGAGAAAATGTTCTTTAAAAGGTCCTTCATCTACGTAATAAGGTATAATATATAAACACTAATTATTTACTTAACTTTTTTGTTCTTGAAAAGTGGTGATTTTTTCAGAACCAGATTCAGATTCCACTCAGTCGTTCAATTCAAAACTAATCTATTCCCTTACAAATCAAATTCTGCACCAAAAATCTTCTTTTTCTTTAAGGTTTTTATTTTTTCAAAACTCCTCTATTCCTATACTCTTCTGAATCAAAAGTCATCTATTCCCATACAAATCAAATCAATTGCAATCGTAACTTACAAAACTATTCTTTTCCAAATTAAATTGACTTTTTTATAATTTTTAGGCTTACCAAATATGTTCAAAAACCTAAGGAATGGATGAAGGTCATCCTTAAAATATATTTAAGCGTTTATCAGCGTACTCTAAAAGTACTTGGGAGTGCTAGGACGCCATATGGCCCTAGGCTCAATGATAGGAAAATCCCTGTGCACACCTCCACGCAGCGTTACCTTCGGGACTCTTTAGAGTCATTTTGACTCCTTTTAAACGCTGGGACTCCAGGACTCCTCTTTTTAAAAATGATTGAAATTTGACTCCTTTTACAATTTTAGGACTCTTTTTCATAAACGCACAAAGATTTATAGAATTCCATGATATTAATGAGTTCAATATCGCTTGAAGCTCAATTCAAACCTTTATTTACATTAGACAGTTTCAAAAAAATTGTTTCATTCAAACAGGTTCAAAAGTTTCAGTTGAGCGAAAAAAGAAGTCTGTGAAAATTTGAGCTTTATTCATGTTTAGACATGCCTCATCGCAGGTTTAGGGTATTCACACGATTTGTATTGGAAAAAAGCACCTGTGGCCATTGCACCATCTTACGAAATTGTAATTACAAATTTGTTGTTCACAAAAGTGCTAAAATTCAAAATTCTTCAAGACAAATTTTTTAGTTGTAATATAACCAGCGAAAAATTGTAAAATGGTTCAGAATTTTATTCATTTTGTGAAATATTTCTACTAGTTATACAAAAAGAATAACTAAGCAATGGGTTCCTTTCCGACATTTAAGGGCTCAATTCGATGGTAGTTCTGCCAAAATTTCAAAAACAAAGATTCATTAAACAGCATCAATTTCGTTTACCTAAACTTCCTTTCATATGTCTTAAATGTTTTGATTAAATAAAATAAAAATTTCAGAGCGATTCATCTCAAATTATACATCTTCTTTCGTCAATAAAAGATGTTCTCTCATTACATACGGCATTCGGCTCACAGCGCTATTCATAGCGGATGAAGAAAAACATACTATCACAGATACTATAGTTACATAGATATCGATATATTACTGCTTTTTTATCGTGGGACGTAGAGCTAAGTCCCAGTAATTTCAATTTTGTGTGAGCCTTAGACTTTATATGATGTTAAAAAAGATAAATTTAGGTACATGTATAGACATAAATACAAAACGTCATATACAAGTCATCAGCAGTTCGATCAACGGACTCGATTTTTGAGGAAGAAGAAAAAGAGCTTGAAAACACAAAATATTGAAAAAATGGCCATTTTTATTTGTACTGGATGCGATATCTAGATAACACTAGTTTCTGTGATACTATTGAAAGAAATACTCTTAGAACATATTACAAAATTATTTGTTTTCAAATAATCTCGCATTTTATTTTCAATGATAACAAGCTTTCAATTCTTAAATATTATATTCAAAGGCAAGTAATTAAAATACAAAAAGATTTTAACTATCATTCGTTAATATCTGAATATCCCAACTTTACCCTTCATGGAGTAAAAGTTATTGAAGAATAAAAATTACTAGAAATAAAAGCCCAAGAGAGTCGTTTTAAAATAAATTTTATAAATTTAATGACATTGAAAGTTTTGGTTTGAAGTGGGCAGTTTAAATAACCAATTGGAACTTTTTAAAAAAAAAATTAGGTATTTAAAAAAAAAATTATATTATTATTAAGATTTTAAAATTGGCCATAGCAGCCCTTGCACAGAAATAATTTTTTTATAAATTAACTCTAATTAAAAAAAAAACTTATAAACCACCTAAAAGTTGAAGTGTGCATTTCAATGCTTCCTGCACTTAATCTATTAGATTTAGATTATAACCAACTAGAAGACTGGATTCCTGATTCAATTTCAATTCAAAAATATAGGAACGATGTTCCTTAGGTAAGTGCTTTGTTAAGGCCACTTTACACGATAATAGAAGTCATATGACCTGTCATTATATTTTCTGTATGATTTCTCAAATGAGCTGTCATTTTAAGTCAAGTCAAACGGTTTTACTTTTTTTATGTTTACACGTTTTTACTTCGCATTTGATTTTCTCTATGGCTATCTGTCAAGTCCAAAATAAAAGAAAAAAAAAGTCATAAACAAATAAATTTTTTAAGTGCAAAATTACTTTTTTGCAATTATCCATTGTTATTTTCATTCAAAATTTTATTTTTTTGTAAGAATATTTTTTTTTCAATACTCTGAACTCACTTTTTTCCATCAAAACAACAAATCCCATTTGATTTCTCAAATGGAAATAGCTGCTGTTCTAATGTCAGAAAAGTCATATGCTTTTTGCTTTTGAGAAGTCATATGAGATCTATGAGTGCGCTCAGACGATTTGGTATGTTTTTCTGACAGGTCATATGAGAAGTCATATGACTTCTATTATCGTGTAAAGTGGCCTTAACAAAGCACTTACCTAAGGAACATCGTTCCTATATTTTTGAATTGAAATTGAATCAGGAATCCAGTCAGTCAGAAGATGGAAGTTTTTTCAAGTTTGAGTTGTTTTTCTCTGAAATACAAATATTTATTTATTGTTTTGTTTAATTATTAATTGTTTACGTTGAATTAAAACGGTGATAAATTTTGATGTTTTTCTTGAAGCTTTGATGGGACTCCTTTTTTCAGCCAGGACTCCTTTTTTTGACTCCTTCCGAAAATTTTCAGAGGTAACCCTGCCTCCACGTGGTAGAGGGCGGGTAACGGTAGCGTGCAGGGGGACCGAATGGATGCCGGGATAAGCAGAAAACCCAGCAATACTGGTCAGGGCACAAACTTGTCGTTGGGATGGTTAAAAGCCCCCTTAAGAGGCCTTCATCCATAATTTTGCAAAAAACGAGAAATGGGGCACTTTTCAACAGAAGTTGTGAAGTCCATACAATACTTTTGGGAAAAAACTAAAGTGTTTATGAAAGAATGACATTTAAACTATAGAAACGTCGAAACGTTTTTTATCTTTTTTTACTTTTTTCTCATTTTATTTTAATATTTCGGTAACCTTTTGCGGAAAGTTTCACTAAACTGCTCAGCTTCAACAAAGATTCTGAGAAACTGAAGTGGAAAATACATATTATATTTACGTGATATTATAGTTAATGAACAGAACTAGATAAACGTTTAGGTAGATTTTTAGGTATGGGCTCTATTTCTGAAAAATCAACTCTTGAAAAACATCCAAATTGCCAATTTACTAATGCATTTTTGAATGCGTAATTATATGAAAAAAAAACAACATAACTTTCCCCAAATGAAAAATATGTTTTCTTAAATTGTTTCAATATAAAAAAAATGTCTAAAATTAATTTATTATTGCAAAATATCAAATTTTAAAAAAGTCTTTATTTTCGAGCAAAAGTCGTTAATTTATTTAAGAGGCCTCCACCCATAATTTTGCAAAAAACGAGAAATGGGGCACTTTTCAACAGAAGTTGCGAAGTCCATACAATACTTTTGGGAAAAAACTAAAGAGTTTATGAAAGAATGACATTTAAACTATAGAAACGTCGAAAGGTTTTTTATTTTTTTTACTTTTTTCTCATTTTATTTTAATATTTCGGTAACCTTTTTCGGAAAGTTTCACTAAACTGCTCAGCTTCAACAAAGATTCTGAGAAACTGAAGTGGAAAATACATATTATTTTTACGTGATATTATAGTTAATGAACAGAACTAGATAAACGTTTAGGTAGATTTTTAGGTTTGGGCTCTATTTTTGAATAATCAACTCTTGAAAAACATCCAAATTGCCAATTTTCTAATGCATTTTTGAATGCGTAGTTATATGAAAAAAACAACGTAACTTTCCCCAAATGAAAAATATGTTTTCTTAAATTGTTTCAATATAAAAAAATGTCTAAAATTAATTTATTATTGCAAAATATTAAATTTTTAAAAAGTCTTTATTTTCGAACAAAAGTCGTTAATTTAGTTTACTGGCGGTTTTTAGTTCACCTATCGGCTACAAGATGGTTTTTTCGAAGATTGGAAAATAGACAAAAAAAAAGTATGACAAATTTGAAATGCCAGTGGATGTTGTTTGTGTGTAAGAGTCGTTCAGATAAGATGTGGTGTAGATAGATATATATGGGAGCAGAACCACGGTGACGATGGTGGATGGCATTTGCAGGGTAAGCGCAAGTGTATCTAGTTTTGTTGTTGGTTTTTGGGTGCATTCGATCTCTTTTTTCCTGTGAATGAATTTTGTGAATGTGTTAGTTGTTTACATTCTATTGTATGTATCTATATGATGGGATGTTTCGGAATGGTTTTTTCTTTGAAGGATTTCTCTGTTTTTGCGTTTCAGGGTGGGAAATGTATTTTTTTTTTGCTGTGATTGCAATGGTAGACTTGGTGGCGGTTTATTCTTTTGTCATCTTTCGCTGTCAATATGCCTGCTTTCTTTTGAGCTCGTGCTTATGACCTTGCAGGAACATTTGCTTCGTTCGTTTCGATCTTGTAATAATGGCAAGAGTTTTCGCTTTCTTCAGTTCCGATGATTTTTATGCCACGTAGGAAAATATGTAAAGTAATGAGGAAAAGTTTGTTATTTAATTAATTTCTGTTTTCACTTCTAGTGCTGGGAAAGGAATACCTATATATTTTTTTTTTTATTTTTTTTTTATACAGTGAATACCTACAAAAATGACAAGAAACATAAGTTAATGACAGAGTTTCTTGATATGAAAAAAAAAGTTTTAAACTTACAGTTTGTTAAAGAATTAAAATAATTGTGTCATTCTAGCACTTAATTTGTGTGAAGAGAACGAAATAATTAAAATTATGTGTTATGTATAATAATGATAAGGAATATTTACGTTACCAATTTATTAGGTACGTACGGATTTTTAATTCTACGATTATGCTGCTAAATCAATAACTGCCATACAATTTTTTTTAGCAATTTTACACAATCGTATTATTCTCAAAAATGGCTTGAACACTTTTCCTTAAAAAAAATCAATAAATTGATTTTAGTAAACGCTTTCTTTGGGTGGAAAACTATTTTTCTAAAAATGGTTATTAATGGTATCTCCCAAGGAACCATTTTTTTTTATTTTTTTATTTTCTTCAAAACGGTAAGACTGATTTCCATTATTTTTTTATACAGAAGCTTCCAAGAAATATAAAAAAGTTTTGTGTACCAAAAGCTTTGAAAAAAATATTTTTTGGATTTTTAAAAAATGTTTCAAATATTTAGGTAGTTGGAAAATCAAATATTTCGCAAACGACATGATTGAAATTTTTGAAACTCGATACATAAGAGCTTTTTAGTAGTCTCTGAAATATTTTTAGAGAAAAATTTACATCAATGAAAAAATAACGGTACCTTCTGGTAAAAAACCACAAAGGAAAATATTTTGTTGCTTACAAACCACTCCTACGATTTTGACTAAAGTTTTTTCATATACTAAAATTAGTACAACCTACTATCAAATATTATAAAGTTCTACACCTAGCAACTATAAATAGTACCTGTCATAGAACTTTTTTTATTTTGAGTTTTCTCGTTATCGGCTAAAAAGATTTATATGCTTTTTATATAAATTTCAGATAAGATTAAATAATATTGCATATCGAAATTTGCAAAAAAAATGTTTTGCATTTTTAAGAAAGTTTCATTTTTTTTTTGAAAATTCGATATCTCAAAAATGGTTTGACAATTTTTTTTCAAATTATGTTTTTATATGCACATAAATATGTATATACTTTAGATTTTCATACCAAAATTTGTTCTTAAAATTTTTTAATTTTTTTTTTTTACAATCATATTCAATCAGAAATTAAGAAAGCATTCTTTTTTTCCAGCTTAAACTGTCAAAGGAGTTGTTTTAAATAATTTAATTATCGTATTTCATGCTTCTCTACATTTTTCTTTCATAATTTCCCTGTTTTTATACACAATTTTCTAAAGCCCGCAGTGTCTTGAACAGTCGTGCATTTTCTTTACCTACAGTAGTTTTTAGTACCATTCTGAGAAATCAAGATTTGAAAAGCGGACGTGAAAGTTGGCGAAATCTTTTTCTTAAGTTTTTTCTTGATCACACAAATCAACTGTGAAAAATTCATCCAGGTCGTTGAAGATTTTTCCAAAATATAGACATGTTATAAGTTGGCATGGCTGTGGGTGGACAAAAAAAAAACTTCATTTTTGCTTTGGGGCCAATTATAGATATCAGGAAAATGCATCAGGAAAATATTTTAAAATTGATTATTTACTGTGTTTTCAACAGATTTAAACACAAATGCATGCTACACGAATGAATGACAAAACAGTCAATTCTTTGGGCAAAAAATTTCAATTTAACTATTTTCCTGCTGCAAGATTTTCGTATCTGGAAAATTAATTTAACTACTCATAGAAACAATTTGTTATTCTTACAATTATCTTTAGAGCCAGTTTTGAGAAATCAAGATATAAAAAGTGGGTAGATTTTAGTAAACAAATTTCTTAAGTTTTTCTTGCTCACAGGAATCAACTCTGAAAATTTCATCCAGGTAAATGCAGCTATTTTATAGATATAGAGACATGATAAAAGTGGGCTTGGTTGTTGGGGGATTTCAAAAAATCATCTACCTACATAGTCAAGTCACGTATTTTATTGGACAAAACAAAATCAAAACATTTTCAATTTTTATTTGAGCTTTCTATAAAATCAGGGAAGTTTCCATGCTTATGGAAAAATACATTTTCAATTCCAGTTTTCAAGAAAGGTAATAGGAACGATATAGAGAACTATAGGCCAATATCAAAACTGTTTTGTATACCGAAGCTTTTCGAAAAAGTTATTTGTGAAAGCTTGGTATTTCATAGTAAAAATTTAATATGCCAAAAACAGCATGGATTTATGCAAAGAAGATCAACGGTAACAAATCTTCTTACTTTCTTACACAAATGCTCCAATGCCTTAGAGAACGGTAGTGAAGTTGACTGCATTTACACTGACTTTTCTATAGCATTTGATCAACTTAGTCATAATATCATTTTATTCAAACTTAAAGCTTTCGGCTTTCCACCTATTTTATATATTGGATAAAATCGTACCTCGAAAATAGATCCTATCAGGTAAAATTTCGAAACTCTCTTTCAAACCCATTTCACGCTCACTCGGGTGTACCTCAGGGAAGTCATCTGGGCCCTTTTCTATTCATTCTCGCTATAAATAATGTTGTGTCATGCATACGTTCTAGTGAAATTCTTATATTTGCCGATGATATGAAGATTTTCAAAATAATAAGTGCTGACCATGACCACAGTCTCTTGCAGGCTGATATTGACAGCTTTACTTTATGGTGTGATAAAAACGGTCTTTCCCTAAACCCTGTAAAATGCCAAACAATTACTTTCTCAAGAAAACGAGTTGCAAGTGCTTTTAATTATTCTATTTCCCAGCACAAACTGTGCCGTGTCTTTAGCTTCAAGGATTTGGGTGTTCAGTTTAGTTCTAATTTAGAATTCACAGAACATATAAATTATATTGTTAAAAAAGCGAGCTCTATGCTTGGATTTATAAAACGTTGGGCAAAAGAATTTAACGATCCGTATTTTACTCTTTCTCTGTATAACTGTTATGTACGACCTCATCTTGAGTATGCCTCTCAAGATTGGTCTCCCTTCTATGAAATTCATAAAAGTCGTATTGAATCACCTACAACATAAATTAATTCGCTTCGCTCTGAAGGGTCTCCCTTGGGCTGATCCTTACAACCTCCCACCATATGAACGTCGGATCCAGCTACTGCAGGTCCCAACTTTATACCAAAGGCGGGTTAATAATGACTTAATATTTCTTCACCAACTTATAAGTGGTCAAGTTGATGCCCTTGACTTGTTAGCCTGTATTGGCATAAATTATCGCGGAGGATCTCACCACCTACAAAGATTTGAACTTTTACACGTCGATTTTCATCGAACTAACTACGGAATGCATGAACCTCTCAACCGTATGTGTAAGCTTTTTAATTTAAATGGTTCCTCAGTTGATTTTAACTTAAGTAAAATGGGATTGAAAACTTTGTTTCGAACCAGTGCTCCACGTTCTTGTCTGTCTTATACTGTTTTAAGATACTTTAAATGTTTTTATTATTTTAAAATTTTGTATTGTTTTTATTTTTGTAATTTTGTTTAGTATTGTATACTTTTTGTTTGTAAGCATGTGTTGGTTTGCAGCTTGATCTAAGCTCTCTACAACAAAGAATCTGAAGTGTTAAAAAAAAATTAAAAGAACTAGGTAGGTTCCTAGAAGGTCCTTACATAATAATTATATTAAACCAAAAGTTTTTATAGTTTCTACTAGGTACATTTATTTATTGATTTGGATTTACTAAAATCAGCTCTTTGACAGATCCAAATCAATTTTTGCATTCCATTGGGCGAAAAAATCCTCCTTGTACTAGTACCTACCAAAACAATTTTGAGCTGTTAGTCTACAAATAATGGTTTTGATTTTTTGTTTTATGTCTGTTGTAAAAATTGTGCTCAAAACATGAAAAAAATATTTGTTAATAGAAAAAGGAGACTTTAATTCATAAAACTAATATAACTCTACGAAAAGTGGACCAATGCTAATTGTTACGAATAATGAGATACATATGTAGGTACACGTAAAATTATACAAATACCTACCTAGATTGAAAAAAAAATTAATTTCAAATCGCATTTCATTGGAAACGAAAAAAATCAAATTTTAGATGGAAATCTGAATCTACCGATGGTTAACCCCATAACTATCATATGCCTACAGGAATCAGCAGAGCGCAAACGACACGACGACAGCCACTGTCAACCACAAAGTTACTATGTTGGTACCTAGAAACCAAAATTTCATTAAATTAAATTTAAAAAAAACTTAATTTTTTTTGCATGCAAAAGAGTTTTCTTTTTCTCAATTTTATCCAAATGTGAAATAACAAGAAAAATTACAATGTGTTACTAACTAACTTTGAAAATTCAATAAAAGCATCTACCTACCTACTACAACAATAACCTTAGATAAATCTGAGTCAAGGTCAACATCACCAAATTACCATTTATGTAGAGAAACTCCTTTTTTCGTTTTTCAAATGTTCCACCGATCTCACTACGAGTGAACAAAAATACAACCCAATAATTTATACACAAGGTAAACGTAGAACGTACACGTACACGCCAATAAGTAAACACATACCACGCACAGCAGACAATGCATGCAAAAAAAAAAAAACAAGAAAATAAAAGAGAAGTATGTGTGTATGAGTCTATTCTATGACTCTGTGTATCTTTTGCCTTTTTCCTTCTCTCATGCGGAGTGACTTTTCGTTTTTATTTTTATTCGAAGTTCCTATCTTCGAATCTGAGTTCGACATTTTGGGTGGAGGCCTCTTAACTGGCGGTTTTTAGTTCACCTATCGGCTACAAGATGGTTTTTTTCGAAGATTGGAAAATAAACAAAAAAAAGTATGACAAATTTCAAATGCCAGTGGATGTTTGTGTGTATGAGTCATTCAGATAAGATGTGGTGTAGATAGATATAAATGGGAGCAGAACCACGGTGACGATGGTGGATGGTATTTGCAGGGTAAGCGCAAGTGTATCTAGTTTTGTTGTTGGTTTTTGGGTATGCTATGCATTCGATCTTTTTTTTCCTGTGAATGAATTTTATGAATGTGTTAGTTGTTTACATTCTATTGTATGTATCTATATAATGGGATGTTTCGGAATGGTTTTTTCTTTGAATGATTTCTCTGTTTTTGCGTTATGTTACTTTTGGCTACCGCATAAGTACGAAAATCGAAGCATGGAACGTTCGATCCTTGTACAGCGGTGCTAGATACGAGCAGGTTGAGCGTGAAGTGCTTCGCCTAAAGATCAGTATCCTGGGCATAAGTGAAACTAAGTGGAGAGGTAGAGCTGAATACAGTTCAGACACTGGACAGACGAGAATGCTGTATTCCGGGGAAGATGAAAGAGAGGGTGGCCAAAGACTGCATGGTGTCGGAATTATGTTGAACGAAGAAGCGAGGCGTAGTTTGATCTCCTGGGTGCCCATTTCTGCGAGATTAATGACAGCAAGGTTTCGTTCAAAAATTCGTAACGTCACAATTATTCAGTGCTACGCGCCCCACAAATGAAGCGACCGAGGAAGACAAAACCGCGTTCTACACTCATCTTAACTCGGTTTACAGTAGTGTTCCGGGAGCCGACATCATAGTCGTTATGGGAGATCTTAATGCCCAAGTCGGTTCAGACAATTACGGACTAGAACTCGTGATGGGAAGAAATGGTTTGGGATCAAGGAATGAAAATAGTGACTTGCTTGTCGACTTTTGTAACACGAATCGTGATATGTGGAACTGTATTTAAGCATAAGACGTGCAACAAAATTACCTGGGTGCATCCGGATGGTCAAACCGAAAACCAAATTGATCATATCATGATTCAGCAACGATGGAGGAAGTCTAGGTGTGATGTCCGGAGTATAAGAAATGCCGATGTGGGAAGCGACCACCATTTGGTTCTGATGAGTCTCAAACTACGAACCGCTGCTGTACAAAAACCAGCGCAGGATGCAGCAAGGAGTTCAATATTCATTACTAATGCTTTAAATGACCCCAACATATGGCGAAACTATGTCACCACCCTTAACGACAGAGCCTCGTCATTAAACGGAATCCAGCATTCAACAATTGATGAGATGTGGGGGGAAATTAAAAGTGTTTGAATGGAGGCTGGATCCGAAACTGTACCCAAGCGAACGAGACGTAGAGACTCTTGGATATCCCAAGACACCTGGGATAAGATCGAACTTCGCAAATCTTTGAAAATCCAAATAAATGCTGAAGCAGATGTTTAACGAAAGGCTGACTTGCGAAGAGAGTACCGCATTGCACATAAGATGGTCTATCGCTGTGTGAGACGTGACAAGAGGGTGAGGTTAGATGGACTCGCAGATAATGCGGAAATCGCTGCCAGAAGAGGAGATATACGGGAATTGTACCAAATAGCCAAAGATGTTATCATCCTGTAATGGATGTGGATGGTACACTTCTGGTATCAATTGAGGATCAGCTTCGTAGATGGAAGGACTATATTTGTGCCCTACTAAATTAGGATTCCGTTGAGCAGAGTGCTGAAGTGCCCCAACTTAACGAGATGCGCAGGTCCTATAGGGGTATTGACATCGAACCCCTGTCAGAATCGGAAATTCATACATCTATAAATCTCCTCAAAAACAACAAAGCAGCTGGACTAGACGGAATACCAGCTGAATTCCTGAAAGCCGATTCCGTAACAGTGGCTAATATTTTATATCTGTTGATACAAAGCATTTGTGAAAACGAAAGCTATCCCAGGGACTGGAAGGATCGTGCGATTGTTAAGTTGCCAAAGAAAGGTAACTTAAAGAACTGCAACAATTGGCGTGGTATCACCGTTTTGTCCGTTTTCCCAAAACTAATGGCAACCATCATTCTCGAGCGAATAAAGGATAGAATCGAGTCTACACTCAAGAGGCATCAAGCTGGCTTCCGCAGTGGTCGATCGTGTGTCGACCATATCAACACCCTGCGTATCGTCCTCGAGCAGTCGATGGAATTTCAATCACCGCTTTACCTCATGTTCGAGGATTTTGAGAAGGCCTTTGATCGAGTTAACTGAGAATGTATATGGAGATCGTTGCTTGGTATGGGAACTCCACCAAAAATTGTTGCCATTATTAAAGAGTCCTACATCAACGCAAGGTGTTTTGTTTTGCACAATGGGCAGCTATCCGACTCCTTCGCAGTGCAACAGGGTGTGAGACAAGGGGATGTTCTATCGCCAATTCTCTTCCTGGTGGTGATGGATGACGTATTGACGGCCAGTGTTGGTACAGCTGAGCGTCTACTGGCAAATAACATCAGTGGGCTGAACGGTATGTGTCGAACACTGCAAGTATAAGGAGAGTCGAGTGGTCTTAGAATAAACCGCAAAAAGACACAAATAATGCTCACAGGCCGCTCTACACAGCAGCGTAATATTCTACAGGATACGCCAGTTGAAGTAGTGTAACAGTCTAACTACCTTGGCAGTATTGTTTCTGCAAACGGTGGTACGGATCTGGACGTTAAAAGTAGAATAAATAAAGCTCGTGCTGCCTTCGGTACTCTGTCCCCAATTTGGAAATCCAGTCAAATCTCCTTACGCACTAAGTTCTCTTTGAATCCATTGTCAAGTCCGTGTTGTGATATTCTTGTGAAACCTGGAAAGTCACGTCTAGTATTTCGAAGAAATAGCAGGCTTTTGTGAATCGCTGTCTTCGCCACATCCTAAAGATTCGCTGGCCACAAATAATATCAAATGAGAAATTGTGGCGCAGGACTAGTCAAGAGCGGCTGGACGTTGACATAAGAAAGCGTAAATAGCGTTGGATTGGTCACGCACTTAGGAAACCAAACGATGAAATTGCAAAGCAGTCCTTTGAATGGAATCCTCAGGGTGCACGGCGGGTTGGAAGACCAAGAACAACATGGAAATCAACTGTCTTAGCGGAAGCAGGATCCCAGAGAAAGACGTGGCCACAGCTAAAGTACCTTGCAGCAGACCGTGAAGGATGCAGACGTTTTGTTGACGCCCTATGCCTAGCCGTGGTTACAGGACACGATGATGATGATACATATGAGCCATTTTATGATTTCCATCGGTATTTACAGAATATTAAGGGTGGTTAAATTTTAAGGGCCGTATTGATTTTGAATTAAACACAAGTTTAGAAAATTTTTGTCATTTCTTTTTATTATGATAATATTGGTATGGTTCAATTATGTATAGAACAAAATATTGGCCAAATGGCCGCCGTGACCTCGGCGGCACACATCCATCCGATGGTCCAAATTTTTGATGACGCTGAGTCTATTTGAGGTTCTATGCCGTTAATGAGCCGAATTATCTCATCCTTTCAGTGGCTATTCCTCTCAGTTGGCTAGGTTGGCTGCGCCAACCCTAAAATTTCGTCTTAAATACACGTACTACAAACAATTTGTTTGTATTAAAACTTGAGAATAAAATATCCTTTTATGTTAATAAAAAAACAACACCCCAATCTGTTTAAATCATTATAAAACCAGCAAAACCTATTTAAATCGAGCCATTCACTGCAACCCCTACGTGCTATATTAATCCCATACAAAGTAGGAATCGCTTTGAATATTATTTTTCTTTCAATATTGGCCGTGTTGGCGACACAAATTTGCGCCAACAAATCTCATACAAACTACATATATTCCCGATGTGCTGTGTCACTCTATCTTTAAGAACAGACCCACAAAAATACCCACACAGGTTGGCTGTTGGCTCTATTGAAAGAGCAAACGCCTGGGTAGAAAAATGTGAGTTGATTGCCGACCAGTACTCACCAGTGGAGAACCTAGTGATCTGAAGAGAATGTTTTAGTTCGAATTTTATATGGTTAACTTGAAAAAATCATAACTCCCATTCTACTCATCCGATCTTCAAGGTTAAGGTCTTTGAATAAAGCCAAAATGACACGCTGCATTGTGTGAAAAAATCATTGAAAAGGGTAAAAAAAATTATATTAAAGGGGTGATTAAGTCTGCCTTCAATTCGATTTGCAGCATTCTAAATTCAAAAGTTGATGAAAAATTTCACAATTTGAGAAAACAAAAAATGCTTATTTTTTGCTTATTTTCTCTTCTAAGATTATGTTATACAATATTTTACCATCAAACCTGCATGAGCGGTGCTAAAATTTTTTTAAATGCTTTTTTACAAATAAAGTGCATTTTAATTAAAACACTGATCGACATAGCTTCATTAATATAATGATTACTCAAACAAATCTGCATGAATCTTTATAATTAAGGTTTTAAAACACTGTCAGTAAGATAATCGTTAGATTTATAAAAAAAAATTATTATTTTTTACATGGTAACTATGAAAAAAATGTTAAAACAATTTGAAGTAATGTTTTTTTACACCTACTTAATGGCATTAATATCTAAAAATTTCATATAAATATTGAACGTAGAAAAAAAATTTTAATCAAGTATTTAAATTTAGTATAAAGACTAAATATATGTAGGTAATCACAAAGTTGTATATCCAACACCAGAGCAGGAATTAAATATTATTTGAATTTAATGCATTTAAAACATGCTTTGTTGTACATTGTTCCGGCCTCACTAAAACGTTAATAACTTTTATAATTACCAACGGACTTTAATGAATCAGATTTTTTTCGATTAACAATTAAAATACTTTTATTTTAATGCATCATACATCATTGTAAACCACGGAAAAGTTAAGAAAAAATGTACACAAAAATAAAAATACCTTTAATTTTTGCATATGAAAATAATTGAAAGAATTCAGTATAAATGTAACTTTTCAACATTGGTAATTTTTTTTAATATTCCAAAATGAGGTGTCAAATAATGGATTATAATAATTTAAATTAATTTCAGCCAAACAAAATTATAAAAACTTCACAAGAAATTTTAGGGGAAAACAAACTTAGGGTATCTATATAAATATATGCTTTTCGAGCACATTTACCTGAAAAATACATAACTTGAATATTAAGGAACTAAAATACACCTAATTTATGATTAAGTATTTGTCTTAAGAAATCAGAAATATCTAAATTATAAAGCTCAATTGGAAGTAAAATATCAAAAATGTGTTTTTAAAAAAGTCTCACATTAAAAACTACTAAATTAATCCCCCTTTTGGCAAACTATATGGCTTATATTTATCAACCAAGTCCATAAAATGGATTTAATTTTTCAAAATTCTATTTCACCAATCCTAATAAAAAATTTGATATATGAAACATTGCTGTACGTTGCTCAAAAGCTTGAGTGTTGATTTTTAATTTATTAATTAATTATAAGAAAATTCACATTTTGATAATTTCCAAGGTAGCCGTAGAAACCAAATAAAATCAAAAATTGGCGATCCAACTGCATTAAATTTGCTATTAGTCGAGAAATACTGCTTTGATTTTTAAAAAGAAGGTGTCTAGAGAGATTAACCCTCAATTTTTTAGAGCGTTACAGTTTACAGGTAACATTTTCATAAAATTTGAGTAGCTGAGAGGATTCGAAAGGCTTAAAAGCATATTTTTTACTATATTTCCAATAATTTCATGCTTATTTTTCAAAGTGTTTAAATATATGTAATAATAGAGAAAGAAATGTTGTCGAAGATAAGAAAAAGTGGACATTTTTAGGAACCGGTTCTCGAATTTTTTTTGAAAATAGAGTGACGACTGGATTTTATGTAGGTATAGATAAATGAGTTGAATTAAAACTCATTATAGAGGAAAAAAATAAAAATGTTTGCTTTTATTACATTCAGCTTTGATCAGAGGATTAATCGTAGCCAACCCAGAACTCAAGATCAGAAATCGCCACTGTTACCCTTAATTAATAAACTATAAGCTAAAAAATGGATAATAATTAATTTTGGATGCAAAAATCATTTGCATGCAAATAATGCCTTGAGTTGAATATGTTTTTTGTTTTGAAATGTAAGCCGACCATCCAAAAATAAAAATATTTTACTCACCGCACTTTGTCCGCATGCAAAACAATTGCCGGTGTATTCTTTTGCATGTCATTCCATGACAGCAATGGTTTCTTTTTGCCTAAAATGTATACCAATCATGCAAACAATTAATTTTCATTTCACCGCAATTATTTTTGCCATGTGAGAATATTTGCATAGATTTCTTTTTCGCACGGGAACTGTAAACTAGGCTTAAATAACGAAAAACTTCAAAGTATGTTACGTGCCCGGGTTGCACAGAAACAATTTGCATTGATTGCCACAGGTATCCCGATCTTTTCCCTACCCTCGCCTCATCATAAAACTTAAAATTAACATGCAACATAGTTATATTCTACGTTAATAATAAAATTAAATATACATCAATCTAATCTAGGCATACTACAAATTAATCATAATAAGAATTAATCAAATATTCTACTTCATAATACCTACTGAGGGAGGAGGTGATCATACACACCCCCTCTACCTCTCCGAAACACATCAAAATTTTTTTATCCACATCTGTCCAGAGGTGGTTTTTTCTTTTTGCACCAGAGTATGGTGCAGGCACAATTTGGTACGCACATAATTCCAGGTGTGCATACTTTGAGATTGAGGGTTTATACATCTCAATCTCTATTTTTAATCCATTGGCCAGGCATCTGAAAAGAGAAAATGTACAAATTAGATGAAATTTATTAAAGTTAGTAGAGATAAGAAGATGTAAACCACCACCACAGCTTCAGCCAAGATGGCCATCTCCAATATATTTGGAGTTGTTTACATTTTCATATAGCTCGGCCAAAACTATTATTACTAACCTTCCTCAATTATTTTTCACCTTTTAGGAACAGCTTAAACTATAAAGAAAAATAAAAACAATTTTTAAGAATATAAAAGTTAATAAAAGTTAGTTAAAAAGATAAATTAATTATACTTACCATAAAGCTCGTCCTATGCCCGCCACGTTTCATATCATTTCAATTTTTTTTGCCAATTAAAGGCCTGGTCAAACAGAGCGCGGTCCGGCGATCTTTGTAAAAATTTACAAAGAAAATTTGACCGTCGCGTTCTTTCTCTCCCAGTAAAGTATTGACCGTCCCGTCGGATCGCGCTCTGTTTGACCAAGCCTTAATTTTGACATAAGAGATTTATTAAGTGATATAGTGTTGTCTCACCATAAAAGGAGCAGTACTATATCATTTCTTCGCGACGGCCATACTTTCACGGCGAATTCAAGCCAATAATACCAAAAGTACTACCAAGGCAATATTAGGGAAGCCGCTGTAGGAGATTATTTTTGTATACAAACTACAGGAAACCAAGATAATTTTATGTCGGTTACTTTTTGAAAATAACTTAAGTCCAAAGAGAAATGCAATTGATAATAGAATTAGATAGTTTAAGATACAATTGTGATAATAATGATGCTGTGATATTAGTTATTAGATAGAAAAAGTTTGAAAACATGAAATTAGTAATAGGGGGATTGAACTTTAGTATTAGAACCTACATAGTTCGATTGACGAACCCTAGAAGAGTGAAGAAGATAGAAGAAGATTTTAAATATTTTATTTGAAGATCCAGCTATCCATTTATATACTTTTGTGAACAAAGAATAAAAGCACATAATATAGGGGTCTATATGAAGATAGACAAAGGGTAGTCAGATGACTTGCGAATCTGAGTCATATTGGTGGTTTTTTTTTCTTCTTCCTGTGAAGTTTTTCTTTTAAATTGTTTTAAGGATAAAAATCCGAATTTTAACTGGAATTTTAATATTAAAAAATTTCCAATCAAAAGTTAAAAATTTTATATATTAAAACAATCATATTAAATTTAAAAAACGTCATACACAAAAAAAAAAAAAAAAACCAAAAACCAAAGTGAACACAATTGTTCCAAATTATAACCCTTTTGGAGTTCTGGAAAAGCCCCATCAGAACCAAACACCAAAAATCGAAGTGTCAATTTAAGATAGCAGAGGTATGTTATTTCAAAAAGATGGATAGTAAAATAGTGAAATAATTGTTACATTCACCCGTCTAGGTACTTTTTAGTGATCCTAGGGGCTCCCACATTCAGAGTGGACACAATTAGTGCCTCTGCCCCCTTTTATATTAAAGGTGCTCCTTTTCAAGCAGATAAAAGAAATCAAGGCGCTTCAGCAGAATCTACCAGGATTAAAAGAAAGGACATTTCGAACCTTAGGAATTAATCCCAAATATACATTCATAAGTGAAATTACATCATAGTGAATTCATATCAGGGAAGAATCTTCCAGAAGACAAAGAACAAAGAGAAAGAACAAAGAACAAAGAACAGAAAGAACAATATTTGAAATCAAAATAGAAAAGTTAACTTAAAGTGGTTTCTAAAACAATAGATAACAAACAAAAAGAAATAGAGTTATAATATAAAAAAAAACTATATAATTGATCAAAAAAGTTAAGATTAAATAACATAAGAAATAACTTTTTTTTTATACTTGAATTAACGTAAATTTAGTTTCCTTTTTTTTTTTTTTATATTAGAGTAATGATAGTTTTTCCTTTTTAAATTAACGTAAAAAATTTTCATTTTTTTGAATTAACGTAAAGAAAAGTGTACAAACCTAAAGAAATCTGTTTTTAAAAGTTAATTTTTTTACCATCGCGAATAAAACAAATTTTTAGTGAAGTGAAATATCGTTCCTGATCTGTGCTGCCGGCAGGACGTCGAGGGAGGATACATTTGAAACGTGAGTACCTTTTTTTAGTGAGTTTTGTGCTGGGACGAACAAAAAGAATTCCCCAGGAAAAACCCATATAACATTTAAAAGCAGATACTGGGTTTTTTTTTATTCTTTTTTAGTTTTATTTGATATTTTTTTCTTTGCATTTGTTTAAAGTAATTTTTTTAGCTTTTCATGAAAAATTTGATAAATTGTGAATTAAAGATTTTATACCTAAATGGTTATTCTTAAATATGGTTTTTAATTTCGTGAAGATGCATTGCTAAATAGAGCGATAGGTGTGTGAAGAGCCTTGTTAGGCCGTCTAGAAAAGGAAACGTGATTTTAACATGACGTGAAGTACGACGACGTAATCTTCATAGCTGAAGAGCTGATTAGGGGTTATCTTCCATAACATCGGCCAAGGAAGATAACAAAAGGATATGTCATTTGGACATATGGGAGGGCTGGCCAAGCTGTGCCAATAACACCAGGCAAAACCTTCTTGGTCATAGCGAACCACTGCGCTGACGGGACGATGGAGTGAGGATTTCGTTTTCTTAAAAGGAAAGATAAAAACAAGTTTTATTTTAAGGAAAGTTAGGATTAGATGGGGGGTTAGATTCATAATGTTAGGTTAGAAATAGATTTAGATTTTTTTTATCTTGTTCATATCTTCTTTTGAGACAATGGGACATCTTCATCGTCTATTCTTTCGTCAGGGTAGTGGCAAAGGTATGTGAATATGTTTATCTTTATCTTTCTTCTCCTTGTTTCTTTTATTTCTTTTAGCCTGACCAATGCCTGAATGATCTTTGGTTTGGGTTTACTAGCTTTCTCCTCTTTTTATCATTCTTATTTTTTTGGCATGAATATAAATAAATGAAATTTGAGCCGAGTGTTTTGTAAGGGACAAGAACCTCCCCGTCCGGCGAGCTTAGCCGAGCCCGAGACCAGCATGCCACCGTCCTAAGCAAAGCATAAAGTCGCCCCTGTGGCCAATATAACAGCTCATTTCAAGTAACTTACCACTGGATTACAATAAAGTATTGATAAACAGCGTATTGTTATGTTACACTTTGAGCAGTATAACTGTTCAGTTACATAAATCTTATACCTAGTAGCTTTAATGATAGTTGTTTTTCAATTACGAAGTAACTTTATTCCAATAAGAAACGCTTACATACAAGTTCTAATGTTATTATTTGAGGCCATGAGAGCCATAGTGGCCTAACTGCATTTTTATCGAAATTGAGTTTAGTACAAAAATTGAATCTGTATTTATTAAACAATATTCTTGCATTTGAATTTTTTGAATTGACGGCTCCATGCCATAGTCCTATAGGACCTTTTGCACTATATGATCAGTTATAACGGTATTTTGAAAAATCATAATACAAAATCAAAAACCATTTATGTTTTGATCATATTGCAAAAAAAACATCAAAGCTATGTTTCTTTATTTTAAAACGGCAAATATTTGACATTTTTTAAACTACAATAGTTTGAAAATAATTTGTTCCTTATTTGTTCTCTACTGAAAAATGCAGTTAGGCCACTATGGCTCTCACGGCCTCATTTAGCAACATGAATTCAGTAACAAAACCAGACGAAATTTGTGTCATGGTGACTTCTTTATAATAACCAGGGCTCGGATTTTTACATCCTTAAAAATACAAAATATGCGCATAAAGTATGCACATAAAATGAGAAAATCAGCTTAAAAAGTGAAAATATGTACTTAAAGAAATAGAAAGATTAACAGAATTATAATTGACAATATAATCGAAATCTTCTCTGATTTTGCTCCAAACATTGACCAAAAATACCTATTGTATATGGCACCAATTATTGCCTAGTTCCTGTTCCACGCATGAAGAAATATTTGTGGTTAGACATTTTATGGTCGGTGAATTAATTAACCAAACATTAAGTTGTTGTGCTTTTCTATTACATTAAAAAACAGAGAGATATTTTTTAAAGTTAGCGACTACATAATGCATTAACTTTCGGTATTTTAGCAGAGAACCAATGATCTTATTTGAAGTAAATTACTCTATACAAAAATAGGTACTTACTTCTTTAGTTTAAGACTATTTTTCGTCAGAGTAAAATTTAATTAATCGAGATTTTTTTTAATTGATTTTAAAAACATGCGCGAAAAATATGCATTTGTAGTAAAATATGAAAAATATGCATTAACGATTGAATGCCATTTTAAAGGAAATTTCCTGATTTGAAAAACTATCTTCTTCTTTTACTTCCACTCTTATCCAAAAAAAAATATGTATTTATAATAGACATCCTAGCCCTGATAATAACCATATCGTCGTCGTTCTATGAAAACTCCTCAACTCCATTTTTTTTTTCGAAACCGAGAAACCTCTCGTAAATACGATATATTTAATAAAATCTGTTCTGTAAAAAGTCTTGAAATCTTGTGATGGTCTATTCGTCGCCCGAGAATTGTTTTGTTTTATACGCCAATCTTACGATTTTGGGAAATCGCATTTAAAGGTTTGCGTTCATATAAAAAAAATCTGAACGATAAAGTTCTTTACTTTTTCTTTTTAATAATATTGTGTGGCATATCTTCTTTTGATTAATGTATTCAAAACCGTCATACCTGTTTTAGTTTTCAAATTATAAAGGTTTTTATCCAAAATGAGTTTGTCGTATACGCCACCAAAATGAGCATGTGTGGCGGAATCGCACACCGGTGTCGGAACACATGTGTGCACACAAGTGTGGTGTCTGTGGGCCCTTTTAAGCCTATGGATATGCGACAAAACAATACTAAAGAAAAAATTGCGGCAAAACACATTGAATTTTGGTCGTATATGCCAAAAACTGGCGCTTACGACAACCCAAAACTAAGGATATGCTTATTTTGTGGATATACGGTAAATGATAGGTCAATTCTGATTGCAGAAATAGAAAGAGGACCTTCGAAAATATACTACTGCATACCCACTTCAAAAAAGTGCATTTTGGCGTTTACAACAAAACAATTCTCGGGCGACTTATTGCTAAAGGAAAAATTCCAAAACAAATCAAACATTTTCAAATCCTGGTCAGTAAAAAACAAAATGGACTTAGGGAGTTTTCATTGAACGACGACGGTATAATGTAATCAGAATCACTTTGTCACAAAGAAGTTACCATTATTTCAATTGTTACTAACAATAAGCCTGCCACTTGGTCATGTTTCAATTGAATTGAAATTTCGATTTTCATATGTCCCACACTTAATTTTGACGTTTATATGTATAAATCCACCTTATAAGTGTCAAAAACTAAACGTGGATAAAATTTAACTCGATTTTAATCGAATTGACATACGAAAGTGATGCAACATATGTACATGAACTAAACTAAAAGTTAACAATCACCGTAAAATATTGTTGACCATTTGCGAACACGTCACAAAAGTCAGTTATTCAAAAACCCAAAACAAAATTTGTATGCAAAAGAAAACAACATAAGGGCCTCGTGAATAAAAAAAAGCTAAAGTTTTTTTTGTACCAAGCCAAGGCTAGTTAGTCATAGCTATTACTAGTAGCTTAAGCTAGACACTTCTAACTTAAGCTTTGTTTCATGTGAATAAAAAAAAAGATAACGTTAAATAGCTTTAGCTAAAAAATTCTAGCTTAAGCTTAGTATTTCTAGCTTTAATTTGTTTATTCACATGTTTCGGCTTAGAAGCTTAAGCTAAAACTATTATTTTTAGGACCGAAAAGCAACGCAAGGAGATTTTTAAAGATCCAAGTTTTAGCTTAAGCTATTTGTTTGTTTATTCACAAGACCCATTGTTTTCATGTAAAAAGAACTAGTCAAAGCTTTCTAGTCAGGGGTCCAGGAATCTTGATATTTTTGTAGCTTTAGCTATAATATTCTAGCTTAAGCTATTATTAATCACACCATTTGGAGCTTAAGCTGAAAAAATAAGCTAAAGTCAGAAGAATCTAGCTTTAGCTATTTTAAACTAGGTATTACTAAAAAACATCTTTAAGTTTCTAGCTAAGGCTTGTTTTTAATCACACAAAACCTAGCTTTGACAAAAAATCCAAGTTTAAGCTTCAACTTTTTTTTATTCACAAGACTCAAAACCTAGCTTTGACTTAAAAATGCAAGTTTTAGCTTTAGCTTTTTTTTTATTCACAAGTCCCAAAGTCACAATACTAAAAAATGAAACTGCACTACAGTCAAATGCGGTTGCAAGAAAATTGACTGGCGTTGATCGAACAGATTTTTTGTAAGTAAAACGATTGCATATTTGGCGAAAGCAATATCTGCGTCAAAAATGCAGATCATTAATTGACGGTGATTTGACGTTTTCGAAAACAGCCTTTAGCTTCGCGTCCATTTATATCAGATGCGACAAGTTTAATTTTAAAACAGAGATGTTTTACAAAATGCTACATTTTAGCACACTTCAGAACAATTTCACATTATTCCAAAATTTGTGCGAATGGCACGAGTACGATAACTCAGGCGGCAAGAAATTATAACGGTTTTTTTTAGAACAGTTTAATGCAAGCATTTTTTACTATGGGAGGGGGGGCGTCTATCTCACCCCGTTTGGGCGGGAGGGGCAATTTCATAAAAACAGTACCAAAAATGTAAAAAAAATAATGGTAATACTTATAACAAAGTATTATACCATTATTTAAAGCCAATACTCTGTTCTATTAGCCAGTTTTTGAATCAAGTGAAATCTATGCCCGGTTTTTGAAAAAATGAATTTTAAACTCAAAATTTGTGAGAAAAAGGCATTAAAAAAAGGTTTAAAGTGTAATTTCTACCTTAAGGGAGTTTTACGAATCTGTCAATTTTAAGAGTGACAGCTTTCATTGAGGCGGAAGTGTCAAATTCCGAAGAGCAAAGCGAAACAAAAAACAACTCCACAGCAAAGGAGATGACCCATTTTTGGGCCCAGGGCGTACACTAATGAGACTAGTAGCAAATGAAAGCTAACGTTCAGCCCAATCTATGTGCCAAATATTTTCGAATTCGGCTCCGGAGATTTTTAGATAAATGAGCTTAAAGTTGACCTTTGCAAATTAAGAAATCTGGCTCTTTTGCAAACAATTACTTATAAATCCTTAAGTATGGCACGTAGGATTAATATTTTGATATCAAATGAAAGATCATAAAAATATCTTTCAAATTATGTTAAACATTTTTTCTACACCTGATATATTTTGAATAAACGAGCCAAAAACTTTTAAAAAAAATATATTTTTTGAGTTGTACTTTCGGAAGTCAATATCTCGAAAAAATCAGTAATGACCTATATTCTTTTTTACACTACTGTAATGCCTGATTGATAAGCTTTAATTTGATATAAAACTAAGTTATCATACACTGGGTAAATGCCGTCCATTTAACACTTTTCTTTTTAAAAGTAAAATTCAAATAAAAAAATATGTTAAAAAAAGTAATGTTTCATAAATATGTATCTTTTTTTACCAAATTATATGATATTTAAAATATATTAATGTTAATAAATTGAAAACAAAAAACTAGTCTTCGTCAAAAGTGTCAATCAAAATACCATCCAAAAACAGGGCTGGTGGTATGCTTATTGTTTCCTGGTGTCGTGTATAGCCCAAATACCATAAAATGCTTATTACATGAGCGCAACAACCGACAGTCTCATTCCAACGAGACAGTTGCAACAGTAAGCTTTTATTGCGCTCGAACTATTTGCTTCGTTTGTATCGCCATTCACCAGGATGTATTTTTTAATTTGCAAAGGTCAACTTCAAGCTCAATTATCTAAAAATCTCCGGAGCCAAATTCGAAAATATTTGGCAGATAGATTGGGCTAAACGTTAGCTGTCATTTGGTACTAGTCCCATTAGTGCACGCCCTGGGCCCATAGGAAAATGGGTGATCTCCTTTCGATATAATAATTATTCGCCACAGTGCTGATTTTGACGTTTGAAAATGAACAAGAGAGTGATATATTACTATTTGTTAAGGAGGTCTATTAATGCCACAGCGTAATGTTGTCGTTAGCGTAGTAAAGTTGTAAACTGCGTAAATTTGTCTAATTTTCCATACCAATTGTGTCAGATCTACGAGGTTTAAAACTTTTCTACGTTTGCGTACGCTCCTTCACCTTTTTTCCATTCACCATATATCATAAACGAATAAAGTTATCGACTTTCGATTAATTTTATTTTATAATAATGTCTTAAGTCCAGAAAGGACTTTCATAAAAATTCAATACATAATTATTTTTTTTTTCGCTAGGTATAGCAATTAAAAAAAAAAGTTATTAAATTTCATTTGTCTCGAACATCTCAAGAGCAAATGATGCTATCGACTTCGGGTTGAATTTATTCTACGCACATGACGTAATAAGAGAAATTGGCAAAATATAAAAACAGACCAGCATACATAGTTTTTTTTTAAATAAAATAAAATTGCTGAAAATTGTTGAAAAAAGTGTTTGTTCTCGAATATCTTTAGAACAAACAATGCAATTAGCCGCGTTTTATTATCGCTCATAACCCATATGGTTCACCTCTTGAAAATAAAACGATGCGGGTTAGTGCAAAAACAGTGCTGTATATAAGTCTCTTTTTTTTCTTATGTTTATTTGTTTTTCATGTAACCATTTGTCTCTTTTCCTCTCTATTCCTATGAATGAATGAATGAAAGAGTTCGGGGTGTAAGTGCACTGCGACCATTAAGATCTATTGTGCCCCCGTTCTGGAGCTGGATGAGGTTACTCATTCTACAGCACATCCTCCAAATTTATTTCCTTAAGGAATTTGATTATTTGGAGTACATTTAGAGAGGATAGTTCGCTCTCTTTTATCTGGTGATTTCCCAGATACCTATGTCTTTGATGCATAAGTGCATCACATTTACCTAGTATATGATCGGGTGTCTCCTCATGAGCACTGCAGAATCTACACGTGGCGCTGTTTTCCAGGCCAAGGATGTGGAGGTGTCTCTTTAGTTTGCAGTGGCCTGTGAGGAGCCCGGTTATTATTCTAAGCTTGTTTCTATTTAAGCTGATGCAGGACTGGAATCGTTCTTGGTTGTAATTTCCAAGTAGGAGTTTAGCCTGCCTCAACTTAGGGAGTTCGTTCCAGATCCTTGATCTTTTTGCCTCCTCTTCTATTTTGATTTTATGTTTTATCACGTTTTCTCCTATTCCGCAATAAGGCTCTGGTCCCGTTAGGGGTGTCATTGCCCCTATTTTCGCTAAGGAGTCTGCCTCTTCATTGCCCTGTATGCCGACGTGGCCAGGTACCCAATGGAGTGTGACATGATTGTGTTTGCCCAGTTCGTTTAGCCTATCTACACACTCCCATACCAGTTTAGAACTGATGCTGTATGAGCTTAGTGCTTTGAGTGCGGCCTGGCTATCCGACATGATAGCAATATTTTGGTTTTTGTACTTTCTTTCGAGATTTCTGTCTGCACATTTCCCTATGGCATCAACTTCTGCTTGAAAAATGCTTGTAGACTGTCCCATCGGTACCGAAAGTTTGGTTCGAGGCCCAAAAATTCCAGCACCAGTCCCTTCAGACGTTCTCGATCCATCAGTGTACCACTTGATGGTGTTTGCTTTAAGAGTGTAGTTTACTGTTTCGTCTACCCACTCTTTTTTGCTACTTAGCTCCGTACGAAAGTTTTTTACGAAGCTATACTTTTTAATCATACCATCTCTTGGGATGTCAAGAACGTTCGATTCTGTGGATCTGTAAATCGAGTCTCTTTGCCTGAGACCAATGATTTTCCCCGTCCCAGTTCCCTCCTTTGCAAATCGCAGGATGGCTCCCTTAGCAGCACTGTCTATGGCCACGTGTAGAGGCGTCAAGTGAAGAATGACTTCCATTGCTGCTGTAGGGCAAGTTCTCATTGCTCCAGTAATGCAAATGCATGCGAGCCTTTGTGCCCTTTCTAGTGATTTCCTAGTTGTGGTAAGTTCGGTTCTTTTGTGCCATGCAACCGCCCCATAGGTAATGATGGGTCTTACCATCATGGTGTACATCCATCTGAGGATGTTTGGTTTACAGCCCCATGATTTACCTGCAAGTCTTTTGCATATCATGAGAGCCTTTGTGGCTTTCCCGACAGTTATCTCGACATGTTTGTTCCAGAGGAGTTTGCTGTCTAGTGTAATACCTAGATATTTAACCTCCTTCTGAATGCCGATTTCTTCACCAGCCAACCGGATAGGTTTCATGCGTGGTAGAAGCCTCTTCTTAGTAAAAGGGACTATCGTTGTCTTTGTGGGGTTAATGTTCAGTCCCACAGATAGACACCATTTCTTTGTAATGGACAGTCCTCTCTGGATGATATCACAAAGAGTTTCTTCGAATTTTCCCACGGCTGTTATAACAATGTCATCGGCGAAGCCGATGCATCGTATGCCTTGAGAGGAAAGACTTTCCAGTAGTTCATCTACCACAAGACTCCACAGTAAGGGTGATAGAACCCCTCCCTGGGGACAGCCTCTTGTTGTGATAACTTTCTGGACACATTGCCCTGCATATGCTTCCGCAGTTCTTGTGCCTAGCATCCCACTTATCCATCTGGTTATAGTGATGGGTACACACTTCCTTACCAGAGCTCTGTTAACGGCTTCATGTGAGGTATTGTCGAATGCGCCCTCAATGTCCAGGAACGCACATAAGGCCGTTTCTTTAGAGTCTATAGTTATTTGTAATGTGTTTGTGAGTTCATACAGAGCGGTTTCTGTAGATCTACCCGCTCTGTAAGCATGCTGGCGATGGTTTAAAGGCATATTTATTAATACTTCTGATCTGATAAAGTTATCAATTACCTTTTCCAAAGTCTTCAGTAAAAAGGATGTCAAACTAATTGGCCTGAAAGACTTTGGATGTGTTGTGTCTTTTTTCCCTATTTTGGGAATGAAGATTACCTTAGCTCTTCTCCATAGACTTGGTGTATACCCAAGTGCGATACTACTTCGAAGTGTGTTAATGAGATAAGGCATTAGTTCCTCTTTCCCTTTTTGTAAAAGGGCTGGAAAAATACCATCTACACCCGGTGACTTGTAAGGTTGAAAGGAGCTTATCGCCCAATCAATCCTGTTACCTGTACAGATAGTTTTGGCTATCTTCCAGTCTGCCCGGCTTGGTCTGAGAGGTATTCTCTCTATTGTGTTTTCTACCATTGGTATACTGCCCGGAAAGTGAGTATTTAGCAATAGGTTTGACCTTTGCTCCTCATTTTCTGTGTAGCTACCGTCTGGGTTTCTAAGTGCTAGCGATGTTATGGTCTTCTCTTTCGCTAGAGCTTTGTGTAGTCTTGCTGCTGCCGGGGTGGTAGAAATCCCTTCACAGAAATTCACAAAACTACTTCTTTTGGCTTTCCTTATTTCCCCATTGTATTTAGTCATCTCTGCAGAGTAGATATGCCACTCCCCAGTGCTTTTTGCCTTATTAAAAAGTTTTCTTACCTTGGATCTTAGTTTAGACAGATTGTTGTTCCACCATGGAGCATCCGTCTGCCTTTTTATGGGTCTAAGGGGACAGCTAAGTTCATATGCCTTATTTATAGCCCCACTTAACTCATTTACTGTATGTTCTAATTCCAGGTAACTGTTTGTCGTTTCTACTGGTCCTAACTGATCAAGATTTAACTTGAGAGTATCTTTGTAGAGATCCCAGTTTGTTTTCTTGGGATTCCTTCCAGAGGTATTCTCTGTGAGAAGGTTTTCCAAAGTAAACACTATAATTCTGTGGTCAGACATTGATGGTTCGTTAGAAACTCGCCAATCCCTGACCAAGCAGTTTAAGTTCGGAGTTCCGAAAGTTAAGTCTAAAACTTCGTTTCTGGTTCTAGTTACGAAAGTAGGGGTATTCCCTACGTTAAATATATCTAGATTTTTTTCGATAATAAAGTCTAAAAGGTACTCACCCCTTTGGTTTGTATCGGTACTTCCCCATGTTGTATGGTGGGCGTTTGCATCACACCCGACCATAAGGGGCATTCTTTTGCTGTTGCAGTAGTCCACAAGTTTCCTAACCTCTGTTGGTGGTATGTTGGCGTCATCACCAGCAAAGTATGCGGCTGCTACAACCATCGTGCGGGGGCTGCCGTCAACGTAAATTTGGGCCTGAAGTGGTACCAGATCCCGCGTCATAAATTCTGAAAGACATATAAAATTTATATTATTTCTTATTTTTATGCATGCTCTGGGCGAGTCGTGTCTCGTATCCCATATAACTTTAGAGTCCTTACTTGTTAGGCCTCTTACTTGGCCCCCGTAAATCCAGGGTTCTTGAATCAGCGCTAGTCCCAGGTTATCAGCAGTGAATTCTCGTGCGATGACAGCTGATGCTGCCTTCGCGTGGTGTATATTCACCTGGGCTAGCCTGGTGCTGATCCCGCGTCCAGTCATTTGCTTTCTTTAAAGGATGGGGGCGAATGCCCCTTCATCCTCGAGTAGCATATCTTCCTCCTCAATGGTAGGAAGCACTTCGTCTAAGTCGGATCGGCTAGGAGAGAGGTCTATGCCCTCCATCTCTTCGCTCTTCCGATTTCTTATATCGATTGCCAGTGGTGTTACCTGGTTTTGAGTAATTGGTGTGCGGCGGGTAGGGGTATGGGGTGTGGTTTGGGTAGTTTGGGCAGGTTCGGTTTGTTGGGGAGATTGGATTTGCTGGGAGGGTTGGATGGTTGTGGGTGTGTCAGAGGCTTGGGCTGTGTCAGGAGTTTTGGGGTTGTGTGTCAGGAGACTTGGTAGATAGGTGGGTTTAGTGGATATGGCAGAAGTGGTGGTAGCGGTTATCGTCCGAGCAGCTTCTCGGTTGGAGGCTGCTGCCCTACGGAGACCCGTGACGGCAATCTTCCTGAACTTGTAATGTAGCTGGTGATCTGCCTTCACTATTGCGTCCGCTGACTGATCGTCAATGCCGATCACAAGCAGCTGGCCCTTACCCTCGATCTTGCTCTTCAGGATCTTCCACGCTTTCACTTTCAGTCCATCATTTTGGGCCTCTATCAGTGACAAGGATTTCTTATCTTCTTGCCCCGTGCTCCTGGGTAAGAACAGCGTGATTGTATGCATTTTCGGGATGTCGTCACCCATGCATGCCATCAATTCACTGCCCTTCCAGGTTGATAGTTTTGAGGCTTTCTCCTTTAGCCAATCCGCTGTGTTCTGGCCAGCACAATCGACTAAAAGCAGCCCGGTTCTAAAATACAAGCCGTTGAATTTGAGCTTGTGCCTCCACCCCAGAGAAACCTCTTCAATGATGGCTTCTTCCAGTGCCGATAGTTCATCAACACTGAGAGATACCTGAGGGTACTCTCTTGGTAGAACCGCAATTCTCACACTCATTGCCGCACTTGCATAAGAGAGCCTTGGTCCCCCAGCTTCAAACTCGGCGGTGCTTGTTCCCGCTGTCCTGGGTCTTTTTGCATTCTTCTTTAGGGGAGGGGTTATATGGTGGCTCTTTCTCTTACCCTGTTCGTCTGTTGAAGAACCTTCTTTTCTTTCATCCACCTTCTTTCTTGCTTCCTGCGGGGACATCCCGTCAGAAAGATATCGAAGGTACCATCTTGAGGACGAGCCACTCAGTCCTTTCCTTAGAGGGTCATCCAAGCCACCTGGCTTTCCCAGATCAGGAAGTGGACCAGCATAGCGGTGTTGTCTTCTTTTTGGTTTCTTAGACGGTTCGGAGGTCACTCGTGATGGTGTCTTCCCATTACTGGCGCCTTCTACGGTCTTCACTTCCTCCATTGCTGGCATGGGAGGTATTCTCCCCTTGCTAGCAGCGGATGTGCTTGGAGTTTCATCGTTTGCTGGTATGGGAGGTATTCTCCCCTTACTAGCAGCGGATGTGCTAGGAGCTCCATCTTCCATTTTCCTGGGAGGTGTTCTCCCCTGGCCAATGGTCACTGGTTCCCCTTGAGCTGCCCGGTGCTGTGAGTTCCCTTGAGGTTTTCTCTTCAGGAAAAAACTGCTCCCCGGTCTCGGATCTTCACCATGGAGATTTTTCTCCATGCGATCCGCATATTCGTTCGCGGTGACATCCCGCGGAACGTTGAATTTTTTGTGGTTTTTGTTATTTTTTCTTTTTTAAATTTTTGGCATTTGAATCCCACGAGTAGCTAGAGAAATATATGGTCGGCTATACCAGAGCTCCGCATAGTACAGCAAGGTCATAGTTACTCTTTGAAACGACCCCATCACAAAGAGGCACCGTTATAATACAGCCGGTATACCCCCTGGCTGCAAACCATCCAATAGGCACGGTCCACATAACACCCTGGATTAGGGGGGGCAGTTCTTAGTTCGTAACTCCTCAAAATCACTGTTGATTTTAGGTTTCCCATAAAAAAAAAACAGGTCAGATGAATCTTTGAAACTTAAGCCTACGCACCGCGACAAGGTGACTGCCACGCGCAGTCCTAACACTGCTGACAAATCGCTGACATCATTCACAATGGAAAATAGCCCTCTGCCGGTCAGAGTGAAAACCTCTATCTGGGTTATTAAAGGCCTTTTCGATTGGCAATCCGGAACACCGATTCGATACGTGTGAACGCTTCTCATTTCGATTCTGAAATCAAATTCAGAACAATTTTCTTTTCTTTTCAGAACAAGAACTGTCATTCTGTCCCCAATCGAAAAGACCATAAAATTAACCTCGATAGAAACCTAGATCCCATGTTGTTTTTCTAATGCATGTTAAGAGATAACTTCGACCCAGACCCAGAGATAATAAAACGCAGCTAATAATTGCCTGTAAATGTACACATTAAAGCCCTGGTAATGCTTTAACATCATAAATATTAACCGAAACAATAAGATCCTTCTTTTCTCTTCCTTTTATGTCAACTAAATCTCTATAGCTGTATTACTTACTGCTTCTACATTAAATAAGACATAATATTTAGATAGGATTACCCTTTTTTCTTTAAATTTATTTACATAGGATGTCTCCCTCATAATCAATTTACGATTAAAAGGCTTAAAAAAGTCCTTAAACACAGCCTCTTTGTATGCGCGAAAGTTTATCATTTTGAATTCAACAAGTTAGGAAGTTAACGTTCCAAGAGGATTAATAATTTTGTTATTTTAAGATTGATATTGTGTTGTTCTAAGAAATGTCATCGAAAATTCACCTGTAAGTGGCGGCATGGACCATGGAGTTATTTTTTCCCGTGACTTTTTCAAAAGATATATTTCTAAGAGAGTTGGTTTTGCTTTTTCGCTCAAACTAATGCAAAATTCTCAATTTATTATTATGTCACGTTTCAAACTTTATATTATATTGTCATTGTCCTTTTAAGATACTAGTATAGTATCCTCTTTGGAATTTTCTCTTAAAGTGACTAAGGAAATGCCATTTTATAACAGTTCTGTTTGTGAAGGTTCTCCTTAGCCACACCTAAAACCTCAAGTGGATTATGTGTCTATATGATGTGTATTTAGCTGTACCTGCGTATTCTTAAGCCTCCAAAAATAAAAAAGTATATTTTTGGGTCATGTAATGTCACACGTTGAACATTAGTTTCTGCTTTTCTAAAAATAAAAATATCAATTACATACCTATAACAAACAAAATTATTGCGACCGAGCAATAGTTATTAAAACATATTGAATTGGGTGTGTTTTTATCCTTTTAACGCTGATTTAACACACATTACCTTGAGCTTTCTGAGGTTGTAATTTCACAACACTCATAGTACAAAGTATGTATTTACCTCGATTACAAAATCCAATGAATGAGCTGCGAAAGGAGTCAGACTCAATTTTTACTATAAGCGAAATGTTGAAATTTGTTCTGTTCCGACTCCCTCTGGAGCTCATTCATAGGATTCTGTACTATAATCGGGGTGATTATTATTTTTTTTTTGTTTCTGTCATCCCCCAACACTCGAACCATCTCTCCTTTTTTTTTCCTCCACTCATGATATTAAATGCTTATCTTGCTGCCATTCAGATTCAACAAATGTTTTCCCCATTATTTCCCATCCCTTGATGCTTGAGTTGAGAGTATATTGAAAATTCATTACAAGTGCAAAGCTGTGGTATCTCGATAAGAAACTATAAAAAACCTCCGTCGTCGTATTAAATAACAGCTCTCTCAGTTGGAACAAATCTCATCCATACCAAGATTAGGTTTTGTAAAAGTGCTTCAAACTTGTTTGAAGTGCGATTCGAAGTTGTCTTTTTTTAAAGAATTAAATGTCTTGAATGAAAAGCTCCCCTTTTGAAAGCTCTCCCCAGCTGAAAAAGAAAGCTTTAATTTTTGGTTAGGGAGAGCGATGATGGCAATCGGATATCGGAAAGATGCAAGAAATATAAGTTCTAAGACCAACTACGTATCAAAGAATGGTTTTCGTGTAAATTAAACAATTTGCAGTAAACAAAATTCCGAAAGGACATAAGCTGATTTGTACCAATTTTCACAAATCTGTTTAAACTTGTTCTTACTGACGCATGAAGTTGTGATGACTGTGCACATGTGGCAGGCCCGTGCCGTATACAGGGGGTAAGAGGGGAAGGGGTTTCTAAGCCGCACTCGGATGATACATAAATATACTGAGGGTATTTTTAAGACACATTCGCATGAAATAAAAAAAATATATGTTATCGTACGCGTATTGCCGGAAAAAAGGAATACATACTTATTATAATTTGGAGCTAATTTTCTTCCGAATTTACGAATAATTGAAGCTTTAGTTGTACTACAACTGAATATAAAATTAATTAGGTACATAACTTATTTGTTAAGGTAAAGATTCTTTTTTAATGGTACCTACTTACCCATGCCATAACCCATGCGAGGGGTCACCCTGTGCCTGTAAGTTTCATGTGAATAAAACTTTGTTTCTATCAACTTTATAACAATAAAAATATGGAACAATTTAAAATTTCTGCGCACGGGCCTGTCATGCAATGTATGTGAATAGCATGAAAAAGATTTTTTTTAAGTGGGAGACAAATTTCACTAGGTACTTTTTTGTTTGTACGGAGATTACTGAGACGAAATATTTTTAGATTAATTTCAGAATGCGATCTTTATTTGAGGTATATACAATAGTTAAACATAGGTTCTACATATATGTACTGTATATACAGATGTACAATATGTACATATAAGGGAATGCATTCGTCACAAAAATCTTGAGATTTTGATCAAACCTGACATTACGATGATAGAGGAGATGAAAAAAGTTGGTCCCGCAAATCTGTCTGTCTGTTAATTTTTTTTTCTTGGCACCTAACGGCTTTTTAACACTGTTAAGAATATTTTAAATAAATGTTTACTTTATTCAAAATAACGGCACCTATACAAATGTTATAAAGTCTTCAGGAAAATCTTATTTTTCTGAAAAACGGCTCATACAATTATGTTCGTTATGCTAAAATTAGTGCAATCTACTACCAAATATTGAACAAAATCACTCCAAGCAACTATTACTTGTTCCGCAAATAGAATGTTTTTTTATTTCAAATTTACTCATTTAAATTTTCTTATTTACAAATTTCAAATACATAAGTTGAAATAATAACGCATATCAAATAGAGTAAAAATCGATTATAACGACATCGGTTATAACGAAATATCGATTATTACGAACTAAAGTCCCGTCAGAGGTTCATACAAACAAATTGTACTTACAGAATATAGCTTTTAACGATATCGCATATAACGAATTACCGCTTATAATGCGGGATTTACACGATTGGAAAACTGCCAGTATAATGACAAAAGCAACAACAAAAGAATGGGCAAATTCATTCTTTTTGTCATTATACTGGCAGCTTTCCATTCGTATAAATCCCGCAAAATGAACAGTTTTGAATCAAAAAAATTTAAGATGTATCGCTTGAGTAATAAAGAAAAATTAAGTAGAAATTATTAGATAAATGCTCACAATAGTTTTGATAATTTATTTCATTCACTTAACATCTAATATAATAAATCTTATTCTAGTTACAAAAACTTCCTAGATACTTTTTTCTTGTCAACTTTATATGTCTTCTTAGGCTCGTTTATTCATGTTGTTTCTTCACCGTCTCCTCCAACGAAAATGGATGTATCTTGTCCAATAATGATCTCAGCTCCCTACCCATTAACATCTCGGATGGAGTTTTACCCGTTACAGCATGTCCGGTAGTATGTTGACGAAACAAAAATCGCTGAAGCTTCAACTGCATATCACCATCCGTCAATGTTGATAAAGTTTTTTTTAGTATATTGCACCATGCGTTCAGCCTGCCCATTACTCGCAGGATGATATGGTGATGGAGTCCGAAATTTAGTCATACTATCCTTGTAAAAATTTTTCATCTCCTCCGACACAAATGCCGCACCATTATCAGATATGATCAAATCCGGAATACCATGTGTAGCATGTGTAGCGAATATACTTATTAAATGTTTTATTACCTCTGCTGATGACTGTCTACTCACACAAACAACCTCCAACCACTTTGACATCGCATCCACAACTATCAGAAATGTGTAGCCTTTAAACGGTCCAGCGAAATCCGAATGAAGCGTGGACCAAGGATTTGTTCTTTCTTTTTTTTTTACACTATCAGATCTTTGCCGAAGAGAGCTTAGTACAAGCGACATCTTGCGACGAAAGAATTGCCAAACACAAATTAAGTACTTATCAGTTTTCAATTTTCAATTTTTGTTTTATTGAACATTTCTATTTACAATTGGCTTAAAAGATAATTTATAACTAGATACATTGACAAATAATAAGATTTTGTTGGTACATAAGGGGCCTAACGCTATACATTGATTCAATATAAAATACAAATTAGATTTATAATATATGTAAAAACTTAACATAAAAGTCGGCTTGGCTTTGTCGTCCTCGGGTTGTTCAATCCCGGTTGTCCAGTGGCGGTATATTTGTTTAGGGTGGGGGTAGAGCTGGTGTTTAGCCACGATAATGTGCCGACCCTGGGTCAGAGTAGAAGGGTACTGCTTCATCGTTGGTTGTTGGAGCTATATCCAGGATTTCCCTAGCGCTTATGTACCTTGGTGCTGGATGTCGTTGTTGGTTTGTCATCCTTCCTATCAGTTGATTAGGGTGATTGGCGATGTTTCTAACCAGCTTGTCGGCAGATAGTAATAAATACTTGTCCAGGGGGACTACCTTAGCCTCATTGTAGAGTTGCTCGTTTTTGAAATGCTTACGCCGTTGACGATCGAAGTACAGCCCAGTGCAGATCCTCAGGATTTTTCTCTCGAATATTTGTAGTTCCTTCATAGCCGTTTTGGAAATGGTGAACCAAACTGGGAAGCTATAACTGATGACTGGTCTCAGGAGTTGCTTATAGATTAAAACTTTTGTCTGTTGGCTTAGCCCAGTTTTCTTCTTCATCAGCGGGTAGAGGCGGTGGAAAGCAAAATTGGCTTTTTTGAGGACAGTCCGTGAATGTGGGTTGAATCTCAGCAGCTCGTTGAAGTTGATGCCTAGGTATTTGGCGCTACGTTTGGCTGCTAATCTAGTTCCGTCTGGGAGTGCTAGGGTGATGTTTCTACAGCTTCCAGCTGAGCGACCACGTCTGCCCCCCGGTTTTCTGAAGCAGACAAGCTCCGATTTGGATGAGTTGATCCGGATACCCCATGTGGTGTAAAATTGGAAGAGTTTGCGGATATGTGCCTCGACTTCTCTGACAGCTAACAATGGAGAGTTTGATGAGCAATATGTAAGTGAGTCATCAGCAAAGAGAAGGTTCTCGCATTCACTTGAAATTGGTTGGTCAGAGGTCATGATGTTATAAAGAAGTGGTCCAAGTTTCGACCTTTGGGCAACTCCAGCTCTGATGCTCTTCACTGTCGATTTGCAGGTTTCCAGTTGCACGAAAAAGTTCCTGGAAGGAAGAAAAGAAAATATAATTTTGATTAGCGCTAAGGGAAAGCCTAATATGTGGAGTTTATGGATAAGGGCTTCAATCCATACACTGTCGAATGCTTTCTCGACATCCAGGAAGCATCCGACAGTAACTTGATTGCTGTTTAAGGCTGTGGTGATGTCGTGATGAAACTTCAGGAGTGGATGCAGGGTGGAATGTTTTTCCCGGAAACCGAACTGCATGTCTGGGATTATGTTGTTTTCACTGCAGAACTTCTTCAGCTTCCTGAGTATCAGCTCTTCCAAGAGCTTACTTAGATTGCTGAGGAGGGATATCGGCCTGTAGTTGGTGATCATATTCCTTTCACCTTTCTTGGGAATAGCCACGATTTTTGCAGTTTTCCACTTCTGGGGAAAGTAACTGTTGTTGATGCAGTTGTTGAATATGATGGCTAACAACACCATCACCATGTGTGGAAGCCTTTTTAGAACAAAGCTGGATACCCCATCCGGTCCAGCTGACTTCTTTGGTTTGGAATTGTGAATTATCTCAGCTATCTCCTCTGGGGTGCTCAAGTTTGGGCTGTCGACTGGATCACTTGCAGGATTGGTGTCGCTAAACATTGCTCTGTCCAGGGTGGGCATAATTGTCTGCTGGATGGATGCCTCAATTTCGCCAAGGAAGACTGGATCATCTGATGGACTTGGCATGAAGCTTCCTTCAAAGTGGGAAGCGAAGGTTTCAACTTTTTCCTTTATCGTTGTTGCTTCTCCATTGTTGGTGATGATCGTCTCAGGCATTGGTGATTTTTGGCCAATTAGTCTGTTGATATTCTTGAAGGCGTCAGGTCCAGGTTTGATTGACTGCAGTCTCTTCTGGAACTGGTTGTTGTTGTGGTGTTGGATGGAATTCCGGAACATAATGTTGACACACTGAAGTTCACTCCACACTGTCTGGTAGTTGCTGTTAGCTGTGTTGAGTTCTCGCTGGTGAATCCTTTGAAGACGTTTCCTAAGTCGTTGCCTGTGGGCATGAAGGTTTTGGATATACTGGGGAAGGTGCTGATATCTGTCCTTTGACGTCTTAGGCTGCTTTTGGCTATCCAATGCGTTTGCGACAGCCAGTTCTAGACAGTTAATGGCTGTGTCAATTTCGATATTGTCCAGATTCCTGTTTTCGGGTGGTAGCATTATGGTGTCTTCAACGTCTCTCTGTAGCCTGTGTACATCCAGTCTCCTGTAGTTGATGTAGTTTTCTACTGGTTCTGTCACTAGGAAGATGGGTTGCTGGAGCTTGATGCTTAGTTGGACAGCTTCATGGTCCGAGTCACTGGGTACTATTGTGCAGGTGAAGTTGCTGATTTCTGGAAGAATATGAACAAAATTAGATGAAGAAATGAAGAAATCTAATGTTGATGGTGTTCTGGGGAAGGTTGGTTTGGGTTGTGAAATAACAACCAATGAGTGCTGATCGCTGTTGGTATCCAGCCAGTCAGCAATAGCCTTTCCTTCGTTGGTGACAGCAGTATCCAGCCAAAGGTGATGCCTTGCGTTGAAATCACCACCGATGAGCCCATAAGTGCTTCGTCTAAGGATGCTGTTGAGAATGTGAAGATCGCTGTGAATGTTTCTCATGCTGGATTTGCATTTGAAGCACACGCTGATGATAGTAAGAGTCTCTGTTCCCAGTTGTATGGTGATTGCGGTGGCTTCGCTAGTTGTGAGACCTGAGATGATGGTTTCGGTGGTGCTGGGGGAAATCTTCTTCTGTACGTAGATAGTGTTAGTGTAGTGTTAGTAGTTAGTAGTTAGTAAGCAACAAACTACTTAAGACATACACTTTACAAAACAAAATAAAAACAATAATTATAAAATAACAAATACAAATGACATTGAAAAAATTAACAATTACAAACATTTAAGAGCGTCGTACACTGGTCTTCAATGAAGCTTTGAGTCTATTCTTACTTATATTAAAATCAAAAAAAGAGGCTGGGTGCGACCCACACTAGTAACTTCCCATTGGTGCCTTCGGAAGCTAGAGGCCCAATGTTTTTTTATTAAAAAATCGCCGATTCTCGATTTTCGAAAACTTTATCAGGTGGTCAATAGGCAATCAAGTGAAGACCAAAGATTGGTTTGCCTTCGAGATATTAGAGAAAAATACTGTTGAATAATGTTTGTAACCTTTTTTTATAAAAAAAACTGTTTGTTAATTTTTTACAAAATTGAACTACATAGTATGTAGAGCAAAGTCATCCCAATGCCCATATCAATGTACGTTCTAAAGATATTTGAGACTAAAAAAATTTTCAACAATTTTTGGTAGGTAAAGTTTCTTGTATTTTTTCGCTTAAAAAAACAGTTTGTTGATTTTGTTTGCAAAACTTATCCTTTATCAATTTATTATAATCTAGTATATAGAATGAAATTACCCCGAAGCCAATATCATTGTTAGTTCTCAAGGTATTTGAGGCAAAAAAACAAGTTTTCAACAATTATTGATAAAATTGCTTGCAGTTTTTTTCACTTAAAAAATAAAATGCACGACTGGATCGCACGTACTTGCTCTTATGTTCAAGTTGTGTGGGGCTTAAGAACTTTAAAAAATATTCAAGTAATTATAGACAAATTATAAAAAGCATTTAAATCGTTCTTGTAATTGTATAAACAGCCTGATAAATAACTTAGAGCTCAAAAAAAGTATGCCATTTCATTACTTGAAAAAATATGAATATATGCACAAAAAAAATTAAAAATCGTTGGAGCCGTTTTCTTAAAAATTAATTTTGTATATATAAAATTTTTGTAACAATTTTCAAAAAAAAATTTGGTATGCCAATTTTGAGTATATATTAATATACATTTAAAACTGAAATTTCAAAACAATTCATCAACCCGTTTTTGAAATATTGAATTTTCAAAAAAAAATTTGAATATTTTTTTAAAAATCCAAAATTTATTTTTTCAAAAATTTTGGTATGCAGTATTATTTATATTCTAACAAAGCTTTTGTGCAAAAAATTTCATTGAAATCGGATGAGCGGTTAATGAGAAAATAAAAAATAAAAAAAAACGTTATATGGCAGGTACCGTTAATAAATGTTTTTGGTGATTTTTTTTCTTACTAAAAGGTATATCATATCTACAATAATACACAGATTTTTTTTATCAAAATCGTTGGAGCCGTTCTTGAGATGAATAAGCTTTTCCTTAACGGTTGTATGGCAAGTACCGTTATTTTTTGAGCTAAAAAAAAAATTTCAATTTCCCCTCTGGAGAGTTACAAAAAAACCTTAAGTTCAAAATTTGAAGAAAATCGCTTCAGTGGTTTAGGCTGCAGGTTGAGGTACATACAGACAGACAGACAGACAGACAGACAGACAGACAGACAGACAGACAGAATTTTGCTACCCACTTTTTTCGTGTTCTCTATCATCGTAATATCATGTTTGCTTGTTATCTCAAATTTTTTTTTTGCACGAATCCAAAACTTGCCCATATAAACTTGCCTACATATATCGCCAGTAAAAAACTGTCAATTCAATATTTTTAAAAATTTTATCAATTTTTATATATAAACTACTGTATAAATTAAAATTATCTTGAAGTCAGTATCATTGTTTGTTCTCGAGATATTTGAGCAAAACAACTTTTTTCAACAATTTTTAGCAACTTTTTTTTATTAAAAAAAAACTATAGGTTGATATGTTTTTATATTTTTACCAATTCCTTATTACGTCAATATGCATAGAATAAAATTAACCCGAAGTCGATACCATGATTCCTTCTCAAGATATTCAGCACTGAAGAAATTCAACAACTATTTTTTAAAACTGCTATAGTAAAAAAAACTGCTCATTTAATTTTTTTAAAAGTTCTTTCAGCACGTAATGAAACTTCTATCTATAAAATAAAATTCATCCGAAGTCGATATCTTTATTCGTTCTTGAGATATGGTGGACGTAAAAAAGCGATGGAACGTACGAACGTACGTACAAACACAGACATCTTTCTAAAAATGATGGATTCCAATTCTAGGGAGCTCGAAACGTGAAGATATGTCAAAATTTTCGATTCGACAAATCGGACCGATTACAATAACTTCCAATGGGAAGTTAAAAATTAGAGTTCAAATTCAGAATGTTGCACATGCGGGTAAAAGGCTCATGCATTCCATAATTGGTACGGTGTTGAGATATATGCATTCGTTCTAGACTACGAGTGTTGTGACCTCCCCCACGGTAGTTAAGGCTAGTACGAGATAATAAATCTGGTGCATCAATAACGCCCGTCAAAAGTTGATGAATAAGTACAATATATTATTAATTCTCCTTTGCGCCAAAATTTGAACCTGAAGAAGCTTAATCCGGTGTTCGTAAGGAGGAAGATTATAAGGATCGGACCACGGTAGTCCCTTCAAGGCGAAACGTATAAAATTACGCTGTACTGCTTCTAGTCTATTCTTATGGACATCGTAAAAAGGAGTCCATACCTGTGATGCGTATTCAAGATGAGGGCGAATAAGACTGTTGTATAGAGCGAGGGTAACATAAGGATCCTAAAATTCCCTAGACCATCGTTTAACAACCCCAAACATAGAGTTTGCCTTGTTGACTATTAAATTAATATGCTTCGTAAAATCAAGATTAAAAGTAAAATGAACCCCTAGGTTCTTGAAACTATCAACACGGCGCAATGTGTGCTGCGATATTTCGTAATCAAATGAACTAGGAACTTTTTTTTTAGAAAAAATGATCGCCTGACATTCAATAGGGTTGAGATTTAAACCGTTTTTACTACACCAAATAACAAAACTGTTTATATCTTCTTGCAAAAGTAAACGATCATTCACAGATTTCACGCTTTTGAAAATTTTCATATCATCCGCAAAAATTAGAATTTCACTATAACGTATATAGAGGGATACGTCGTTGATAGCTAAGATAAAAAGAAGTGAGCCCAAATGACGACCCTGGGGAACTCCAGATTTGGCAAAGAAAGGGTTGGAGACAGAGCTCCTAAATCTAACTTGATAAGATCTATTATGGAGATAAGAAGAAACCCAATTGATGAGTTCAGGACGCAAGCCAAACACCTTTAACTTAAACGTGATGATGTCATGTGAAAGTTGATCGAAAGCCTTAGAAAAATCTGTATAGATGCAGTCGAGTTCTTGACCATGTTCCAACGCAGTTGAGCACTTGTGCAAGAATGCAAGTTAATTAGTTATCGTCGATCGCTTTTGTATGAATCCATGTTGTTGATTGCAAATTATATTCATACAGTTGAATGTGAAACTATCGCACATTACTTGTTCAAAAAGCTTTGGAATGCAAGATAGCTTGGAGATTGGCCTGTAATTGCATATATCAGATCTGTTACCCTTTTTAAAGACTGGTGTAATAAATGCTTTTTTCCAAATACTTGGAAATTTACCGGAGCTAAGTGATAGGTTAAACAAATGAAAAAAAGGGGGTGCTAATATTGATTTACATTTTTTCAAGATTATTGGTGGGATGCCATCAGGTCCAGATAAGTAATCATCATGAAGTAAGGACATATAATGTAAAATTTTTTCGATTATTATTGGGATATTATTGAAGTTAGTTTGTGGGCAGTCTTTTAAGTAGAGACAAAAGTTCTCATAAACATCGACAGGGGTATCAACGAAAGACTGGCGAAAGTAGTTAACAGGCGCATCACAAATATCCGTGGGACTATTTAAAATAATATTATTATAAGCAAAATTGACTGGATAGCCATCAGATTTCTTTTTCAAGTTTACGAAATTCCAAAAACTTTTGGGGTCAAGCTTAAGGGATCTTTCCATTTTTTAAGATATTCAGCGTATAAATAATTGGAGAGGTTTTTAAACTCATCAAACAAGGAAATATGCAATTCTCGGTCCTTAAGGGACATACTTTTTATGAAATTCTTCCAAGCTCTGTTTCTTTTATTACGAAGAATTTTGAGTTCTTTCGTATACCATGGATGACAGAAGCTAGAGTATTTGGGTATTTTGTGTGGAACTATGTCATTAATACAGTTGGTCAATACTTGATAAAAGTATGAAACTGCAACGTGTCGCCTGAACTGGTATATTTTCAGTACCAGATGCACTTAAATGCTCAGAAAGCAACTGAAAGTTAGCTTTCCGAAAGTCAAAAGAATATGAACAGTCTTGTGAATTACTATTATTAAGTAAATGCCCGTCCAAGTCCAGAAAAATGTCAAGAGGAGGATGGTATTTATCTATGTTTGATATTGCAGTTGTAGACTCTACCACTACAGTACTAACAGCGTCAGATGAGAAAACTTAATCGAGTATTCGATTTAAAGAGTTTTTAATACAGCTTATTTGCTGTAAGTCCGTAGATATAATATGGTCTAACAGTTGAAGTTCCTGTTGAGATGAAGTCAACGATGCTTCAAAGTAAGACTCGTCTTCTGAAGGAATCCAGTCAATGTATGAGAGGTTAAAGTCGCCTAAGAGAGTAATAATACTATCAAATCCAGCAACGTCAATAATATAGTCGATAGCAAGGGAAAGCTCAACATATACTGAAACTAAACTTTTGGGGGGAATATAGACGTTTAGAATGCATAAATCTTTTGAATGCATGGATATTTTGATGCAGACAAGTTCTATTGAAAGATTAAAAGGGAATATGATATGAGTTGTGTTGAAATCATTTCTAACCGCAATTAAGACACCACCTCCTACTGAATTTGTACTATCCACATGACGGTCTTTCCTGAAAACTATGAATTCTTGATCAAATAGTTCTGTGTCTAAGATCGTGTCATTAAGCCATGTTTCAGTGAAAGAAAATAAATCATAAGGAAAAAGGGAGTTTTGAAAGATTTTGGCAATTTTACTGCGAAGCCCTCTTACGTTTTGGTGGTAGAGGGAGAACCTACTAAGTTTTTTTGCAGTTAAATTATTATTTTTGTTTGCAATCTTTCTTTGCCTAGGAGGGATTGTTTATTCTTTTACCAATGTGTTAGGAGGCCAGGAGCTATTCAAAATTGAATCGAATAATGAGGAGGGAGCTGTTATTTTGAAAGATGAAACGAAACTGTTAGGTTTACTTATTTTAGTACATTTAATGGATGATATATTGGGTATGGATTTACAGGCAATGAGATGCTGCAAAATATCTTCGGGTACGATTTCCGGTAAAAGACGAGAGATGAATATTGATTTGGGTTTAGGAACCGATTTTAAAGCTCTGGGAACAACAAGACTATTTTGAGGGGTGGGATCTATAATATCTAAGTCATAAACTAATTCTATAGGCGGTAGCACTGGCAAGTCATGAAGTACAGAGGGTTGGTCAACCTCGATACTTGAATCACCAGCCACTGCCAAGCCTTCTCCTTGACTGATATTAGAAACACAGTTAACGTCAGCCTGAATATTTATAAGGTTTGATCTTTTAGGAGCAGGACCAGCACTCTTCGAAGAAGTAGCAGCATCACGTCCCCTTTTATTACCCTTTTTACAGGCAGTATCTGATATATTCTGGGCAATGGTCGGAATAGATTCTGAATCGTTTAGAATTTTGGGTTGTGATACATCATCATTTGTGGATGATGATTTATCTACTAAAATATTAGGAAAAGAAAATTTATTAACAATTGAAACAACAGAAGAAACATGTTGGGATAGTTCCTCGAAAGCTTTAGAGATCTTAAGAATTTCGGACTTTAAAGCTGTCATTTTAAAAGCCAAACTGGATACAGAATGCTTTCTACAACTAACGCAAAACCAGAAACCAATTTCAGATTAATGCATTAGTTGCACCGACACATTTAGCGTGAAAAAGGTTTCCGCAGGGTCCATGGCATTCAAAAAGAGATGACGTAGCTGAATGATTTGAACATTTAGGTGCAGAACAGACCATGTTTAAATATAAAACAAAGATACCTGTATTTAAAATGTGTGCAGTAAATAAAATTAATTAAAAATAATGACTTAAAAAAAGTGAAAGAGAGAAAAAAAAGAAAAAAAAAGAAGTTGGATATACTGGAAGTTGAACTCGATACGTTTCACACCGAACTTTTAGCCCGATAAATCTAGGAATTCAATCAAAGTTAAATGAAGTACAAAATGTTTTGATGCAGTTTTGTTCCAATGATAGATAAAAATATAAAACCACAGTTTTACACCAAAATTTGTAATGGCGTCTAGGGTAAAATGGGGTAAAACTGAAAAAGGGCCAATTCTAAACGGGAGTTTCTAGAATTTTGTTTTGTTTTTTTGTCGATAGATGTTAAAAATATAAGAAAGTCATGCATATATTTTAAAATTCTAAAAAAAATTTTGAAGGAGTTATGATTGTTTAAAAGTTGAAAACAAGAAAATAGTTATTTATAAAATAATTCACCAAAAATCAGAAGTTCAACCGATTTTGATTAAATTTCTATTTTTAGAAAGATAATAAGAAAAAAACTTAACCATATTTAAGGATATTTTGATGCTCCTTTTCTACAATTTTTCTTGATTTTTTTTAAAAACATGCATTTTTAGTGTCAATTTTTGACACATTTTTGCCTATATCGTTCTAAGGGGGCGGTCTAAAAACTTCAAATTTTCAAAGCACATACATAATGTTGATTTAAATTTTTGAGCAAAATTTTGATTTTTCAAAATACCGTTAAACAGAGATATTTACATTTTACAGTTAGTTTAAAAAACACATCATATGTCTGGAGTTTATGAATATATAACTTTTGTTTTTTTTTTTAGTTAAAAAGTTTAATATCTTTTTGTTATTCAAATATATAATACATAACTGTACATGCTATACAAGCTTCACAAATCGAGTCAAAAATCGAAAAAAATATCACCTATTTTACTGTCCTTTAAGGGTAATAACCAAAAATAATAATAATAAAAGATTATAACGGTTGATTTTTCGTGAAAATTTTGTCTTTCCAAAACTTAGGTATTTGCATTTAACAGTTAGTTTGAAGACAACTCATAACTCTGGAATGCAGTAGCGTATACAGGGGGGGGGGGTTATATGGACTAAAGCCCCCCCCGGGCTATATGGACAAAAGACCCAGGCTATATGGACCCAATCCCTTCCCCACAGGTGATTTAAAAAACTCAAAGGGAGGGGTGGGGGCTATATGGACTAAAGCCCCCCCCCGCATCGAAGTTGATTCTTTAAAAAATTCATTTGAAATATTCAAATACACCAGACGACACAAGGAATGATCAAAAATGAGTTCGGGGCTTTCTTGATCATTCCTTGAATATTTCAAATGAATTTTTTAAAGAATCAACTTCGATGCGGGGGGGGCTTTAGTCCATATAGCCCCCACCCCTCCCATTGAGTTTTTTGAATCACCTGTGGGGAAGGGATTGGGTCCATATAGCCCCGGGGCCTTTAGTCCATATACCCCCCCTTGTATACGCTACTGCATTCCAGAGTTATGAGTTGTCTTCAAACTAACTGTTAAATGCAAACACCTAAGTTTTGGAAAGACAAAATTTTCACGAAAAATCAACCGTTATAATCTTTTATTATTATTATTTTTGGTTATTACTAGGGTCCGGATTTGTATGCGCTAAAAAACTAAAAAAATGCGCTTAAAAAATGCTTAATATGCATGTAAAATATGCAATTACAACCATTTAATGTTAATTTTTGTTCAGAGTAAAAACACATTTAATACAGTTTTTAATTAAAAAAATTCAGTCTCTTATTTTAATTGTTCGGTAGAAATGAATTAAAACGAAAATAACGTAACAATTTATAAGAAAAAAAAAACATAAATAAAACATTTTCATTTGTTTAATTGAAATAAAAAATAACGAATAATTCAAAATAAAATAAAATAATAATAACTCCTTAATTATTCTCATTTTTAAATGTTTTGTTTGCGTAAATCATGTAATTTTTTTTTTTTGAAGTTTTCGAAATCGAAACGTTGCCGATTCGGTCTTAAAAATGTCTTATACATCGAAAAAGATCGCTCTACATTAATTTTCATACAAATTTAAATGAGTTTAATGTGGGGTTGGAAGTTGAAATATGTTTCAAGTTCATCAAATGAATAAAAAAAATAGGAAGATAAAAGTTTTGAGGTGCGTGTGCATTTCATTTAAGTGATACTATATATTTTTTAAATACATCTTTGGACAATATGCTCCAAAAATATGTATTTATTTTCAAAATATGCATTTATTTTAAAAATATGCAAAAACATGCGAAATATGCTTTTATCCTAAAATATGCAAAAATATGCAACTACGTTTAAATGCCATTTTAAGGAAAATTTCATGATTCGTATACAAAACTAGTTTCCTTGTCCAAAGCTTCCCTAAAAAAATATGTATTTGCATAGAAATCCGAACCCTAGTTATTACCCTTAAGACAGTAAAATAGGTGATATTTTTTTCGATTTTCGACTCGATTTGTGAAGCTTGTATAGCATGTACAGTTTTGTATTATATATTTGAATAACAAAAAGATATTAAACTTTTTAACTAAAAAAAAACAAAAGTTATATATTCATAAACTCCAGACATATGATGTGTTTTTTAAACTAACTGTAAAATGTAAATATCTCTGTTTAACGGTATTTTGAAAAATCAAAATTTTGCTCAAAAATTTAAATCAACATTATGTATTTGCTGTGAAAATTTGAAGTTTTTAGACCGCCCCCTTAGAAAGATATAGGCAAAAATGTGTCAAAAATTGACACAAAAAAAGCATGTTTTTTAAAAAAATCAAAAAAAATTGTAGAAAAGGAGCGTCAAAATATCCTTAAATATGGTTAAGTTTTTTTCTTATTATCTTTCTAAAAATAGAAATTTAATCAAAATCGGTTCAACTTCTGATTTTTGGTGAATTATTTTATAAATAACTATTTTCTTGTTTTCAACTTTTAAACAATCATAACTCCTTCAAAATTTTTTTTAGAATTTTAAAATATATACATGACTTTCTTATATTTTTAACATCTATCGACAAAAAAACAAAACAAAATTCTAGAAACTCCCGTTTAGAATTGGCCCTTTTTCAGTTTTACCCCATTTTACCCTAGACGCCATTACAAATTTTGGTGTAAAACTGTGGTTTTATATTCTTATCTATCATTGGAACAAAACTGCATCAAAACATTTTGTACTTCATTTAACTTTGATATATAGTCAAATTTTGTCTAGGATCGGGCTATTTCTTCACACCTAGCATCAACGATCACGACCACCCACAAAAGCGCCCACTTTTAAGTCATCTAATCGTAGCAAGTTGATATAATTGAGGAGTGTATTTTTAGAAAACTTGTAATAATTTTTCCCTGCAAAACTTTTTCCACGCCCAATTTTGGGGGCATTTTTGACAAAAAATAATTTTTTGACAGTAATTTTTATGAAATAAAACGAATGCCCTAATAACAGGCTTAGAATAAAACAACAAAGCTTGATGCAAAATATAAGCCCCGCGCACGTTTGAGGGCAATTTTTACAAAAAAAAGTGTATAGTTTCCTATAAAAAAAATCAGAAAAAAGATACCTAGAGTAAAATGTGTAGGAAATGCCTTTTATGAAAATAAAGTCATTCAAAGTTTTTTACCATGCCCACTTTTTAGAGGTGTATTGGAGAGAAGTTGTACCGATTAAAAATAACAAAATTAAAAACTCTATTTCGTAAGCGATAATGAAGGGTGTTAAGAAAGTCATAAATTGAATATTTTATAGACCCTAAGAATTGTTCTTACCAAGGAAAAATGAAAATGGTATTGATGCAAAGATCCAGCTCCACAAGTTACATTCGTATTGGTTAATCCATAATTTAGGGCAAGGAATTAAAAGACATAAGCTCCGTGTTTTTGAAGGTTTGCAGATATTAGCAGCTAATTTTGTTTGTATTCGATACAGATGGTGGAAAAATAACAACATAGTCAACAAAATCTGCTAAGTAAAATAATAATTGTTAAAATATGCTCATTTTTATCTTCAAAGTCACTGAAATTTCATTTATCTGGAATTTTATATTTAGAAACTTAAAAAAAATTGTAATGCTTCAACTATTACTTGATCAAACCGCAATATCAAAAATGAAAATATTTAAAAGTCGATACATGTTTGTCCACCACTTAACCACAGTGCACAGGTCTTTGCTTCTATATTATGTCTGTACGTCGGCACGTCTGTGAGCTTTTGCGTCCACTATACATCGAGCTAGACGTTAGATCTTAACAGAGTATATCAATTTGCTTCAAACTTTGTACAGAGCGTTTTAAAGTCGTTCCCTAGATGAGAAATTCAAATCTATGTTGTAGCTCTTCTCGAATGAGAAGCTGCCGTACATCATTTTTGTTTTTTTTTTTTGGATTTTCTCAAAAAGTTTTTGAGAAAATTGTTTTATTTTTGGTTTATTTCTATAATGTATTTTGTAATTGCTCGAACAATTTTCTAATTTTGCAACCTACTTTGTGAAAATACTATTCCATTCCGAAATTTTTCAAGCTCATTTTTTTTTATAAAACTATTTAGATTAGGGTGGTCCTTAAATTAGACATTGTCTTGGATAGCCCTCATTCGATTCAAAACATTGAAAAACAATTTCCCTAATTTTTTCTGATTTTTTTTTCACCCCCCTGGTCTCCCTTTTTTCACTTCAAGGATGGAGTAAAGGTAATTCTTATAACACGCAAAAAAATAATCAGAACTTATATAGATCTAATCTAAATGAAAAAAAAATCGTATTGGAGGGGGGTCTACTTCCCCTCGTTCAGGCGGGACGGGTAATTTTCTAAAAATTTGACCATATCCAGTCTCTGATTATTATTATTATTATTATAAGCTTTATTCACCAAAATAATTAACATTCAATAAAATAAAATATAATAAATAAAAATGAGATTTTAAAATTATAAAATTATATTACATAGATTACAGTTTATTTCATAATTTATTTAGTTTCTGGCATAAGCCTCCCCCAGTGCTGCCCATATGTCTCTGGATTTCGCGTCGTTATACCAATTTCGATTGAATTGTTTGAGGTCATCATCCCATCTTTTTTTTGGTCGTCCTCTTGGTCTCTTATCTTCAAAGGGTATCCATTTTGTCACTTGCATTGTCCATCTTTGGTCATTTATTCTTGATATGTGTCCGGCCCATCTCCATTTTAAAGTTTTAGTTCTTTGTATCACGTCTACTATCCTCGTTCTTTTTCTTATATCTTCATTTCTAATTCTTTGTACTTGTCTAATTTTTAGCAGTTTTCGTTCAATTTTTGTTTGGCAAATTCTCAGTTTCTCATGTGAAATTGATGTAAGTCCTAATGTTTCTAGTCCGTATGTCTATACTGGTAAAATAGTAGAGTCCAATATGTATTTTCTCATGTCATCACTTAGGTTTGCGTCTAGTACTTCTTTAACGCTCCAGTACTGTTTCCAGGTGTTGTCTATTCTTCGATCTATTTCTTTTTCGTCCTGGTTTATGAAAGATTTCAACTGTCCTAGATATATATAGTTTTCTACATAGTCCAATTTGGTACCGCAGAGAAATACGTCTTTTTTAGTATGGTTTGTCATCATCTTTGTTTTGGTCAGATTTAGGCATAGTCCATAGTTTTTGCTTGCGGAAGCAAGTTCGGTAATCATTGATTGCATGTCATCCGGTGAGTCAGAAAGAAGAACTACGTCGTCTGCAAATCTTAGATTACTAAATTTTGTCCCCAGATATTGAGTCCGTATTTGTTGGTCCAGTTGAGCTGATTAAAAATATCTTCTAGTACTGCAGAGAAGAGTGGTGGTGATAATGGATCTCCTTGGCGAACTCCTCTTTTTATTTGGAATTCCCTTCCAATTTTGTCTGTTTTAACTTTAGCGGTATTACTTGTATAGATGTTTTGTAATGTTTTTATAAAAGTTTGATGAATGTTTTGGTTTCTTAGTGCTGTCCAGATATAATTATGTTCCACTGTGTCAAAAGCTTTGGTAAAGTCAATAAAAAGTAGATACAGTGGTTTTTTATATTCATTGTGTTTCTCAATGAGCTGATTAATTGTCTGCAGATGATCGGAAGTTGAAAAGCCTTCTCTAAAACCAGCTTGCTCCCGAGGTTGTTTCTCATTAAGTGCTGTTTTCGTTATTTTGTACAATGTCTTTGAAAATAGTTTGTATATTGTTGATATCAGGCTGATGGGTCTATAGTTATTGATGTCATCTTTATTTCCTTTATGTATTAATATTATCGTACTCTGTTGCCATTGTCTTGGTATTTGTTGGGTCTTTAAAACTGCATTAAATATTTTTGTTAGTATTGGTGTTAGAGTGTCTTTTCCATATTTGAGCATTTCGGCTTCTATTCCGTCATTTCCAGCGCTTTTGTCATTTTTTAAATTGTCAATAGATTCTGCGATGTCCGTTTCCATAAAATTATATAAACTTGTCGATGAAATTGTACTATTATTGTTAAGGTTTGAGCTCGAGCTGAGATAGTTGTCTCTTCCATAGTCTGAGTTAAACAAGGATTCAAAGAAACATGTTGCTACTTCGTTAATATCCTTTCTTAAAGTTGTGTTTTTCGTTTTTTGCTTCATTGAAGTTATCCATTCTTTATTGTTATTCAAAAATGTTTTTGTCTTTTTTATCGATTTTGTATTTTCAAGTATGTTTTTGATAGTTGTTTCATTGTAATTTTGAATGTCGATTTTTGTTTTTGTCTTTATTTGTTTTCTTAGATTTGAGAGTTGTAGTTTCTCATCTTCTGTTAGCGATGTCTTTGTTCTTAGGGTTTCTCTCAAATTGATGAGAAGTTTTGTGTCTGAAGATATTTTGTCAATTTTGCAGGATGTTGGTTTCATTATGGTATTTTTGGCTGTTGTCTTTATGATATTTTCAAGAACGTTATAGATTGTTTGGATGTTACTGTTTAAGTTGTTAAAGTTGTGTTCTCTTAGCCTGTTTGAGAGAATTTCGTTATAGGAATGTATTTCTTCGTCACATATATTTTTTGAAATTGTCAATTTCTGTTTATTTCTTTGCAAAGTCTTATGGTCAATTTTTATTTTTGTTCTTACCATTCTATGGTCGGTGTCGAATTTTAAACTATTTATAACTGAAACGTCCATTATCGTAAATATTTTGTTCGTTAAGAATAAATCAATTTCATTTTTTGTTCTTCCGTCTGGTGATATCCATGTCCATTTGTTTTTGTCCTTTTTCTTGAAAAACGAGTTTCCAAAAGTTAGATTCATTTCCTTTAGCCACGCTATGAGTCTTTCTCCTCTACTATTTCGTTCTCCATAACCAAATTTTCCAAAAATATTTTCTTCCTCATCTTGTTGGGTTCCCATTTTAGCATTAAAATCACCTATGATGTACATCAGTTCGGTTTTTGTCTCTTGATAAGCATATTCCAGTTTGTCGTAAAAAATTTCAATCTCCTCGTCTGTAGCCTTTTTTGTTGGTGCATATATTTGAAGAATGGTCAGTTTTGTATTTTGAACTCTTATGGCTATGGAGGAAATCCTCTCGTTGAAAAAACGAATGCTTAATATATGGTTCTTAAGATATTTTTGTATAAGAAACCCAACTCCATATAAGCCTTTGGATTCCCCGACGTAGCAGAATATTTCGTTGTCAGATTCTAAAATTTGTTCTCCAAGTAATCTAGTTTCCGACAGGCCGATTATGTCCCAGTATAAGTCAGATATTGCCAATCTTAATTCTTGTTGTCGTTCTTCCGATAAAAGAGTTCTTGTGTTGAGTGTACATATATTAAGAGCATTATTCTTATTTTTCGTAGGTTTCGTTAAGTTTCTTGAAGCTTTTGAGCTCGTCAAGATTAAGTTTAAAGGTAGAACTAGAATAGGCGAAAGCTGTCGGAAGCTTATGTCAAAACCGACCGAAAAGTAGCTTCCCGAAACGTCAATTTCACAAGTGGCCCATAATGCACTTAAGTGGTTGGAAGTGAACAAAAAATAAATAATTGTTTATTCAATGTTTATTTTCTCATTACCTATACTTATTCACAGCGCAGAGTGATAGCTTTTAATTATTTATTTTACAAAACCACTAAAATTCTATGTGATATAAATTAATTAAAAGAAAATTGTTTTGACTTCTCTCATTCATTCATCAAACAGAAAAAAAAAGTTGAAAACTTTGTACCAAGCGCGAAGTTCTTGTTAGTTTGCTTCCACCATTTTGATTTTGCATTCGCCCACTTACGAAAGAGCGGTCGTTGAGCGCTCTCACTTCCGACAGCAAAAGTTAACGAAAACTAAACGAAAAGTTCCACTTCGCAATTATGTGCGCGTCATATAAATTTCTTGTTTTCGCTCGGTTTCGTACGACCACTTAAGTTGGCTTCCGACTATTCTAGTTCTACCTTAAGTTTGGTGGGGGGATGTAGCCTACATTCCTCACGGTGGCTAGCTGGCTTGAGGAGGATGTCATTATTTTCTTAATCTGGTTTGTTTTTTCTGTTCTTATTAAAGTCATATTATTTTCATGTTGTTACTATTGTTCGGTTTGGTTGCAGTCATTTCCATTTTCTTTAGACTTCGATTTAAAAAATTGATGAATGGTAGTCTTTTGATTTTTGTCACAAGTTGTTTGGTCATTATTTTGTTTTGGCTTCTTATTCCCAGAATGAGATGGTATTTCATCACCAATATGGATTTCTTTTTCATATGATCTTTTTTTGGGGTTCGTCTTGGTTCTTTCTTCTGAGTGTTTATTGAGAGTTTTTGTCTTATCCATTTTTGGTTTGGTTGTTAAGTCTTTTTCTTTGATAGTGTTGTTTATGTCTTCTTTCATCATGTCGTCTTTTATGTATATTATTGCGTCTTTGAAGCCTTTCAGTTTAAATTTATTTCTCATGATTTCGTCTTTTTTTATTTGGGAGGTAAAGCCAACCAAAAGTGGTCGCGTCCTTTCTCCTTTTTTCCCAATTCTTCTTACAAAGTCAAGCTCAGTAATATTTGTTTCGACCAGTCTCTGATATGTTCTTTTAAATCAAGTTTTTATAATAATAATAAAATAATTTTCAAACTTAAAAATAAAAACAAAAATAATAACTATTTACGTTTGAAAACTATTTTTTTCAGAAACTATTTACGATAAAAACTTGATATCAAAAACATATTAGAGACTGGATTCATGGCTTTAAAAGAATGCTATAGCATGGCATTGTAAGTGGTCCCGTAGTTTTTTAATAGTTTTTCTCAATTTTTGTTCAAATTTTTAGAAAATTACCCCTCCCGCCTGAACGGGGGGAAATAGACCCCCCCTCCGATACGATTTTTTTGTCCGAATCTAATATATAAGTTCTGAGTTTATTTCGCGTGTTATGAGAATCACCTAAACTCCACTATTTGTACCTTGAAGTGAAAAAAGGGAGACCAGGGGGGTGAAATAAAAATCTGAAAAAATTAGGAAAGTTTGTTTTCTCTATTTAGAGTCATTTGATGCCTATCCAAGTTGGAATACAAAAAAAAAAACAATATAAGGACCTTCCTAATGTAGATATACAATTTTTAAAAAATAAGCTTGGTGGTGAGAAAAAAAATGTCGTCAAAGAAAAAATTTCCGTTGTGTGAACGAAATTTGTCATTCATCGTCAGCTTACAGTTTCCCAAAGAAAATCGGAATGAGACAGTTCTATGCAAAACACAAATGTCAAACTAAAACTTTTTTCCCAAAAGAATTTCAGTGACAGTCGATGAAAAAATCAATTTTTTTAGTACTTTTTTAAACTAATTCGATCACAATATTAAATGGGTACTGTTATAAAAGCATTATTTCAACCATCTACAATGCCTAGCCACCTGAAAGCCTTGAACCACAAGAGCAATTTCGTGCGATCCAGTCATCCAGTCATAGGTCAAAATTTTTGCCAGATTACATTAAGTAAAATTTTTAATCCAGCCCTACCTGCTTCCGTCGCTGTCCTACCTGTAATTTGAGTCTAGCTATCGCCTTGAAACGCTCGTTCATTGGTTTAATTCCATCAGACGTTACTTTGAAACCCTAGAACTCCAAACTTGTCACTCCAAACTGACATTTGGCCTTTTTTAGAGTCAAACCCGCTATATTCAAACGTTTCAACACTTCATGTAGTCTTTCTAGATGTTCTGCCATGTTATTTCCCACGACAATGATGTCATCAATGTAAGTAGCAACTCCCTTGATGCCAGCAAGAATCTTGTCCATTACGCACTGAAAATCGATCGGAGCACATGCCACTCCAAAAGGCATTCTTTTTACTCTGAAAAGCTCTTTATGTGTGTTCAACGTTAGTATATTTGCAGAATCATCATTCACACGCAACTGTTGATAAGCATGCGAAAGATCCATCTTATTGTACAATTTTCCCTGGCCAATGACCCTAAGCAACTCTTTGATGGGAGGAGTTGGATACGAGTTCCTCCTAATCCCTTTATTTACCGTGCTTCGGTAATCTCCACATAACCGAATGCTATCATCCTTTTTCCGCACAGGAACCACTGGAGTACCCCAATTGGAGCAAGTAACCGCTTCAAGAATCCCTTCTTTGATCATCCTACCAATTTAAACCTCTACCGCAGGTCTAATCGAAAACGGTACTTGTTTAAATAAGATTGTTTTCTTGAGCGACGTGAAATCTAATGTTATAAAATAATTGAATCGAACACCTTAAATGATTTCACAAATTTTTACTATTAACACTAATCACAAGTTGTACAACACAAAATATAAAAATCGAGTTAAAAGGAGTACCTTGAATGCATTTCGGAATGTTGTCATTCCATCTTCAGCATAATTAGTCCTTATGCTGAAGATGGAAAGGGGACAAAGTGCGTGCACTGTTGTGACTTGTTGTAGGTGTCTGTATTTCAAAAATTGGGGTTTTGCCCCCTCCATGAGCTCAATGTTCACTTCTGGTCCTTTGTAGGAACCCAAATTCTCCCTGAAGACTTCTGGATAAGCATCCACTGTTCGATGTTTTCGTAGGTAATAATTTTTTTATACACTCTGTACCTACATAAATTTGCAGATCGTGGAACCAATTCCGACCAAGTAGATTTTAACCTCTTTCAGCAGCAACAACAACAGGCAGCACCGTAGTAACTTTCTTGAATTCAACATTCACCATCGCTTCTCCCAACAACTTCAACCTATCAGCATTCCAAATAGTTGGCACCATCCTCGATGGTTTCGTTTATTATAGTACAAGTTGCTCCAGAGTCCACTTCCATAGATATTGGCACCCCATTCAATCTAATATCAACCATAATTTTACCTTTGGCAATAGCACTACCATCGCTATTGTTTTCAACGCCTGCAGAGAATCATTAGAACCAATTGCGTTAGTTCTTCCCCTAACTGATTTCTTAGAAAACGACTTTTTCTTCTGTGGAGCTTTATTTTCAGCTTTCTTCTTCAAACATGCCTTTGCAATGTGGCCTATCTTATTGCAGTAGAAACATTTGGCATTCTGAAATCGGCAGTCCTTGCCACGATGAATATCACCACAGTGAAAACACTTTCCTTTAAATAAAAGTCTTTCTGCTCATTCACCGCTAACAGTTCCTCCTTGACGACAGTAGAACCACCACGCACCTCAGATACATTGAGACCAGCTTCCTCAGCAGCAACACACAGTTCAACTGTCCTTGCTATCGTTAGTTTGTCCTCTGAAAACAAACGCTTTTTGACACCCTCATCATATACACCACAGACAATTCGATCTCTTTGGGCCAGTTTTTCAGTTCAGGGTTAGCTCTGAGTTTAACCAGAGTTAGCTAATCCTGAAAATAAATTAACCCCGAGTTAACTCAGGAACAGTTTTTCAGTAGAGGACTTACTCTATCTTTCAGTTGTCAAAAAACTATGGATATCACCCTTCTACTTCTTTCACGCATCGGAATAGAGATGGCGCCACAATGAAATTGCACTGACAATAGCCGCGTTTTATTATCACTCATAACCCATATGGTTCACCTCGTGAAAATAAAACGATGCGGGTTAGTGCAAAAACAGTGATGTATATCAGTCTCTTTTTTTCTTATGTTTATTTATTTTTCATATAAAAGCCTGTCTCTTTTTCTCTATATTCCTAACACTGCTGACAAACCGCTGAATTCATTCACAATGGTAAATAGCCCTCTGCCGTTCAGAGTGAAAACCCGTATCTGGGTTATTGAAATTAACCTCGATAGAAACCTGGATCCCATGTTGTTTTTGTAATGCATGTTAAAAGATAACCTCGACCCAGACCCGGAGATAATAAAACGCAGCTAATAACTGTCCTTATCGAAATCGAGATGGCGCCACAGCTGAAAAGGCCCTCAATTTGGTCCCTGAGTTAACTCACCAAATTAGACGAGTTAACTTAGGTTTTCAATTGACTGAAAAACACGCTTATGGAGTTAACTCAGGTTTAACCCCGAGACTAGGATGATCTCGAACTGGAAAACTGGCCCTTAGTATATTGTCCAACTCAGTGAAGTTACAATGCTTGCTTAGCCTGCGCAAGTCAGTTACAAACTCGGCTATTGACTCACTCTTCTTTTGGACCCTTCAGTTAAAATAGAACCTTTCCACTATTTCATTCGGTCTCGGATTAAAATAGTCGGATAGTATACTACATAGCTGAGTGACAGGGTTGTCAGATGTGGCGATTTGTCGCCAAACAGGCGATATGAATTTTGATTTGGCGACACGAAAATCGGTTTGGCGATGTACCTTAAAAAAGGCGATATTTTTAGGTTTTGGCGATTTAAATTTTTTGAATCAAAGTAGTAATTTTTTATTAAGGTTTCTTTTGATATTACATTAAACTTCTTATAACTACATTGACCACTTAATATTATGAATTGCCGACTTTGAATTGGCCAGGCTAAACAATTAATATATTTATTGTTTTCTTTTTAACAGATTTCAGTAATTTCTATAAAATTGAATCTGAGTAACATTTATGTATATGAGTCCACTCAATGGGAAATATACTTTTTGAATTAAAGTCCTAATATCTTCGGTCAAAAGGTAAAACTCAAGAAGTACACAAAAATATACTAAAGAAAGTGAGAATGAAATTAATTTTTTAATCCAAGAGGTCTCATTTTGCTAGGTATTTACTAACACATTGAAATATATGCCCAGGAACTGTATTTCAAAATTTGCGGAACGTGACTTCAGCTTCAAAAAATTCTTTTTAACCTAATTTCAAAAGTATATTTTGATAAATTGTGAGTAGTTTTACCTAGTAACCGACGACATTGTTTCTTTTTATCTGATCTTCACTTAAGCCTTGTATCTTTTTTATTGGTATTTGCTAAAATTTAGTTATCAAAATATCGACTAAATCTGATTGCACTCAAAACTGAACATTGCTTTTTTTCCCACCACTCAAATAATTTTATAACATTTTTGTGATTTTTGGATTTGGTCATTTATAAAGTGGAATATTTTAAAATTGGCGATTTTTTGGCGATTTATATTTTACCTTTGGCGATTCCGCTTTCTTAAACCTGACAACCCTGCTGAGTGAACGAAAAATCTTTTGGCTGCTTAGGTGTGAGCAACGAGACCAAAACTTCATAGCCTGCCTCACCTAACTGCACCAGAAAAATAGCTCGTTGCTTATTTTCATCCCTTACCTCATTTCCCTCAAAGAAGAAATTCAATCGCTGCACGAAATTTGGCCAGGACGATTTTAGGGAGTGGAGTAGTCACATTTTAGGTTTGTTTGGCATCTTTTTACAAAAAAATGTGTAAAACCTGTCAAATTTTGAAAAGAGGGGACAGTTCTATCAGAGTTGGGGAAATTTGAAAAAAATTGACAAACGCATTGAGCCATGAACTGCACCACTTTTTGTTAGAAGCGTCATTTTTGTGCATAAACAGCGTAACCACTTTGCCATGATTTCAATAGATTTAATGCATTTTTTTCCTAAAAAAAATCTACTGCTTTTAAATCGAGCCTACTGCACTTTTATTTTTCGGAAAAGTAAATTATCAACCATCAAAATTCAGTCCCCTAATTTTCAATTATATTCTTACGGCTTCCGGCTGTTGGCTTGCTTTGATAACAATCGTGACAGCATATTTCATTATGTTATTTTTGATTTCTTTTGTTCTTCTTTTTTTAAATGAAAGTAAAAATTGGAATATGCAGGTTTTCTGTAAGAAATCTGAATATACTACAGTTTTTACTTGCGATTATAGGTACTATAAGGCAAGTTTTGGATTCGTACAAAAAAAAAAAATTGAGATAACAATTAAACATAATATTACTATGATAGAGAACACCAAAAAAGTGGGTGGTACAATTCTGTCTGTCTGTTCGTCGCCCACACATTTTTTTCATTTTTTTTTTAGAACCAAAAATAACGGTACCTGCCATACGATTTTTTTTAGCAATTTTATATAATCGTATTTTTCTCGAAAACGACTCGACAACTTTTCTTAAAAAAAATTCAATAAATTTATTTAAGTAAAGCTTTTCTTTGGGTGGAAAACCATTTTTCAAAAATGGTTATTAATGGTACCTCCCAAAGAACCATTTTTTAATTTTTGATTTTCTTCAAAACGGTACGACCGATTTCAATAATTTTTTTTATACAGAAGCTTCAAAAAATATAAATAGTTTTGTGTACCAATATTTTTGAAAAAATATTTTTTGGTTTTTAAAAAATGTTTAAAAATTTTTTTTGGAAAATCAAATATTTCGAAAACGACATGATCGATTTTTTTGAAACTCGATATTTAAGAATTTTTTAGTACTCTCTAAAATATTTTTAGAAAAAATTTTCCATTTACGAAAAACTAACGGTACCTTCCATACAAAAGTTAAAAAAACCGCAAAGGAAAATATTTTTTTTCTCAAAAACGACTCCTACGTTTTTGATCAAACTTTTTTCATATGCTAAAATTATTACGATCTACTAACAAAAATTATAAAATTTTACACATAGCAACTTTTAATAGTAGGTACCTGTCATAGAACGTATTTTTTTATTTTCAATTTTCTCGTTATCGGCTGAACGGAATTAGATGAATTTTTTATATACAAATTTCTGATAAAATTTAATAATATTCCATATCAAAATTTTCAGAAAAAAGTTTTTGGATTTTTAAAAAAAGTTTCAAATTTGTTTTTTGAAAATTCGATATCTCAAAAACGGGTTGACAATTTTTTTCAAATTTTGTTTTTATATACACATAAATATATACTTTAGATTTGAATATCAAAATTTGTTCTTAAAAATGTTTTAAGAATTTTATATAAAAAAAATTAATTTTTAAAAAAACCGCTCCAACGATTTTAAATTTTTTTTCCCATACAATCATATGTAATCAAGAATTAAGATGGCATTCCTTTTTTTCACCTCCAACTGTCAAAAGAGTTGTTTTAGTCAATTTAAATGTCGTATTTCTTGCTTCTCTACATTTTTCTCTCACTATTTCCATGTTTTTATATACAATTTTCTTAAACGCGCAGTGTCTTGAACATAAGAGCAAGTAGGTGCGATCCAGTCGTGCATTTCATTTTACTTGCGATTATAGGTACTATAAGCAAGTTTTGGACTCGTTCAAAAAAAAATTTTAGATAACAATCAAACATGATATTACGATGATAGAGGACACGAAAAAAGTGGATGGCACAATTCTGTTTGTCTGTCTGTTCGACTACGCCTTAACGGCTTGATCGATTTTTTTCAAACTTGGTACATAGTGGTTTTTGGTAATTCTGCCGACATGTTTTTTTCATTTTTTTTAGAACCAAAAATAACGGTAATCGTTTTTTTCTCAAAAACGGCTCGACAAATTCAATAAATTTATTTTAGTAAAGGCTTCCTTTCGGTGAAAACCCATTTTTCAAAAATGGTTATTAATGGTACCTCCCAAAGAACCATTTTTTTAATTTTTGATTTTCTTCAAAACAGTAGGACCGATTTCAATTATTTTTGTTATACAGAAGCTTCCAATAAATATAAATAGTTTTGTGTACCAAAATTTTTGAAAAAATATTTTAATTTTTTTATTTTGAATTTTCTCGTTATCGGCTTAAGATTATTTGTTTTTACATACAAATTTCAGATAAAATGAAATAATATTGCATATCAAAATTTTCCAATAAATTTTGTTTGGATTTTTAAAAAAAGTCTCAATTTTTTTTTGAAAATTCCGTATCTCAAAAACGGGTTGACAATTTTTTTTTCAAATTTTGTCATTATATACACTCCCGTTCAATTGAATAGGTTCAAATTTTTCGAGTGCGATTTACCGTTTTAACTCTGAACTATGTGGAATAAATGAATTTTTGAAAATGGCATTAGAGAAAGCATCCAATTGAGGAGAGAATAAGAAAACACACAATATCAAACTTACCATCATTACACGTTTTATTATCATTTCTTTAAATTCATATTGAAATCTTAGCACTTTTTCGTTTATTTGAACAGGTGCACTGCCTTTATAATCACTTTTGCTTTGAACTAGTTAAAGGTCAGACCTTTTAAAGCTATTTTTGGGCATTATATCATGGTTTCTTTGATATGACACAAACAAATTGAGAATAAACGTAGAATGGGTGGGGGAAAAGCTCTTTTCGCGGCTGAGTACGCGCAAATTTATTGTTTTCATGATAAATGGCTAACGGGACATCAAATTTCAGAAAAAACTTACAGAATCTATTCTTTGATCTATAATTATCGAAAAATAAACAAAAAGATGGTATCGATATGAAAGGGTGCAAATAACCTGCTATCTCCGCAAGTGATAGGAGAACAAATCTGAGGGTTGTGTCTAATTCGTCGGTTTAAATGGCTAAAACAAGGGAAGAAGCTAGGTTCAGTGCCAGTATTTCAGCAGTTGAGAGTATTATTAAAAGTTCTGCATACCGAAAAAGAAGAAAATTAAATGAAACCACACCTAAACGAAGTTAGCAAAAACAAAAAAACAACAAACCGAATGCAGTTTTGTAAGCTTCATAAGACTTGAAAGAATAAGTGGCGTAAAGTCATTTTTTCTAATGAAAAAGGGATTAAATTCGACGGAATTGATGGATTCAAATTGTATTTCCATGACTGAGCGTTTTTGTGTAACTAAACCATAGTCATACTAATAGTTCAAAAATGTGGGGTTAAATTTCTTTTACTTGAATTCTCAAATTGTAAATTCTTTCAACTAAGCGGTGGTTTATTTTAATTTTTTCTTCTCTTTTGGTATGAAGAACTTGATATTACACTCTCGACTTTTGAAATACTCGCACTAAACCTAGCTTGTTCCCTTATTTAAGCCATTTAAACCAACAAATAAGATCCAACCCTCAGAATTTTGCGTCTATAGCTTGCGGAGGCAGCAGTTTTTTTTACATTCTTTTCATATCGACACCATCTTTTTGCTTACTTCTCTGATAAATGTAGATTAAAGAATGGATTCTGTAAGTTTTTTCCGAAATTTGATGTCCCGATAGCCATTTATCATGAAAAAAATAAATTTGCGCGTACTCAGCCGCGAAAAGAGCTTTTCCTCCAACCATTCTACGTTTGTTCTCAATTTGTTTGTGTCATATCAAAGAAACCATAATATAAAGCCCAAAAATAGCTTTAAAAGGTCTGACCTTTAACTAGTTCAAGGCAAAAGTGATTATAAAGGCAGTGCACCTGTTTAAATAAACGAAAAAAGTGCTAAGATTTCAATATGAATTTAAAGAAATGATAATAAAACGTGTAATGATGGTAAGTTTGATATTGTGTGTTTTCTTATTCTCTCCTCAATTGGATGCTTTCTCTAATGCCATTTTCAAAAATTCATTTATTCCACATAGTTCGGAGTTATAACGGTAAATCGCACTCGAAAATTTTGAACCTATTCAATTGAACGGGAGTGTACATGTAAATATATATACCTTAGATTTGCACACCAAAATTTGTTCTTAAAAATGTTTTAAGAATTTTATATATACAAAACTAATTTTTTAAAAAAATTTAAATATTTTTTCCCATACAATCATATTCAATCAAGAATTAAGATGGTATTCTTTTTTTTCACCTCAAACCGTCAAAAGAGCTGGTTTAGCCAATTTAAATGTCGTATTTCATGCATTTTTCTCTCATAATTTCAATGATTTTGTATACAATTTTCTTAAATCCGCAGTGTCTTGAACATAAGAGCAAGTACGTGCGACCCAGTCGTGCATTTTATTTTTTGAAAACCTACTTCGGAAAATTTTCCGATTAGTGGCAACGCTGTGACAGAAACTGACCACCTCGATTTTTGACAGTAGTTGTAACACTTCGTGTTCACAGAAATTTGTGTAGCAGAAATTTTCAATTTTTCCAACGGAGGGGAAATTATTTGCTCTCTCATTGCGCTCTCTCGATGCAACTTTATTGTTTGTTAAACAGGAATTTGTGACAATTTGTGAGAATTTATGAAAATTTACAAGAAATTTCAAGATAACAAACAGACCTTTTATATCAAGAAAGTTTAAGGGTGTGTTAGTTTCTTTTTGGAAATTAGTTTAAAACGTGGATTTTTTACTATTGAAGAAAAATCTTCAATAATTTCAAGGCTTGAAACTTTTGATTCCAATAAAAGTTTAACTAAAATAAAAAAGTTTGTCCACTTTTTAACAAATACCAAACAATGGAAAATCGGTTATAGCAAACACCGGATATAACAAACAAATTCTCTAGTCGTCCTATCGAGTTCGGTATAACCGATTTTGACTGTAGTCCAAAAAGTACATAAGTTGTGGTTACCAATTACCGAAATAAAAGACTTTGAATATATTTTAACTTTTTCAACTTATCTTTATTATATTTAATTCGGCTACGATGCTACTTCAATCTTAAATTTAACTTATTTAAATTTTATTTCAATTAATGGCTGACGGTGGCGGCGGCGGTGCAGACTGGCGACGTATATCGAGAAGGAAAAAACTTAAGTCCAATAAAGCTGCTGGAGCTGATGGCCTTGCGGCTGAACTATTCAAAGCGGCTGGCGATGAATTGGTTAGGAGTATGCACCAGCTCATCTGTAAAATATGGTCAGAGGAAAGCATGCCCGATGAATGGAACCTCAGCATTGTTTGCCCGATCCTCAAGAAAGGCGATCCTCTGGACTGCACCAACTACAGAGGCATCAGCCTTCTTAATATCGCCTTCAAGATCTTCTCTGCCGTACTTTGTGAACGCCTGAAGCCATTCGTCAACAACCTGATAGGTCCATATCAGTGTGGCTTTAGGCCAGGGAAGTCCACCATCGACCAAATATTCGCACTGCGGCAGATCTTGCAGAAAACCCAGGAGTTTCAAATCGATACCCACCACCTTTTTATCGATTTCAAGGCCGCGTATGACAGCATCTATAGAGACGAGCTATATAGAGCAATGTCTAGTTTTGGCATCCCTGCCAAACTCGTCCCTTTGTGCAGGATGACGATGGAGAATGCACGCTGCTCCATCAAGGTCGGCAAAGACCTCACCGACACCTTTGATGTCAAAAAAGGTTTTAGGCAAGGCGACGCGCTGTCATGCGACTTCTTCAACATCGTTCTTGAAAGAATAGTGCAAAACTCTCACGTCAACACTAGAAGCACAATCTTTCAAAAGTCCGTCCAATTACTCGCTTACGCTGATGACATTGACATAATAGGACGAACAAAGCGTGATGTCAGTGGTGCTTTTGTGAGCATTGAGAAGGAAGCCAAGAAGATGGGTTTAGCGGTGAATGAAAGCAAAACGAAGTATATGCTGTCAACAAGAAAGGACACCCAACACCGACGTCTAGGACAGAACGTCACTATAGACAGCTATAATTTTGAGGTGGTCAGAGACTTTGTCTACCTAGGATCCGCTATAAACTCAGCGAACGATACCAGTGGTCCAGTGCTGAGATCAAACGAAGAATTACTCTTGCCAATCGCTGTTTCTTCGGGCTAAGAAGGCAATTGAGAAGCAAAGCCCTCTCTCGAGCAACTAAACTGTCCCTGTACAAGACGCTTATCATCCCGGTCCTGATGTATGGTGCAGAAGCATGGACACTGCTAACGGTGGATGAGAACGCGTTAGGCTGTTTCGAGAGGAAAATTCTCCGGGTGATTTTTGGTCCCGTCTGCATAGATGGGGAATGGAGGAGAAGATACAACCACGAACTGTATGGGCTGTACAGCGACACCGACCTAGCCACAAAAGTGAAAAGCCAACGACTAAGATGGCTGGGTCACCTAGAGCAAATGGACACCAATGCTCCGGCCCGGAAAGTCTTTGAATCCAACCCCGTGGGACAACGCAGTAGAGGTGGACAGCGTAAAAGGTGGCACACGCAAGTGGAAGAGGACCTCAACCAACTTGGCGTGCGAAACTGGAGACAGCTAGCTAGAAACCGAGCCGGCTGGAAGAAGCTTGTTGGTTGAGGCCCTGGTCCACCCCGGACTGTAGCGCCACCTTAAGTAAGTAAGTAAGAAGGCAATAGGTACGTTCAGACGACCCAAGGGACTTGATATTCAGTCAACTGCATTTGTTGAACGCAAATTCGACCAACGTAACTAGGTTTTTTTGACATGTCAAACTTGCAACTTTACTTCAAACATTTACCTGCAGTTTATAGTCAGGGCCGGACAAGCTATACGTGCAAAAGGTGCAAATGCGCAGGGCGCTGAGCCCAATGGGCGCCTTGAGCAAGCCACTTTCACTACCTGCCTATACTTTTTCTAATTTCCAATTCTTTTTAATAGCTCATACCAATATTGATATCCATTCTTATTCTGAATTTAACGACAGATATCTATTATTCCAAAATTAAGTCGATATCTATAGCTTCCTATTCAAAATCTTTGCAAAGTGCACTATTTTGTTCTTCTCTTGGGGATACTTCGTTCAAAAAACGCATATTTAAGTCCACACCATGGGTAATGAGAACATTCTTCCACCAATAACAGCTATTGAGGGGCGCTAATGAAGATTGATGGAATAGTACCTCATGGCAGAATGGTAAGTGCGTTGGACAGTTATGGCGAAAGTCTGGGCTCGATTCACAGCCGCAGCCACTTAAAAACAGAAATTCCTCTTTGTCTCTTGCGAGGAACTGACAAATCTTCCAAGAGTATACTTGTCATGAAAAAGTGCTTCTCATCTAGCCGTTCGGACTCCGCTAAAAATTGTAGGTCCTCTCCATTACTGCCAACAACACGCACATAGGAATGGTTAAGAGTTGCGATTCACTAGGCCCTGGTTTTCAACGAGCTGCTGCGCTACCAAAGTTTATTTATTTTAAGTGATGATGCTTGCGCAGAGCGCTAATTTAGCTCGGGCCGGCCCTGTTTATAGTGAAGAAATTACCGATTTTATTTTTTTCTAAGAAAAACCTCACCCCTGAAATAAACCCTTAACGAGTTGTAATAAACAAGCTTTAAAAAAAAAAAAAAAATTTTAAGACTATTTGATTTTTGTATTAGGAAACCAAACATAAAATTAACAAATCTCATACAAAACTTATATTTTTTACTTATCATGTAGCTAGTAATTTTCTTTTTCGTATTCCCACAAAATGGTAAGAACGAACGTGCAAAAAAATTAAACAATCAGAAAACAATAAAGTACAGCTCTCTGTTTATTGACCAAAAATAATCAAGTGCACTTGTGTCATCTGGCATATCGTGGAAACAGTCATTGTATATCCACTCTATTTTTCAAAATAGTGTGAGTTACACAAACACAAATGCATTGCCCCAGGGTCGCAGTGCAGTTACATGGCTGAAGGCTAGGGCGTCCAAGGGAAGCCAGATTAAAAAAAGGAAAAAAACCATTGAGATGCTTCCGTCATTTTGCGGAGCTGTAGAAAAGTGTGCAGAGATTTTACATCATAAAAATAGTGAAAAAGCCTATTGAACTGAATAAAAAAGTGAAATGAAAGTTAATATAGTGAATACTTTGAAAAACTTTATTGATAAGAAATATATTAAAACATGTGGCGCTGCATTAAATCATATAAAAACGCCTATAAAACGATGCACACATTTTTCTTTTCACAGGTAAGTTTTCTCTCATATTTTACTTAATAAAGTGATGTTTTTTATGGTACCGTACTTTTAAACCGAAATAAACATTTCTTGACGAAGATACAAATCCAAAAAAATAAAAAGGGGCAACAGCAGAAGGGCCTTTCAAAATATTTTATTTAAAGCGTTAAAAATAACTCTCCACTACAGGCGCTAAACGGATTTGAGCGCCTTGCCATCACTAACAAAAACTAGATCGACCCTGTGTGAGAATTTCTCATTTGACAGATGAGTCTCAACGAAATCACTGGATTAAAGTATATTTTTGTTTTCAACAAATTTTCAAAATTTTAAAGTATTCTAAGTTATTTACCTAAATAACATCACTTCACGTTACTTTATATTAATAGGTATATCAGACGAAACTAACTTGTAAAATAAAATGTTTGTATACTCCTAAGTATAGGCGTTTTTAGAGGATTTAACGTAGCCACCACATGCTGTTTTATATTTTTTTAAATAAATTATTGATAGTATGTATTCACTATTCTATTTTTTTTTTCACTTTTTTATTTAGTTTAATAAACTTTTTCACTTGTTTAACAAATTGAAATCTCAAAACACTTCCCTTCAGCTCGGAAAAATTACAGATGATTCTCAATTTGTTTATTTTTTTTCAATTCTTGCTGCTTCACTCACGTACACTGTATATGTATATACACCACTGCCTGTACTTCTTCTTCTATGACTTGACTTGATATTAAAGTGCCTTTCACATGAGCTGCGAACTGCGAATGCGAATAAACTTATTTAGGCAATTCCAAGCGCAAATATCAACAAATAGGTGTTTTAACTTTTCAGAAAAGTGAATAAACGATCCTATCTACAATTTTAAAAAGAAAACACGAACAAAAATTAGTTTAAATTGTTGAATTTAGTATTTTTTTATATTCTACGCGACCACCGAGGTATTTGCTGCGAACTGCAAAACACTTATTCGCAATCCACAACATTAAGACGCATTCCACAAATCTGCGAATGAAAAATTCGCTCGAATTTAACCTCAAATTTTGTCAGCCCCATTTCACTAGTTTATTTTCTATGACTATTCGCGTCTGTCGGCGACCACTCATGTGAAAGAAATGTCAAAACTCACGACCATTCGCAATTCGCAGTTCGCTATTCGCAGCTCATATGAAAGGCACTTAAGGGAGATTTTTCTTGACTTACTTTCCAACTATTGAATACACACAAATTCAATGATGCGAACAGAACACGACGCAGCTGGACAAGTTGGCCAACTTTTAACTTTTGCTTGCAGCTTTTTTGACGTTTCAAAATTGCGAGCAAAATGAAGTGTTTACATGTTGGTTAAAGTGATTTTTAAACTCTTTTCAATCACTCATAAAGACGTAAAGCATTTTTAATTCTTTTTCATGATTATTCATTTTTATTTTTGTTTTCATTTTTATTTTCGATACTAAAATGTCAGAAAGCTATGTATAGCTGCATTGTGGGCGCGTAAAAAAATCACGTACGACACTTTTTGACAGCTATTCCAGTTGCAGCTGCAGCTCCAGTTGCAGCACTCTATTCTGTTCAGCCAGTTAATTGGAAAGCAATATTTTGGCAGCTGACCAATCAAAGACTAGAAACTTGCCTTAATTTCTAGTCCCTTGGGTTGTCTGAACGTATTCAATGTCAAAGACCAACGCAAAGTAGCTTTCGGCATCGTCTTTTTGGTATTCCTATTTCACTAAATGTCAGTTTCACTTCGTGAGTGCGCCACACTTCCATAAGCAAAAGTGAACGGAACCAAACGAATCGTCCCACTCCGTAATTATATATCCGCGTCTTATGATTTCCGTGCATTCGATTGTTTTTATCCGACCATCTCAGTGCCCCTCCGAGCACTATAGTTCTAGCTTTTAGGATTCAGTTGTTCTTCATTGTTTGACAAAAATGAAACATTCTATCACTAACATTTTTTTGTATGTAACTACTCGTCTCTGGGAAAAATTCTTAAGTAGGTATATGAGTACGTCAGCAGGGCCCAGCAGGAGTTGAGGGCGGCAAAACTGAAAATTTAGGCTGGTTGACAGCTACTAAAAATAACATTTAAAATCTTACTTTGAACAAATGCAATAAAACGTCAATGTCAATACTACAACTCGGTATTTGGATTTTTAACAATGTTTCATTTCCTTAAGCTGAAATTGTTTGTATAGTTTATTATAATTTGGTATGAAGCATAACATCCAGACGTTCTGATTCACCCGAGAAGTCCCGGATTTCAGGTATACAATCCACTTTTTTCCCCGGTTGCGACCTTTGTTCTCAAAAAATACCGAATGGGAACATCTTGTATTATTCACTTATTTTTAAAATTTCAATCAATCCGACCAAACTACATGCAGAATATTGTTTTTGCAAAATAGTTTTATACGAAAAACATTTGCCAATTTGCTTCTGGATTCCGAAAGAATGTAGCTTTTGAGACATTTAATTAAAGCATGTTTGTATACAGCTATAAGATCATTGAATACTTAAAACAAAAAGGAAAAAAATAAAATGCACGACTGGGTCGCACGTACTTGCTCTTATGTTCAAGACACTGCGAGTTTAAGAAAATTGTATATACAAACATGGAAATTATGAGAGAAAAATGTACAGAAGCATGAAATACGACACTTAAATTAGCTAAAACAACTCTTTTGACAGTTTGAGGTGAAAAAAAGTATGCCATCTTAATTCATGATGGAATATGATTGTATGGGAAAAAAAATTTTAAAATCGTTGGAGCGGTTTTTTTTTAAATTAATTTTTTATATATAAAATTCTTAAAACATTTTTAAGAACAAATTTTGGTATGCAGATTTGAACTATATATTTATGTGTATATAAAAACAAAATTTGAAACAAAAATTGTCAACCCGTTTTTGAGATATCGAATTTTCAAAAAAAAAATTTGAAACTTTTTTTAAAAATCCAAAAACTTTTTTTTTGAAAATTTTGATATGGAATATTATTTAATCTTATCTGAAATTTGTATATAAAAAAATTCATTTAAATCCGTTAAGCTGATAACGAGAAAACTCAAAATAAAAAAATACGTTCTATGACAGGTACTACTAATAGTTGCTATGTGTAAAATTTTATAATTTTTGATGGTAGATCGTACTAATTTTAGTATATGAAAAAAGTTTAATCAAAATCGTAGGAGTCGTTTTCAAGCAAAAAAATATTTTCCTTTGCGGTTTTTTCACTTTTGTACGGAAGGTACCGTTATTTTTTCATAAATCTAAAATTTTTTCTAAAAATATTTTAGAGAGTACTAAAAAATTCTTAAAAATCGAGTTTCAAAAAAATCTATGATGCCGTTTTCGAAATATTTGATTTTCCAAAAAAAAAATTGAAATATTTTTTAAAAATCCAAAAAATATTTTTTTAAAAATGTTGGTACACAAAACTATTAACATTTTTTGGAAGCTATTGTATAAAAAAAATAATTGAAATCGGTCATACTATTTTGAAGAAAATCAAAAATTAAAAAAATGGTTCCTTGGGAGGTACCATTAATAACCATTTTTGAAAAATGGTTTTCCACCCAAAGAAAGCCTTTACTAAAATAAATTTATTGAATTTTTTTTAAGAAAAGTTGTCGAGCCGTTTTTGAGAAAAATACGATTATGTAAATTTGCCAAAAAAAAATGTATGACAGGTAACGTTATTTTTGGTTCTAAAAAAAAAATGAAAAAATATGTCGGCAGAATCACCAAAGACCACTAAGTACCAAGTTTGAAGAAAATCGATCGAGCCGTTTAGGCTGTAGATGAACAGACAGACAGACAGACAGACAGACAGAATTTTGCCACCCACTTTTTTGGTGTTCTCTATCATCGTAATATCATGTTTGATTGTTATCTCAAATTTTTTTTTTTGCACGAATCCAAAACTTGCCTTATAGTACCTATAATCGCAAGTAAAAATACTGAACAAAATTTGTTGACAAAAAAAATATTTAGTGCAAAATTTTTTGTTTGTAAATTATTCCTTTTTTAAATAAATCCACAAGAACCTAAACAGCTTTGAAATATTGAAAAAAAAAAAATAGTTAAAAAAAATATTTTTCGGTCTAAAGTTCTAGTTTTAAAATTATTTTTTCCCGTAACCCCGGATGGGGCATAGGGCGTCAACAATACGTCTCCATCCTTCACGGTCTGCTGCAAGGTACTTTAGCTGTGGCCACGTCTTTCTCTGGGATTCTGCTTCCGCTAAGACAGTTGATTTCCATGTTGTTCTTGGTCTTCCAACCCGCGTGCCGTGCACCCTGAGAATTCCATTCAAAGGACTGCTTTGCAGTTTCATCGTTTGGTTTCCTCAGACCAATCCAACGCCTTTTACACTTTCTTATGTTGACGTCCAGCCGCTCTTGACTTGTCCTGCGCCATAATTCCTCATTTGATACTATTTGTGGCCAGCGAATCTTTAGGATGTGGCAAAGACAGCGATTCACAAAAGCCTGCAATTTCTTCGAAATGATAGACGTGACTTTCCAGGTTTCACAAGCATATAACAGCACGGATTTGACATTGGATTCGAAGAATCTCTATTCTACTTTTAACGTCCAGATCCGTACCACCGTTTGCAGAGACAATACTGCCAAGGTAGTTAAACTGTTCCACTACATCAACTGGCGTCTCCTGTAGAATAATACGCTGCTGTGTGGAGCGGCCTGTGAGCATTATTTTTGTCTTTTTGCTGTTTGTTCTTAGACCACTCGACTCTCCCTTCACTTGCAGTGTTTGGCACATCCCGTTCAGCCCACTGATGTTATTTGCCAGTAGACATATGTCATCGGCATAGTCTTAATGACTGAGCCTTTCGAACGGTCTCCATTGAATGCCATGTCGCTCAGCTGTACTAACACGGGCCGTCAATACGTCGCGTCGTCCACCGCCAGCAGGAAGAGAATTGGCGATAGAACATCCCCTTGTCTCACACCCTGTTGCACTACGAAGGAGTCGGATTTCAGATAGCTGCCCATTGTGCAAATCAAAACACCTTGCGTTGTTGTAGGACTCTTTAATAATGGCAACAATTTTTGGTGGAATTCCTCTACCAAGCAACGATCTCCATATACATTCTCGTTTAACTCGATCAAAGGCCTTCTCAAAATCCACGAACATGAGGTAAAGCGGTGATTGAAATTCCATCGACTGCTCAAGGACGATACGCAGGGTGTTGATATGGTCGACACACGACCGACCACTGCGGAAGCCAGCTTGATGCCTCTTGAGTGTAGACTCGATTCTATCCTAAATTCGCTCGAAAATGATCGTTGCCATTAGTTTTGGGAAAACGGACAAAACGGTGATACCACGCACATTGTTGCAATTCTTCAGGTCACCTTTCTTTGGCAACTTAACAATCACACCATCCTTCCAGTCCCTGGGATAGCTCTCGTTTTCCCAAATGCTTTATATCAACGGATGTAAAATACTAGCTGCTGTTACGGGATCGGCTTTCAGAAATTCAGCTAGTATTCCGTCCAGTCCAGCTGCCTTGTTGTTTTTGAGGAGATTTATTGATTTCTGGATTTCCGATTCTGACGGGGGTTCGATGTCAATACCCCTATATGACCTGAGCATCTCGTATAGCTGGGGCACTTCAGCACTCTGCTCAACTGAATCCTCATTTAGCAGGGCACAAAAATGGTCCTTCCATCTACGAAGCTGATCCTCAATTGATACCAAAAGTGTGCCACCCATATCCATTACAGGATGATTGGTGTTGCTTTTTTTCCCGATAACATCTTCGGCTATTTGGTACAATTCCCGGATATCTCCTCTTCTGGCAGCAATTTCTGCATTATCTGTGAGTCCATCTAACCTCACATTCTTGTCACGTCTCACACGGCGATAGACAATCTTATGTGCAATGCGCTACTCTCTTCGCAAGTCAGCCTTTCGTTGAACATCTGCTTCGGCATTTTTTGGATTTTCAACGATTTGCGAAGTTCGATCTTATCCCAGGTGTCTTGGGATATCCAAGAGTCTGTACGTCTCGTTCGCTTGGGTACAGTTTCGGATCCAGCCTCCATAAAAACACTTTTAATTTCACCCCACATCTCATCAATTGTTGAATGCTGGATTCCGTTTAATGACGAGACTCTGTCGTTAAGGGTGGTGACATAGTTTCGACATAATGTTGGGGTCATTTAAAGCATTAGTAATGAATTTTGAGCTCCTTGCTGGCTGTAGATGAACAGACAGACAGACAGACAGACAGACAGACAGACAGACAGACAGACAGACAGACAGAATTTTGCCACCCACTTTTTTGGTGTTCTCTATCATCGTAATATCATGTTTGATTGTTATCTCAAATTTTTTTTTTGCACGAATCCAAAACTTGCCTTATAGTACCTATAATCGCAAGTAAAAATACTGAACAAAATTTGTTGACAAACCAAATAATTAGTGCAAAATTTTTTGTTTGTAAATTATTCCTTTTTTAAATAAATCCACAAGAACCTAAACAGCTTTGAAATATTGAAAAAAAAAATAGTTAAAAAAAATATTTTTCGGTCTAAAGTTCTAGTTTTAAAATTATTTTTTCCCGTAACCCCGGATGGGGCATAGGGCGTCAACAATACGTCTCCATCCTTCACGGTCTGCTGCAAGGTACTTTAGCTGTGGCCACGTCTTTCTCTGGGATTCTGCTTCCGCTAAGACAGTTGATTTCCATGTTGTTCTTGGTCTTCCAACCCGCGTGCCGTGCACCCTGAGAATTCCATTCAAAGGACTGCTTTGCAGTTTCATCGTTTGGTTTCCTCAGACCAATCCAACGCCTTTTACACTTTCTTATGTTGACGTCCAGCCGCTCTTGACTTGTCCTGCGCCATAATTCCTCATTTGATACTATTTGTGGCCAGCGAATCTTTAGGATGTGGCAAAGACAGCGATTCACAAAAGCCTGCAATTTCTTCGAAATGATAGACGTGACTTTCCAGGTTTCACAAGCATATAACAGCACGGATTTGACATTGGATTCGAAGAATCTCTATTCTACTTTTAACGTCCAGATCCGTACCACCGTTTGCAGAGACAATACTGCCAAGGTAGTTAAACTGTTCCACTACATCAACTGGCGTCTCCTGTAGAATAATACGCTGCTGTGTGGAGCGGCCTGTGAGCATTATTTTTGTCTTTTTGCTGTTTGTTCTTAGACCACTCGACTCTCCCTTCACTTGCAGTGTTTGGCACATCCCGTTCAGCCCACTGATGTTATTTGCCAGTAGACATATGTCATCGGCATAGTCTTAATGACTGAGCCTTTCGAACGGTCTCCATTGAATGCCATGTCGCTCAGCTGTACTAACACGGGCCGTCAATACGTCGCGTCGTCCACCGCCAGCAGGAAGAGAATTGGCGATAGAACATCCCCTTGTCTCACACCCTGTTGCACTACGAAGGAGTCGGATTTCAGATAGCTGCCCATTGTGCAAATCAAAACACCTTGCGTTGTTGTAGGACTCTTTAATAATGGCAACAATTTTTGGTGGAATTCCTCTACCAAGCAACGATCTCCATATACATTCTCGTTTAACTCGATCAAAGGCCTTCTCAAAATCCACGAACATGAGGTAAAGCGGTGATTGAAATTCCATCGACTGCTCAAGGACGATACGCAGGGTGTTGATATGGTCGACACACGACCGACCACTGCGGAAGCCAGCTTGATGCCTCTTGAGTGTAGACTCGATTCTATCCTAAATTCGCTCGAAAATGATCGTTGCCATTAGTTTTGGGAAAACGGACAAAACGGTGATACCACGCACATTGTTGCAATTCTTCAGGTCACCTTTCTTTGGCAACTTAACAATCACACCATCCTTCCAGTCCCTGGGATAGCTCTCGTTTTCCCAAATGCTTTATATCAACGGATGTAAAATACTAGCTGCTGTTACGGGATCGGCTTTCAGAAATTCAGCTAGTATTCCGTCCAGTCCAGCTGCCTTGTTGTTTTTGAGGAGATTTATTGATTTCTGGATTTCCGATTCTGACGGGGGTTCGATGTCAATACCCCTATATGACCTGAGCATCTCGTATAGCTGGGGCACTTCAGCACTCTGCTCAACTGAATCCTCATTTAGCAGGGCACAAAAATGGTCCTTCCATCTACGAAGCTGATCCTCAATTGATACCAAAAGTGTGCCACCCATATCCATTACAGGATGATTGGTGTTGCTTTTTTTCCCGATAACATCTTCGGCTATTTGGTACAATTCCCGGATATCTCCTCTTCTGGCAGCAATTTCTGCATTATCTGTGAGTCCATCTAACCTCACATTCTTGTCACGTCTCACACGGCGATAGACAATCTTATGTGCAATGCGCTACTCTCTTCGCAAGTCAGCCTTTCGTTGAACATCTGCTTCGGCATTTATTTGGATTTTCAACGATTTGCGAAGTTCGATCTTATCCCAGGTGTCTTGGGATATCCAAGAGTCTGTACGTCTCGTTCGCTTGGGTACAGTTTCGGATCCAGCCTCCATAAAAACACTTTTAATTTCACCCCACATCTCATCAATTGTTGAATGCTGGATTCCGTTTAATGACGAGACTCTGTCGTTAAGGGTGGTGACATAGTTTCGACATAATGTTGGGGTCATTTAAAGCATTAGTAATGAATTTTGAGCTCCTTGCTGGCTGTAGATGAACAGACAGACAGACAGACAGACAGACAGACAGACAGACAGAATTTTGCCACCCACTTTTTTGGTGTTCTCTATCATCGTAATATCATGTTTGATTGTTATCTCAAATTTTTTTTTTTGCACGAATCCAAAACTTGCCTTATAGTACCTATAATCGCAAGTAAAAATACTGAACAAAATTTGTTGACAAACCAAATAATTAGTGCAAAATTTTTTGTTTGTAAATTATTCCTTTTTTAAATAAATCCACAAGAACCTAAACAGCTTTGAAATATTGAAAAAAAAAATAGTTAAAAAAAATATTTTTCGGTCTAAAGTTCTAGTTTTAAAATTATTTTTTCCCGTAACCCCGGATGGGGCATAGGGCGTCAACAATACGTCTCCATCCTTCACGGTCTGCTGCAAGGTACTTTAGCTGTGGCCACGTCTTTCTCTGGGATTCTGCTTCCGCTAAGACAGTTGATTTCCATGTTGTTCTTGGTCTTCCAACCCGCGTGCCGTGCACCCTGAGAATTCCATTCAAAGGACTGCTTTGCAGTTTCATCGTTTGGTTTCCTCAGACCAATCTAACGCCTTTTACACTTTCTTATGTTGACGTCCAGCCGCTCTTGACTTGTCCTGCGCCATAATTCCTCATTTGATACTATTTGTGGCCAGCGAATCTTTAGGATGTGGCAAAGACAGCGATTCACAAAAGCCTGCAATTTCTTCGAAATGATAGACGTGACTTTCCAGGTTTCACAAGCATATAACAGCACGGATTTGACATTGGATTCGAAGAATCTCTATTCTACTTTTAACGTCCAGATCCGTACCACCGTTTGCAGAGACAATACTGCCAAGGTAGTTAAACTGTTCCACTACATCAACTGGCGTCTCCTGTAGAATAATACGCTGCTGTGTGGAGCGGCCTGTGAGCATTATTTTTGTCTTTTTGCTGTTTGTTCTTAGACCACTCGACTCTCCCTTCACTTGCAGTGTTTGGCACATCCCGTTCAGCCCACTGATGTTATTTGCCAGTAGACATATGTCATCGGCATAGTCTTAATGACTGAGCCATTCGAACGGTCTCCATTGAATGCCATGTTGCTCAGCTGTACTAACACGGGCCGTCAATACGTCGCGTCGTCCACCGCCAGCAGGAAGAGAATTGGCGATAGAACATCCCCTTGTCTCACACCCTGTTGCACTACGAAGGAGTCGGATTTCAGATAGCTGCCCATTGTGCAAATCAAAACACCTTGCGTTGTTGTAGGACTCTTTAATAATGGCAACAATTTTTGGTGGAATTCCTCTACCAAGCAACGATCTCCATATACATTCTCGTTTAACTCGATCAAAGGCCTTCTCAAAATCCACGAACATGAGGTAAAGCGGTGATTGAAATTCCATCGACTGCTCAAGGACGATACGCAGGGTGTTGATATGGTCGACACACGACCGACCACTGCGGAAGCCAGCTTGATGCCTCTTGAGTGTAGACTCGATTCTATCCTAAATTCGCTCGAAAATGATCGTTGCCATTAGTTTTGGGAAAACGGACAAAACGGTGATACCACGCACATTGTTGCAATTCTTCAGGTCACCTTTCTTTGGCAACTTAACAATCACACCATCCTTCCAATCCCTGGGATAGCTCTCGTTTTCCCAAATGCTTTATATCAACGGATGTAAAATACTAGCTGCTGTTACGGGATCGGCTTTCAGAAATTCAGCTAGTATTCCGTCCAGTCCAGCTGCCTTGTTGTTTTTGAGGAGATTTATTGATGTCTGGATTTCCGATTCTGACGGGGGTTCGATGTCAATACCCCTATATGACCTGAGCATCTCGTATAGCTGGGGCACTTCAGCACTCTGCTCAACTGAATCCTCATTTAGCAGGGCACAAAAATGGTCCTTCCATCTACGAAGCTGATCCTCAATTGATACCAAAAGTGTGCCACCCATATCCATTACAGGATGATTGGTGTTGCTTTTTTTCCCGATAACATCTTCGGCTATTTGGTACAATTCCCGGATATCTCCTCTTCTGGCAGCAATTTCTGCATTATCTGTGAGTCCATCTAACCTCACATTCTTGTCACGTCTCACACGGCGATAGACAATCTTATGTGCAATGCGCTACTCTCTTCGCAAGTCAGCCTTTCGTTGAACATCTGCTTCGGCATTTATTAGGATTTTCAACGATTTGCGAAGTTCGATCTTATCCCAGGTGTCTTGGGATATCCAAGAGTCTGTACGTCTCGTTCGCTTGGGTACAGTTTCGGATCCAGCCTCCATAAAAACACTTTTAATTTCACCCCACATCTCATCAATTGTTGAATGCTGGATTCCGTTTAATGACGAGACTCTGTCGTTAAAGGTGGTGACATAGTTTCGACATAATGTTGGGGTCATTTAAAGCATTAGTAATGAATTTTGAGCTCCTTGCTGCATCCTGCGCTGGTTTTTGTACGGCAGTGGTTCGTAGTTTGAGACTCATCAGAACCAAATGGTGGTCGCTTCCCACATCGGCATTTCTTATACATAAAAGCATACAAAAAAACAACTTTATTTAAAAAGGGAATTGAAGGATGGATTTTGATTTTGGGATTTAAAAATGGGGAGGAACTACGATTTTTCAGTTTGTTTCTTGAATATTTTCATATATATTCATATAAATTCTTTTTTTTATATTTTTATGGCTTATTCGTTTTGTGGCTTACACAATAACTGTGTATTTGTTTTCAATGAAATAAAAAACAAAAATTATTTCCATTTAAACAGAAGGCAACAATAATTTCAAGCAAGCCGATGTTAGAAAAGATACATTAAAGCATTTTAGTCTTTATCTTCCTAACTATTGAACCAATTTGATAAATTTCTTAGGTCAGTAAAAAAAAAATATTAAAATGCTGAACGTATGTAAACATACCTTACATACACTCATAAAATTTGAGAAACTCATTTAGCAGACTAACATATTGATATATTGATGTGAATATCACATAATTCCAACCACATCGCATTCAAACCGGTCGAAATGATAACCTACTTTTTTTTAATTCGGCTAAAAATCGCTCCATATCTGCAGTGACACATGTATAGCTTATAAGCTGTCATTACAAAGGGGGGTTAGTATTAATTTTGTCTAGGGCGGTGAAAAAGCTGGGTCCCTGTACCTCAGAACATTTGTTCGTCAGATTACGCATCCACTGTTACCGTATAGCCTAATAGCCTATTGAATAGACCTTTTAAAAAGGAACAATTACGTGCAAAGGTTTTTATTATTGAATATGTTTGTTTGGCTCATAAGCATGCTTAAAACCGAAAATTCTACTAAATTCACCCATGCGTTTCTGAGAGAATGGTCACACTGGCCACTTTTCAGTGTTTTTGGTATAACTCGAAAACTAAGCCGAATTTGACAATTTTACATATAATACTTTTTGTTCAAAATTAAATTTTCTATCGAAATAGATAGTTTGGAAAAAATCTTAAAAAAATTTAAGCAGCAAAATTAACAAAAACCAACATAAAAAAAATCGAAAAATCAAAGATTTTTAAATTTTTTTCTAAATTGCGCATAACTTTTTTCGGAGCAAAGATACGCTCAAGACATGCATGAAAAAAGTAAATTGGAGTTTAAGGGCTTTAATATGAAATGTAAAAAAAGCCATATTATTTGAAAATTGACCGAGATATATCCATTCAAACTTTACCATTTCTTATCATTTTTCACAGTTTTTGCCCGAAAGCCTATTTTTTGGTACTTTATGACAAATTTAACGTTCCTAGCACCTAGTACCGAATCTTATGTTAATCGGACCAGCCGTTCGGTCTGTAGGTCTGAAAGCATTAAAAAACAGCCGAAAAACGAAATCGCGAACTTATATCCTTTCTATAAATTCTCTATAGTTCTAATGTCATATTATATCGAAATTTGTATTTCGAACATTTTTACGAAAGTGAAATTTGCCATATTGTACCGAAAAAGGAACTTTCGGGCCAAAACTGCGAAAGATTATAAGAAATTATAAGGTTTGAACGGGAATATCTCTGTCAATTTTGAACAAATATTAATTTTTGAACATGCCATATTAAGTCTCTACTTGATTTTGTCCGTGCATGTATTGACCCTATCTTTACTTCAAAAAAAGTTATGCACAATTTATAACAAAATTTAGATATCCTTGATTTTTTGATTTTTTTAGGTTGGTTTTTGTTAACTTTTCCTGCTTAAATTTTTTCGTTAAATTTTTTGAACTATCCATTCCAAGAAAATTTAATTTTGAACAAAAAGTATTATATGTAAAATTGTCAAATTCGGCTTAGTTTTCGAGTTATACCAAAAATACTGAAAAGTGGCCAGTGTGACCATTCTCTCAGAAACGCATGGGTGAATTTAGTAGCATTTTCGGTTTTAAGCATGCTTATGGGCCAAACAAACATATTCAATAATAAAAACCCTTGCACGTAATTGTTCCTTTATACCCCTCATTTTCCGGTCTATTCAATAGGCTATAATGGTGTATTCTCCTTTTAACGATTGGGAAAGCTACTTTTCATTAGTTTAGACATTAATTTATGTAAGTGATGAGTGTCAAGTTAGCAAAGCAACTTTGAAGAATCGAAAAATGGTTAGTTGGATAATTTGCCGTTAATTAGTCGTTAATTAGTTGTGACAATTCCGAATTCATCGTTCAATGTTTTCTATGTTTTTTTGGGTGCTTTGCTAACTTGATATCCAGTTAGCAAAGCACCCTGTCGTAAATCAATAAAAACTTCTTATACCTGATGGCTTATGGCTTAATAATTTACCGTTAATTAGTCGTTAGTTAGTTGTGACAAATTCAAATTGATCGTGCAATGTTTTCTATGTTTTTTTTTGGGTGCTTTGCTAACTTGATATCAAGTTTTCATATTATTATTACTAAGCACTAAAATATTGAATTTTAGAAGTTCTTATCACTTTTCAAAACAAAAAACATAGAAAGCATAGAACGACAAGTTCGGAATTGTCACAACTAATTAACGACTTACTAACGACAAATTATGCACCTATCCATTTTTCAATCCGTGAGAGCTGATGTGCTAACTTCAATTTAATGTTTTCTATGTTTTTTGGGTGCTTTGCTAACTTGATATAAGTTAGCAAAGCACCCAAAAAACATATAAAACATTACACGATCGAATTGAATTTGTCACAACTAATTAACGACTAGTTAACGTCAAATTAATAAGCCATAAACCATCAGATATAAGAAGTTTTAACTGATTTTCGACAGGGTGCTTTACTAACTTGATATCAAGTTAGCAAAGCACCCAAAAAAACATAGAAAACATTGAACGAACATCGTCAAAGTTGCTTTGCTATTTTCTCTGTGGAAATTGGAGCAAAAGCTGTCCATGTTAATCTTTTGTCTTGTATCGATTTTCATTTTTCTAAATGCTATTTTGTTTGTTTTTATTTGTTTAGATTTTCAAAAAGACAATCAAGGGCTGCAGAAATGTCCAACGAAATACCAACATATCGCGATCCCTTTGCATATAATGTGTGGGACCCTATTTATCCTACAGGACGTGGTATTGGGTAAGTCTGGTTATAAATTTTTACATTTTAGCTTGATTGTTTGAAATTAAATATATATAAAATAACATAAATACAAAATATAGATCTCGAACGACACAATACCGTGAACCTACCCGACCAGTGTTTGGTCGTGTTATTAGCCGTGAACCTGTTGTCTTACAACGACTACCCGTACGAACAAGAATATTCGATGATGTGCCATCACGATTATACGGATCAGAGACCCGATCAGCAATGCCCTCGATAGGCAATGGAGTTGGACCAAGAAGATATATGCAATATCGATTTAGTGGAACTTCACCTTATGGAAACTCTCAGGCCAATGGCAATAATCCAAATCTTGTCCACCAAGGTAGTTTTCAAAAATTAAAAGAACTTATATGGACAGAACGGGCTAAGGAACTGACACAACAAAGGAAAGCTGAGGAATTGGCAGCACGCGCAGCAGTACTTAAGGAAATTTCAGCTGGTCAATTGTAAGGAAGCAAATTGTTTTTAAATGTTTTGATTATTTTGAAGTGTTGTTTTTATTTAAGTCACATGACGGTTTTTAAAAGATTTACAAAAAACTGAGCTTCTCGTTTATGATAAGCTACCTGTTAATCTTATGTGACTCCACACAAAACAAATTAACTTACTTTTTTTATACAATCAAAAGATTATTAGAAAAACGTCCAAGAACATCATGATGTAGCAGATTTGGTCAAAAAAATTATTAAAATCGCATAAATCGACGGGCAACATTTTTTTGGCTACATCTTTATAAAATTAAGTTTTTGAAGTATACAGCATATGGGAAAAAACGCCATCTTCAAAAAGAAAGCGATTTAGTTTTTGTTCAATAACTGTATTGAATTTCATTTTTACACCAAAACAGCAAATTATTATTTAGAAAAGTATCTAAGAGCTGCACTACTAACAAACTCTGTAATATTATAAATCTTGAAGTTATATGTGGCATGTTTAGTTCTGTACCTGTAAACGGGACAAAATTTAGTTACTATAGGGAAAGTTTTGGATTCGTGAAAAAAAATCGATATATTTTAAAAAAGATTCAAATTTTTTTTTTGAAAATTCAATATTTCAAAAAGGGTTTTTGAATTGTTTTGAAATTTCAGTTTTAAATGTATATTAATATATACTCAAAATTGGCATACCAAATTTTTTTTTGAAAAATGTTACAAAAATTTTATATATGAAAAATTAATTTTTAAGAAAACGGCTCCAACGATTTTAAATTTTTTGTTTGCATAATATTCATATTTTTCAAGTAATCTAAAGGCATACTTTTTTTGAGCTCTAAGTTATTTATAAGACTGTTTATACAATTAAAAGAACGATTTAAATGCTTTTTATACTTTTTCTATAATTACTTGAATATTTTTTAAAGTTCTTAAGTACCTGCGATCCGGTCGTGTATTTTATTTTTTGTAAGAGCAGAAGATTCTGAGAAAAACATGTCCAAAACTGAATTCAACCCCCTTTAACCAGACCCCCCCCCTTAATACTTACCACTTGCAGGATTTGCGCAAGCAAGTTTTTACTTGCTTGCAAGCGAACGTATGTTTTTCGATCAAAATTACTAAAAAAATCGTCTCCCTCTGCCCAGAAATCTCTCGTCAGTGTGGTCAAGTATGGATTTTTATTTTCAGCACCACGTTCAAAAAACGGTCACACCAAAATGATTTATCTTTGATCAGCCGCATTTTGTTGTTTGAACTGCTGCAGTATAGAACAGGGTCTCGTGTTATCTTTAATGCATGTATTTTGATTATAATAATATGAACGACGGGATCGAACGTAATTGCTCTTGAAGTTCAACTTGCTTGGAACTTCAGATCTTTTAAAAATATTTAAGTAATTAAAGAAAAAAAATATTTTGATTGAAATCGGTTGAGCAATAAATTAATGAGAGTCGAAATACAAAAAAATAATATTATATGGAAGGAACCGCTTACAACAGTTTTTGGTAAATTTTATATCAGACAGTTCAACTCAGTTGATTTTAAATCACTTTACGGCAAGCAAATCGTATGTTTTTTATTAACAATACTCTCCACGAATCAATTACCTCGATTTCAACAAATCTTCATGTTCAAAAATCGTTTCCTCGAAAAAATTCTTCTTCCAAATCTGGTTTATTCATTTAGACCCATTTCTGAAGAAACAATAAACCAAACTGAACTGATAATGGCAAAACCACACAGAAGTACTTTCAGAAGGTTATTTCAGCAAGTAATTTCAGCAATTACTTGCAGCAAGTACTTTCAGCAATTAATTTCAGCAAGTACTTGCTTGCACGGTGTGACGACCTAAAAAGTACTTGCAGCAAGTTTGCTATGCAAGCAAGTAAAAGATTGTTTCAGCAAGCAGTTTACTTGCCTGGTGTGACTTCTCTCTGCAAGCACTTGCACGAATATTTCAAAATCGAAATATTTGAAACAATTGCTGCAAGTACTTTACTTGCACGGTGTGACGTGGCACCTTTATAGTCGGAGTGCTACCATCCACTTTGACTAACCTACTAGACACAAAGCTGCAACTTTGTGTATGTTTGATTTAGAAAATAGTACGAAACCACTGTTAGCCCAGGAAAAATGTACTTTCGCTGCGGAAAAATTCCAAGTGAAGATTTTTGAATGCAGTTATCTTTATGTGTGCCTAAGGAATACGCATGCGAAAGTCTACAAACGAAACTGGCTTGCGTTAAAAGTTATTCAAGGTTAAATGTCGAAAATACCGGTTTTCCACGAATAACTTTGAAACGGTACATGGTATTAAAAAGTAATGCATACAAAACTTGTAGATAATATGATTATCTACAAGAAATGTTAAAACACTTTTTTTTCTCTGACTGATGGTTAAGAAGATATCGGCGTTTCAAAAAACGTAAATTAACGAAAATATCCCTTTTTTGCGTATAACTCAGAAATGGTGAGTGTTATTGAAAACATTTATAGACAAAGTTTATATACTATGTTACCCTCTATTAAAAAAAAATTATATTTTTTCTAAGAGTAATAATTTTAAAGATATAATTATTTGAAAAATTTCGTCAAAAACCTGAAATTCCAGACTTTTGCTTTTAAATCTTAAATAACGAAATTTTCATAAAATAATTTATGTTCAGCTTATAGACTATGATGTAATCTACAAAAAATATTAACACACTTTTTTCCACACGAGTGACCAGTAACAAGATATTGCTACTTCAAAAAGGTTAAGTATTGAAAATAAGGATTTTTCGCTTACCACTCTTAAACGGTATATGTTACAAATTTTATTTTTACACAGTTTGTAGGTTATTTACCCTTCTACAAGAAAATAAAAAAAAAATTTTTTGTTTGCGGTTATTTAAAAGATATAATATTTTGTATAAAATGCACAAAAGTCAAAAATAACGGTATTTTGCGGTTTTCTCTTAAATGGTGAAGTTTTTGAAAAATAATTTATACTTTTTGTATAAACAATAATATTCTCTATAAGAACTCTTATGAAGACTTTTTCGATATAAGCCCCCAATAAAAAGATATTGAGACTTCAAAAAGTATCAATTTTCGAAAATGCTGGTTTTTCCGGCCCAAAATGATTCGACCAGCGACATAAAATAATAATAGGGTTTCTTAGAGAGACATATTACAAACATTTTTTCATACTGAGGGGGGGTCTATCTCCCCCCAATTAACCGGGAGGAGCAATTTTCTGAAAATAGTACTAAAATTTAAAAAAAAAAAATTAAAACAAATGGCAACACTTAAAATAAAGTACTATATTTTTTTTGAGATTGTCAAGTTTGTTCTTTAATTATTTTTTCAAAATAAGTTATTCCTGCCAACACGGCCGTAGCCAAGATCAAACGTATGGGTGAGCTGATGGTTTTTTTGGGTGAGCTCACATTTTTTTAAGGAAAATCATAATGATGTCTACAAAAAATAACTTTCTTACAAAAACAATGGGTAGGTATAAGCTACCTATAACAAGTATGTGCATAGGTAAAAGGTAAACATTTTTTTAAAGTGATCGCCTGGTGCTGGTACTGAAAAGAGCGTTAGAGCATTTATGAAAATACTCAATAGAATTATTTGACAAATAGCAATATATTTGTTTTTTTTTGCATTCACAAACGTCAACATCCTCAGTTTTTGAATCAGCGAAATTTTTTGAAAATAAAATTAAAGATTTAACATCAAAATTACACTTAAACTTCATTTAACGGCCGATTGATACCACAGTGACAGTTCTAGCCCTAAAAAAAGAAAAATAAGCTTTTGGATCTGTTTTCAGAATCGAAAATAAAGTCGAACACGTATCGAATCGGTCTTCCTGATTGCCATTCAAAAAGGTCTTAAGTTAGGAAACCTAATTTTATTTTTTGCTTTGCAGTTCTACATGTATCTGACAGTTCTTACAAAACGTTAACAGATTCTTAAAGTCCATTTTAGTTTAAGCTATGAACACAAGGGGAAACTAATGAGTTTAAAATCTGAAAGACTATTGTTGAATTTATAGTTGTTTTGTGTATTCCATAATTTTCCATAATCGCAGCACACTTTTGACTGAAAAATAACAGATCAAGTGACTGACAACAAGAGCACACAAGAACACAAATAGAGCAATGAACAGGGGAGTCCCCGGTTTACTGAAGAAGAAATCAAGGTGTGCGGTGTAAAACGGGAAGGTTGGTATTTTTGCATACATTTTAAATTTTATTTCAAAGCTAACAAATATGTATTTTGGCCCAAAATGTAAACTTTGATCATCTTAAAATATCTCTGAGTTTGTTTGGGTGAGCTTAACATATTTTTGGGTGAGCTGAGCTCACCCCAGCGTAGGCCTGGCTACGGCCGTGCCTGCCAATAGTTTTCGAAAAAATACCTTCAAACCCAACATTAAAAAAAAAAAACTGAAAAAAATTATATAGGTACTGTTCTTTTTTCAAAATATGAAATCAGGAATTATGTTAGTTTCTATGATATACTTTTCCTGTAATTTTTAAATGAACCATTGTATATAAATTCTATAGTATTCTCATGAAGAAAAAAAGCTCGTGGCCATCTATGCGTCCAAATGTAATACTAATTTTTGTTAAGGGATCTCGGTAAGGCGATCACAGCGAACCTATCGACCAAATGTCTACCTAAAAAATCGTGTTTCATGAGAATACTATAGATTGGATATACAATGAATGAAAACTGCAAACCAGATGGTTTTATGCCATCTAGTTTTCGAGAAAATTATAAACTAAGAAAACTATTTTTTTATTATATGTTTTTTTGGTAGTATATCTAGGAAAAATGCATTACCACTTCGGGAAAATTCCAAGTTAAAATTTTTAAGCGCAATTATTTTTAAATTACCATAAAGAATATTCGTGCAAAAGTCTACACACGAATCTGGCTTGCGCTAGAAGTTATTCAAGGTCAAACGCCAGCAGAATCTTCTTTTAGAGCATAACCTTTTTTTTGGATAGTAACAAGGAAAAAATTCATTTTCGTTTGAGGAAAATTCCAAGTTAAATTTTTAAACGCAATTATCTTTAAATTGCCATAAAGAATACTCGTGCATAAGTCTACACACGAATCTGGCTTGCGCTAAAAGTTATTCAAGGTCAAACGCTAGCAAAATCTTCTTTAAGAGCATAACCTTTTTTTTTGTATAGTATCAAGGAAAAAATTCATTTCCACTTGAGGAAAAATCCAATTTATATTTTTTAAACGCAATTATCTTTAAATTGCCATAAGGAATACTCGTGCAGTCTACACACGAATCTGGCTTGCGCTAAAAAGTTATTCAAGGTCAAACGCCAGCAGAATCTTCTTTTAGAGCATAACCTTTTTTTTTGGATAGTATCAAGGAAAGAATTCATTTTCGTTTGAGGAAAATTCTAAGTTAAATTTTTTAAACGCAATTATCTTTAAATTGCCATAAGGAATACTCGTGCAAAAGTCTACACACGAATCTGGCTTGCGCTAAAAGTTATTCAAGGTCAAACGCTAGCAGAATCTTCTTTTAGAGCATAACCTTTTGTTTTTGTATAGTATCAAGGAAAAAATTCATTTCCACTTGAGGAAAAATCCAAGTTATATTTTTTAAGCGCAATTATCTTTAAATAGCCATAAGGAATACTCGTGCAAAAGTCTACACACGAATCTGGCTTGCGCTAAGAGTTATTCAATTTTCCTCAAGTGTACATGAATTTTTTCCTTGATACTGTCCAAAAAAAAGGTTATGTTCTTATAGAAGATTCTGCTTGCGTTTGACCTTGAATAACTCTTAGCGCAAGCCAGATTCGTGTGTAGACTTTTGCACGAGTATTCTTTATGGCAATTTAAAGATAATTGCGTTTAAAAAATTTAACTTGGAATTTTCCTCAAACGGAAATGAATTTTTTCCTTGATACTATCCAAACAAAAAAGGTTATGCTCTAAAAGAAGATTTTGCTGGCGTTTGACCTTGAATAACTTTTAGCGCAAGCCAGATTCGTGTGTAGACTTTTGCACGAGTATTCCTTATGGCAATTTAAAGATAATTGCGTTTAAAAAATATAACTTGGATTTTTCCTCAAGTGGAAATGAATTTTTTCCTTGATACTATACAAAAAAAAAGGTTATGCTCTAAAAGAAGATTCTGCTGGCGTTTGACCTTGAATCAAAGGGCATGGTAGTGCCCAGCCAAGTTCGCGGCACTACACCCTTTTTACAGGAACAAACTCAGGCGATTTTCAACCCCCCTCTAACTTCAGTACCTATGAAGTCAGAAACTTCAAATTTGGAGTATTTTCTGAACTGATCAAACACAGGTGGCTTACCAAATTTCAACTCTTTAGCATTAGTAGTTCCCAAGATATAGGACTTCAAAAATCGCAAAAACCGTAACTGACTGACTCACTGACTCACTGACAGATCATCAAAATTATGGAGCACTTCCCGACATCGTAGAAACTTGAAATTTCGCACAACGGTAGGCCATGTGGTACATATAAAGGAAAAAATCGAAAATCTGCAGTTTTCTATGCAGAGGGCGTGGCATCCACCTTTTCTTAAATATTTTATAAATTATATAGAGCCTTTCCGAATGTTGTAGAACAATGAAAATTGGTAAGTCGGTAGGGTTTGAGGTACTTAGAAAGAAAAAAATTGAAAAATTGGAATTTTCCATACAGGGGGCGTGGCATCCACCCACATTCTTAAAAATTCTTATAAATTATATGGAGCACTTCCGATTGTTGTAGAAGGATGAAAATTGGTAGGTCGGTAGGACTTAAGGTACTAAGAAAGAAAAAAATTGAAAAATTGTAATTTTGCATTCAGGAGCGTGGTATCCACCCACATTCTTAAAAATTCTTATAAATTATATGGAGCACTTCCGAATGTTGTAGAACGATAAAAATTGGAAGGTCGGTAGGCCTTGAAGTACTTAGAAGAAAAATAATTGAAACATTGGAAGTTTTAGTTCAGGGGGCGTGGCATCAACCCACATTCTCAAAAATTCTTATAAATTATATGAAGCACTTCCGATTGTTGTAGAACGATGAAAATTGTTAGGTCGGTATGCCTTGAAGTACTTAGAAGAAAAAAATCGAAGAATTGGAAGTTTCAGTTCGAGGGGCGTGGCATCCACCCACATTCTTAAAAATTCTTATAAACTATATGAAGCACTTCCGATTGTTGTAGAACGATGAAAATTGGTAGGTCGGTAGGGCTTAAAGTACTTAGAAAGAAAAAATTGAAGAATTGGAATTTTGCATTCAGGGGGTGTGGCATCCACCCACATTCCTAAAAATTCTTATAAATTATATGGAGCACTTCCTATTGTTGTAGAACGATAAAAATTGGTAGGTCGGTAGGACTTGAAGTACTTAGAAAGGAAAAAAAATCGAAAATTCGGATTTGTCCATTCAGGAGGGGGTGCCATCCACCCACTTTATCGGAATTGCTATTATTTGTATGGAGCACTTTCGGTTGTCGTAGAATTATGAAACTTTGTAGAGCGGTAGGGCTTGATTTTCACCTGGCAAAATAAACTTTGCAAAAAGGAGTGAAATCACAACAAAAACATAAATGTTAAAAAAGGAGCCAAGTTCTTATGTGTACAAGAAACCTGTGCGTAAAAAGTCAGTCAAAAAAAGTAATGAGATCTAAAATATATGCCAAGTTTTAAGTTCATGAAGTTTAATATCAAATATCTTAAGTAGAGTAATATCGAAACAATTCCAAATCATGACAGAAATTTGGTAATTAATGATTACTGACTAAAATTTGGTGGATTTACTTGGCAAGTTTTCTCTTAAATACTTACTTGATCACAAATTGAAAATGTATGAAATCTTGACCAGTGAACCCACCAAATTTTAATCAGTAATCATTAATTACCAAATTTCTGTCATGATTTGGAATTGTTTCGATATTACTCTACTTAAGATATTTGATATTAAACTTCATGAACTTAAAACTTGGCATATATTTAAGATCTCATTACTTTTTTTGACTGACTTTTTACGCACAGGTTTCTTGTACACATAAGAACTTGGCTCCTTTTTTAACATTTATGTTTTTGTTGTGATAACTTTTAGCGCAAGCCAGATTCGTGTGTAGACTTTTGCACGAGTATTCTTTTTGGTAATTTAAAAATAATTGCGCTTAAAAATTTTAACCCGAAGTGGTAATGCATTTTTCCTAGATATACTACCAAAAAAACATATAAAAAAATAATAGTTTTCTTAGTTTACAATTTTCTCGAAAACTAGATGGCATAAAACCATCTGGTTTGCAGTGTTCATTTAAAAATTACAGGAAAAGTATATCATAGAAACTAACATAATTCCTGATTTCATATTTTGAAAAAAGAACAGTACCTATATAATTTTTTTCAGTTTTTTTTTTAATGTTGGGTTTGAAGGTATTTTTTTCGAAAACTATTGGCAGGCACGGCCGTAGCCAGGCCTACGCTGGGGTGAGCTCAGCTCACCCAAAAATATGTTAAGCTCACCCAAACAAACTCAGAGATATTTTAAGATTATCAAAGTTTACATTTTGGGCCAAAATACATATTTGTTAGCTTTGAAATAAAATTTAAAATGTATGCAAAAATACCAACCTTCCCGTTTTACACCGCACACCTTGATTTCTTCTTCAGTAAACCGGGGACTCCCCTGTTCATTGCTCTATTTGTGTTCTTGTGTGCTCTTGTTGTCAGTCACTTGATCTGTTATTTTTCAGTCAAAAGTGTGCTGCGATTATGGAAAATTATGGAATACACAAAACAACTATAAATTCAACAATAGTCTTTCAGATTTTAAACTCATTAGTTTCCCCTTGTGTTCATAGCTTAAACTAAAATGGACTTTAAGAATCTGTTAACGTTTTGTAAGAACTGTCAGATACATGTAGAACTGTAAAGCAAAAATAAAAGTAGGTTTCCTAACTTAAGACCTTTTTGAATGGCATTCAGGAAGACCGATTCGATACGTGTTCGACTTTATTTTCGATTCTGAAATCAGATCCAAAAGTTTATTTTTCTTTTTTTAGGGCTAGAACTGTCACTGTTTGTTTTGTTTTTGTATAGTATCAAGGAAAAAATTCATTTCCACTTGAGGAAAAATCCAAGTTATATTTTTTAAACGCAATTATCTTTAAATAGCCATAAGGAATACTCGTGCAAAAGTCTACACACGAATCTGGCTTGCGCTAAGAGTTATTCAATTTTCCTCAAGTGTACATGAATTTTTTCCTTGATACTGTCCAAAAAAAAGGTTATGTTCTTATAGAAGATTCTGCTGGCGTTTGACCTTGAATAACTCTTAGCGCAAGCCAGATTCGTGTGTAGACTTTTGCACGAGTATTCTTTATGGCAATTTAAAGATAATTGCGTTTAAAAAATTTAACTTGGAATTTTCTTCAAACGAAAATAAATTTTTTCCTTGTTACTATCCAAAAAAAAAAGTTATGCTCTTAAAGAAGATTCTGCTGGCGTTTGACCTTGAATAACTTTTAGCGCAAGCCAGATTCGTGTGTAGACTTTTGCACGAGTATTCTTTTTGGTAATTTAAAAATAATTGCGCTTAAAAATTTTAACCCGAAGTGGTAATGCATTTTTCCTAGATATACTACCAAAAAAACATATACAAAAATAATAGTTTTCTTAGTTTACAATTTTCTCGAAAACTAGATGGCATAAAACCATCTGGTTTGCAGTGTTCATTTAAAAATTACAGGAAAAGTATATCATAGAAACTAACATAATTCCTGATTTCATATTTTGAAAAAAGAACAGTACCTATATATTTTTTTTCAGTTTTTTTTTTTTAATGTTGGGTTTGAAGGTATTTTTTTCGAAAACTATTGGCAGGTGGCAGGAATAACTTATTTTGAAAATATAATTAAAGAACAAACTTGAAAATCTCAAAAAAAATATAGTACTTTATTTTAAGTGTTGCCATTTGTTTTAATTTTTTTTTTTTAATTTTAGTACTATTTTCAGAAAATTGCTCCTCCCGGTTAATTGGGGGGAGATAGACCCCCCCTCAGTATGAAAAAATGTTTGTACTATGTCTCTCTAAGAAACCCTATTATTATTTTATGTCGCTGGGCGACTCATTTTGGGCCGGAAAAACCAGCATTTTCGAAAATTGATACTTTTTGAAGTCTCAATATCTTTTTATTGGGGCCTTATATCGAAACAGTCTTCATAAGAGTTCTTATAGAGAATATTATTGTTTATACAAAAAGTATAAATTATTTTTCAAAAACTTCACCATTTAAGAGAAAACCGCAAAATACCAATATTTTTGACTTTTGTGCATTTTATACAAAATATTATATCTTTTAAATAACCGCAAACAAAAAATTTTTTTTTTAAATTTTCTTGTAGAAGGGTAAATAACCTACAAACTGTGTAAAAATAAAATTTCTAACATATACCGTTTAAGAGTGGTAAGCGAAAAATCCTTATTTTCAATACTTAACCTTTTTGAAGTAGCAATATCTTGTTACTGGTCACTCGTGTGGAAAAAAGTGTGTTAATATTTTTTGTAGATTACATTATAGTCTATAAGTTGAACATAAATTATTTTATGAAAATTTCGTTATTTAAGATTTAAAAGCAAAAGTCTGGAATTTCAGGTTTTTGACGAAATTTTTCAAATAATTATATCTTTAAAATTATTACTCTTAGAAAAAATATAATTTTTTTTAATAGAGGGTAACATAGTACATAAACTTTGTCTATAAATGTTTTCAATAACACTCACCATTTCTGAGTTATACGCAAAAAAGGGATATTTTCGTCAATTTACGTTTTTTGAAACGCCGATATCTTCTTAACCATCAGTCAGAGAAAAACAAGTGTTTTAACATTTCTTGTAGATAATCATATTATCTACAAGTTTTGTATGCATTACTTTTTAATACCATGTACCGTTTCAAAGTTATACGTGGAAAACCGGTATTTTCGACATTTAACCTTGAATAACTTTTAACGCATGCCAGTTTCGTTTGTAGACTTTCGCATGCGTATTCCTTAGGCACAAATAAAGATAATTGCATTCAAAAATCTTCACTTGGAATTTTTCCGCAGATTGGAAATTTATTTGTACATTTTTCCGGGGCTATGTCTGGCAGGGCTGCCGCGGTCGAAAGGTTGCCATCTGATTTTTTTTTCCAAATACAAAAAAAGGATAAAAATAAACCTACTTTCACAAGGCTGAAATTTATTTATAAATTAGTTTATACATTCTAATGCACGAAACAAGAACTTTGCCAGACGGGCTTGGCAGCCGAAAGTGCTTGCCAGACGAGTCTAAGGTTCTTAAAGATTAATAAAAGATATTGGATAACTTGAGAAATGCGTTATGGATACAAGGTTCAAACTTAATATATGCTTTATTCGTGAACAGATTATCAAATAATAATGATCATTGAATATTTCCGCAATTCTAGGGTTGCCACCTACTACTTTTACAATGCTGGTTTTTGAATTCATAATAACTTATATCTTTTTGTTCATAAGAAAAAAGATGCCAGACGAGTTCGGTGGACGAAAATAGCTTGCCATACGAGTCTTTAAAGTTGGTATTATAATATGTCATTGATTAGCTAGATAAATGTATTAAATATAGTACGTTAACTGCGTATAATCCAAATACATATTAGGTTAATCAAGTCAGCAAATTATAACATGGTTCTTTTTCTATAGACTGGGTTGCCACATCTATTTTCAAAGTTTTATAAAGTTGACAAAACAAAAATACCTTCCTATACAGATTTTTAAAAGTTGGTATTTTTTTATATTATAAGAAATAATTTTTTTTTAATTTAAGAAAAAGTCAAGAAAGGATATTTCTCATAATACTATTTTTTAAAACTTTAGGCCCGCCTGGCATGAACTTTCGACCGTCCGACTGATCAGCTAACATATATGTAAAAATCAGCTTTGTGAAGGTAGGTTTGCAATTTTTACAGTTTTTTGAAATTTGAAAATGAATTAATAAAGGATATTTCTTATAATACCAATTTTGAAAACTAAGACACGTCTGACAGGATTTTTTGACCGTCCAACTCGTCATATAGGTATGTTTTCTTATATACAAGATGGCAAAGCTGACATATGTGCGAAAACTAGATTTGTATAGTATCTAGGTATTTTAGTTTTGTCAATTTTATAAAATTTTGAAAAAATATGTGGCATCCCTGGGTCTACAGTAAAAGAACCATATCATAATATGCTGACTTGATTTAATATGTATAAGGATTATATAACGTGTTATATTTAATATATGTCTCAAATTTGGCAGTCATTTTAATTTTATAAAAAATAGGTGGCAACCCCAGAATTGCGGAAATATTCCCTGATCTTTATTCTTTGACTAATCTGTTCACGAATAAAGCATACACTAGGTTTGAGCCTTGTATCTAACAAATTTCTCAAGTTATCCAAAATCTCTCATTAATCTTTAAGAACTTTAGACTCGTCTGGCAACCACTTTCGACCGCCAAACCCGTCTGGCAAAGTTTTGTTCATGCATTATAATGTATAAACTAATATAAATATAAATTTCAGCCTTCTGAAAGTAGGTTAATTTTGACCATTTTTTTGCATTTTTTAAAAATCAGATGGCAACTTTTCGACCGCGGCAACCCTGCCAGACCATGGTTTTCGCACTTAACTAGTCCCAAATCAAGCATACACAAAGTTGTAGCCTTGTGTGTAGCAGCTGGATAGTGGTGCCAATTTGAAAACAAAATTAAAAACACCCGATGTCTTACTAAACTTCGTTTTTTATTGGATTTTCGTACAGTTCCACTCCATTATAATTTTAAATAAAATGCACGACTGGATCGCACGTACTTGCTCTTATGTTCAAGTTGTGTGGGGCTTAAGAACTTTAAGAAATTATATTATTTATAGAAAAAGCATAAAAAGCATTTAAATCGTTCTTTTAATTGTATAAACAGCCTGATAAATAACTTAGAGCTAAAAAAAAAGTATGCCATCTGATTACTTGAAAAAATATGAATATATGCAATGCAACAAAAAAATTTTAAATCGTTGGAGCCGTTTTCTTAAAAATTAATTTTGTATATATAAAATTTTTGTAACATTTTTCAAAAAAAAATTTGGTATGCCAATTTTGAGCATATATTGTAATATTTTCTCAGGTTCGTTAATAAAACTTATTTACTTTATTCAAAACGTCCACTTATTTATTTCGCAAAATAAAACACTTTACTGTTCTTACTACAAACAAAACGATTTATTATTCACCACTGAAATTAATTCACAAACTTTACTTTTCACTTTTATTACAACCAACTTTATTCATTCACGATTAAAAACAAACTGTGTCGCTGCCGTTCAAACATGTGTCTTTTATACTTGTTTTCCAATCTCTCGAAAGGAGAACGTTCTGGTCTCTGCTTCTAGAGCTTTCCGTAGGGGAAATTTCCCAATAATTTCCCTTCCAAAAGCTTTTATTTGACAGCTGGTAAATCTGCTATAATCCGGCAGATGGCGCTTCCTTCGTTTGAGAGTTGCTATAATTATAGCTAATAAGGGTATGTTTGCACTGCGACCGTAAGCTTTATTGTGTCCGTTTGTTTGCATTTCGGAGTCGTTATAGTTTAAATATGAAAAGTTATTACACTGCCCCCCTCTTAGGATTGATCGTCCCGAGCAAATCCATTACTTCCATCACCATTATAATGATGTAAACGGTCGCTGTGAACTACTTTTAGTTTGCCTCTTAATCCTCTCTGAATGCGGTAGACGACATCGTTTATTCGTGTTACGACAGTATAAGGGCCTTCCCAATTTTGTTGAAGCTTCGGTGAGAGTCCCTTCCGACGGTGGGGATTATAAAACCACACAAGGTCTCCCACTTGGAATCCTGTCGTTGTGGCTTTTGCGTCGTATCTTGTTTTCATCCGATCACTCGATAGCTTTATATTTGCCCTCGTCCTTTTGTGAATGCCAACTAGCTTTTCTTTGAGGTTTTCCACGTAGTCGTCAATTCCTTGTGGCTCACTTATATTACATCCAAATTTGATCTCGCTTGGTAGTCGTATTGTGGCCCCGAGCAGGATTTCTGATGGTGTATGTCCTGTTGAGCTATGTACCGCACTTCGATAGGCCATCAAGAATAATGGAATATGCCGATCCCAGTCTCGTTGGTTGTCGCTTACAACTTTGGAAAGGTGTTCTTTAAGGGTCCGGTTGAATCGTTCAACCATCCCATCAGATTGTGGGTGAAGCGGTGTTGTGCTCGTCTTTTTAATGCCAAGGAGTGTACAAACTTCCTGAAAAATTTTGGACTCGAAGTTCCTCCCTTGATCTGAATGGAGTTCCATAGGTACACCAAACCTGCTTACCCAGTTGAAAACAATCTGATCCGCGACTGTTTTGGTTTCCTGGTTTGGGATGGCAAATGCCTCAGGCCACTTGCTGAAGTAGTCCATTACTACCAGGATGTATCGGTTTCCGTTTTCGGTTTCTGGAAAAGGGCCTGCAACGTCTATTGCAATCCTCTCAAAGGGCGTGCCCACATTATATTGCTGCATTCTACTCTGGACTTTTCTGCCTGGTCCCTTGCTTGCAGCACAAGTATCACATTTTCGGCACCATTTTTCGACGTCTTCTCTTGCGTGTAGCCAGTAGAATCGCTGCCTTACCTTTTCCAGTGTCTTATTGACACCCAAATATCCTCCGGAAGCTCCATCATGCATCTCTTGCAGAACGTCATTAACTTTGGAACGAGGTACGACTAGCTGCATCACATATGATTTGCCGTCTGTGGATTCCCATTTACGTCTTAGTACTCCTTCTTGTACATGAAGCGAGTCCCATTGTGCCCAATACGCTTTAAGAGTTGGACTTCTATCGGAGATGTCACCCCATTCTGGTTTCTCTTGGTGTTCCTTCCACGCAAGAATGGGTTCAATATCCGAGTCTTCTTGTTGGGCAGTCCTCAGTTCTTCATTACTCCAACCGTAAATGGGATCGGCTCTTAATCGCTGGATGGAAGCAACCTCCTTCTCTTCCTGACGTGTGCAGTGCTTGCAGTCCGATTTGCATGGTCTCCGAGATAAGGCATCTGCATTTGAGTGCAACCTTCCTCTTCGATGTTGGATCTGGTAGTCGTATGTCTGCAATCTCTCAATCCATCTTGCCACTTGACCTTCTGGATTTTTGAAGTTCAACAGCCAATTAAGTGCGCCATGATCTGTTCGAAGAAGGAACTTCTGTCCATAGATGTACTTATGGAAGTGTTTTGTTGCCGATACTAAAGCTAGAAGTTCTCTTCTGGTCACGCAGTAATTTCTTTCTGGCTTTGAGAGCACCTTGCTGTAATAGGCAATGACCTTCTCTTCTCCTTTGTGGACTTGTGATAGTACGGCACCAATTCCTACGTTACTTGCGTCAGCGTCGATGATGAAAGGTTTCCCTGGTGTCGGATAGGCCAAAACTGGTGTATTGCATAGGCGCTGCTTAAGTTCCTGGAAGCTTTTCTCGCACTCGCTTGACCATTTGAACGGTTTGCTTTTCTCTGTTAGCTGGTGCAAACTTTTCGCGATCCCAGCAAAATCCTTCACAAATCGTCGATAGTACGTGGCTAGACCAAGAAAGCTCCGGAGTTGATGTTTATCCTGTGGTGTCGGCCAATTCTTTACGGTGTCAACTTTTTCAGGATCAGTCTTTACTCCTTGGGAAGAGATGATATGTCCCAAATATTTTACCTCAGACTTAAAAAACTCGCACTTGTCTGGATTCAATTTCAAGTTTGCTTCTCGAAGCCTCTGGAACACGGCCTTAAGGTTTCCACAATGCTCATCAAATGTCTTACCATAAACAATGACATCGTCCAAATAGACTAGGCAAGATTTCCAAGTAAGTCCTTGTAAAACACACTCCATCAAACGCTCAAATGTTGCCGGAGCGTTGCATAGTCCGAAAGGCATCACTTTAAATTGCCACAGACCATTTCCTGTGGAGAAAGCCGTCTTTTCTCGATCTTCTGGATGGATTTCTACCTGCCAGTAGCCACTCTTCAAGTCCAATGTTGAAAACCATTCAGCTCCTTCCATCGCATCCAAGGTATCGCTGATTCTTGGCAGAGGGTAGCTGTCTTTCTTTGTCACATCGTTCAGCCTCCGATAGTCCACACAAAATCGAGTACTTCCGTCCTTCTTTTTGACAAGAACTACTGGGGATGCCCAAGGACTTTTAGAGTTTTCTATTAGCCCATCTTTCTTCATGCTCGATATCATCTCTTCAACTTCGGCTTGTTTGGCTAATGGGAGACGTCTTGCTGGTTGTCGAATAGGTCTCGCGTCTCCTGTGTCGATTCGATGCTGCACCAGTTGTGTTCGACCATACTGCCCATTGGGTGAAGAGAGTATATCAGCGTACTCGTGAAGGAGGCTTCCAGCAACACTAAGCTGATGTTCACTTAATTTTGAAGACTTGAGAATGTTTGACTTCATAGAGTTCACTTTCCTGGGGTCCACATATTCTTGTGTATCAACTTCTGTGATTGTAGTTATTGCAGATACGGATTCACATTTTCCAACAACTTCTCCTTTTTTAAGCTTGACTTCATACGGTTTGATGTTGAGTATCCGTACGGGCACCATGTTGTTCTTTGGTGCCACAAGGGTCTTCCCTAGGATGATGTTTTGAGAAGACTGCTCAGACTCTGGCTCCACCATAAGGTATCGATGGCTACCCAAATCTCCCTTTATTTTTGTCCAAACGAACACTTCTGAAGAAGGTGGCAGGCAAATATCTTCCTTTATGACAGTTCTCAGAGTTGATGAATTTTTATTGCCATAAACCATAGGAATTTCCACATTTCGGTATTTGAGAACTTGCTTTCCGATATCGAGAATTACTCCATGCTCTTTCATAAAGTCGATTCCAACGATGCACTCGTCACATATATCTGCTACCAGAAACAGATGTGAAAACTCCAGTTCTGCCAAACGGATCGTTAGACGAACCCCCCGTACACTCTGGCTGCCTCTCCTGTTGCTGTTTTCAGACGGTAGGCGTTGGTGTTATGCAGCCACGTCATCTTCACCAAGTCCTTTCGAACAATGGAGGCAGTGGCACCAGTGTCGATCGTAGCCACTTGCTTCTTGCCGTTTAGTGTTGCCTCCACAGTCAGACTTTTGTTGTTTCGTTTCGTCTGTGAGACCTGGATGGTGGTTCTGGGTCCATCGATACCATAAACCAGCTTCTGCCCCTCGAAGTTGGTTTTTACTCGTTTCCCGGTTGAGAAACGGGGCGAGTAGGAGTATTGACATTGTTGTTGTTAAAGTTTCTGCTTCCACAATGTTGACATGCAGGTCTTCTAGGTGGCAATCTGCACTGGCGTTGAAGATGTCCGGTCTTGTTACAATTCCAGCATCGAGCAGGTCCATCTCGCTGGTTCCTTTGGAATGCAGTTCTCTGGCAAGAACACTCCTCAATTTCTAGTTCTCTTACCCGATGAACTCTTTGAGAAGCCTGTTCTGCTGCTTCCATAGTCAGGGCGAACGCCAATGCTTCAGGGAGTGTGCGTTTTCCAGCCGTTCGAATTGCTCGCTGAAGGTTGATGTCAGATACAGCACGAACAAAGGCTTCTGTTGCGAATTGGTTGATGATTTCATCTCCTGCAGCTGGATATGCTAGATGTGCCAATCGTTCGATGTCTGCTTGAAGCTGTTGCAGAGTTTCTCCCCTTTTCTGGATTCTAGTATTGAGTTGAACACGGAAGACTTCTTGCATATGGCCATCTCCAAAGCGTTTGTCAATGGCCTGAACAAGAGCACTGAAGTTGCCACTCTTATCTGCTGGTATGGTTTGCAGCAGTTCAGCAGCAGTTCCTCTGAGGGCAAGCGTCAGAGCTATGTATTTGTCCTCCTCATCCCAGCCATTTGTTGCTGCGGCTGCTTCAAACTGCTTTTTGTAGATTGACCAAGAAGTTTGTCCATCGAAGGTTTGGGGATGCATCTCCTTTCTCCTAGGACAGTCACCAGAACTTTCTCGAACCTTCATTTTTCTTACTTTGTCCAATTCCTTAGTAATGGATTCGATTTTATCTTCCACTTTTTCGAACTTTGATTCTACTGTCGACAATTGCTTATCGACATAAGACAATTGTTGATCGACAGTTAACAATTGTTTATCGATAGAAGAAAATTGTTTATCGACACGCTCGTCAAGGGCAATAATTCTATTGTCAAAGGCATCTAACTTACATTCGAGCATATTTGTCTGTTTTTCCAGCAGACACTTTTGTTCTTGGCTTTGTTGCTCAAATCGTTCGAGAAGATTCTTTTGTTCACTACGTTGTTCTTGGCCTTGTTGTTCAAATCGTTCGAGAAGATTCTTTTGTTCATTCCGTTGTTCTTGGCTTTGTTGTTCTAGAAGATTCTTCTGCTCTTGGGTTTGTTGTTCTAGAAGATTCTTCTGCTCTTGGCTTTGTTTTTCTAGAAGATTCTTCTGCTCTTGACTTTGTTGTTCGAAACGTTCGAGAAGATTCTTTTCCTGACTATCAAATTTGGCAAGTAGCTGAGACAGCATGTTGGTCATGCCCGATGTACTTACTTGCTCTTGCTGTTCTTCCATTTCAATGTCGAATATAAACGTGTCCGGGTTTTTTCCACATCTTCTTAAATCTTCTTGCAGACGAATTATAAGATCATTCTTTGTTCCAGCAGTAGGAAGATCTCGTTTATTCAGTTCTGCCTTTAGTTCCACTAAATTTAAATCATTCAAAGATTTACCCATTGTCTTGTCTTTTTTTTCACTTTCCACACAATAAATTTACTGAGTGCACAAATAAAATAAATTTTATCCCACTTCTGACACCAATGTAATATTTTCTCAGGTTCGTTAATAAAACTTATTTACTTAATTCAAAACCACCACTTATTTATTTCGCAAAATAAAACACTTTACTGTTCTTACTACAAACAAAACGATTTATTATTCACCACTGAAATTAATTCACAAACTTTACTTTTCACTTTTATTACAACCAACTTTATTCATTCACGATTAAAAACAAACTGTGTCGCTGCCGTTCAAACATGTGCCTTTTATACTTGTTTTCCAATCTCTCGAAATAAGGAGAACGTTCTGGTCTCTGCTTCTAGAGCTTTCCGTAGGGGAAATTTCCCAATAATTTCCCTTCCAAAAGCTTTTATTTGACAGCTGGTAAATCTGCTATAATCCGGCAGATGGCGCTTCCTTCGTTTGAGAGTTGCTATAATTATAGCTAATAAGGGTATGTTTGCACTGCGACCGTAAGCTTTATAGTGTCCGTTTGTTTGCATTTCGGAGTCGTTATAGTTTAAATATGGAAAGTTATTACAATATTAATATACATTTAAAACTGAAATTTCAAAACAATTCATCAACCCATTTTTGAAATATTGAATTTTCAAAAAAAAATTTTGAATCTTTTTTAAAAATCCAAAACTTATTTTTTGCAAAAATTTTGGTATGCAGTATTATTTATATTCTAACAAAGCTTTTGTGCAAAAAATTTCATTGAAATCGGATGAGCGGTTAATGAGAAAATCAAAAATCAAAAAAACCGTTACATGGCAGGTACCGTTAATAATTGTTTTTGGTGATTTTTTTTCTTACTAAAAGGTACATCATGTCTACAATAATACACCGATTTTTTTTATCAAAATCGTTGGAGCCGTTCTTGAGATAAATAAGCTTTTCCTTAACGGTTGTATGGCAAGTACCGTTATTTTTTGAGCTAAAAAAAAAAATTCAATTTCCCCTCTGGAGAGTTACAAAAAAACCTTAAGTTCAAAATTTGAAGAAAATCGCTTCAGTGGTATAGGCTGTAGGTTGAGGCACGGACAGACAGACAGACAGAATTGTGCCACCCACTTTTTTCGTGTTCTCTATCATCGTAATGTCATGTTTGATTGTTATCTCGAAATTTTTTTTTGCACGAATCCAAAACTTGCCCTATAGTACCTAAATCGCAAGTAAAAATGTCGACATTCAAAATGTCGACTTTTAAAATGTCGACTGTTGAAATCTCCATTCATAAAATCTCGATCACTGTCAACATTTTGAAAATCGACATTTTAAGAAGTTGGTGAAATTTTTGTCTATATTTTGATCTGTCGTGTCTTTTAACCAGTCGACATTTTTTTGTAGAGATTATAAAAGTCGATCTTATAGAGTCGATATTTTAAAAGTCGACAAATCGTACCCAATCCGAAAAAGAGGCTGGGTGTTGCACACACTAGTAACTTCCCATTGGTGCCCCTAAGCTAGAGGCCCAATGTTATTTTTTTATTCAACAATTTTTGGTAATGCTTCTTTTTTTTCAAAAAAAAAAACTAATCGTTGAGTTGTTTTACAAAACCAAACAATAATCAATATAATCTAGTATATAGAAGCCCGAAGCCAATATGATTATTTGTTCCTAAGATATTTGAGACTAAACAAAATTCAATAGTTTTTGGTAAGATTTCTTTTAGTTTTTTTTTTTTTTCTTTAAAAAAAAAATATTTTTTACAAATCCTATCAACTGTCAATAAATCAATTATAAACTAGTGTATACAATTAAATTAACCGGAAGTCAATATCAATGTCTGTTCTCAAGATATTTGAGGCAAAAAAATTTCAACAATGAATGATAAAATTGCTTGCAGTTCTTTCGCTTAAGAAGAAACAATTTGTTGAATTTTGTATAGATCCTTTCAAATATCAATTATAAATTAGTGTGCTGAGTTAAATTAACCGGAAGCCAATATCATTCTTTCTCAAGATAATTGAGGCAAAAAAAATTTCAACAATTATTGGTAAAATTCCTGGCAGTTTTTTTTCGCTTTAAAAAAAACAATTGATTCAATATTTTTAAAAACTTAATCAGTTTTAATTTATAAACTAGTGTATAAAATAAAATTACCCCGAAGCCAATATCGTTGTTTGTTCTCAAGATATTCGAACAACTTTTTTCAGCAATTTTCAGAAACTTTTATTTTATAAAAAAAAACTAAATATAAGTTGATATATTTTTACAAATTCCTTATTTCGTCAATATGCGTGAAATAAAATCACCCCGAAGTCGATAGCATGAGTTGTTTTCTAGATATTCGAGATTAAAGAAATTAAACGTTTTTTTTTTAATTGCTGTAGTAAGAAAACCGCTTATTGAATTTTTTGGAAGTCCTTAAATCAATTATAAACTAGTGTATACAATTAAATTAACCGGAAGTCAATATCAATGTCTGTTCTCAAGATATTTGAGGCAAAAAAATTTCAACAATGAATGATAAAATTGCTTGCAGTTCTTTCGCTTAAGAAAAAACAATTTGTTGAATTTTGTATAGATCCTTTCAAATATCAACTATAAACTAGTGTGCTGAGTTAAATTAACCGGAAGCCAATATCATTCTTTCTCAAGATAATTGAGGCAAAAAAATTTAAACAATTATTGGTAAAATTCCTGGCAGTTTTTTTTCGCTTTAAAAAAAACAATTGATTCAATATTTAAAAAAAAATAATCAGTTTTAATTTATAAACTAGTGTATAAAATAAAATTACCCCGAAGCCAATATCGTTGTTTGTTCTCAAGATATTCGAACAACTTTTTTCAGCAATTTTCAGAAACTTTTATTTTATAAAAAAAACTAAATATAAGTTGATATATTTTTACAAATTCCTTATTTCGTCAATATGCGTGAAATAAAATCACCCCGAAGTCGATAACATGAGTTGTTTTCTAGATATTCGAAATTAAAGAAATTAAACGTTTTTTTTTTTTTAATTGCTGTAGTAAAAAAACCGCTTATTGAATTTTTTGGAAGTCCTTATTTTTGCACGTAATGAAACTACTGTCCGTCAAAATTTTCGATTCGACAAATCGGACCAATTACAATAACTTCCAATGGGAAGTTAAAAAGTATAGCCTTTCTAAATTTTTAACATACTACTTCGCATTTTTATCATTTTTACTTAACATACCTATATACGTATACATATATGAACAATGTACAAATGTATAGTAAATGCGTGTTCTATATCAAGTAAATCATGAAATCGTTAACTGAAAAAAAAACAGTGAAATCACTACTCGGAACAGCTAGTCGAGGGCTTTTAGAGTAGAAGAAGTGACAAAAAGAGGCCCCAAAGGACTACTCCAAACGTCCAAACGAAAACGACATAAGTGGCATAATGTCTCATTAGTAATTCGGTTTATCCATCAATTTTTTTAGTTTTGTGACAGAAATTCTGAAAATGTGTTAGCCACATAAATCCAACATTATTTTTACATAAAAATCCCTCTCTTCTTTTTATTTTCAGGATAAATAGACAACCAGAACAAAACGATGAACCAATACCTAACGAACAAAATCTAAGCCCAGACCAGCAGGATCATCCCTACCATCATAATACGGATGGCCGAATATCGATTGGTAATGGCAAACAGCCAGGAGTAATAAAATCGATTTTCTCTGCCAATCCATCAAATCCGCATTCAGCACGCTCTGGTAGGCTTTTATTGCCAAGCATGATTGGAAGCGATACCAGGGAACGGGGTAATTTACAGAGAAACTTCCCAATGCGTCCATCACACTTTCGTGAACGCAATCGTGTACTGTTCAGGCAGGTGAGCTACTTTCATGTATTTTTGTATATTCTTTTATTTGCGCATAGCTTTCATTATGTTGAGGGAAGTATACACTCGACATCACTTGATTCAGGTCGTATTTTCTTTTTCTTTTTACTATCCGGATCCTTTGGCATATGATAGTACACATACATAAGGCCTGGTGGCTGGATTCAATGTGTAACTTTAAAAAGTTTTATCACACCAAACACATAAATGTTAAAATGAGGACCATGTTCTCCTATTTCCAAGTAAACCTCCCGAATGTTAGTTAGTGATCTGTGTAGCAAATAACAAATTCTTTCATAATTTGAAGTTATTCTAATATTATTCTACTTAAATTTTTTGATATTTAACTTTCACAAACTTAAAACTTTACGTACTTTTAGATCTCATTACTATTCATGGCTAAGATACAAAGATTTTTGTAGGGTCTCTTTTTTTATGTGTGGTTTCACTCTTTCTTGCAAAGATTTTTTTCTGTGAAACTGGGTCTCAAATTTTTAATTTCTATGCACTGCAGACCTAGTGCTCTACCAAAATTCATCATTCAACGACAAAGTCTTCATATAGTAGATAGATTCTTAGAAAGTGGCATTTTTAGCATTGTATATATAAGAATCGGAAGTGCTCCTCATAACAGTTCTAAGAAAGTTTTAAATGTTCGCCTTTGCATTCATTACAAGTCCTACCATTCCACCAAACTTCAAGCTTCTTTTATGTAGGTGCAAAAGTGCTCCATATATTTATAACAAATTTAGTAAAAATGGGCGTATACCACCTAGTGAATGAGAAACCTTAAATATTCGATTATTTTTGTTTTTATAAGTACACCATAATATCTTTTGAAATTTCAAGATTCTACGGTGTCGGGAAGTACTCCCATAATTACTGAAATTTGAGAAGGGTCGAATATCACCTGAGTCTGTTGCTGTAAAAACGGTTTACATAAAGTGCCAGAGCTTTAACGGGCACTACCATGCTCTTTAATTGAAGCAACCTCAACCAATCCTCCTAGAGTGTATACTGGTTTTGTGGGGTATAATCAAATAGGAAAGACTTACAGCTGGGTTTTAGAATGTATGGGAGTAGGAGTTTTCAATTAAAATTGAGTTTTTCTGACCAAAAAAGTCATTTGTCTTTCCTGTACACCCACCTTCAATTTCAACCATGAGAGTTGAAATCAATTTTAAAGTACATATGTATCTATTAGACTGTTTCAAAAAAAAAGTTGTCTTGCAAACAGGCTCAAAAGTTTCAGTTATGCAAAAAAGGTATCTGTGAAAATTTGAGCTCTTAAAATTCATGTTTAGACATGCCTTATCGCATATTTCGGTTTTCCATACGATTTGTATTGGAGAAAACACCTGTTTGCTTGTATTTGGAATTTTATAACTTACGCCCATATTATTCACTCGTTTAATCCAGATTAAAACTTAAATCCAGATTAAAAGTATTTTAAATCCAAACATTAAATCCAATCCCATATTATTCACTCGTTTAATCCAAATTTAAATCCAATTTTTTAAAACCAATATCGATTAATCCAATTGGATTTAAACTGCCCTCCGGAGCTCAGTTTAAGTACTTAAATCCAGATTAAAACACAATTTCATATAATTCACTTTTTCTTGACATTTCAAGTTTCTGATTGTTTGTTGTTTCGTGTTTCGTTTTTTGACACATTGAGTGAGGGGTGTAGAAATGTAGGGGGAATGAAGTATGAATGAATGAATGAATTAATAGGGGATAAGCGCACTGCGACCTAAAGATCTATTGTGCCCCCTTTAAGAGGCTCATTCTATAACTCTCCCTCCAGATTGGTTCCTTTTAGGAGGGAATGAAGTAACGAAAGCATGTATAGTCCAGTCAAATTAGTATTTTATATCTACAAAAAATACTGCGTCGAATTTTTTTCTTGTTTCTTTAAGAGTACCTATTGGAGAGTGTAAATCCAAAAAGTTCGAACAAAAAGCGCCCATGCGTTGTCCGCCATTTTGAAAAAGGCTTTGGAAAGCGTGAACTCGATTTTCTTGGCTCCTATCATATATAGAGCTGTATTTTTTTTTTAGGTTTGTACGTTAAAGTATCTTCTTTACCTTTTGTTAAGAAAAAAATTTGAAACCTCTTTCCAAAAAAAAGTTATCGACGAAAAACTGTCGAGATTTTGAAGTAAAAAATGGTTTTTAACGTTTATCTCGCCTCATGTTCATCTGATCGAAAAAATACTTAAGTTGTTTTTTATAGATCACTTTATTTCCTACATTTTGGTATATTTAAATTTTATGTGCGACAAAAACTGTAGGAAATAAAACCTGTCAAAATGGCCAATATCCTGCGAAAATTAAAAAAAAAAGAAAATTCTCAAATTTGATTATGTTCATTACGAAATTTAAAGAAACAGTTCAAACTCTTTTTCACACCACCACCGGGGTAGAGTTAAAGCGCATTTTTTTAATTTGGTGTCCCCAGGAGGTATAATCCACGATTCAATCGTTTTCGTTTCTATATCAGCCTATTGATAGCTCAATGTGGCATAGTTTTTTCATGTCGTTCTCCTTCTTTTTTTTGGGCTAGGCGTGCGAACATCAATGATCATATCAACGTTGTTAGTACTGCTGGGATCGTCATTGGTAGTTTTTTCAATGTTTTCAGGTGAGGAAAAGTCCTCACATGCGTCTTCATCTTCCAGTAAATTTTGCAAGGAAGGAACATTCTCGCGTCAAACGTCAAAAAAAAACTAAGTTTAATTTATCTTCATTGGCTCCTAGTGCAGCAGCTGCTCGGCAACACACATTCCGTACTTACCATCAAGTACAGACTTGGATCAATGTTCACCATGACCCACTAAAATGGGGTTGGAAAAGAACTCCGAGAGGATTAGAGCCCGTTACAACCACTCAAGATCCAGCTCCACAAAGCATATGCAAACTATATCCTGCAAATGCAAGGGCCAGTGTGGTCGAGCTCGTGGCTGTCGGTAATCTGGTCTGAATTGTTCCTTAATATGTTTCTATTGCAGTGGAAAAACATACCGTCGGCTTAGAGTGTAAAGCGGCTAACTCCACATTTTTTTTTGTTATTATAGACCACTTCAAAAATTGCTTAAAAATACAAAAATCTATCAAATCTTTTCAATTTCAGCGAATTTAGCAAAAACGAGTGCTGAAAAATAATTAATGTAATTTTGGTTTTATTTAAATAATGCGAACACTTTTATTTAAAATTTTTTTTGTAAAAAATGCCAAATAGGAGTAAGCTGCTTTTCACTCTAAGCCGACGATACGAGAATGTTCCTTCCTTGCAAAATTTACTGGAAGATGAAGAAGCATGTGAAGACTTTTCCTCACCTGAAAAGATTGAAAAACTACCAATGACGATCCCAGCAGTACTAACAACGTTGATATGATCATTGATGTTCGCACGCCTAGCCCAAAAAAAAAGGAGAACGACATGAAAAAACTATTCCACATTGAGCTATCGATAGGCTGATATAGAAACGAAAACGATTGAATCGGTGGTGGTGTGGAAAATAGTTTGAACTGTTTCTTTAAATTTCGTAATGAACATAATCAAATTTGAGAATTTTCAAACGTTAGTAAATTTCTTTTTTTTTTAATTTTCGCAGGATATTGGCCATTTCGACAGGTTATATTTCCTACAGTTTTTGTCGCACATAAAATTTAAATATACCAAAATGTAGGGAATAAAGTGATCTATAAAAAACAACTTAATTTTTTTTCCGATCAGATGAACATGAGGCGAGATAAACGTTAAAAACCATTTTTTACTTCAAAATCTCGACAGTTTTTCGTCGATAACTTTTTTTTGGAAAGAGGTTTCAAATTTTTTTCTTAACAAAAGTTAAAGAAGATATTTTAACGTACAAACCTAAAAAAAAATACAGCTCTATATATGATAGGAGCCGAGAAAATCGAGTTCAGGCTTTCCAAAGCCTTTTTCAAAATGGCGGACAACGCATGGGCGCTTTTTGTTCGAACTTTTTGGAATAACACTCTCCAATAGGTACTCTTTAAGAAACAAGAAAAAAATTCGACGCAGTATTTTTTGTAGATATTTCGAATTAATTAATTTAATTTTACTGGACTAGTATGAAAATTTTAAGATTTTTTCCAGTTGAACTTTGACGTTTACAGTTTGACAAATGAGTAGAGATGAGGAATTCTTATAAAATTTAAATAATGGGATTCAAAATTGATTTTCATAATCAAATAGGCTTACATTTGAACATGGCCTTAAATTTGTTGAACGTCAATAGCATATATGGAATTTTTTCGTTGTGTGTAATCACGAAGGTGCGTACCTGTCAAAAAAAACGAAAGACGAAACGAACGAAAAACAAATCATGTAATCAGACTCAAAGTAAACAAAAAGTTTCATGGGAGAATTTTGACATTTCGCAAATTTGATATTTGGATTAAACGATCTTAATCTGGACTTAAATACATTTTACATCTGGATAAAGGGCATTTTAAAAATCAAGGATTTAAGGCATGTTCAGAGTGAAGAATATGGACATGGATTTAAATTTTTGGATTTAATAAATCCGGATTTAGTTGTTGGATTATGGCGGTTAGTAATGACAAGTATTTAAATTGACGGCATACGTTTATCTTGTAGAAAATTGAACGCTTTACAAAAAAGGTTTTGTCATGTTTAACCATAAATCCAGCCGTTTTAAAGTTACAGTCAGTCAAACTCATTCCCTAAAATTACCATACAATATTTAACGTAAATTAGTTTTTTTAGTTATTGAAGATATTATGGTAACCAATATCACTCCCATCGAAAAATGACTTAAGACCTTTTATGTAGAGGAACTAATTTTCCTTTCCAATGGTGCCTAACAATATAACTTCACTTCATTTAATACAATTATATTACAATACAAAAAATCTAAAAATATTAAGCCTAAGCCTTAATTTTCTAGATAAAACTGTTTAGCGTAATCTTTTTTATTCAAATAAAACAATGCTTAAGCTAGAACTGTCTACTTTTAGCTACTAGTAATTCGCTTTGACTAGCTAGCTTTAGCTTCTTCCAAAGATAGCTTTAACTTTTTTTTTTATTCACAAGGCCCACTGTTTGTCAATGAGATACAAAGACGAAAGGCAAAGGCTGAATTAAAATCCAAAATTAAAAACTTAAAGCGCTTGTTTTTCTGTTTGGACGATTTCTAATTGAATCGGCGAGTGGAAGAAAAGTACAAGCGCCATTGCAGAAGAATTAAAATAACTTGTTTTTTTTTGCTCAAATATGTGTAGGTATTTAAAAAAAGAAATTTTAAACTTTTCAATCATGACCGTGAGCAACTCTTTTTAAAGTATCCAACAGAAAACTATATTTTTGTCTGAGCAGTACGATGTTATGGCTGGTTTTCTTAAATTTTTAATTTGGCGCTTGTACTATTCTTCTACTCACCGATTCAATTCTTTAAATAAAAAAAAAAATAAAAAATAATCCAGTGAAATGCAAATGAGTGACAAAACGATTAGTTATTCCCCATCTACTTAAGGATGTTATTTATCTCAGAGCAAACAAAAATAATCAAGAAATCAACTTTGGTGTGGAAGATAGAGATTAAAATGATATCTCATATAAAAAAATGCCAGGGGTTTAAAAATAATTGGTATTCGAACCACAGGGTAAACAAAAGATAGGGACATGAATAATTCATGGGAATCAATTTCAAAGTGCACTACTGCATAAGTTTCATAGGAGATAACGGTGGTGCCGTGACACTAGGCCAAGTGATATAAGGCCAATTTAAATATTGACATAAGGCCAAATTGAAATATTTGGCCTTATGTCACTTAACAAAAGCGACATAAGGCCAAATTTTAAGAGCTGGCCTTGTGTCGCTCTTACAAAGTGACATAAGGCTAATTTGGCCTTGTGTCACTTTTATAATTAGCGTGCTTGTTATTATTTTCATTTTTCTATGAAAAAATAAATGGGGTGGCGCAACAGCTCGTGGGGAACTAGGGCCTAGTGACTTATAACTCTCAACAATGCCTGTGTGCGTGTTGTTGACAGGAATGGAGGGGACCTACAATTTTATGCCGAGTCCGAACGGCTAGATGAGAAGCACTTTTTCATGACAAGTATACTCTTGGAGGATTTGTCAGTTCCTCGCAAGAGGCAGTACATCGGATACAAAAATTAGAAATATGAAAAGAATGAAATAAAAGATGAGTGCAGAAAAACTTCTTTTTAAAGATTCAGAGTAAGAAAAGTTTTCAATTAATTATGTGCGAGAGATAGCGAAACCCCTCTTCACGTAAGCTTCGTAAATTAAAATTATATTCTATGTAGGTAATGGAATATACTCTTCAATTTAAAGATCTCAAAATTATTAAGTCTTACAATTATTGTTGGATATATATACATGAGTTAATTCAAAGGTTCCTTTAATCCAGATTCTTTAAGTGCAAAAGAAACTTTGCATACACCCAACCATGCACCCATCACCCCAAATCCTATAGCGAGCCCAAGCAGGGGGATTACATACCTCACTGTTTACTCGCAAATTTTTATATTTACTAAATTCATAAGGTTTATGAAATTCAAAAATTCGCAACAAACAAACAGTGAGGTATGTATGGCAACAGGAGGGCTCACTATAGGATTTAAGGTGTTTCGAGGTTGGGTGTATGCAAAGTTTCTTTTGCATTTAAATAACCTGGATTCAAAGACACTTGAAATTAATCCTATTATCAAAACATTTTAAGTCTTGCCTTAAGTCACAAACAAATTAGGCCTTATGTCACGGCACCGGAGATGACAGACAGCTGTGAAAGTTTGCTCTCAATGACAGCGACAAAATTTCTTTGTCTTTGGAAAGTCAAACGATTTTTGTCAGTGAAAATATCTGATTCGAAGCTTGAAACTTCGTACAAATTCGTACCATCCGACACAACATGCTGTTGAACCCAATAGAATTGTTATGTTTGATACTTTATGGACTGTCGCAAAAAATAGCAAGCCACTAAACAGACATAAAGACACAAGTGGAAAAAAATTGGCAATAGAAAACCTAACGAATTGGTCACCGTCGAAAATGCAAAATTGTAAACCGTATAAGGCGGTCATTTATCTTAGATGATGGTTGTGCTAAATTTTGATGTTTGTAGTGTCATTTTAATTACAAAAATTTGTTATTCATTCCAAAACAATTTAAAATAATTAAATTCATCAATAAGAATCATATTTTTAACATGACAGATCTCAAAAAATGATGTTTTGACGTTTGTGAATCAACTAAAGAGCGATTCGTTAATATTTGGTTAATGTTGAATTCCTTACAACCATTTCAAATCGATTTTTTTTTGCTTATAAGGAATACACAAAAAATCAAATTTTTTCCGTGGGATTGTGTGTGTGTCATTTGACAGAAGCTTTGAGGCAAAAAAGTAAACAAACTAATTCGCAAACAAATTAATTACAAATATTCAAAAGTGCATTCAGTTTACTGCGTCCATTTGTTAAACTAAAAACATATACATGCGAGAAAAGTTGCAAAAATAGACAAAAGTAGTTGTGCGGTCATTAAAGTGAAAAAAAACAACCCAAAGCGTAACGGATACAATTGTTGGCCCCCCTAAGGAAATTTCGACTTCAATCAACCACAACTTTTCTATCTGAAGAGTGATGAGAATTCTTTGTATATCAAAGTATTTTTTAATAAAATTTGCAATGGTTAATCAAAGTAATTATGAGTTCATTAATTAAAAATTAACTTTTAACGACAATTCAAAAAAAGTTTACCAAAAAATACAATTATTGGCACCACGATATAATTATTGGCACCCAAAAAATATTACAATTATTGGCACCCTTTTAAGTGGAAAAAATTAAATATTTTGATTTCTAACGTTTATTTCGAGATTTTGTCAAAACAAAATTAATAACCGATGAATGCTACAATTGTTGGCAGTGTCTAATGTACATTTATTGGCAGTGCCAGTAATTGAAGCTCCATAGGATGCAATTATTGGCACCCCTTGCCAACAATTGAACCTTTGTTTTTTTTTAGGAACCAATTATTGGCACCCATTTAGTTAATAAAACAATGAAATTTTTATCAAAATAAAATCGAAAATGATTTACTTAAATCATTATTATAATAAATTAAATAAGTATTCATCAGAAAATTGAGCCAGAAACAGTGAAAAACATCTTTCAAAATTATGGGTCCTTAACAAAAACATGCGGAATTTACGCAATTTCTTGTTTTAGTCGCACGTGTTTACACTTTTATTTGAAAGAGATAATGGGAACACAATATCTTTAAACCAAAGATACGAAAATGTGAGAAATATTTGCAAGTTCAAAATAAAAAATAAATTAACTTAATCGGCTAACGGGTAATTGAGAATAATGGGTGCCAATAATTGGGTCAAAATTTGGGGGTGCCAACAATTGCATCCGTTACGCAATTTATTCAGTAAACACATCAATCAAGGAACACATCAGCGAGGGTGGGCTTTATATCTTTAAATCGGCTTTGGGCACTTTGCAACGAAGTTAATTGATTTTTTGATAACTTCTCATTAACTATTCACTTTTTTTTTTTTAAATACATTTTACATCTGGATAAAGGGCATTTTAAAAATCAAGGATTTAAGGCATGTTCAGAGTGAAGAATATGGACATGGATTTAAATTTTTGGATTTAATAAATCCGGATTTAGTTGTTGGATTATGGCGGTTAGTAATGACAAGTATTTAAATTGACGGCATACGTTTATCTTGTAGAAAATTGAACGCTTTACAAAAAAGGTTTTGTCATGTTTAACCATAAATCCAGCCGTTTTAAAGTTACAGTCAGTCAAACTCATTCCCTAAAATTACCATACAATATTTAACGTAAATTAGTTTTTTTAGTTATTGAAGATATTATGGTAACCAATATCACTCCCATCGAAAAATGACTTAAGACCTTTTATGTAGAGGAACTAATTTTCCTTTCCAATGGTGCCTAACAATATAACTTCACTTCATTTAATACAATTATATTACAATACAAAAAATCTAAAAATATTAAGCCTAAGCCTTAATTTTCTAGATAAAACTGTTTAGCGTAATCTTTTTTATTCAAATAAAACAATGCTTAAGCTAGAACTGTCTACTTTTAGCTACTAGTAATTCGCTTTGACTAGCTAGCTTTAGCTTCTTCCAAAGATAGCTTTAACTTTTTTTTTTATTCACAAGGCCCACTGTTTGTCAATGAGATACAAAGACGAAAGGCAAAGGCTGAATTAAAATCCAAAATTAAAAACTTAAAGCGCTTGTTTTTCTGTTTGGACGATTTCTAATTGAATCGGCGAGTGGAAGAAAAGTACAAGCGCCATTGCAGAAGAATTAAAATAACTTGTTTTTTTTTGCTCAAATATGTGTAGGTATTTAAAAAAAGAAATTTTAAACTTTTCAATCATGACCGTGAGCAACTCTTTTTAAAGTATCCAACAGAAAACTATATTTTTGTCTGAGCAGTACGATGTTATGGCTGGTTTTCTTAAATTTTTAATTTGGCGCTTGTACTATTCTTCTACTCACCGATTCAATTCTTTAAATAAAAAAAAAAATAAAAAATAATCCAGTGAAATGCAAATGAGTGACAAAACGATTAGTTATTCCCCATCTACTTAAGGATGTTATTTATCTCAGAGCAAACAAAAATAATCAAGAAATCAACTTTGGTGTGGAAGATAGAGATTAAAATGATATCTCATATAAAAAAATGCCAGGGGTTTAAAAATAATTGGTATTCGAACCACAGGGTAAACAAAAGATAGGGACATGAATAATTCATGGGAATCAATTTCAAAGTGCACTACTGCATAAGTTTCATAGGAGATAACGGTGGTGCCGTGACACTAGGCCAAGTGATATAAGGCCAATTTAAATATTGACATAAGGCCAAATTGAAATATTTGGCCTTATGTCACTTAACAAAAGCGACATAAGGCCAAATTTTAAGAGCTGGCCTTGTGTCGCTCTTACAAAGTGACATAAGGCTAATTTGGCCTTGTGTCACTTTTATAATTAGCGTGCTTGTTATTATTTTCATTTTTCTATGAAAAAATAAATGGGGTGGCGCAACAGCTCGTGGGGAACTAGGGCCTAGTGACTTATAACTCTCAACAATGCCTGTGTGCGTGTTGTTGACAGGAATGGAGGGGACCTACAATTTTATGCCGAGTCCGAACGGCTAGATGAGAAGCACTTTTTCATGACAAGTATACTCTTGGAGGATTTGTCAGTTCCTCGCAAGAGGCAGTACATCGGATACAAAAATTAGAAATATGAAAAGAATGAAATAAAAGATGAGTGCAGAAAAACTTCTTTTTAAAGATTCAGAGTAAGAAAAGTTTTCAATTAATTATGTGCGAGAGATAGCGAAACCCCTCTTCACGTAAGCTTCGTAAATTAAAATTATATTCTATGTAGGTAATGGAATATACTCTTCAATTTAAAGATCTCAAAATTATTAAGTCTTACAATTATTGTTGGATATATATACATGAGTTAATTCAAAGGTTCCTTTAATCCAGATTCTTTAAGTGCAAAAGAAACTTTGCATACACCCAACCATGCACCCATCACCCCAAATCCTATAGCGAGCCCAAGCAGGGGGATTACATACCTCACTGTTTATTCGCAAATTTTTATATTTACTAAATTCATAAGGTTTATGAAATTCAAAAATTCGCAACAAACAAACAGTGAGGTATGTATGGCAACAGGAGGGCTCACTATAGGATTTAAGGTGTTTCGAGGTTGGGTGTATGCAAAGTTTCTTTTGCATTTAAATAACCTGGATTCAAAGACACTTGAAATTAATCCTATTATCAAAACATTTTAAGTCTTGCCTTAAGTCACAAACAAATTAGGCCTTATGTCACGGCACCGGAGATGACAGACAGCTGTGAAAGTTTGCTCTCAATGACAGCGACAAAATTTCTTTGTCTTTGGAAAGTCAAACGATTTTTGTCAGTGAAAATATCTGATTCGAAGCTTGAAACTTCGTACAAATTCGTACCATCCGACACAACATGCTGTTGAACCCAATAGAATTGTTATGTTTGATACTTTATGGACTGTCGCAAAAAATAGCAAGCCACTAAACAGACATAAAGACACAAGTGGAAAAAAATTGGCAATAGAAAACCTAACGAATTGGTCACCGTCGAAAATGCAAAATTGTAAACCGTATAAGGCGGTCATTTATCTTAGATGATGGTTGTGCTAAATTTTGATGTTTGTAGTGTCATTTTAATTACAAAAATTTGTTATTCATTCCAAAACAATTTAAAATAATTAAATTCATCAATAAGAATCATATTTTTAACATGACAGATCTCAAAAAATGATGTTTTGACGTTTGTGAATCAACTAAAGAGCGATTCGTTAATATTTGGTTAATGTTGAATTCCTTACAACCATTTCAAATCGATTTTTTTTTGCTTATAAGGAATACACAAAAAATCAAATTTTTTCCGTGGGATTGTGTGTGTGTCATTTGACAGAAGCTTTGAGGCAAAAAAGTAAACAAACTAATTCGCAAACAAATTAATTACAAATATTCAAAAGTGCATTCAGTTTACTGCGTCCATTTGTTAAACTAAAAACATATACATGCGAGAAAAGTTGCAAAAATAGACAAAAGTAGTTGTGCGGTCATTAAAGTGAAAAAAAACAACCCAAAGCGTAACGGATACAATTGTTGGCCCCCCTAAGGAAATTTCGACTTCAATCAACCACAACTTTTCTATCTGAAGAGTGATGAGAATTCTTTGTATATCAAAGTATTTTTTAATAAAATTTGCAATGGTTAATCAAAGTAATTATGAGTTCATTAATTAAAAATTAACTTTTAACGACAATTCAAAAAAAGTTTACCAAAAATACAATTATTGGCACCACGATATAATTATTGGCACCCAAAAAATATTACAATTATTGGCACCCTTTTAAGTGGAAAAAATTAAATATTTTGATTTCTAACGTTTATTTCGAGATTTTGTCAAAACAAAATTAATAACCGATGAATGCTACAATTGTTGGCAGTGTCTAATGTACATTTATTGGCAGTGCCAGTAATTGAAGCTCCATAGGATGCAATTATTGGCACCCCTTGCCAACAATTGAACCTTTGTTTTTTTTTAGGAACCAATTATTGGCACCCATTTAGTTAATAAAACAATGAAATTTTTATCAAAATAAAATCGAAAATGACTTACTTAAATCATTATTATAATAAATTAAATAAGTATTCATCAGAAAATTGAGCCAGAAACAGTGAAAAACATCTTTCAAAATTATGGGTCCTTAACAAAAACATGCGGAATTTACGCAATTTCTTGTTTTAGTCGCACGTGTTTACACTTTTATTTGAAAGAGATAATGGGAACACAATATCTTTAAACCAAAGATACGAAAATGTGAGAAATATTTGCAAGTTCAAAATAAAAAATAAATTAACTTAATCGGCTAACGGGTAATTGAGAATAATGGGTGCCAATAATTGGGTCAAAATTTGGGGGTGCCAACAATTGCATCCGTTACGCAATTTATTCAGTAAACACATCAATCAAGGAACACATCAGCGAGGGTGGGCTTTATATCTTTAAATCGGCTTTGGGCACTTTGCAACGAAGTTAATTGATTTTTTGATAACTTCTCATTAACTATTCACTTTTTTTTTTTGATGAATTAAAATTTGTTTTAATAATATATTTGGTTTTAATTTATTTAAATGGACGACGAACAGTTTAGAATATTTGTTTAACCCGCCGCAGAATATTTTCAACTCTAGAGAAAAGTCAAGTCTTGCTAGTGTGTGTGAAATCGATTTTAAATCTTGCTGAAAATGCAAGGTTTGTTTTGACAGAATAAAATCGATTTTGTTTAGAAAAAAATCAATTTTGTTTAGAAAAAATCGATTTTGGGGTTGTAAGGAATTCTACATAAGAGATCTATTGTGTCGTTGAAAGATAAAATTGGGAGCTGTCAAACTGTATCAAGTCAATAAGATCAGTAGAAACCTAACATTAACCTTGTTCATTTACTTAACAAAACTGCCCTTTTTTGTTCAAAGTCCTGTCTATTTTGAACTTTGGCAGCGCTTTGTACTAAAACTGGCTGTTTTGGGAAGTAAACTAACAAACCTCTAACCACCCTCTTATCAACAATATAACAATATAAATGTCAATTAACCTTGGTGTGTAAGTACAGATCTCGCTTGAAATTTGATAGATTCGACTGACATCAGAATAGATATATTTTTCTGGTTGAATAGAGATCAAGAATTATCTTTTTTTGTTTAATAGAAAATGACATGAGAATGTCGAGAACTATCACTTGAATCAGTCAGTGATGGTGAATAAACCAAGCATTTTGAGTTATTGCTTTTTTAAAATCTGGGATTGGGATTTTGAACAAATTACCATGAAGTTTTTATTTAAAAAAAATCATACTAAAACTTGAATACAATATTTTTTCATATTTAATTAATTAAGTTTGTGTTTTTTAATTGTGCTCTTGAAGTCAACACCATCTGACTTTTACCAACGTGAATCTAGGAGTGGATCACTTAAATCCGTTCCATATGAATATCAAATAGACATTAACTCAAGACCTTATAGCTCTGCCAATGATCAAGATACTTCTGAAAATGATTTTCAACAACCAAGTGAAGTGCAAAAGCAACAAGACCCGCAATTAAACAATCTTTTTCAAAAATTATATCAAATCGATCGAATATCTTTTTTGGCGGGATATCCATCATTAACTTCAAAAACAAAATTTAATTATGATGATAATGTTAGTATCGGTAGTGATAGTGGCAGTCGTAAGAGCAGGGATATTTCGAGCAATATTAATTTTATAAAACATTCCTTAAGTAGTGACAGCTACTAAGAACATATGTAGTTAAATACTTTTATTTTTTTATTTCACAATTTATATAAAATCAAATTTAAATTGCAAAAAAAAACATGAAGCTTATTGTCATTCCAATTTTGGCTGTTAAAATAATGAAATCATAAATGATCTTTATTTTATGTAAATTAAAAACAAAATACATAATATACTATGTACCAAAAATCTGTACACATTGAGTGTTAAAAAAATAATGAAATTATTAAGATCTTCATTTATTTACTTTATTATTTGTATTATTATTATTACTATTATTAATTATTAATTATTTAATTATTATCATTATTATTATAAATATTATCATTATTATTATTATTATCATCATAATTATATCATATATAGAGTTTCTTAATTTCTCAACCCCTATGGGGTTGGAAAATACCTATCCCAGGCTATTCCAAGGGATTAGGCTCTTTTGTTTTTATTTAAATTTATTTTTGTTTGATAAATATCACATATTTATTATTGCATAAAACGCCTCACTATGTTACAAGTTGCCAGAATAATAATAATAATATTATTATTATCATTATTATTATTATTATTATTATTATTATTATTATTATTATTATTATTATTATTATTATTATTATTATTATTATTATTATTATTATTATTATTATCGAGTTCTTGCACTTTCTCAGCTCAAGAGCTGGAAAAAATTCACCGATCCTTTGATTCGGCTCGGACGTTGGTGAGGAGGGAGTTCACCCTATCTCACCAAAACCTTCAGTCGTATCCTTATATTGTAAAATTGTATATTTTTCTAATTGTATATTTGTATATTTAGTATATTTATTATTATATTTTTTTTTTTTTTTTTTTTTTTTTTTTTTTTATTATTATTATTATTATTATTATATTATTATTATTATTATTATTATTATTATTATTATTATTATTATTATTATTATTATTATTATTATTATTATTATTATTATTATTATTATTATTATTATTATTATTATTATTATTATTATTATTATTATTATTATTATTATTATTATTATTATTATTATTATTATTATTATTATTATTATTATTATTATTATTATTATTATTATTATTATTATTATTATTATTATTATTATTATTATTATTATTATTATTATTATTATTATTATTATTATTATTATTATTATTATTATTATTATTATTATTATTATTATTATTATTATTATTATTATTATTATTATTATTATTATTATTATTATTATTATTATTATTATTATTATTATTATTATTATTATTATTATTATTATTATTATTATTATTATTATTATTATTATTATTATTATTATTATTATTATTATTATTATTATTATTATTATTATTATTATTATTATTATTATTATTATTATTATTATTATTATTATTATTATTATTATTATTATTATTATTATTATTATTATTATTATTATTATTATTATTATTATTATTATTATTATTATTATTATTAGTATTACAACTTTTATTGTTATTAAAAGTATTTCTTCTTTGCGTCTGACTCTTGTCAAAATTCAATGAGTACGAAGGTGAAATCCGATGTTTTTTCTCCTTCGGACTCATGAAAATTCGAAAAGAGTCAGACGCAAAGAATCAACGTGTAATAGAGGTCTATGTATGTATAGAACATGAAATTCTTGCAAATATTAAACTGGCTTGATCTCATATCAAACAGTGTTTAAATAAGGATTCTATTTGTTTTTATCGAAAGTTATATAAACACATATTAATATAAATCAGCAATAAATTGAGCCAGTGACAGACCATCATAAATAATTGATTGTTTTGTCTTGCTTGAAACAATAAAAAATAAAAAAAATAAGATTATTATTTTTCCTTTTCTTCTCTATATTTATGTATATAGGTGTCAGCAATAAAATTAAGTCAGTGACTTAAGACTTAATAAAATAATTGGTTTTTGTCTTAAAACAAAAACAAAAAACATATCATTATTATTTTTTTACTAAATTAATCGTTTTAATTTATCTTTTTTGTTTTCGTTTCTCCCCATAATAAATGTATACCAGCAATAAAATTAAGCCAGTTACATAAGACGCAATAATTATTTTTTTGTCTCGAAATAATGACTAAACTCATTATTACTTTTGAATTTATTTTAAAATTAGCTTTAAGATTTTTTTATTTTATAATTGAGTTTATGAAGTTTTCCTTAAACAAGTATGAATAAAACAAGTATGAGAAAAGAATTATTCTCTTGGAAAGACTAAGGATATTTTGTTCATAAATATCTACTTATTAGGGTAAACTAGGGACCTTTGATACACACTGGAGCACATTTGACCTTACCCGTTTGAGTGTGAATATATATTTGTAGGAACACAGAGCAAAAAACCATTTAGAGGCGGTATTCACATTTGACTAGCTCCTTCGACTTATTTTGATGTGAATTCGATTTCTTTTGTTCAGACCAAAGAAGCCTGATTACTAGGGCTAGAATTTCAATGCAAAAACAAAAAAAATATCATATTTTTATATATATATTTTTTTTGTAAACTTAAGAAGCAAGAGACCAAATTATATTTACGAATCATGAATTTTCCTTCAAAATGGCATTCAATCGTTAGTCCATATTTTTGCATATTTTACTGTAAGTGCACATTTTGCTTATGTTTGCATATTTCCACAATAAATGCATATTTTTGGGACATATTTTCAATACTAACCCCCAGTTTCCCAGTGAGAGTTTAAACTCTACTTTTGGTTTAAACTTCAGTTCAGCAGAACAACTGAACTCAGTTTAAGGTTTAAACGAGACTGTGAAACTGGCCATAAAGAATATTTTCGAAGTATTGCAACTCAACCTTATGGACAGGGCGAACGAAATTCTTTCACTCTCATAATGATTGTTTCTTCGGTTTTGTTCTCTATCTGTTTCGAAGTTTCTGGGTTTAAACTTAAGAGCTTTATTTTCTTCAAATCGTTGATTTATTCATGGATGTGTTGCTTTTAATTGAAATATCCCGTTTAGCAACCGATAACATTTTTAGAATATTTGAGTTCCTTTTATGACTAAAAAAACTTTTTTCCTATAAAGAATGTATGGCAAAATTCTTTTTATTTATTGAAACGAAATAAAGATATATGGTTAAAAGTTTGGATTTAAATGCATATTTTAAGTGCACATTTCCCATTTTTAAGAGCATATTATAAGCGCATATTTTCCGTTTTTAAGTGCATGAATATCCTAGCCCTACTGATTACAATATGTCTTTTTCCGATTGTTTCGTTTTTCGTTTTTTTTGACCCGTTTCAGATTGCGTCTTATCACTACGCCATGACGACAACTGTCAGAAAAAAAGAAAATGTCAACAGAATCCACAATTGTTTTGACAAAGCTTTAAGATCCTGTCTGACTTGGTCGTCCCTTTATAACCATGAAGTGGGAGAGGGAACACAAACAAGTTGCAGGAATGAGTCCAATAACATACAATCAAAGTTAAATGTGAATTAATGAAACGTTACGAAGGTGGACATTTTTCTCTCAACCCTTCTCAAAGTGATACATATACATTATACGTACATATATCGTAGAACCACTTACATAATAATGATGAAATAAACAAATAAATTCGTCATGTCGTCGAGCTTGATCCAAATTGAGTGAACTTATTTGCTTCAAACTTACAGTACAGAGCATTTTTATGTACATGTACATTAGGGTGGTCCTTATTTGTTTGGAGGAAAAAAATAGTGTTTGTTCTTACTGAGCACTATTTTTTTTTTTTCTACACTAAAAACTTATTCAAACTAAATTTGAGGGTATTCGGCTTGTATTAACACGTGTCGCAATGAAATTTCTATTAGATTTTTCCTAAGACCGACCAAACCGGGTGCTATTAAAAGTTTGATTTACAGAAATAATGAAGTGTATTTTCAAATATGTTACCTACGCCTGCTTAGAAAAATAAAAACAAAAGGAACGACTGGGTCGCACATGCTTGCTCAAACAGGTCAAGTTTCTTGGAAACTAATACATTTTAAAATATTCAATTAATTATATACAAACATTTTTTAATTGAAATCGCTAGAGCCGTTTCTAAGACAAAAATGCTTAACGTGATTTAAAAAAAAAGGGTTTTGATTTCAGATGTCAATGAACAAAAAAAAAAGCGTGCCCAAAACTTTTTAAAATAAGGACCACCCTAATATACATACATACATACATAGTTCACTGTTGTAGCCCATCTCGAACGGAAAGCTGTCATAAAACAATTTTCTTTTCTCAAAAACGTATTCAAGGATGTTGTTAAAATCCCAGACCGTTCTGTCCTTAGGTACAGAAATTCTGGCAGGGTCAAAATAATAAAAAAGGCTGTCCAATATCATTTCTCGCTAGAATATTATCCATGACGGACATATTTACAGAGCATTCTTTTTTGATGAAATCTAAGAAATTGACTCAATTTCATGATACAAGTCTTCGAAAAACGTCATAGCAGCCATTCTTGCTATCATCTCTTACGATGCTACTGCTTTGGGAAATTTTTAAAAATTGAATTTCCTCCTGGTTTGACAAGAACGCGTTCATACGTTCAAATATGCTTGTTAAGCAGGCAAAATATCAAAATATTTTGATATCCATCCAACAGTTTTACAGTCCATTTGATGGAGCGTTCACATTTTCAAATTCGACTCAATCAAACCGTGTTTGTCAAACATATTTGAGAATATGAACCCCCCTTCGCACACTTGATGAGCGAAAAGGGGAGTTTACATGGAACAACATGGTTAAACAACATGGTTGGACAACATTGTTTGATGGAAACGGAACAAATTTTCAAAATATTTAAAAACCATATAACAAAGTTGGACAGTATGGTTGGTTTTGCATTTTTCAAATAATCACCCCGATTATAGAATCCGAAGAATGAGCTGCGGAGGGAGTCAGGCTCAATTTTGACATTTAGGTCATAGTAAAATGTCAAAACTCACTCACGTTGATTCTCTTCGCAGCTCAATCGCCGGATTCTGCAATATTGCTGAATGATGGACAACATGTTGTTCCATATAAACCCCCCTAGGTGTTCAGATGTGAAAAAAAATATTTAGCAGATTTTGTTTTCATCTTTATGTTTTTCGTAATTTCAAAACGGCGGAAAATTACATTTTTGGTTCGTATCCATACCTTACAAAAAAAACGATTGGATTGCATGGAAGAAGGAACACAAAAGAGAACGTCAATTTTCTTCACCGAATATTTTCAAAGATTTAAAAATTGTCACACATTCCAGAAAATGTTTGAATATCTTCACAAGTACCTTAAGTCGAAAAAACCTTTATCAATGACAGACAAAAAAAAAAAGATTTCATATGAGCTAGTGTGTGTGTGACACTCAGAAATTAAAATCAGCTGGTTTTAACTTAAACGCAAGTGTTCAAATATAAAATGGGGTTGACATAGACTATATACCTAATCTATATTTGAATAAATTAATATTTTGCACTTACATATCTATCTACCATACTCTCTCCCGACAATAAAGTGGTACTTTTGTCAGATAACATCAAACAAAAATTTTAATTCTGCCCTACCTGTTTCCTTAAATTCGGCTCTTGCTACGGCCCTGGGAGGGAGTCAGACCTAATATTGACTCATTTTTAGGGTTTTGGTCTCCAAGTTGTGTATTTTCATGTATGAAAAGAATACAAAATAAAAGAATTTTTATAATTTATAATTTGTTTGTTTTATTAAACTACTATATCACAACTTATTTATTTTATTACGCTACGCGTTTCGGAAATTAAATTTCCATCTTCAGGCGATTTTTTTATATAATTTTTAGATTTAAGATTGCCAATTTTGTTGTTAATATTATGCTGTCAACTGTGGTATGGATTTATTGTGTTTGTCTTTTTTCATCTCGTGTAGAATGTGAGTGCAGTGTCGAATAGTGCGATTCCATTTAAAGTATATTTTCATTTAATAGTTTGTCTTGTTCTGTTTTGTTTGGTTTATAAATTTCGTACTCTTCAAATGCGTCTAGTAGCCTTCCTTTCTTACAAAAATGTAATGGGATTAGGTTCTTGTCAAAATTTGATTAGTTATGTTTGTTGTTAATTAGGTGTAAGGCGTAGTTAGATTTTGTATTTGGTTTAGGTAAATGTTCTGTAAATCGTTCGTAAAAAGTTCTTCGTGTTTGTCCTATTATTTGTAGTCATCACAATTTCCGAAACGCGAAGCGTAATAAATAAATTAAGTTGTGATACACGGCCATTCCAAAAATTTCGAAACCAAGCAACTCAATTTCAAATTAAGGAAAAATATATATTTAAATATGCCAATATTTAGACATTTAGAGTATATATTAGAGTTAACGAAAAAATTATAAATATAAAATTTTACTTGTTGTTGTAAAAACGGCAAGTGATCAAAAAAGCTCATACTTTATCTTTCGTACCTGGGCATTTTTCGGCATTTTTGCCGCTTTCAGTTCTCTATAAATTGTGATGCAAATGGCGGTGTGCAGTTAGGTTTTTGTAAGTGTTTTCAATACACTACTTAAATTCGGAACTATTTTTCTGATAAGAGTGCTGTAAAAATAGTATTACGCCTCAAAATGACTGAACATTTCATGTCTTCTCCGTTACCGAAAAATGACAAAAGTTGGTATAAATGGTGAACTATATTAGTGTTTGTAAAATTATTCCGCATACAAGCAAGACTTGAAAAAGGATTATGGTGGATTTTTTATAGATTTTTAAATCATGTCTTACTGTCTAAAACAGGGTAACGGAGAAGACAAAATTGCACTTTCTCATCCAAATTTCAACGACTCGCATAGGCACTTTTTTTTAAAAGTCTGAATTTTTTTGATCCCCATGCTTAAAATGAATCGAGGTAACTAAAGAAAAATATGTGTTAAATTTCATTAAAATCGGTTGACGTTTACACGTGCTAGCGGGTACTTGAAGTTTTTCATATAAAATACATGGTGTTTTCACAGCCTTTTACTAAAAGTGCCCGTAAAAGTGTAATTGTTGATTTAAAAACTTTAAACTTGGCACATATACTAAATGCCATAAGGATTATACAAATATTTTTTTTTATTTTTGTAAATAACAGTAACTCCATTTAATATAGCAAGAAATGCACATAAAAAATGATTTTTAATTAAATTTTTTGATGGGGTTAATATTATACAAAACTATTGAAAATATTTTTTTTTTGATACTCCTTACAGTAGTTAATTTATGTGCCAAGTTTAAAGATTTTCCATCAACTGTTACAATTTTGCTGATATTTTGAGTAAAAACTGTGAAAACCCCATGTATTTTGAATATATAATTTCAATTGCTCGCTATCACGTGTTAACGTTAACCGATTTCAATGAAATTTTATACACAGTTTTTCAATTGCCTGAATCACTTTTATCATTGATGAGAATAATTTAAAAATACGAATTACAATATAAGTGAACAAAAAAGAAATCTTTAATCGTACGTGTTTTCTCCGTTACCATTAGCTGTCTTCTCCGTTACCATCTTTCATATTTTTTTCTGATAATAAAATGAAACTTGGCATTAAACCAAGGATGGTTTTTGATAAATGTTGGTTTTATGAAAGTGTGCAAGAAAAATCAACTTCATATCTTAATAGACGGCGCAGAATTTTAAACTTCAAGACAATGGTCGGAAATCTCTAAATCGTACGTGTCTTCTCCGTTACCGTCTATTTTTTGTATAAACTTACTAAATTTCATAATTTTTTTACTTTTTTTTGTTTTTTTACACTTCAGATTTTATGTTGTAGAGAGTTTAGATCAAGCTACAACCTACAAAGAATAGCTCATCATAAGTGCATGTGTTAGTGGTTAGTAAAATAGTAAAATTAGCTAACCAACACATGCTTACAAACAAAAAGTATACAAAACTAAACTAAATTACAAAAATAAAAACAATACCTAAAATACAAAATTTAACAATAATAAAAACATTTAAAGTATCTTAAAGAGTAGATAAGACAGTCAAGATCGTGGAGCACTGGTTCGAAACAATAGCTGCGTTTTATTATCTCTGGGTCTGGATCGAGGTTATCTTTTAACATGTATTACAAAAATAACATGGGATCTAGGTTTCTATCGAGGTTAATTTCAATAACCCAGATAGAGGTTTTTACTCTGGCCGGCAGAGGGCTATTTACCATTGTGAATGGATGTCAGCGATTTGTCAGCAGTATTTGGAATAGAGAGGAAAAGAGACAAGTGCTTACATGAAAAACAAATAAACATAAGAAAAAAAGAGACTGATATACAGCACTGCTTTTGCACTAACCCACATCGTTTTATTTTCACGAGGTGAACCATATGGGTTATGAGCGATAATAAAACGCGGCTAATGTTTTCAATCCCATTTTACATACGTTAAAATCAACCGAGGAAGCGTTTAAATTAAAAAGCTTACACATACGGCTTAGAGGTTCATGTATTCCGTAGTTAGTTCAATGAAAATCGACGTGCAAAAGTTAAAATCTTCGCAGGTGGTGGGATCCTGCGCGTTAATTTATGCCAATATAGGCTAACAAGTCAGGGGCATCAATTTGGCCATTTATAAGTTGATGAAGAAATATTAAGTCATTATTATATTAACCCGCCTTTGATATAAAGTTTGGACCTGCAGTAGCTGGATCCGATGTTCATATGGTGGGAGGTTATATGGATCACCCCAAGGGAGACCCTTCAGAGCGAATCGAATGAATTTATGTTGTATTGATTCAATACGACTTTTATGAGTTTCATAGAATGGAGACCAAACTTGAGAGGCATACTCAAGATGAGGTCGTACATAACAGTTATATAGAGACAGAGTAACATACGGATCGTTAAATTCTTTTGTCCAACGTTTTATAAATCCAAGCATAGAGCTCGCTTTTTTAACAATAAAATTTATGTGTTCTGTGAATTCTAAATTAGAACTAAACTGAACACCCAAATCCTTGAAGCTAAATACACGGCACAGTTTGTGCTAGGAAATAGAATAATTAAATGCGCTTGCTACTCGTTTTCTTGAGAAAGTAATTGTTTGGCACTTAATAGGGTTTATGGAAAGACCGTTTTTATCACACCATAAAGTAAAGCTGTCAATATCAGCCTGCAAGAGACTTTGGTCATGGTCAGCACTTATTGTTTTGAAAATCTTCATATCATCCGCAAATATAAGAATTTCATTAGAACGAATGCATGACACAACATCATTTATAGCGAGAATGAATAGAAAAGGGCCCAGATGACTTCCCTGAGGTACACCCGAGTGAGCGTTAAATGGGTTTGAAAGAGAGAGTCGAAATTTCACCTGGTACGATCTATTTTCAAGGTACGATTTTATCCAACATATAAAAAAAGGTGGAAAGCCGAAAGCATTAAGTTTGAATAAAATGATATTATGACTAAGTTGATCAAATGCTTTAGAAAAGTCAGTGTAAATGCAGTCAACTTCACTACCGTTCTCTAAAGCATTCGTACATTTGTGTAAGAAAGTAAGAAGATTTCTTACCGTTGATCTTCTTTGCATAAATCCATGCTGTTTTTCGCATATTAAATTTTTACTATGAAATGCCAAGCTTTCACAAATAACTTTTTCAAAGAGCTTCGGTATACAAGACAGTTTTGATATTGGCCTATAGTTCTTTATATCGTTCCTATCACCCTTCTTGAAAACTGGAGTTAAAAATGATTTTTCCCATTAGCAAGGAAACTTCCCTGATTTTATAGAAAGCTCAAATAAAGATTGAAGGGGCTGAACTAATATATGTCTACACCTTTTAATACTATTGGGGGAATTCCATTGGGACCAGACAAGTAATCATAATTTAAAGATGAGAGATATTCTAAAACAGTGTTCAGGTGCACAGGCATATTATTACAATTCGTTTGGGAATAAATATGTAAATTTTTAAAATAATTTTCGTCAACAACGACAGGCGTATCAACGAAGGAATCACAAAAATTATTCGCAAATGCGTTGCAAATATCTCTATTATTTAGTAACGAACAGTTTTTGTATACGAAATTCGCCGGATAACCGTCCGAATTCTTCTTTGAGTTGACAAATTTCCAAAATGACTTAGGATCTTCTTTTAAAAAGCTTCCCATTTCATTTACGTAATTAGTATAAAGCATCCTTGAAAGAACTTTGAATTCTTCAAAAAGCGCAATATAAGAACCATGATCAATTTGTGAATTAGTTTTTAAGTAAGTTTTCCATGCCCTATTTCTCTTGTTACGGAGTGATCTGAGCTCTTTCGTATACCATGCATGGCAAACGTTCGAGTTTTTTGATATTTTTAAGGGTAAAGAAGCATTCATACAGTTATAAAAGGTTGAATAAAAAATAGAAATTGCTTCATCAATATTAGTACATGCTGATATTTTACCAATATCAGAATTAACCAATTTTTCAGAGAGCAATTGATAATTAGCCTTTTTAAAGTCAAATATATATGAGCAATCATAAGAATCACTATTTACTGTGAGATGACTACTCAAGTCAAGGAAAATATCCAGGGGAGGATGGTAACTATCTATATTAGTAATCCCAGAAATAGATTTTCGAACAAGAGTATTAATAGCGTCCGAGGAAAATACTAAATCGAGAATTCGATTTTTTGAATTTTTAATACAGCTTATTTGCTGTAAGTCAGTAGTGCTAATTTTATCAAGTAAAAACAGGTCTGATTGTGCAGAAGTTAAAGAAGCTTCTTGGCATGATTCATCTTCAGAAGGGACCCAATCTATAAACGGTAGATTGAAATCACCTAGAAGTAAAATATTGCTGTTAGAGCAACATAAGTCCATTACAAAATCTATGGCCATAGAAAGTTCATTAAAAACTGTGTCAGAGCTTTTAGGGGGTATGTATGCATTTAAAATATAAATATATTTTGACTGTAAAGTTATTTTTATATAGATTAATTCGTTGGACAACTGGAAAGGAAAAGAAACAAAAGTAATTATTTAATTTTAATTTTACTAACCACTAACACATGCACTCATGATGAGCCTCTGATTGTAGAATGCAGCTTGCTCTAAGCTCACTACAACAAAGAATCTGAAGTGTAAAAAAAAAAAGAAGATACAAAATTATTACGCACAGCAATCAAAACACCATCTCCCATTTCTTTTGGCTTATCAACATGACGATCTTTTCTGTAAACTAAAAACTCTTGACAAAAGAGTTCCGTGTCCAAGAAACATGGATTAAGCCAAGTTTCTGTCAAAACAAATATGTCATGTGGAAACGCTTGAGAGTTGATATAAATATCAGCAGTTTTGCTGCGAAGCCCTCTTACATTTTGATAAAAGAGGGTAGTTCTATCTAGTTTTTTGATGGTGTAACATTTGGTAAGGATTGTCTAAGTATGTTCTTTCTTTTGACAGTAAATTCCTTAATAAGAACTTCACTAGGCCAGTTACTCCTATCGCAAATTGAATCAAAGTACGAAGACTGCGTTACTATTTTAAAAGATGAAACGAAACTATTTGCCTTACTTATTTTGGTGCATTTAATGGAAGTACTGTTAGGTATACAATTTTTAGACACTAGATGAGATATAATATCATCAGGAATAATATCAGGTTCTAGACGAGAAACGAAAATTGTTTTAGGTTTAGATACAGCTTTTTATAGTCCTCGAATCAATGCTATTCGTTTCATACTAATTTTGACATCTGGCTCACAGTTAATATGTTGAAATTGAGTCGGATTCCCTCAGCAGCTCATTCGTCGGATTCTGTAATCGGGGTGAATATATTTTTGCAAACTGTCAAACGATAATTCGCAATTCACAACGTCAGATTCCACAAACCAGCGAATACAAATTTTTTTGTCGAATTTAATCTTACATTTATTATTTATTTATTATTTATTATATTTTACATAGTTCATTTACCTGGGGCCCAATTTCACAAGCGTGAGTTTTCTCTGAGAACACTGAAAATCGTGTTCACATCGATTTTTGGGATGCCACAAGAGTGAGTTTATATTTATACAGATGACAATCAGTCAAATTTATGCACACATAACGTGTTTTGGGCGTGGATAGAATGCGTACAAGGAAAATCATTCACACTTGCGGAATGTGTCCCCTGCTTATATTTAATGACTAGATAGATTTTAAGATTAGATTTTTTTCTTATTTTATAAAAAGTATTACAGATTAAGAATAGGGACATGACAATATTTTATGACTATTCGTAATTGTAGGTGCCTTTCGAAATAAATAAATAAAATAAATACAAATAAATAGGTGGCGACCAAATACCTCATGTGAATGAAATGTCAGAACTCGAAACCATTCGGAATTCGCCAGTTCGCTGGTCGAAATCACTTTTAATCCAAAAGGCCCGGAACCGATCCAAAATCAATCATGTGTGTGGTGGATCGACCGCAGGTGTGCCAATCCATTTGGATTTTCAGCTGATCTGAAATCCAACCGAGTTAACGGATTTGATTGAATAGGTAGAGCTCTCCATAGCTCGCATACATTGTATGAAACTTTTAAAAATCTTGGTTTATGATTATTTCAAGGATTTTGAAATAGGTAATCCTATCCACAAAGTTCAAACGGGAGTACTACGAAGCGCCGAGAATCTAGTCAAATCTATTCTCTACTTTCGCTTAACCTTAAATATCGATATATGTAAATTGCGTTTATACCACAGGTGAAGCATCCCTGTCAAATGTGCCCCTAAAAAATCGAAGGTACCCTGTGTCTGTGTCAATTCAATATATGTATTAAGTCTAACTGTTCTTTTGAAAGTGACTGTGGATTTTGTTTCCTTTTTTTTATTACAATACCTAATAATGTTCAATATACTTACAATTAGTAGTATTATAAGTAAAATACTTTGAAAATCTTAAAAACAGTTATGTTCTTATTAGTAAAAGCTTTGAATATGGAAATCAAGACAATATGCCAACAAATTTTAATGAAAAGGCCGTAGGTTAAAAAAAAATAATTTTAAAATAACTAGAACTAAAAAAAATAAAAATAATAATTTTCTTTAATATATATTTTACAAAAAAAAAAAACATATCCTAAGAATATTAATCAGGGATATAAATACATATATAAACTTACAACTATATATTTATACATTAAACAAATATTTTATGAATGGCTAAATATAAATGTATTTTATATATAACAAAAAAATGAAGAGCAACATGCTATATACTATTATTTTCTATATAAATAAGGATTTATCGACGATTTTCATTACTTTGTTTTGTTTTTCTTTTTTGATTTCCTATTTCTGTACCACCGAAGTCACAAGAAAAAACGGTAATGCACAAAAAATAGATTGGAATGGGAATCCTGATTGGGGAATTTTCTTTTTATAATCGTTGGTTAACTCCGACAATTTTGGTCAAAACATATCAATCGTAGGCAAAAAGTTGTTAATATATATCGATACCTTCCCGTAACAATGTATTAAGCGACATTTTAAAAATTTTGAGCTAAAATTTTAAAAAGCCTCTTATTCAGTTATTTATTTGAGTATTTTGTTGTAATAAAAAAAATTTAAAGGGACTTTGAGTTGAAATTCATGTTCCAAATCTTTTTATTCCTTTGAATGCGTACAAAAATAGCTAAACCAGAGGTTTTTATCGATGCCTTTAAAATTTTTGAAATATCGCTTAATACATTCTTACGGGAAGTTATCGATATTTAATCCGTGGAGAATTTTCAATATGCATTTTTAGTCAAAAGTTAAAAACCTAACTAAGAGCCAGCTGTACTAAAGTGGTTCAAATTTTGATCCGTAGTTCAGTTATTCCAACTCACTGATTTCAGCGATTTAACTGAGGTTCAACGATGATTCAAACATGTAGTTGGATAATTTCACATACAGATGTACATTGTACATACTTGAACCATCGTTGAACATCAGTTAACTCACCAAAATTGGCAAAATTGCTGAGCCACGGATGAAAATTTAAACCACGTTTGTAGGTACAACTGGTCCTAAATGTAAGTTTTCCACCTGAATTTTCGACTACCGATGACTAATGATTAGAAAATGTCCCAAACTCGTTTTCTTCCATTTTAAATGTACATTAAGTGGAGTTAACATTATCGATCGTGGGTGACACTCATAATGAGTACCGCGCCTTACGCCTGCAATTTGATTTTTTAAATCTATCCCAGCGCCAGCATTCAAAGCATTTCAGAACTAGAAATTTTCTTACTTTTTCGAGTCCATGATTCATCAGCTGTGTCACAAGAAGTCAGTTGACATGGTTATGTTTGACAGCTGGCAATCCGTGCCTCTATAAAGAAGATCCGCAGACATGGTTGATAAACAATGCTGCCAAATAACAAGTGATCACTATTTTTTCTATTGTTTGTTTGTTTTTTTCTTTTAACTTCTGACCGTTATTTCTCGGTGAAAAAGTCATCAATAAAATTCGCAATTCAGGTGTTTATGTTTTTAAATGATTTTGTAAAAATTCTATCTTTTATTTCAAGAGTGTGCCTTCTATTTCTCAAACTGTCAACATTTAAAAAAGCCAAGAAACAGATTTCTGAAAGAAAAAACAACACTAAAAATTAATTTTAGAATAAATAATTAATTAACACTTTGTTTTGGGCGAAAAATAATTTAAAATTGCACGTTTTCTTGTTGATTGTCTTTTCAATTTGCAACCTTTAATACCAATTTGATACTTGTGATTCTGAAATTAATTTCGGAAGCATTTAACCAGTTTATAATTCAAAGCGCTCAGTAATTTTCCTCCTTCACTTTGACAGAACAAGAGAGTAAAATATAAACAGGATCTCTACAAAAAAGTCAAAGAAGTCTCTTTTTCTTTTTTAATTTACAGCGAAAACATTTATTGAGCAAGTGAATTCAAAAAATGTCAGTCTCAGTTTTTGACAGAAAAATTAGTGAGGAATCGTGTTCATATTTTTGAGAATACGGAGCAACGGAACCCTCTGAGATCTCCGAAATATACACTAGCTAAATTCTTCTTTGCAGATCAAGAACTATCACTCTGATACCAATTGAAAAAGTCATAACTTCAGAGCAGTTTCTGTTTAGAATAGTAAAAGTGTGTTTAAGGTACTAAAAGCTCTCTGTCTCATTATAAAATTAGTCAGGTGTCAGTTTAAAAGTTATTAATACGGCCTTGAGCTCAGCATTTATGACCTCTTTGATTGGTAATCCGCAACAAAACAGTCCGATATGTGAGAACGCTTCTAGTTTCTGGATTCTGAAATCGAATACAGAATCATTTTTCCTTTCAAGGCCATTAGAGTATGGTCGAGCTTTATCAGGCTCTGATCTGAATGAGAACAGAATAGCCTAATTAGTATCTTATATTTTAGTTACAAGTTTTTGGTTATTCAAACAAAAACATTATTTCTATGGAAAGAAAGTAACTTTCACTCCCGCATTCAATCTATGTTTAAACAGAACAAACACAAATGGAAAAAAGATAATTTCAGATTAAAAGAAGATTTTAATCCAAAAACCTTATTATATTCATATCTTTAATTTATTATATTAATTGATTACTAAAAAATTAAAACTAATGTTAGAAGAATATTTTAAAATAATTAAAAAAAATATATTTTTCAGTTACTTATTCTAGAAAATAAATGACAATAAGATAATAAACGAATTCATAAGAGTGCGTTTATTACAGTATTTTTAAAAATTATAATAATATTAAGAAAACAAATATGTAATACTAAAAAATTTCTATGTTTCTCGGCCCTTGGCGTGCTTCATCAGGCCTTTAGCTTTACAAATTGAACTTGCACAATCATAATAATTTATATAAAAATGGCAACTGGAAGATACAAATTTTTTTTCTATTCCACTCTTTTTATACCAAAACATACTGTATATGTAATTTATATTCATTTTCCTCTCATTTCTTAAATAAAATCTAATATATTCAAAAATAAGAGCTTCTGTATGTCGTTAAAATGTATATAAAATAAAAATGGAAGAAAAAACTCTTTGTAAGCATGAATTTTATTCATTAATTTAGAAACCACAAAGGCTTTAAATACTTAAAACAAAATAAAATTAACTCGAAATTTTAATATTTATATATTTTGTATCTGTATTAAAGAATATTAAAAATCATTAAGGACAAAAATCATACAAATCAACTCAAAATGAATAGAATTTAATTTAAATTTTCTTAATTCTTTTAATTTCCTTAGAGATAATAATAATAACATAATTAATTATAACTGAAACTAAAACTAAAATTTAAAAACTAAACTTAAACTAAAATCATAATAAAAACTATAACCAAGAATAAGGTCACTTTCATATGGTTCTGCATTAAGGATGTTTGTTCACAAGTGAGAAAAGAATAAAATTAAAAAATAATTAGAGACAGAATATTTTATATATCAATTTTTCAAAGCTTAATACTAAAAAAAAAAAAAAAAAAAAAAAATGTTTCATATCAATCCCTACAGCTAAGGGTTGGTGTATCCTGGGTACTGTTTTTGTTATTTTGATAAAAAACTCATTCTGAAAGAAACATATCTGCATATGCACACGCAAATTGAATTTACATACTTAATATATATTTATATATATACATATTTATGTATATATGTGTGTACATATATAAGTATATATATACATTTATGTAAATAAAGTATTCCTATTATTATAAACAAACAAAGAAATATTAAGATTTAAATATTTTCATAAGACACCCATAAACTTTTTATTTTCGTTAGTTTTTTTTAACTAAATTCCTTATAAATTAATTAAGCGTACACAAATTGTCAATTTCCGAGTAATAATAATGCAAGAAATAAAAAAAAAATACATACCAAACATATTATAGATACACATCAAATATTTTTCCGATGTTCATATCAATCAATTTAAATTTCTTTCCAGAAAAAAATGAAACAATGTTAAGGAATAAATTAAAACTATATTATACTTATACAATATATATATATAAATATATATATATCAATAGCAAAAATTATATATACCAATATATATATTTACAACTAAAACTAAAGAAAAAAGATATTCATTAATTATATATATAAATATTTTCTGCAACTACATTCATTGTTATATTCCATTACTTTTATATAATTATAATCTAGAAATAAATACTAATTGGTTGAAAGGAGTACTAAAAAAATTAATAAAATGTGACAGTGACAATTAATAGATATTAAAAAGCAAGACATATTAGTAAGAGTTAAAAATTAATTAAAAATAAGTTAAATAAAAACTAATAATTATTATTGTAAATATGTTTTAATTGAGTGTCTATTATTTTAGTTTCGGGACTAATAGATGTTGGTAAGTAGTGGAGCCATGATAAGACGATAAACGCAAATGGTCAACGCATTGACTCCTTGACGTCCGCAAAAATATCATCAATATGCTGTCAACTTAGACTGTGAACTGACGGATCTTTGACGGTCACACGAATGACGTCAGTTGTACGATGTTTTCCTAAAATATGTAAGTTGACATCTTTTCTGTGTTAACAGGATTTGTAGTTTGTTCCTTTTGGTGTGAACGTGATGGCTATCACATTAGGTGCGTCACACCAAATAAAATCTCTCTGAGCGCTCAATGTCAAGTAGACGGGGGCGGAATGCTTTGGTGGGACAAGATTTTCCCTTCAAGTATATAAAAACGAAATAGTAACTAAGTTTCGAAAAACGAAGTTTCGAAAGGCAATGCTTCGAAGGATAAAGTTTCGAAAAACCAAAGTTTCCAAAAGACAAATTTTCGAAAAGATAAAGTTTCGAAAATCAAAATTTCGAAAAACGAAGTTACGAAAGGAGAAAGTTTCAAAAGGTCAAAGTTTCGGAAGAGAAAGTATCGAAGGTCAAAGTTTCGAAAAAAAAAGTTCCGAAATCCTAAGAACTTCGTTGTTCCTTGAGCGATGTCAACGAAATTGACACAGGTGATAGCTGATACGGAATAAGAAAAGAAAAAAATACTTTAAAAGTAGGGTGCTCCAAAAATATGTCAAGATATTGCAACATCGTTCTTCCTTGAGTGATTTCAATCAAATTGACACAGGTTACAGTTGATATAGAATTAAAAATAAAAAAATATTTGCATTAGGGTGCTCCAAAACAAAAATGTCAACTTCGTTGTTCCTTGAGCGATTTCAACGAGATTGACACAAGTAGTGTGTTTTGGAGAGATCTGGATCCACGCAACCGCCCAAGGCATTGGTCTATCAATCAGATACATTTGTATGGAGAATAAAGGCAATCTAGCTACTTTTAGGGTTACCAACGCTGGAATTTTTTGGTCGTTGATTGTAAGTTGGTTTTGCCTTTGACTAGTGCATCATCTGTGCTTAGTAATGCGCGCCAATGAGGATGGTAACCTTTATAATGAATTTTTTAGGGGTTGGAAGTGGCAGCCATTGATGTGTTACGGTGGCGGCAGGCTTGTGCGGAAGGTTTTGTTGATGTTGGTGGCGGCGTGGCGGCGCGGCTCGTTGGGTTGATAGTGTTGTTTGGGTGAGTGTGTGAGAAATGTATGAATGAATTAGAAAATAATATTTAATTTTTGAGGGAAATGATTAGATAATGCGGGGTATACACTGTTCAAATGCATGTCATGCATTGTGAGTGTATAGTAAAATGCTTGAAGAAAAATCAAAACCATGGCTATGAATTCATGTTGTATCATGTTATACCAAAGACCGTATAATACCGTATTATACGGTCTTTGGTTATACTTACTCGTATATGTATGTTGTATTGAAAAGTATTGTGTAGGGTTGCTGGTTGCAGGAAATTTAGATTTAGATGGTTATGAGACTGTGAGTAGGGATTTTTGATATGTATGTTAGTGCTTAAGTGCAATACATGTACCTTTGTTAGCTTTTCGTCGTTGGAGTTGCCAATAGCGGGTGTTTTTGGGTGTTTTAAGTTGAATGTTTAAGAAAGGAGTATCAACCATTTAATACAATCTAGTACGCCTGCTACCTTTATAGTTCTATATCTATTCTACGTTATGCTGCATTATGTACTATATTATACTACTTTTTAGATTGTGGTACAATTTTTCTTACTAATGTGGGTAACACTGATAGTTAATTTTCTTATAAAAACTCGATGTATGACGTCTTTTGCTGAGTTCTTTGTGAAATATTTGTGGATAGACATCAATTGTGCGGTCTATTTTACTATCATAAGATTGTTTAAAAATATTATAAATAAATTTATAAAAAAAACACTATTACCCAGTTTTTAAGTTCGCTAAAAGGGAAACTTTTCCAAGAATATTGTTTAAATATTATAAACATAGTATAAATGAAAACACTGTTTCCCAGTTAGTTAGGTCGTTAAAAGTGAAACTTTTCAAGAATAATAACATTCAAGCAATATAAACTTTTGGCAAACATTCTCTTCTAAAATCTGTGACAAGCTCTAAGCAAATATGTTTACTTGCGAACACTGTCAAACCACGTTCACTAGACGGGATAGTCTTGCGCGTCATAGGCAGATGAATCATGATAAAAAAGTTTCAATTCTGTGTGATAAATGTGGTACGGTTTTTGATAACGCTAGGAATTATAGCTATCACATGAAGAAAAATCATCATGAAATCGTTTCATACAACGCAATATAAAAAAAAAGGAAAAACTCTCAATCTGATGTGCAAAATAAACGGATTAAAATTGAAGGTGATTTGAATGGTGAAATCAAACATTGCAATATTTGCAAGCTGGGTGTCATGAAATCAATGTTTCAAGGTCACCTAAAGAGTGATTTGCACAAAACAAATGCTTGTAGCAAGCATGATGATTATGGAGGAAACGTTGAAGTTATATCTACGGCTTTTAAGAACCGTATAAAAAGCTATAGAGTTCGAGATTGCGATCGTCAAATTGGATATAAGGACTTTATGGAGAAGCATGAAACTATTATTATAGAACTTGTAAAGAAAACAATGGAGGTTGAAAGTGTTATAAAAGTCGCTTTTGAAATGTTTGGATTATGTGTAAAAGATAATGCTAATGAAAAAATGGTGACTGACATTAAATCTTTTAATACAAAATATAAAATCATAAACCAATCAAGTGATTTAAAAGAAGTTTATAACACCTTTACTGGAGACATCATAGCTAAGAGTGAAGAATTTCAGGAGCGTGATAGTGGATGGGCCTTACAAGATGTACTTTACCTTGAAATCAACCTTAATAAATACAACCCTATGCGTGGATCATCGTTTATCGAATTACCAATGAATATACAATCGAAAAAAGCTATCATCAATGTAAAAAACAATGATAATGCATGCTTTGTCTGGGCTATTGTATCTGCACTACATCCTTCTATCCATAATGCAGATCGAGTTTCTTCATATCCTCATTACACTGAAGTTCTAAATTTAAGTGGCGTGAAATTCCCGATGGATATAAAAAAAATTCCCCAATTTGAAAAACTTAATAATTTAAGTCTTAATGTGTATGGGTTAGAAAATAATACTATTGTAGGACCTATATTTTATACTTGTAAGAAAAAAGATAAACATATAAACTTATTATATGTAGAAAATTGTGAAAACAAACATTATTGTTGGATTAAGAATCTAAATAAATTGGTAAGCAGTCAAATTTCTAAACGTAATGGTACAAAATGGTTATGTGATGGTTATTTAATATACTTTCGGTATGAAACTTAGCTTAAAGAACACCTCAAACATGATTGCAATAAGTGCATACAGTATTACCAACCGAAGTTAATAATATTTAAAATTTAAAAACTTTAATAAAAAAATGCGAGTTCCATTTGTATTTTATGCTGATTTTGAAACAGCTTTAAAACCAATCAATACTTGTTCACCAAATCCTTTAGCATCATTTTCGAGCAACGTTCAACTTCATGAACCTTTTAGCTTTGCGTATTATATTAAATGTAATTTTGATGATTCATTAAATAAGTTTGTATTGTACCGAGGTGAGAAATGCCCCAAGGTTTTTATGAATAACTTGATAGATGAAGCACAGCGCATTCAAGTTATATTAAGGGAAGTGACTCCAATGAAAAAATTAACTGATAAGGAAAAAGACAATTTTAAAATTCTAAGACCTGTTTTATATGTGGTGATGTTTTAAATGAAAGTCGGGTAAGAGATCATGATCATCTCACAGGAAAATTTCGAGGTGCTGCGCATTCTGAATGTAATTTGAATACCAAATACCCAATTTCATTCCAGTTATATTACATAACTTAAGTGGTTATGATTCACACTTTATTGTTAAAGAATTTGGTGATAATGATGAAAAAATTGATGTGATACCCGCAAACAAAGAACGATATATCTCATTCACTAAATACATTAAAGGGGATACTTTAAAAGTAGCATTCAACTTAGATTTATAGATTCCTTAAGGTTTATGGCTTCTAGTATTGAAAAACTATCAAAGAATTTAAATTCAGAACAATTTGTTGAAACTAAAAAGGCTTTCCCAGAGGAGGATATGTTTAATTTAGTTACTAAAAAAGGTATTTTTCCATATGAATATGTTACATCATCTCTAAAACTTGAAGAAACTCAGCTTCCTCCAAAGTCAGCTTTTTATAGCACTTTAAATTCTTCAAATATAACTAATGATGATTATTTACATGCTCAAAGAGTATGGAATACCTTCAATATAAAGACATTAGGAGAATACAGCGATGTTTATTTAAAAACCGATGTTATGCTTCTATCAGATGTTTTTGAAAATTTCCGAATGTTTGTATTAAAACATATGATCTTGATTCCTGTCAGTATTATACAGCACCAGGTCTAAGCTGGGATGCAATGCTGAAAAGTACAAAAGTGGAATTAGAACTTTTTACAGATATTGATATGACCCATTTTATACAAAAACGAATAAGAGGAGGTTTAAGCCAATGCAGCGGAAGATATGCTAAGGCAAATAATAAATATATGGCAAACTTTTATGAGGACTAAAAAATCATCTTTTTTGGGGTATTTCGATGCAAATAATTTGTATGGATGGGCAATGAGTCAATATCTTCCCATCAACAAGTTTCGATGGTTAAATGAAGAGGAATTTGAAAGTTTAAATATAGAATCAATACCTGATGAAGCAAATAAAGGTTATTAATTATGTGTAGATTTAGATTATCCTGATTTTTTTGCATGATTTGCATAATGATCTACCATTTTGCCCTGAAAACATAAAACCTCCATATACAAATTCCAAAAACTCAAAATTAATTGCAAATCAATTTAATAAAATACGATATGTTAACCATTACCGAAACCTTAAACAATGTCTATCAAACGGATTAGTATTGAAAAAAGTACATAAAGTTCTAGAGTTTAATCAAAATGCATGGTTAAAATCGTATATCGATCTTAATACGCATTTAAGAACCCAATCAATAATGATTTTGAGAAAGACTTTTATAAATTAATGAATAATAGTGTTTTTGGTAAAACTATGGAAAATGTAGAAAAAAGAGTTGATGTAAAACTAATTACAAAATGGGATAATAATGGTAAACGTATGGGAGCAAATTCTCTTATAAGTAAACCAAATTTCATAGTTGCTCGATTATACATGAGAACTTAGTTGTCATCCAAATGAGTCGTTTGAAGGTTAAGTATGATAAGCCTGCATACGTTGGGTTTTCTATTCTGGACTTATCTAAGACCTTAATGTATGACTTTCATTACAATTTTATGAAAGATAAATATGGTGATAGGTTACAGCTATTATATACTGATACTGATTCACTTATTTATGAATTTGAAACAGAGGATTTGTATGATGATATAAACAAAAATTTAAATTATTTTGATACAAGTGATTATCCAAAGAATAATCAATCACAACAAAAACATAAATGTTAAAAAAGGAGCCAAGTTCTTATGTGTACAAGAAATCTGTGCGTAAAAAGTCAGCCAAAAAAAGTAATGAGATCTAAAATATATGCCAAGTTTTAAGTTCATGAAGCTTAATATCAAGTTTCTTAAGTAGAGTAATATCGAAACAATTCCAAATCATGACAGAAATTTGGTAATTAATGATTACTGATTAAACTTTGGTGGTTTTACTTGGCAAGTTTTCTCTTAAATACTTACTTAATCACAAATTTAAAATGTATGAAATCTTGACCAGTGAACCCACCAAATTTTAATCAGTAATCATTACCAAATTTCTGTCATGATTTGGAATTGTTTCGATATTACTCTACTTAAGAAACTTGATATTAAGCTTCATGAACTTAAAACTTGGCATATATTTTAGATCTCATTACTTTTTTTGGCTGACTTTTTACGCACAGATTTCTTGTATACATAAGAACTTGGCTCCTTTTTTAACATGTATGTTTTTGTTGTGATTGATTATTCTTTGGATAATCACTTGTATCAAAATAATTTAAATTTTTGTTTATATCATCATACAAATCCTCTGTTTCAAATTCATAAATAAGTGAATCAGTATCAGTATATAATAGCTGTAACCTATCACCATATTTATCTTTCATAAAATTGTAATGAAAGTCATACATTAAGGTCTTAGATAAGTCCAGAATAGAAAACCCAACGTATGTAGGCTTATCATACTTAACCTTCAAACGACTCATTTGAATGACAACTAAGTTCTCATGTATAATCGAACAACTATAAAAATTTGGTTTACTTATAAGAGAATTTGCTCCCATACGTTTACCATTATTATCCCATTTTGTAATTAGTTTTACATCAACTCTTTTTTCTACATTTTCCATAGTTTTACCAAAAACACTATTATTCATTAATTTATAAAAGTCTTTCTCAAAATCATTATTTGATTGGGTTCTTAAATGCGTATTAAGATCGATATACGATTTTAACCATGCATTTTGATTAAACTCTAGAACTTTATGTACTTTTTTCAATACTAATCCGTTTGATAGACATTGTTTAAGGTTTCGGTAATGGATAACATATCGTATTTTATTAAATTGATTTGCAACTAATTTTGAGTTTTTGGAATTTGTATATGGAGGTTTTATGTTTTCAGGGCAAAATGGTAGATCATTATGCAAATCATGCAAAAAATCAGGATAATCTAAATCTACACATAAAATATAACCTTTATTTGAATCATCAGGTATTGATTCTATATTTAAACTTTCAAATTCCTCTTCATTTAACCATCGAAACTTGTTGATGGGAAGATATTGACTCATTGCCCATCCATACAAATTATTTGCATCGAAATACCCCAAAAAAGATGATTTTTTAGTCTCATCAAAGTTTGCCATATATTTATTATTTGCCTTAGCATATCTTCCGCTGCATTGGCTTAAACCTCCTCTTATTCGTTTTTGTATAAAATGGGTCATATCAATATCTGTAAAAAGTTCTAATTCCACTTTTGTACTTTTCAGCATTGCATCCCAGCTTAGACCTGATGCTGTATAATACTGACAGGAATCAAGATCATATGTTTTAATACAAACATTCCGGAAATTTTCAAAAACATCTGATAGAAGCATAACATCGGTTTTTAAATAAACATCGCTGTATTCTCCTAATGTCTTTATATTGAAGGTATTCCATACTCTTTGAGCATGTAAATAATCATCATTAGTTATATTTGAAGAATTTAAAGTGCTATAAAAAGCTGACTTTGGAGGAAGCTGAGTTTCTTCAAGTTTTAGAGATGATGTAACATATTCATATGGAAAAATACCTTTTTTAGTAACTAAATTAAACATATCCTCCTCTGGGAAAGCCTTTTTAGTTTCAACAAATTGTTCTGAATTTAAATTCTTTGATAGTTTTTCAATACTAGAAGCCATAAACCTTAAGGAATCTATAAATCTAAGTTGAATGCTACTTTTAAAAGTATCCCCTTTAATGTATTTAGTGAATGAGATATATCGTTCTTTGTTTGCGGGTATCACATCAATTTTTTCATCATTATCACCAAATTCTTTAACAATAAAGTGTGAATCATAACCACTTAAGTTATGTAATATAACTGGAATGAAATTGGGTATTTGGTATTTCAAATTACATTCAGAATGCGCAGCACCTCGAAATTTTCCTGTGAGATGATCATGATCTCTTACCCGACTTTCATTTAAAACATCACCACATATAAAACAGGTCTTAGAATTTTTAAAATTGTCTTTTTCCTTATCAGTTAATTTTTTCATTGGAGTCACTTCCCTTAATATAACTTGAATGCGCTGTGCTTCATCTATCAAGTTATTCATAAAAACCTTGGGGCATTTCTCACCTCGGTACAATACAAACTTATTTAATGAATCATCAAAATTACATTTAATATAATACGCAAAGCTAAAAGGTTCATGAAGTTGAACGTTGCTCGAAAATGATGCTAAAGGATTTGGTGAACAAGTATTGATTGGTTTTAAAGCTGCTTCAAAATCAGCATAAAATACAAATGGAACTCGCATTTTTTTATTAAAGTTTTTAAATTTTAAAATATTATTAACTTCGGTTGGTAATACTGTATGCACTTTATTGCAATCATGTTTGAGGTGTTCTTTAAGCTGAGTTTCATACCGAAAGTATATTAAACAACCATCACATAACCATTTTGTACCATTACGTTTAGAAATTTGACTGCTTACCAATTTATTTAGATTCTTAATCCAACAATAATGTTTGTTTTCACAATTTTCTACATATAATAAGTTTATATGTTTATCTTTTTTCTTACAAGTATAAAATATAGGTCCTACAATAGTATTACTTTCTAACCCATACACATTAACACTTAAATTATTAAGTTTTTCAAATTGGGGAATTTTTTTTATATCCATCGGGAATTTCACGCCACTTAAATTTAGAACTTCAGTGTAATGAGGATATGAAGAAACTCGATCTGCATTATGGATAGAAGGATGTAGTGCAGATACAATAGCCCAGGCAAAGCATGCATTATCATTGTTTTTTACATTGATGATAGCTTTTTTCGATTGTATATTCATTGGTAATTCGATAAACGATGATCCACGCATAGGGTTGTATTTATTAAGGTTGATTTCAAGGTAAAGTACATCTTGTAAGGCCCATCCACTATCACGCTCCTGAAATTCTTCACTCTTAGCTATGATGTCTCCAGTAAAGGTGTTATAAACTTCTTTTAAATCACTTGATTGGTTTATGATTTTATATTTTGTATTAAAAGATTTAATGTCAGTCACCATTTTTTCATTAGCATTATCTTTTACACATAATCCAAACATTTCAAAAGCGACTTTTATAACACTTTCAACCTCCATTGTTTTCTTTACAAGTTCTATAATAATAGTTTCATGCTTCTCCATAAAGTCCTTATATCCAATTTGACGATCGCAATCTCGAACTCTATAGCTTTTTATACGGTTCTTAAAAGCCGTAGATATAACTTCAACGTTTCCTCCATAATCATCATGCTTGCTACAAGCATTTGTTTTGAGCAAATCACTCTTTAGGTGACCTTGAAACATTGATTTCATGACACCCAGCTTGCAAATATTGCAATGTTTGATTTCACCATTCAAATCACCTTCAATTTTAATCCGTTTATTTTGCACATCAGATTGAGAGTTTTTCCTTTTTTTTTATATTGCGTTGTATGAAACGATTTCATGATGATTTTTCTTCATGTGATAGCTATAATTCCTAGCGTTATCAAAAACCGTACCAACGTCCAAAAAGTTAGCTCGCCAACATAGGCATAAATAATTAAAAAATTTATTAGAATTTTATGCTCTTTTTGTGCTATTTTTGTGTTGTTTTCGCGATTTTTGTGCTGTAATATATTTTTTTGTATGCAATGTTGTGCTAACTTAAATTTAAGCTAGCACAACTTTTTCAATTATTTACCGATTTTAATAAGAAAGGTGTCATAATTTTGTGCTCTTTGTGTGTTATTTATCTGCATTTAAAAAAATTTGATTCTAAGATTTTTTTGTTTTTGTATGCAGTTCTGATTTCAATGAAACCGGTTTCATAATATTGTGCTCTTTGTGTGTTATATATCTACATTAAAAAAAATAGTTTAAATAATTTTTTTTTTATGCAATGTTGTTTCCCCTTAAGTTGAAACTAGCACCACTTTGTCAATTACTAACCGATTGCGCGCTCTGTCTTACCAGGCCTTTTAAAAGTGTTACATAAACAATTTTGAAAATTTCCCATTACATATTTTGTGTAACATTCCTTATAAGCTCAGCATCGAGTTGGAATGAATTTGGTTCGACCGATCTCGCTCGGCGCGGCGAAGAGTTGGTTTTATAACTATGATTTTGATTTAGGAGACACAAATATATGCAAAGATAGGTATTTTCGCATGTCAAAAATTATAAATTATATTTTAATTAGTTTGGAAAGTATGTATGTTCATGTAGAGTACCTACCTATACCTATTTTGTGTTTTTAATTTTTATTCGAATAGATGTTATAATTAATATTGAACTATAATTTATTGAAATGATTTGCTTTTAAAAAAACCTACGGTAGATTGGTGCCGTGAAATAAGGCTAAGCGAAATAACGCCAAATTCAGAAATTTGGCCCTATTTCCATTTTGCAATAGTGAAATAAGACCAAATTCAACAGTTGGCCTTATTTCACTTTGCCAAACAGAAGTAAGACCAATTTGGCCTTATTGCGCTTAAAATTTGTGCTTGAGCGAACTTTTTTTATTTTGGACAGGAATTCTGCTCTATGGTCGGTACTACTAAATATTTTGCCTTTCGTTATTTATCATGAAAATGTAGCTTCAACAATAATTTCAATTTCGGAGCGGTGTTTTTGAACAAAACTATTTATTTTCGATTTTAATATCAACTTCTTTGCCTTTTCAGTCATAAGCGTGACAATGAACTTTGAAAAATTGTCATGAATTTAAAAATTAGGTCCTAAAGTTATGTCCTTAAATTCGCATGATTTTTTAATTTTCACACCCCAAATTGATCTTCCCTCGGGCAAAATTTTTTCTCCAGTATGCTTTGCGTGATTTTTTTTAAATTTTAACCCAACAAATTTATCTTCCGTATCCTTACGCAAATTTAAGGAAGAATTTAATTTATAACTTTCGCTTACCTATACAAAACTAGAGATTAATAAATTGTTTTTGATACGTAAGCTAAGCAATAATTCTATTTATACAGGGTGTCCTGTAAATAATGGATGACCTTGCAACTGGTTGTAGCAGGCCTTATGACCTTTCCAGAAAAAAATATAAAAAATATTTTCCCAGTGGTTACTATGTTATGATGTTTTTTCCAAAAGTTGTTAACAAGTACTACTTTCCTCAAATACGTCAACGCTACGACCATGGATGAACAATTTTACTATTTTTTTGTATTTTTGTAATATTCTAGAATAACTGTTGTAATAGATGGGTGGTAAAATTTAATAGTAGTTATTGCATTTTTTTTATTAAATTTTTTTTAAATATTTATTTTCAAAAAAGTTTGACTACCTCTAATAAATTAAAATTGTATAAGAACATGGATGGCCAATTTCTTAAAAAAGTTGTCTATTTAATGCACTTTCCAAAATGGTACAACACATGGTTGTGTGTTAAAAAAATAATCAAGAATTATGTCAATCATCAAATAAAGCAGCTTTTAACGTTTTCGCAAAATGTCTATCAAAATGTTACAATAACCTCCAAATTTGAGTTGGACAAAGATTTTCTCTTTTGATGTTTAAGGGGATTCAGTGCAAGTATAAGACTCGATTTTAGGTGTTGAAAGCCCCACCATTTTGCCCCATAAAAAAAAAAGATTTCTAAAAAGTTTTCCGTGGCAACTTAAATTTTATTAGTCTTAGAAAAAAAAACTTTGGTACATATCTGTAGCAAATTCAACACTCTTCAATTTATGTTGATATACTTATTACCCTAAAGTTATAAATAAAAAGCTAAAATCAAAATTTAAACATTGAAAAAATTCATATGTTTTTGATTATAACTTTTTTTAATTTTAACTTTAGGGTAAAAAGTGTGTTATCATAAATTGAAGAGAATTGCATTTGCTACAAATTCAACACCTAAAATCGAATTTTATACTTACACTGAACCCCCTTACACATCAAAAGAGAAAACATTTGTCCAGCCCAAATTGGGAGGTTATTGTAACATTTTAATAGACATTTTGGAAAAATGTTAAAAGCTGCTCTATTAGAAGATTGACAAATTTTCTTGGTTATTTTGTTGATACACAAGCATGTGTACTATTAAATTTTACCATTTATCTATTACAACAGTCATTCTAAAATATTACAAAAATACAAAAATAGCAAAAATTTTTCATCCATGGTCGTAGCGTTCACGTATTTGAGGAAAGTAGTACTTGTTAACAACTTTTGGAAAAAACATCATAACATAGTAACCACTGGGAAAATATTTTTTTTTTATTTTTTTCTGGAAAGGTCATAAGGCCTGCTATAACCAATTGCAAGGTTATCCATTATTTCCAAGACACCCTGTATAAAGGCATTTATAGCGGAGAATCTTAAAGTTTTGCACTCACAATTTCCTTAAGGTATCTTCAAAAACTTCCATTTTGAACCAACAAATAGCACTGAATTTACTTTACATTTAAATACTCTTTTACAAGGGCGTATGGAAGGGGGGGCAGGGGTGAGGGGACTTGCCCCCCCTGACAAATCAAAATATCTTTCACTTATTTTTGTCTGATGAATAACAAACCTTTAACTCTAGAAAAATTATTTGAGATGTTGAAGTTTTATTTTATCAGTGTTCTTTTTCTCAACAAAATATCTACATATAAATACATATTAGAAACTGAATTCTCAGCAATTTTTTTAAAGAAAGTAAAATGCTTAATTTAGCACCTTATAACTGGATTTCTGATCTAATACCGCAGTGCTAAGAAGTAATAATGTATCTACATTTTTTGCTGCTTTGAGTCAGGCCAGTTTTGATAATCTATTTACCTATTATTTTATTTATACAAAATAATAAGTTGAAAATGCTTGAGAAAAATGTCGTTTGTAAAAAGAACCTTGCTGTTTCTAAGAAAAATGCATGTACCGCTTTTTTAAAGAAAAAGAGGTGTTACCACCATACTAGCACTTGAAGATCTGGCAAATTACCTTAGAAAGTAAATTACTTGCTAGTACAACATACATAGATATATGTTTCAAAATGCCAGAAATCTATGTAAATTAGGGAAGTCGTTAAAAAACGTTATCTCAGATGGACCTAAATTGGCTCTAAATGAAGAAAAAAATCCCTATTTTTTTCAGATTTGTGTATCCCTTATAGTCGCTGTAGTAATTAAATAGCCGTTCCTTATTTTTGCATACTAGGAAGTTAGCGTGAAAAAATTCAGAGTATGTAGGTGGGGCAATTTAATAAAATAATTACATAAAATAGAAAAAAAATACTTACTTAAATTATAATAAAACCAACGGCAACACTTACAGTAATGTTCTGTAGCATTTTGGAAAGCTGATTTAGGTCCATCCAAATATAAAAACTAAAAAAAAAAACATATAACGACCATCCTCATGTAGATACGTTACCTTCTTAGCACGGCAATATCAGAATAAAAATCAATTTTAATGAGTGTGCCCCCCCCCCCCCTGATCGAAATCCTCCGTACGCCCTTGCTCTTTTACATTACTCTACATGGTTAAACCAGTTGCTCTATTAAATAATACTTTCGTAAAGTGAAAAAAGGTCACATTTGGTCTTATTTCACAAATTGGTTTGGCGTTATTTACTTTATCAAAGTGAAATAGGGCCAAATGTTGAAATTTGGCCTTTTTCACTATTGCATAGTGCAACTAGGCCAAATTTTCGAATTTGGCCTTATTTCACGGCACAGGGTAGATTCGATACTTTCTAAAACGTCTAACAGACGTACTGTCATTTATTTCGTTATTCAATAACATAAAAGTCTAGCATTGAATAATAACACAAAAAGAGTACACATTTTTGACACGACTTTTATTAGAATAAGTTTATAATTGACAAAGTTGTGCTAACTTAAATATAAGGTGGCACAATTTTGCATTTAAAAAACAACTAAACATTAAAATTATTAAAATTAATTTTCTTAAACATACATAAATAACATAAAAAGAATACAGAGTTATGAAACCAGTTTTATTGCAATCGGTTTAATTGACAAAGTAGTGCTGGTTTCAACTTAACGTGTTACAACATTGCATACAAAAAAAAAAACATTAACATTTTTTTAATGCAGATATTTTATAACACACAAAGAGCACAAAATTATGAAACCAGTTTCATTTAAATTGGTTAGTAATTGACAAAGTTGTGCCACCTTTAATTTAAGGTGACACAGAACTGCATACAAAAACAAAAAAACCTTAGAATCAATTTTTTTTAAATGCAGATAAATAACACACAAAGAGCACAAAATTATGACACCGCTCTTATCAAAATCGGTAAATAATTGAAAAAGTTGTGCTAGCTTAAATTTAAGGTAGCACAACATTGCATACAAAAAAATATATTACAGCACAAAAATCGCGAAAACAACACAAAAATAGCACAAAAAGAGCATAAAATTCTAATAAAGTTTTTAATTATTTATGCCTATGTTGGCGAGCTAACTTTTTGGACGTACCGTACCACATTTATCACACAGAATTGAAACTTTTTTATCATGATTCATCTGCCTATGACGCGCAAGACTATCCCGTCTAGTGAACGTGGTTTGACAGTGTTCGCAAGTAAACATATTTGCTTAGAGCTTGTCACAGATTTTAGAAGAGAATGTTTGCCAAAAGTTTATATTGCTTGAATGTTATTATTCTTGGAAAAGTTTCACTTTTAACGACCTAACTAACTGGGAAACAGTGTTTTCATTTATACTATGTTTATAATATTTAAACAATATTCTTGGAAAAGTTTCCCTTTTAGCGAACTTAAAAACTGGGTAATAGTGTTTTTTTTATAAATTTATTTATAATATTTAAACAATCTTATGATAGTAAAATAGACCGCACAATTGATGTCTATCCACAAATATTTCACAAAGAACTCAGCAAAAGACGTCATACATCGAGATTTTATAAGAAAATTAACTATCAGTGTTACCCACATTAGTAAGAAAAATTGTACCACAATCTAAAAAGTAGTATAATATAGTACATAATGCAGCATAACGTAGAATAGATATAGAACTATAAAGGTAGCAGCGTACTAGATTGTATTAAATGGTTGATACTCCTTTCTTAAACATTCACAAATCACCCAAAAACACCCGCTATTGGCAACTCCAAGCGACGAAAAACTAACAAAGGTACATATATTGCACTTAAGCACTAACATATATATCAAAAATCCCTACTCACAGTCTCATAACCATCTAAATCTAAATTTCCTGCAACCAGCAACCCTACACAATACTTTTCAATACAACATACATATACGAGTAAGTATAACCAAAGACCGTATAATACGGTATTATACGGTCTTTGGTATAACATGATACAATATGAATTCATAGCCATGGTTTTGATTTTTCTTGAAGCATTTTACTATACACTCACAATGCATGACATGCATTTGAACAGTGTATACCCCGCATTATCTAATCATTTCCCTCAAAAATTAAATATTATTTTCTAATTCATTCATACATTTCTCACACACTCACCCAAACAACACTATCAACCCAACGAGCCGCGCCGCCGCCACGCCGCCGCCACCAACATCAACAAAACCTTCCGCACAAGCCTGCCGCCACCGTAACACATCAATGGCTGCCACTTCCAACCCCAAAAAAATTAATTATAAAGGTTACCATCCTCATTGGCGCGCATTACTAAGCACAGATGATGCACTAGTCAAAGGCAAAACCAACTTACAATCAACGACCAAAAAATTCCAGCGTTGGTAACCCTAAAAGTAGCTAGATTGCCTTTATTCTCCATACAAATGTATCTGATTGATAGACCAATGCCTTGGGCGGTTGCGTGGATCCAGATCTCTCCAAAACACACTACTGACACAGGTGATAGCTTATACGGAATTAGAAAAGAAAAAAATATTTTTAAAGTAGGGTGCTTCAAAAATATGTCAACATATTGCAACTTTGTTGTTTCTTGAGCGATTTCAACGAAATTGACACAGTTTACAGTTGATATAGAATTAAAAATAAAAAAAATATTTGCATTAGGGTGTTCAAAAAAAAAATGTCAACTTCGTTGTTCCTTGAGCGATTTCAACGAAATTGACACAGGTGATAGCTGATACAGAATAAGAAAAGAAAAAAATATTTTCAAAGTAGGGTACTCCAAAAATACATATGTCAACATATTGCAACATCGTTCTTCCTTGAGCGATTTCAACGAAATTGACACAGGTGATAGCTGATACAGAACTAAAAACAAAAAAAATAAGTATTTGCATTAGGGTGTTCAAAAAAAAATGTCAACTTCGTTGTTCCTAGAGCGATTTAAACGAGATTGGCACAGGTGATAGCTTATACGGAATTAGAAAAGAAAAAAATATTTTTAAAGTAGGATGCTCCAAAAATATGTCAACATATTGCAACTTTGTTGTTTCTTGAGCGATTTCAACGAAATTGACACAGTTTACAGTTGATATGGAATTAAAAATAAAAAAAATATTTGCATTAGGGTATTAAAAAAAAATGTCAACTTCGTTGCTCCTTGAGCGATTTCAACGAAATTGACACAGGTGATAGCTGATACAGAATTAGAAAATAAAATAAAATGCACGACTGGATCGCACGTACTTGCTCTTATGTTCAAGTTGTGTGGGGCTTAAGAACTTTAAAAAATATTCAAGTAATTATAGGAAAAGTGTAAAAAGCATTTAAATCGTTCTTTTAACTGTATAAACAGCCTGATAAATAACTTGGAGCTAAAAAAAAGTATGCCATTTGATCACTTGAAAAAATATGAATATATGCAAAAAAAAAATTAAAAATCGTTGGAGCCGTTTTCTTAAAAATTAATTTTTTATATATAAAATGTTTGTAACATTTTTCAAAAAAAATATGGTATGCCAATTTTGAGTATATATTAATATACATTTAAAACTGAAATTTCAAAATAATTCATCAACCCGTTTTTGAAATATTGAATTTTGAAAAAAAAATTTTGAATCTTTTTTTAAAAATCCAAAATTTATTTTTTCAAAAATTTTGGTATGCAATATTATTTATATTCTAACAAAGCTTTAATGACGAAATCAAAAATCAAAAAAACCGTTATATGGCAGGTACCGTTAATAAATGTTTTTGGTGACTTTTTTTCTTACTGAAATTTGCATCAGATAGATAGATAGATACAATTCTATACTTCAATAGATTTGTAAAATATTTAAACCTTAAGATTAAGGACATGGCTTTGCTGCCGTCTGCCTGATTGACAATTCATATACTAGAATAGAAGTATGTACATAAATAAATTAAATGATAATGATTGAGTTTACAATTTCAAAATAGAATAATAAATTTCTTCTTATTGGAAAATATAAATTGTGCTTAATTCATGACGCAACTTTGTATGAATACAATATTTCAAGTGTATTTCTTATATATATTGAAGCAAGCTTTAGCATTTTGTACTACTTAGCAAGTTAAAACTTATGATCAAGAAATTGAACAATAGAGTGGTTTAACAACTTTAGAATGATTTGAAACATAAAACTATCAATTTTATAATGATTTGAAACATAAAATATGCAAAATTTTAGCTGGGGATATATTAGGATGGTTTAACAATTTTAGAATGATTTGAAACATAAAACTATCAATTTTAAAATGATTTGAAACATAAAAAGTGCAAAAATTTAACTGGTGAAATGCGATGAGAGTTTCTTAGTGGTAGGTACGTATTAGAAGCTATTACGGTACAAAAATGCATGTTTACAAAATTTAAATAGGTTTGACCAACCGAAGGAACCATTCAATACACTTATAAGCTGACTTCTCGACATATAGCTCTCTTGGAAGTAAAGCCGGCGAATTTCTTGTAGAATTGGACAAGCTGCTATGAAGTGGTAACTATCTTCAAGTTCTCTTCTATTACAAAGATTACAATTCTGAAAGAGATCCGACCGAATATAATTTAAATTGAGTAATTCCACCCTTGCTCTAAAGATAGTACTTATAGCTTCTAATGAAAGTTCATTGCAAAAATAGTTATCTTCAGTTGATAATGAATGATTTAAGCTTTTATAAATAATTCTATTCTCTGACGTAGCAGCTCTGTTTAAATGCTGACCATATATTTTTTCATCAATTTTCGCAATTAAATCAGCGAAAATATTGCTTTCGCTGAGAGAGAGGCTTGTGTCATGAGTTACAGCAAAGACCGTATAATACCAAGATACCGCATCTCAACCAACCACCAAAAATCAGCTCTAGATGCGGTCGGTCGGGGGAAGGGAAACATTCCCACGTATTGTATCACATCCTCATTCACATTCGAACTCACATAACACATACAGACATGCAAGCCTTTATTCGCCGCAGACCCACAACTCAGCGACCGCGCCACCGACGATTGTAAAACTTATACATAGACGGGGTTCTCACTCACACATCTATGGGGTCACCACTGGGGTCGTCACAGTACTAGCGCTTTGACTGCGAATTTTTACACTAGATGCAATATCTTGGTATTATACGGTCTTTGGTTACAGCCAATTGATTCAGTTCTTTAAAAGGTGTACTATTAGTTTGAAGCTGCCTTCGCATAAAAGTTTTGTGCAGACCATTTTCTCTTTTCATAACTTTAACTAAATAATCTGTATGGGCCTTAAGATTTTGAATGAAAATAGGAGGAATACCAGTTTCTACGTGAATAGCATAGGTTGGTGTTGCTTGAGGTAAGCAAAATAATCTTTTAAAAAAATACATTTGAATCGTTTCAAATTCCTCGAGTTGGGCATAGCCAAATACCTGTGCACCATAACACATACACGTATTAACTGTGGCATTGAATACTTTGTATTTTGATGACACATCGACGTGCTGGTTATTAAAGAAAGATGGCCACATTATGTTCAGGGCAAGCTTGGCTTCATTGCTTTTCTCTTTAGCATGAATGTGAAAGTTCAAGTTCGTGGTTAACAAGACACCAAGATATTTAAATTGGGTTACAACTTCAATTCTCTCATGGTTTAGATGCCAACTTTCTTCGGGCAATCTCCTTCTTTGCCTTGGTTCAAAGACCATAATTTTTGTCTTTCGGGTATTTATTTGCAGGCCCCACATTTTACAGTATTCCTGAACTCTATTGATTTGGAGTTGTAATGTGAATGGATTTTCCGCCAACAACACCAAATCATCAGCATACAGCAAAACTTTAACAAGGGTCTCTGCAAAAACTACACCTCCTGGTAAAAAATCGCAAATCGCATCAATGAACAGAGCTAATAAAATTGGGCTGAGAATGCAACCCTGAGGTACTCCTGCTGACGTTTCAAACCACTCTGACAAATTTATACCATCCCAGACCGCTGCACTTGTTGAAGACAGAAAATTAAAACAGAGAAGTAGAAATGTACGAGAGACACCGAGAGACGCCATCTTATAGATCAAAGCTTGTCTATTAACAGTATCAAAAGCGGCTTTGAAGTCAACAAAGCAGCAATAGAGTTTTTTGTTTTTTTCTATATATTTATTTCCAATGGCAGAAAGGGCAAAAATATGATCAAGAGTGGAGAACCCCTGGCGAAACCCTGCTTGAAAAATGCTTAATCGATTGCCATTCTCAATCCATTTCGTTAGCCTCTCGTAGAGAATAGACGCAAAAATTTTTCTGATAGAATTGAGAATAGAGATCCCTCGGTAGTTTTCGGGAAGATTAACGTCACCTTTCTTGAAAATAGTAAAAATGATTGCTTTATTGAAACTGCCAGGAACACAAGTTGAATTATAAACCAGATTGAAACATTCTACTATATAGTTTTTAAACTGTGGGGTGGCATTTTTATAGAACTCCACCGGAATACCATCTATTCCCGGTGCTTTGTTATTTTTATAATTAAAAGTACTGCTTCCAATTCGTTCAAGGTCACTGCAGTGTCCAATTCCTGCACGATCGTATTAGGGCAAGCGAAGTTAAAGTCTGAAAATTTTCATCCGCGGATAGTAATGATTTAAAATGATGGGCTAATACATCCACCTGTAGTGAGCTAGTATTATTACTGACCCGAAAACGACCTCCAAGTTCCCGCACGTTATTCCAAAACAGCTTTGAGTTTTTGCAGTTTACTAATTTAGAAGCCACGCTTTTGAGGTAGTGAGTTCTTTTCGTAAAGCAAAGGGCTTTGTACTCTTTATTTAAACGGAGATATACATTTTTAAAGAAAATCGAACTTGTAGACCTAAACAATTTTAAATAAGCAAAAGATTTTTTCCGCAAGTTGTGGCATTCATTATCAAACCATTTATTTAAGGTAGGGTGTCCATAACGCGTTTGAAAAAAAGAGGACATTTTCGAAACTCCAAACTTCAGCTGTTAATCCCCCCCTCGATCACCACACCTTCATCAAATATAAATATATATTATAATTATACAAGTATTTTATATAAGTACACAAGAAGCAGCAGTTTTAATACTAATAGGTAGTTTATTTTAACATCTTTTTTAAGAAAACATATCTGTGATATAAGTCAGTGTATACATACATATATTTTATAAACACTTTTTCGCGCTTCAAACTAATAAAACTAAAATACATAAACACCTAATTGAATTCAAAATACCGCATTTTAGTAAAATGTAGGCAAAATAGAGATTAATTTTCTTCCTCATCCGAAGTGCCATATTTTTGGGAGCTCTGAATGATTAAGATACTTATTTTCATATAAAAAGGTTTCATAAAACTTTTGACAGCTAAAATCTTTTAATTTATAGGCAACTATGAGAATCCTAAGCTCTTAAACGATTTCGTTCTTTTGTCCATTGCGAACCCATCAACGAGAAAATACATTCCACGTTCATATTTTGCGCAGGAAAACCAAAAAGGGACTGGCACATTTTAAGAGCTCTGAATTAAACTCTAGACTTGTAGAAAAATTAAAAAAGCTGGCCCACTTTTGAACAGATATTTTGTTTTTAAAATTTCATTTTCTTTAGAAAGAAACTTGTTTAAATAGCAAAATTGGTCAAACAACTTTGAGTAATCCAGTAAAACTTCCTAGAAATTCGGTAGTCGATACTTTTGTCTAAGTCTTCCCATACTTATTTCTTTTTTAAATATATCCATCGATCCTAGTAGGAAGGTTTTTACTTCAGTGTACTAATCAGAGAATATCAAATAAAGAAGCCAATCCTCAGCTGTAAATTTAATTTGCCTACAAACTGAAGCGAACAGCTGATGTATTAGATGTGTCAAAGGAAGTGAAAAACAGTGACAAAACGCAGACATAGAATCAACTCCTCATTCAGCACATCATTTAGCACAGGTCTTATTGCTGTTGCAATTCACATCTATTCTTCGACACAAAATGAAATTAAAAATACAACAATATAAACGAATAGGTTTTGCAGGGTGAAACGTACGAAGGATTGGCTTCTTTATTTGATATTCTCTGGTATTAATGATTTATTTTATATTTTAGGGGACAATACAAAAGTACATTAATGAAAAGTGTGTTAAATTAATAATTTGGTCACTTAGGAAAAAAAGAGATAAAAAGAGTACAAAATAAAAAAGAGTAAAATAAAAGAATTTGATGAAAAAAGAAAGAATAAGAAAGATCAGAGTCAAAAAAGAGAACATGTTCTCTTTAAAAGAGATGTTCTGGAAACCCTAATTTAAGGGAATGAAACACAGTTTATTGTTTGTAGCAAAAGGTGCTGACAACTTGATAGCTTCTGTTATACTTTCTGAAATTTGGTCCACGAGAATTGTTGTTTGAGGCAGGAGGAAATTGTAGTAGTGATTTAAAAGAGTTTGAAAAAGAGTTGCTTTGTTCGCTATCCACTTGAGCCTACGGAAACTATTTGAGGGCCCCAGTGGTGTTTCATATGAAAGACATGCTGTTTACAAAATTGGTAAGTGGGAAGAGAAATCTGCCGTTAGGACTTCAAAGTCAACAGCCGAAACCAACCAATCACCTGACACAGCACATAAATCAATCGCCGATTGACCTTGGCCACTAATAAAAGTGAACTCACCATCACCCTTAGAAACCCCATTAAGAATGAAAAAACCGAAGTTTTCCATAAGCTATATCAGATTTCTACCATTACTGTTTGAAGTACCATCTTTAGAGTTTCATTAAAACCATTAAAATCTTGTTGGTACTGAGAATAAAATGAGTGTGGATTCTGATAGTTACCAATTCGTGCGTTTAAGTCCCCAATCAGCATCATATTATCAAAAAAGTTATTGTTTAAGAAATTATAAAGGCTCTCGAATTCATTCCGCCAGTTATTACAATTAAGGTATAATGGAATAATAGAATCATTTTTTGAACTATTTAAAATTTGTATAAAATTAAAAATAAATTAACATCATGTTTACAGTAATACACTGATTTTTTTTATCAAAATCGTTGGAGCCGTTCTTGAGATAAATAAGCTTTTCCTTAATGGTTGTATGGCAAGTACCGTTATTTTTTGAGCTAAAAAAAAGATTTCAATTTCCCCTCTGGAGAATTATAAAAAAAACAAAAAATTGAAGAAAATCGCTTCAGTGGTTTAGGCTGTAGGTTGAGGTACGGACAGACAGACAGACAGAATTTTGCCACCCACTTTTATCGTGTTCTCTATCATCGTAATGTCATGTTTGATTGTTATCTCGAAATTTTTTTTTGCACGAATCCAAAACTTGCCCTATAGTACCTATATCATAAGTAAAAATATTTTCAAAGTAGGGTGTTCCAAAAATATGTCAACATATTGCACCCTATCACCATAAAACCACCATAGGCCAGTCATTGATATACATCATCACCCTGCCTAGCCGAGTGATCAACAACAACAGCACACCGGACTACGTGGAAACAACATCATGTGACTTTTGCATTCGCCCTCCTTATAGCTCATATGAGGCAGTGAGAGCATAGTGGCCTAATTGCAATTTTATCGAATTGAATCTGTGTGTATTATACAATATTTCCGCATTTAAATTTTTTGAATTGATAGCTTCATGTCATACTTATAGGACTTTTTGCATTTAGAGACCACCCACTAGAAAATTCACAGCTTGAGTGCTTGATTGGCCTATCTGATCAGTTATAAAGGTATTTTGAAGAATTGTTAATACAAAATCAAAAACCTTTTATTTTTTATCATATTGCAAAAAAAAATCAATATTATGTTCATTTATTTAAAAACTACAAATTTTGTAATTCTTTTAAAGCTACAAGTTTGCTCCTTATTTTTGCTCTACTGAAAATAATGAAAAATTCAGTTAGGCCACTATGGCTCTCACTGCCTCATATTGCCTTGTGGCTGGAAAATCATGATGAGGAGGTACAAAAAGCCGAAAAAGTCGAAGCTCTTGATAAACTCAGGTTACTTTTCATAGTGCATTCGTGAACTATTTAAAGATAATCTTTTTGGCTTCCACCATTAAAAGAAAATAAAGTAAATTTTCCCTTGGGTTAGGCTGGAATCAGATTCCTACAGTAAAATTCCTGCTCGCTCCTTCTGCTTCTGAGAGAGAGATTGGGCACAAAGTAATTTTTCTCTTGGGTAAGCCTTGGCCTGGAATCTGATTCCTACCGTAAAATTCCTGCTCACTCCCACTGAGTGAGAGATTGGGCGCCGAAGTAATTTTTCCCTTGGGCTAGTCTTGGGCTGGAATCAGATTCCTACCGTATTTGTCCCTGGTTCTCTTCTTCTAAGTGAATAATGTGGGCCGAGTCTACTCCTGTAGTTCTACCGAACCAAGCGTGTATATGAAATACCGTGTTATTTATAATAAGATTAAAGAATATTGTAAGCTTGTAAACTCCTCTTATTTTAGTCATAAATAAAGAGTAAAAATATTAAAACCGGTGACTGTCTTGAGTTCTTTTACCTTCTTAACCCGAGTTTTACTTGCTTTCTTCGGGAATACCTTGGACGAAGTTGATATTTCTTTTTGGAACACCCTGCAAATATTTTTTTACTTTTTATTCTATATCAACTCTGCCGTGTTAAGAAGAAAAAACGTAACTGACATTTTGGCTGTTTTGAGTTAGGGCCAGTTTTGACATCTTTGATATGTTTGCTATTTTATTCTTTAAAAATAAAAGCCTTTACTTGCTTTTGTTATGGCTTAAAACGCTTAACAAAAATGACGTTCGTTCAAAGAACCATGCTTTTTTTTATTAAAAATTGACGTTTTAGCACTCAATTCAAGAAAAAAAGTGACTACCATACAAGCATTTGTACATCTGATAAACAATCAAGGCAAACAAAAATGATTTACTTGTAAATACGACAGAAAAACTCTCAACAGCAAAACAAAAAAGAAAGATATAAAAACAGAAAAACGTGTTTATCTCAAAATGTCAAAAATACACTTACGTTTTTTCTTCTTAACACGGCAGAACTGTAACCTGTGTCAATTTGATTGAAATCGCTCAAGAAACAACGAAGTTGCAATATGTTGACATATTTTTGGAGCACCCTACCTTGAAAATATTTTTTTCTTTTCTAATTCCGTATCAGCTATCACCTGTGTCAATTTCGTTGAAATCGCTCAAGGAACACCGAAGTTGAGATTTTTTTTGGAATACCCTAATGCAAATATTTTTTTATTTTGTATTCTATATCAACTGTAACCTGTGTCAATTTGATTGAAATCGCTAAAGGAACAACGAAGTTGCAATATGTTGACATATTTTTGGAGCACCCTACTTTGAAAATATTTTTTTCTTTTCTAATTCTGTATCAGCTATCACCTGTGTCGATTTCGTTGAAATCGCTCAAGGAACAACGAAGTTGACTTTTTTTTTGAACGACCTAATGCAAATATTTTTTTTGTTTTTAGTTCTGTATCAGCTATCACCTTTGTGAATTTCGTTGAAATCGCTCAAGGAACAACGAAGTTGCAATAAATTGACATATTTTTGAAACACCCTACTTTGAAAATATTGTTTTCTTTTCTAATTCTGTATCAGCTATCACCTGTGTCAATTTCGTTGAAATATCTCAAGGAACAACGAATTTGACATTTTTTTTTGAACACCCTAATGCAAATATTTTTTTGTTTTTAGTTCTGTATCAGCTATCACCTTTGTGAATTTCGTTGAAATCGCTCAAGGAACAACGAAGTTGCAATATATTGACATATTTTTGAGACACCCTACTTTGAAAATATTTTTTTCTTTTCTAATTCTGTATCAGCTATCACCTGTGTCAATTTCGTTGATATCGCTCAAGGAACAAAGAAATCCCGAAGATTTCGGAACTTTTTTTTTCGAAACTTTGTCCTTCGATACTTTCTCTTCCGAAATTTTAACTTTTCGAAACTTTCTCCTCTCGAAAATTTGTTTTTCGATATTTTGATTTTCGAAACTTTATCTTTTCGAAACTTTGTCCTTTCGAAACTTTGGTTTTTCGAAACTTTATCCTTCGAAACTTTGCCTTTGGAAACTTACGGTTTCGAAACTCTGGCGGATTCCCCAGACTAAGTACAATATATCGAATGACCCTAAAATATTTTGGAAGTTCATAAGTTCTAAAAGAAAAATTTCAACTTTTTTGCTGACTTTTTCCAACAAACTTATAATACGTGCAATCCTGAATACTGTGGTAATTCCATCCGGAATCGATTAAACTGTTATATACCTAATTTAAGACTGACTGAAGCGGAGGTAGTGCAATATATTGACGGCTTAAAAGTACTTGTTTGTCTGGTCCTGACAATATTCCCAAGGCCGTCTTTACCCTGTTGGGGGCCCTGGGCACTTTTCGAAAATGGAGCCCTTGTATGATTATATAAAAATATTATGTTGTGTACTAAAGGAATACAGAAAAAATCACATAACTTTGAATTAATATTTATTCTTTTAATTTTGTAAATAAATAATATTTTTTTAATTCATTATAAGAAGATAAATAATTATTGCAGCATTTAAAACATACCTAAACATAAATATAAACATAAACATAGACATAAACATAAACATAAACATAAACATAAACATAAACATAAACATAAACATAAACATAAACATAAACATAAACATAAACATAAACATAAACATAAACATAAACATAAACATAAACATAAACATAAACATAAACATAAACATAAACATAAACATAAACATAAACATAAACATAAACATAAACATAAACATAAACATAAACATAAACATAAACATAAACATAAACATAAACATAAACATAAACATAAACATAAACATAAACATAAACATAAACATAAACATAAACATAAACATAAACATAAACATAAACATAAACATAAACATAAACATAAACATAAACATAAACATAAACATAAACATAAACATAAACATAAACATAAACATAAACATAAACATAAACATAAACATAAACATAAACATAAACATAAACATAAACATAAACATAAACATAAACATAAACATAAACATAAACATAAACATAAACATAAACATTAACATAAACATAAACATAAACATAAACATAAACATAAACATAAACATAAACATAAACATAAACATAAACATAAACATAAACATAAACATAAACATAAACATAAACATAAACATAAACATAAACATAAACATAAACATAAACATAAACATAAACATAAACATAAACATAAACATAAACATAAACATAAACATAAACATAAACATAAACATAAACATAAACATAAACATAAACATAAACATAAACATAAACATAAACATAAACATAAACATAAACATAAACATAAACATAAACATAAACATAAACATAAACATAAACATAAACATAAACATAAACATAAACATAAACATAAACATAAACATAAACATAAACATAAACATAAACATAAACATAAACATAAACATAAACATAAACATAAACATAAACATAAACATAAACATAAACATAAACATAAACATAAACATAAACATAAACATAAACATAAACATAAACATAAACATAAACATAAACATAAACATAAACATAAACATAAACATAAACATAAACATAAACATAAACATAAACATAAACATAAACATAAACATAAACATAAACATAAACATAAACATAAACATAAACATAAACATAAACATAAACATAAACATAAACATAATCATAATCAATGTGAAAATAAAAACAAAAAAATAAATATTTCATAAAAAAATTTCAAAATAAACAAAATTTTAATAACAGAAAATTAAATAAGTTATTCAGATTCTAATTTAAAGAACAATATATTAATATGCAAAAAATGACACAGACTATATTTTTTCAGGTAAAAGAGAGGAATGTTTATTGAAGGAGTCTTTTTCTTGATTTGAGATTAGCAAAATCATTGATCACATCTTTAAAATCCGTGCCTCTCAGGATGTCGCTTTCGGTTGACATCAGCGACAAACTTGTCAATCTTTCTTGAATCATTGTAGTTCTGAGTTCGTTTTTTATTCTTTTTAACGTAAAGAAGGAACGTTCCCCACTGAAATTGGTCACCATCATACTTAAGAGAATTCTTGGTGCAATTTCAACATTTGGAAATTCATCTTCAATTTTATTTATTTTTAAAAAATTATAAAGTTCTAGAATATTGTCAGTTTTTTTCATTTTCGTGTCGGCTAATTTTCAAGTAGTCTTTTAAATTCAGGCATTCAGCATGTAGTTCATCTCCGTTCACATATTCGGTGTAAAATTTAGCAAAAGATTTGCAGTTTTCTTTTCAGATTTTCAGATATTCAGATTTTTTAATCGAAAAAAAGTTAATTTGAATATAATTTCGCAGGGAATGTGATTTAAAATGTTCAGCAAAGGTTGTTGTTCAGCAAAGAAAGTACGAATTCTGATCATTCTTTATGCATCTAAAATTGTATCAACATATTTAATTTTTCTTGAAAATAGACCAATAGAGGTTAAGTGATATTTCAGCAATTTGGGGGCCCCTGGTGATTGCGGGGCCCGGGCCCAGTGGTAAAGAAGGGTCTGAATATTCCTTCTATTTTCGTTAAAACTTGTAAGTCCTATATTTTTTCTGCAATCACCTATTTATTCAATTGTTCCCTGTCATCTGGTGTTTTTCCTGAATTATGGAAGTCTTCATTTATTACACCTCTTCATAAGTGTGGAAATAGAAACAAGGCTGAGAATTATCGAGGCATCGCGAAACTTTCATGTATACCAAAGCTTTTTGAAAATATAATCTGCAAACACATTCAGTTTTATTGCTAATCCCTAATTGTACCTGAGCAACATGGATTTTGCCTCAAAAAGTCAACGGCAACGAATCTTCTCGAATTCACTAATCAAGTTAACAGTAATATGCAAAACGGACTACAAACTGACGTATTTTATGCTGACTTAAGTAAAGCCTTCGATCGGGTGAGCCACTCTATTCTTTTAGTGAAATTGGAAAGATATGGGTTTCCAGAGTGGATACTCGTATTTAAAAAATCGTACTCAATATGTCAAATACAAAAACTGTATATCCAATTTAATAAATGTTACTTCCGGGGTTCCTCAAGATAGTCATATTGGGCCACTGCTATTTATACTATTTATAAATGACATTACTACGAGCATTCTTTACTCAAATATCTTAATCTTCGCTGATGATTTTAAGCTTTTTAATGGTTTTACAAATTCAAGTGGATACTTGTTCTTACAACAAGATATTGATACTGTTTTCGAATGGTGCACTTCAAATGGAATGGAATTAAATAGAAAGAAATGCAAAGTAATGTCATATTCAAGATTGAGAGAACCAATATTGTTATCATATTTTATAGAAGATAGTTAATTGATCGAATTGACACCTTTAATGACTTGGGAATTTTATTTGACATGAAACTGTCATTTAATCCTCATATTGATATGATAACAAGTAAAGCAAGGAGCCGCCTTGGATTAATCAAGAGATTTTCAAAAGAATTTAACGATCCTCATATTACAAAGATCCTGTACTGTTCACTTGTCCGTCCCATCCTGGAGTATTGCAGCTGTGTTTGGTGTCCTGCTTATGAGGTTTCCATTACTAAAATTGAAAGTAATCAAAAACAATTTTTGCTATTCGTCCTCCGTCATCTTCCTTGGGATCCTAATCAACATCTTCCACCACATGAAAATCGCTTGAAACTGCTCAGCCTTTCTACGTTAAAGAAGAGGAGGGAAGTGAATTTCTCTTCCTTTTTCAACTTTTATCGGGATCAATCTATTCGCCAAAAAATCCTGAGTATGCTGAACATAAATTCCCGTCCGAGGTTAACCCGGAATCCTGCATTTTTGTACACATCTTCTGCCAGAGTAAATTATATATAAAACACAGCTTTAAACATTATGTGCAATGATTTTAATCGTTTATATCAGCGGTTCCCAAACTTTTTAAGCTGTGGAACCCTTAACAATGCCCAAATATATATCGGAACCCCATCCTGACAATAGCAAAAAATGAAAAAAAAAAAACAACACATTTCAAAATCGATTTTTAATTTAGTGTGAAGAATGAATCTGTTTCATTGTTTGATTTATAATAAATAAGCTTCTATGTCCATACACAATTTCCAATAAATCCCTATTTAAGGTTTTTTTATGCGACAACCCATTTGGACTCAAGCGTTAGTCGAAAATTGATGTATTTTTACTGTTTTCGAAAATCCACTCGAAACCTCTAAGAAATTACTTTGTGTGTCAAAGTTTGAAGTTTATTCCGTAACATGAACCATGATATATTTTCCTGATGGTCTTAGATGCGCTGAGTTTGAATCTGGCCTTGAGATTGCTCTATCACGTCACCTTTTTGAGATAGCTATTCAAATCTAAAAATTAAAAATAAATGCATTTTTTATACAAATTTGGGGATTTTTTTTTCTCGAAGTAATTTTTTTTTCGAAAAAATGTCTATGGTCATTCTGAAGAAGGAACATTTAACTTCGAAATCCTTTTTGAATCTTTCAAATACCTCCATTCGTCTTCGAGAAGTGGTTGGTTTTCATTTTACTACCTATTTCGAAAAATCCCACAATTTGCCATTTTGAGCACAAATTGACTGGATTTTTCGAATTAGGTAGTAAGACGAAAACCAACGATTTCTCGAAGACGAATGGAGGTATTTGAAAGATTCAAATAGAGTTTTGAAGTAAAATGTTCATACTTCAGAATGACCCTAAACATTTTACAAAACAAATTACCTCAAGAAAAAAATAAATAACTTCAAATTTGCATAAAAAATGCATTTTTTTAAGTCTTTAGATTCGAATATCTCAACGTAACGTACTAGAGCAATTCCAAGGCCAGATTCGAACTCAGCGCATCAAAGACCATCCGAAAAGTATATCTTGATTCATGTTACAGACAAAAGTTAAAATTTTGTCACACAAAGTAATTCTTAGCGCTTTCGAGTGGATTTTCGAAAACAGTAAAAATACATCAATTTTCGACTAGCGCTTGAGTCCAAATGGGTTGTCGCAGAAAAAAACCTTAAATAGAGATTTATTGGAAATTGTGCATACTTTCAATGGTACTTTGATGTAATTTTCGAACATCTAGTTGGTAGTTTTCGAGCCATTAGTGAAAAACTACCAAGAAATGCATTTTTGCATAATTTTTTGTGTTTTTTTCCATGTTGCGTAACGAAACTTTGTTGGCAAGTATCAGATTCGGATTCAGCACCCTTGAAAACATTACAGAAGGAACAAATCAAAACTACCCCTCAATTTGCTCGCAAAGAGCCTTTTTGAGCACAAAGTAACTGGACTAAGAAGCAGAAATTAATTTTTCTTTTCAAAACTGCCAGTTTGTCTCTCGCAAAAAATACTGTTATTGATTTTTCCTGCAGAGCTGTAGGAGTTTTGTTGATCTTCTGGAAAATGTCTGCAAGTTAAGCTAATTTCGTAATCCATAGCTCATCATGCAATACATCAAAGAGGTTTGCAGTTAAAGACATATTTTTTTCCAGTTTGAACACATTCAACTCATCACAAAGTTGAAATAACCAGGATAAAGCTTTCCCTCTGGAAAGCCATCGGATTTCAGTATGAAATAATTTAAGCAATCTCAATTGGAGAGGATGATTCTTTACTAAATTTACTATTTTCACAGCTTCACTGAGAACTTTTTATAAATTACTTGGCATTCTTTTCATAACAAGTGCTTAACGATGGAAAATACAATGACTGCTGGTACTTCAAGGAGCAAAGTTATTAATATTTGAAACAACCCCTTCAACCTTTCCCACCATTTCTGTGGCTCCGCCGCTGTATATGTATATCAATACATTTTCCCCAATTAATGATGTGTTTACTCATGAAAGAGTTTACGACCTTGAAGTTTACACTTCGCATTAAAAAATATAAACTTAAAAAAAAATTTAGTTCAAATTTTTGTTTGTGAAAATTTTTTTTTCTTTTATTGTTTGTATTTTACTGTTTATACTTCAAGAAATTTGTGGAACCCTGAAAACTCTCCCGCGGAACCCCAGGGTTCCGCGGAACACACTTTGGGAACCGCTGGTTTATATAACTTAATTGATTTTAACATGTCGAAAAAAAAAATAAAAAAAAAATATTATTATCCTGTTAAGTGATTCATTATATGTGTTTCCTGTGTGTCTAATTTTATTTTCAATTCTTTAGTTGACTTAAATTTACTATTATATTGTACAAGTAATATTTAACAACTTAGACATCAGTCTGCAGTTGAAATAAATAAACAAATAAACAATGAAAAAACTTCTGCAAGGTGATCGTAGGACTAAACCACATCCAAAAATAACAATTCATTCTTGGTCGCTCGCGCCCATGTTTCATAAAAATTTGCCCATTCTCCTTTAACAAATGGAATGAAAAAAATATATTTTATAGTAACACAAAATAAAAAATATAGCTGTGTTTAATGAAGATAAACTATATCAGAACAGAGCAAAACAGCATAAGTGAGTGAAAACTGTCAGAACAAGAAAGAACAGAAAAGTAGAGCTTCGTGTTGACGGGATTGACCGTTGCCTATCAGCTGTGCAATATCAAATCTAAAAATGTTTCAGTAGTTATCTCCTTGCATTAATTTTCAATTCAAATTTATCATAAATTCTTACTTACTTACTTACATATCCGGCTCCCGATCCATGAAGGGTCTCTGCCTGAGATATTGCGGTCTTCCATCGGCTGCGGTCCCTCGCACGCTACCTCCAGTCGTCGAGACCAAGCGCTCTTGCGTCTGTGACCGCCTGGTCCCTATAGCGGAGGTTCGGTCTTCCTGATCGTCTCGAACCTGGGGGCTGGGATTCGAAGATTTTCTTGGCTGGAGCGTTGTTGTCCATTCGCTCGATGTGGCCGAGCCAATGTAGTCGACGTGTTTTGGCTCTTTGGACTACATCCACATCTTGGTACAGCTCGTACAGTTCACGATTGAATCTTCTCCTCCAATCGCCCTCTTCGCATATAGGACCAAATATCCGTCGTAGAATTTTTCTCTCGAAAGTGCCCAGGATCAATTCCCCTTTTTTACTTATCGTCCAGCACTCGGCGCCGTAGAGTAGAACTGGTAAAATTAGAGTTTTGTATAGCGTGCACTTTGTCTTTCGAGAAAGGAGTTTTGAACCCATTTGTTTGGCCAAACCGAAGTAGCAGCGGTTCGCTAGGGTAATTCTTCGTCGGATTTCCACTAAGGTGTCGTTCGTGGGATTGATGTTTGTTCCGAGGTAGGTGAACTCCTTGACTACCTCGAAATTACTGCTACCAACAGTGACGTTTTGTCCTAGGCGATGGACAGATGAGGCTTTGTTTGTTGATAGCATATGCTTTGTTTTGTCCTCATTCACTTCAAGACCAACGCGTTTCGCCTGTTCGTCAATAGCTGTGAATGCTTCAAGTACAGCTCTCTTGGAACGGCCGATGATGTCGATGTCGTCCGCATAACCAAGCAGTTGAGAAGACCTGTTAAAGATAGTGCCGTCCATGTTAACACCACTCTTGCGCACTATCTGCTCCAGGACTAGGTTGAAAAAATCACATGATAGCGCATCTCCTTGTCTGAACCCTGTACACGTCTGGAATAACTCGGATGAGCTGTTACCCATTTGCACGTTGCACCGCGTATTTTGTAACGTCATGCGGCATAGCTGGATCAGTTTTTTCGGGATCCCGAGTCCCGACATCGCCAGTAGAAGCTCTTGGCGACTTATGCTATCATATGCGGCTTTGAAGTCGATGAATAGGTGGTGGGTCTCGACTTGAAATTCGTTGGTCTTTTCCAGGATTCGCCTCAATGTGAAGATTTGGTCTATCGTTGATCTGCCTGGCCTGAAGCCACACTGGTACGTGCCGATCATAGTGTTGCAGAAAGGTTTTAGACGCTCACATAGTACGTTGGATAGGATCTTGTAGGCAACATTAAGCAGGGATATGCCTCTGTAGTTCTTGCAGGACATAGGATCGCCTTTTTTGTAGATTGGGCATATGGAGCTATTTGACCAGTCGTCGGGCATACTTTCCTCCTCCCAAACTTGGTTGATGAGCTGGTGCATGCACCCTACCAGAACATCTCCTCCATACTTGAAGAGTTCCGCTGGTAGGCCATCCGAGCCGGCGGATTTGTTGTTCTTAAGCTTGTGGATGGCTTTCTTTACCTCTTCAGTACTGGGTGCTGGGACTGGATCTTCATTGACTGGTCTAATGCTTCTTTGTTCCCCTGTCGCCTCCTCTACATAATGCCCATTAAGCAGCTGCTGGAAATGCTGCTTAAGCACGTCTACAATTCCCTGTGCTTCGGTGACTAGGTTCCCTTCGCTGTTTCGAAGAGCTTGCGTGCCAGTCCTATAACCAGATGCCAGTTGCTTGGCTGTTTTGTAGAACCGGCGGGTGTTGGTGGCGGTGCTGGACTCTTCGAGATACTTGAGCTGAGAGGCTGCGGATGCTCTTTTCTTTCTACGCAGGGTTTTTTTCTCTTTCCTTCTCTTTTCACGGTACTCCTCTCTTGCTGCTCTTGTTTTCCGTTGCAGCATTTGCATTCGTGCATTTTCCGTCTCCTGCTTCAGTACCGCGCATTCATCATCATACCACGGGTTCTTTTTTCTGGGTGGTTGATAGCCTATGGTGGTCTCGGCTGTCTCTTTAATAATGTCGCGATACTGGTTCCACTGGTTGTTGACGCTTGTGGCTGGGTGTACGGCAGAGAGTTTCCCGGTCAATTGCTCACTGTAGTCTCTGGCTTCTCAGATGTGCTAAGGCATGCGATGTTGAACTTCTTTCTTTGGGCGGTCTTCGTTTTCTTTTCATTGGACAGTCGGGCTCTGAACTTTGTCACAACAAGAAAGTGGTCAGAGTCCACGTTTGCACCTCGGAAAGTTCGCACGTCCAAGATGTTCGATGCGTACCTTACGCCAATTAGCACGTGGTTGATTTGGTTGGCCGTTCGACCATCTGGAGATCGCCAGGTTGCTGTGTGTATCCTTCGCCTGGGGAACCTAGTGCTACTTATCACCGTATTACGAGCTGCAGCAAAGTCGATTAGTCGGAAGCCGTTGTCTGCTGTCGTTTCGTGGAGGCTGTGCTTTCCAACTAATCCGCCAAAGATGTTTTCCTTTCCGACCTTAGCATTGAAGTCTCCGAGCACGACTTTGACATCGTACTCCGGACAGGCTCCGTAGGCTCCGTCCAGGAGGTCGTAAAACTCCTCCTTGTTAGACTCCTCAGCTTCATCGGTAGGGGCGTGTGCACATATTAGGCTGATGATTTGGAAGGTAGCTTTGATGCGGATCACAGCCAGGCGATCGCTTATCGGCTTAAAATCGATGACTTTCGATCTGAGTCGATTTCCCACGACGAATCCGCATCCTAGCATGTGCAGTCTTTGGTGACAGCTGTAATAAATGTCGCAATCTTTTCTTTTCGTTATACCTGATCCTATCCATCGTATCTCCTGGATCGCGGTAATGTCTGCCTTGTACCGCGAGAGGACAGATTCAAGTTTTTGAGTAGCACCTGGTGTGTAGAGTGTCCTTACATTCCAGGTGCATACTCGTAGATCATAGTCCATTTTTGTTCCGGGTCTGGTTGCCATTTGAGGGGGGTCGTTATCCAAGGCTTCCCGCGTCTCTCTCATAACAATTGGTTTTTTTACTGTGGTCGGGTCGTTAGCCCAACGCACTAACCTCCAATCTGTAGGGCCATGGGTTTAATGTTGCAATTCTTTCCTTGATCAACATTCGCACTTACAAGTTTAGCAAGTCCTGGCATAAAGCCATGACCAGTATCCGGCGGCTACCAACTTGGAGGTATTGTAAGCACTTGATGTGTAGGAAAAGATACAGCTCGAGGCCCCCAGTTCCTACAACATCCAACCACCTATCATCAATTCACACTTTTTATATTCTTTTATGTCTTTTTTTTTCATGTAAGTCCAAAAATATAAGAAAAGTACTTCTGTGATAAATTTTGGCTTATTATTATCCAAAAACAAACAAATCAGCTGTTACTTTGACATTTCTCACTCACTTGCTCCACCTTAAAAGTAGGTGCAGGAAATATTGTTCTTAACTGTTCTGAAAAACTTCATGGAACACAAAGTGACAGAATGTTGAACACTTTGGGACAAGGTTTTACTCATGGAACACACAATCGTGTACTTTTCTGATCTTTTCTGTAATTTTCTGTTCGGAATAGATTAATTAAACACATATCAAAACGCAAAATCAAATACAAGTTACATTATATAGAATTACATATAAACTAATAGCAGTGACTCGAGACATGCCAACAGTTTCACTGAATGTCGAGTTTTTTCGGCTTTAAGTTTGACAGTGGCACATTTTTGGATATACTCTGTTTTGAGTGTGACATTGCAAAAGTATTGCTGTCCAAGAAAACTGTTGACATATAGTACGGGAGGCAGCATTGAATTTTTGGTAGTCATTTTACCCCGAATGATTCCTACTTTATGTGGAAGATTACAATCGAACAATCAAAAAAATGCGAGTCAACGCTGCGCCCGTGTTGGGTTGAGTTGTAAAAAAATTTAGTTTTCAAGTCATTTCATACTGCTCCAAAATTTGTGGGATAGTTGTTCAGATAATACTGAATCAAAAAACAATCGTCAGCTGCATGGGAGGCAGGGGATTATACGTCAGTCAGGTGCATAAACTGGTAATTAAAAAAAAAAAATAAAGGTCGCGTTCGACTGGTAAAGCGATAGGGTATCTGAGATACTTTAGAATCCGATACGTTGCCGGACGACCAAAACCAGATACGTAACATTTGCTGTCAAAAGAGTGAGGGCTGCTAACAAAAGGAAAAACAAATTGAAATTTTCAGCAACGATTTTGTGTCCTTACATAAATTATTTTGTACCAAATCTCGTCTGTATCAAAAATTTATTATTAAGTTGCATTGCAAATGATTGTAATATGCATTTAAATATAATTTGGAAATGTTTTTGCTCAAACAAAAAGAAATCCGATGTGGAATCGCAAATACAAATAAATAGTCAGCTGTTAAGCAGTCAGCTGTTCTTCAAATTTCCCATCGGATAGTTAAGTATACCGAAATTTTTTGGATAGCTTGAGATTTTTTTCTCACATCAGCTGCTTCACTCATCGTCATCAGCTGTTTTTTCCTATGGGATTACAACAACACAAACAAATCCGGATCGCTTAAGATACGCCGCCGAACGCGCCCAAAGTCATTTTATACCTTATGAAATTTACGGAACTGAACATTCATGTTTCCTAAATAACGAAAACAGCCGTCAGCTGTTTGACTAACGGGGGAAAGACCAGAGACGGTGCGTCAATAAGACGTTTTACACAGTGTCTAACCTACCGTAATGAGAGACAAAAAACAAAACCTACTAGTTACAATCAAGAAAACTGTGTTTACATTCATTGCATTATGTCCCTAACATCCATAACCTATAACGATATAACCTATATGAATTGTCAACACCTATCATTTACCAAACATAAATCATAACATTCCTCCCTTATTCACACACTCACATTGTCCACACCTTATTTATTTCATTAAATAATTTGACCTCTACCAACAACCACAAAGCACAAAATCTCAATACTCAAACTATACACACATAGTACGGGGTAGTTAGATTTCATTATTTGGTGCTCTGGGAAATAATTCAAACATGCAGTTTGACTTCGATATTCGAAAGGGTATTAGTACCACGAGCCGAAAACCATATTTTTCACAATTGTACCTAGAGTGTGTAACATAACCGAGGTGTTATGCGCAGGATTCTCAAACTGGAACTATGGCATACGTCGTAAAAAGCGTGGAACAACCAAGCCCACAGTCCAATCTGAGAATCCTAACCTCTCCCTCCTTTACCACCGTTACAACCCATGCTTACAGGAGCATGAGGCTGATCTGGGCAGCCAGAAGGAGAGGGTGTCCAGGCTACGGCAGCTTGGAATGCTTGCATAAAGCTCAACCTAGCTCGTCGGGGGGGGGAGGTTCTTGCCACCGTAGCACTGGACCGTCGTTACGACTTCATTCCAGTAAAGATATCGAAGAAAGTAAATCGGTTTCAAAAAAAAACTCTGAAACCCGAACTCGTCCAAAAGGGTGGGGTGTGATCCCTATAGGGGGGGTCGAAGATGTTATTGACCCTCTGGAGGATATAGCCCACCCTTGTATCTCAGTGATACCACCTTGGCTACTGCGTCCTCCCTGTTTGCGCAGTAGCCCCTAACCTTATGATTCTCCAGCTTACCCCGTCTTCATTTCATTCCGTCTGCTCTCCGTCTGTAGGCCACCGCCACCTCTGACCTTTCCTTTAATCCTTCATGCTACGATATATGAATACAAATTTCAGAAATAAAAACTTCCCATAGAATTAAACCAGCAAAGAGTTACGGAATCTTCACTTGGAATGATGCATCATCAATTCCAAAATCAAAAGAAATGGGATACTCATTAATAAAATTACACAATATCTTTTATTGTTGGCCAGAATATTACTATTAAATTTAGAATCTAGAATTTAAGTAAGTTAAAATGTATCCAATTAAAAAAATTTAATACTAATTTCCTTAAGGATGGCAACCATGGATTATAATTTAAAATAAATTCTAATACAATATTAATGATTAATTTATAATAAAAAAGAAGATTTTACTTTGTATTTAAATATTTATGTAGTTACTGAATTGGTTGAATTGTTTTTTTTTTTTTTTAAATAATCTTATTTAATTGTTTTAGTAGGTGTATTTATATTTAAAAGGGTAGGATCAGATTTGTCTTCCCTTATTTGTTTGCATAGGTGTAGTATTGTTATGTTATTCTTTTGTATATAATAAGGTAGTAAGTATGTAATAGCAATTATGTAAATTGTAAGTAGGTACTTCAATTTATAATACTCAAACCAAAACAGAAAAAAAAATCATATAAATATATTCAATATATAACAAAATAGAAAAAAAACTTACTCCGGTATCCGCCAAGGTAGTGCACCACATTGGAGATGATGTTGATTTGAGCTACTTTCTAGCTGTCGACGCACTGGTAAATAAAATTAGAATTTTTGTTTTGGATTAAGATTGTAGTTAGATTTCTTAGCACCATTAATTTTAAATTTTCTTTTTCTTTATTTATATTTGTTTTTATTATTTTTTTTGTATAAACACGTATTTTCTTTTGATTTATTTATAATTATTACTATCTTTCTTTTTCTTTTACTATTTTTCTTTACTTTTTTTTTCTTGTTACATCAATCTTCAAATTCAATTTCTTTAGTTTACTTTAATCAAATGAACCTATTATTTCTGGCCACAATGTAATAAATTGGATTTACAATCTTCTTAATAATTATACTTAAAATTAAACACCAAACAGAACACTTCACACAATAGGAGTGAGGGGGTGGGAAAACACGATTTTTTTTGTTTTGGCAGTAGGAATATGGTAGGTACACTGGGGATAAATTAATTAAACACGGGGGAATACGCCTTCCAATTGAAGATTACTGGTGAGTATTCACTTGACAGCTTGCTTTCCACGGATTGATTTCTTCTGGTCAGTATCCCTAGCCTATTGTTTCTTTTCTTGATTTTTCCAGGCAAGTACAAGTCTTAGAATTTATTCTACTCCTTTTAGGTACCTACTGCAGATTTCTTTGTTTTTTTTTTTTTTGTTTTTTGTTCTTCTTGTTTTTTTTTTAATATAGGTAAGTAATAGCGTAAGTAGGTAATAACGTTTCGCTTCGTTTTGTATTTGTTGGTTTCACAGGTAAGTATTCAATAATGCAGAATGGCAGGGTTTTTGTTGTGGTTGTTAGAAAGGGGGTTCTTTTTTTTGTAAAAGAACTATTTCTTTTGATTTGTGTGTTATAGTTATAATATTTTGCTTATTGTTTTATGGGGGGGACGCACAAGGGGTAGCCCATATGCAGGAGGTACGGAGCGCCTCTTTTCGTTGCTGACGTATAAATTTTGTGGGCTTAATTTAAACTTTTTTTTTTATGCTTTAATTTCTTCTACCTGAGCGTCGAACTTGTCGAGTTGTAGAAGCTGAGTAAGGTCAAAGATTCTCGAGTTTAACTCCAGATGAGTCCTGAAACCAAAGGGCGCTTCACTTCCTAAACCTTCCCAATCCTTGTCCATCCTTGTCCCTCGTCGGCACGGCGAATAGCTGTCCAACGTTATCCCCCTCGGAGGCACGGCGAAAAAGCTGTTCATCGAGGTTTCCTCCATGTCGGTACGGCGTATCGCTGTTCGACGTGTTTTCCTAAACACATTAATCCTTTCCTTGACAGTACGGCGAATGGCTGTCTGTCACTCTTTCTTATCATTTTCCCTTCCTCACCCACTCCAATTTTCCTATTGGGCTGGATCTAAGGTGTTATACGACCCGTGCCGATGATCAGCCTGGCTGGGGGCCCAATTAAAAATACTAGCCCAGTCGTTAACGGAGTATCCGATTTTTGGCACTTTTCGGATCAGCTTGCCTTCTCTGCATACACGAATCCCTGTGTAGAGTGACCACCCTTTATTCGATACTCGTGGGTCCAAAATTTATATGTCAAAACAAAACAAAACAAACAAACAAAAAAACTTAGAAGAAGAAAAAGAATTTAAGACCGGTTCCTCTTCTAAACCGGGCAGCAGTACGGCGACAAAGCTGTTTGCTGTTACTCCTGGGGCTGGTGTCGGTGGGGAGGCTGTGGCATGTCATGGCCCCTCATCTGATACTAATCCCAGTGAGAGTAGTGATGTGGTAGTAATACCTAATTTTAGTAGTGGGATGGGGGTTGTGAATAACGATCCCACCACTACCAGAGTTAATGCAGCTCTCCCGAGTACGTCTCGAGGGGGAGCCCGGCCTAGTGGTGCCAGGGTTGTGAAAAACGGTCCTCCTACCGCTGGGGTGGGCTCTCTCCCGAGACCATCGCGCGAGAGCCGTCGAAATAGGCCGTCGAAGGGCGGCTATAGGGTCAGGCGGTCAGCTGCTAGGCTCCTCAAGACCCTCGGTAATAAACCGGTGGTCGAAGGGATGCCGGAGCAGGACCCCAGGATCAAATGGGCCCAGAGCATTCTAGCGAATGCGCAGACCAGCGACGACTCCACGTCGAAGCGTAATAGGTCTCTGGATGAAACCGTTCCGGTGCCCAAGCGTCCCAAAGTGCATAACGCCAGCACTCTCCATTCCGGAGGATCCAGATCCTATAGCGACGCTCTTAAAAACAAGAACAAGATCGTGGTTGCGGTTATCGACAGGAGTGATATTGATGGTACGATTTCTCCTGATCAATGGCAGGTGGTCAGGATGAAGCTCTCGGCAGGCTTCTTGAGTCTCATGAGGGATAATCCGGGACCACCTCCTCTCACAGGCGATGGCGGTTGGCATCAAGGGCATGTCAAACTCATCGTCTGTGAGGATCAGAGATCGTGCGATCTGTATAAGCTTGCTGTCAGTAGGTTAGGCGAGGTCTGGCCAGGTGCGAAGCTCGAAGTTGTTGCTAGGGAAGACATCCCGTGCAGACCTAGAGCCCGCATCTGGATACCAGCTGAGCCTTCTTGCATGGAGGAAATACTCCAGATAGTCAAGTTGAGCAACCCCTCATTACCGACTCATGACTGGAAAGTCGCAAAGCTTGAGGAGGTAAGGGGTCTTTATAGAAGCGCGATTATCGTGATCAATAAGGATTCCCTTGCCCCCTTAGCGCAGACCAAAGGCATGATTCGGTATGGGTTCGATTCGATCTCGCTGAAGGTTTACAAAAAAGACGAGGTTGACGCGGAACGCGTCCCTCTGTTAAACACTGAAGCTGTGTCCGTGGTAGAGGACCCTGGTGCATCCATCACCTTTCCACCGATGGGTGATGAGGAATCCAGGTCATCCTCGATCACGGTACAGTCTTCTTCTAATGTCGACAGTCTAACCGATATGGAGACCGAAGACTTCATCAACCTTGTTCCCTTGGGTGAGGATGAGCTTTTGGGCTCATCTTCGGAGGAACTCAACGAAACCGTGGTGGAGGTTGATCTGCCTAATTGTAGCCAAAATGCTGCAGTTAGTCCAGATTAATCTCCAACACTCCATTAAGGCTTCGGCCTCCCTCCTCCTCCGTTTATCCAGGAATGGAGAGGATATTGTCCTGATCCAGGAACCGTGGATTGTTAAATCCATTGTTAGTGGACTCAGGACTCCTGGATACTACGTACTGTATGCGTCTGATAAAGGTGACCCTAGATCGTGTATACTAGTTAAGCGTAGCACTAATGTATATTTACTCCCTGATTTCAGCGATAGAGATATCACCGCCGCAAGGCTCGAAACGGCCAATGAGACGTACTGGCTAGTGTCGGCGTATCTGGGCCATGACCACCTCGGCCCTCTCCCCGGTCATACACTGGAGAGACTGATCGCTCATGCAGAACGGCAGAAGATATGCCTCATCATTGGGAGTGATGCGAACTCCCATCATACAGTATGGGGAAGTACTGATATCAATAATAGAGGTGAGTCTCTTTTTGATTTTATTTTAAGTACTAACCTTATTGTAAGTAATGTGGGTAATGAACCTACCTTCATCACTAAAAACCGACAGGAAGTATTAGATATTACTCTTGTCTCAGACACCATTCATCATAAGATCTCGAATTGGAAAGTGTCGGATGAACACTCGTTCTCCGATCACAGATACATTCAATTCAGTCTCATCGATGAACATCCTTGCCGCGTAGAATTTCGAAACCCTCGAAAAACCGACTGGCTCAAATATAGGATTACACTCCAGGGGCTATTAAAACCAGATCTCTTAAATCCTCCTTCTAATAATTATGAACTTGACTGCAAGGTCAATGATCTCACATTAGCCCTCAACAAATCTATGGCTACATCCTGCCCACTTACTCTAGTTAGGGGGAAAAAGAAACCACATTGGTGGGATTCTGGGCTTGAACCGCTCAGGAAAGACTGTCGCAAGTGTTTCAATCGAGCTAAAAGCACTCGTGCAGTGTCAGATTGGGAATCTTATAAAATAACCCTCAAACTGTATAAGAAAGCATTGAGAAAGTCAAAGAGATCCTCCTGGAGAAATTTCTGTGGAAAAATAGAAGAAACTTCAGAGGCATCTAGACTAAGAAAAATTCTCTCTACAAATCCAGTAATGCCAAGCTGCTTAAAAAATGCTGATGGCTCATGGACAACTTCCTGCGAAGAATCGCTTAACTTGCTATTGGATACTCACTTCCCTGGTAGCTCTCAAAACATTAATAGCTTCGACCGTAATAGGTTTGATATGAATCCAAGCTATCCACAAGGTCTGATTACAAGGGAAAAACTGCAATGGGCGCTCAACAGCTTTCAGCCTTACAAGTCTGCGGGACCAGATGGCATAATACCAGCCGAACTCTAGATGAATAAAGATTTAATTCTGCCAATTCTGGAGTCTATTTTTACTAGCTGCTTAGCACTCGTCTACATCCCCCTGTCTTGGAGAGAGGTTAGGGTTGTGTTCATACCCAAAGCTGGAAAGTGCTCCCAAGTAAACCCAAAGGATCTCAGACCTATTAGTCTATCATCATTCCTTCTAAAAACTTTTGAACGATTGATTGATATCCACATACGATCATGCATTGACACGCGACTTTTGTCTACGAGTCAACATGCTTACTGCAAAGGGAAATCTGTAGAAACTGCCTTACATAGTTTAGTAAGAACCATTGAATATTCCCTCCATCACAAAGAGTACACCATGGTTGCTTTCTTAGATATAGAAGGCGCTTTTAACAATGTCGACGCATCTGCAATCGCATCTGCGCTGACATCTCTGAAGGTAGATGGTTCGCTTGGAGAATTGATTAACCAAATGCTGACGAGCAGGGTTATCAACTCAAAACTAGGTAGCTATTCTGCTAGAAGGTCTGTTAGTAGAGGTACGCCTCAAGGCGGTGTCCTTTCTCCCCTTCTATGGAACTTGGTGGTAAATGAGCTGCTAATATGCCTGGAAGAGGAGGGTTACAGAGTGATTGCCTATGCGGACGATGTTGCTATTGCCGTATCAGGAAAGCATCCTACCACTTTAAAAGAACTCTTACAAAATGCTTTAAATAGGCTAACCAATTGGGCAGACCGGTGTGGTCTGGGCGTCAACCCTCATAAAACAGAACTTGTTCTATTCTCAAGGAAATATAAAATCCCTCATGTAGATCCTCCCTCTATTAAAGGTGTTCCATTAACATTCACTGATCAGGCAAAATATTTGGGTCTTATTTTAGACAAAAAGTTAAGTTGGAAACCTAATATACAAGAAAGAGTCAAGAAGGCCACAGTAGCACTCTTCTCATGCAAAAAAGCCGTTGGGAACAAATGGGGCCTTCAACCTCGTATTACTCATTGGCTATACACATCGGTGATTAGACCGATTCTCACATATGGTGTTGCAGTATGGTGGACTGCTCTAGATAAAGCGGTAAACTGCGACAGACTAAACAAAGTACAACGCTCGGCTTGTTTATGCATAAGTGGTGCGCTTCGCACGACACCCTCTGCCGCTCTAGACGTTCTGCTATATCTGACTCCCCTCGATATATTTAGCAAACAGGTGGCTGCAAATACAGCCATACGCCTACAAGCTTCCTCACAATGGTACAACAATAATATTGGCCATTCCATCATTCTGAATTCATTCAGGTCACTACCTAGTCGCATTGACTACACCATCCCAAAACCACAATTCGGTTTAAACTTTCAAGTCACCATTCCTTCTAGAACCCTCTGGGAGGATATGGCTTTCTTGGAAGATGAATCGGTTCATATCTACACGGACGGATCGAAAACTGATGAAGGGGTGGGTGGCGGTGTGTACTCAGAAAGACTAAAATTAAGTCTCTCATTCCGTCTTCCTAATCATTGTAGCGTGTTCCAGGCGGAACTTATGGCGATTAAAGAAGCCTTATCTTGGCTGAAGGAAAACGTGATATCAACTACAGATATCCGCATCTTCTCGGATAGTCAAGCAGCTATTAAATCCCTGGAATCGGTCTCTACTAACTCTATAACAGCCCTAAATTGCCGTTCGTCTCTGCTGGAGATGGCACAACAGTTTAATATTCACCTGTGTTGGGTGCCGGGGCATAGGGACATCCCAGGTAATTGTAAGGCCGATGAACTCGCTAAAAATGGTACAACTTTACCTCTTCTACCTAGTAAGGCAGAAATAGGTATACCCATCGCTACATGTAAACTTTTGCTGAAGCAAGATGCTTTAGAGAGAACAAATCTTAGGTGGAATGATATCACCTCTTGTTTGGCAACAAAACAAATCTGGCCAGTAATGGATTTAAAACGATCTAAGCGTTTGATATCTCTAAGCAGATTGCACATCAGCTCCATGATTGGTGTTATAACCGGACACTGCCTCATAGGCAAGCACGCAACGCGTCTTGGCGTATTCGCTAACGATTTTTGCAGAAGCTGTATGGATGAGGAAGAGATAGAATCGATCCCTCACCTTCTATGCACGTGCCCTGCTCTATCTCATAGACGAAGACTTCACCTTGGTGAGTTCTACTTCAATGATCCTAGTGATCTGAGAAACTTAGACATTGGCAGTCTATTACGCTTCATAAGAAGCTCCAAATGGTTCACCGAGTAAGGAAAAGGGTTTCCTAGATTCATGTGGTATCACAATGGACCAACTCATGGTCTAAGTGTGTCAGTCTCCACGACTGGCAGCCACTTCAACCTAACCTAACCATGCTTTAATTTGTATTTACACTAATTAAATTAAATTGAATGGGTTTTTTTCAATAACTAGTTGGAAATAGGGTACACTTTCTTCAGACTTTTTTACTGTCGCGAGAATGTAACTATCGTTTTTATTACCAAGCCGCGTTTTTTTGTACTTCGTTTTATTTTCGCGACTAATCCTTTTGGATGTTTGCCGACCCGCACTGCTTGATGATGTGAAACCAACTGACTAGCTTTCACAGCAACAAGTCCCTCTTCCTTTGGTACCGATGCTAGTTACACATAGCTGGACTATCAGGCCACCCCCGATTAGCTGTCCAGCTAGTATGTACTAACATCGTATGAGAGGAGATTAGCGGTCCTTGTTACTGTTGGTCATCATTAGGGCAACCAAAAATATGCCCTAAAAAACTAGTTTAAAGCGCTTATAATATACCCTTAAAAATCAAATATACGCCCTCAAAATATGCTCAATAAATGTAAAAGATGTTTATAAAAAGCGTTATTTGCTTTAGGAAATTAATTAATAAGAACAATACCAATCAAAAAAAGAAAAATAAAAACTCTTCTTCTTCACTCCAACTTTTTGAAGATAAATAAAACATCAACAAAATTTGTTTAACGGCGAATAGTTCAACTTCGCCATATATTATTTAAGAAAAAAAAAAAAAACTAAGTTTTAATGTCAGCGATCAATAAGCAAATTTATTGCAAATTTTTGTTGCAGTAAATAACTAACATTTCACTCAAATTTTTGAAAAGGAAGCTTTCTGTTTGATCGAAAAACACTTTTATACATGGAAAAGCTCCTTTCAACGTCAACAGAAGTGATCGGAGCGTATTTGAATGCTAAAACTGTGAACGAGTTGTTTATTGCTTGTGTTTACAAAAAAAAAGGAAAAATATGCAATAATATGCCTTTTGAAAGCAAAAATGCAAAAATATGCATTTTCAGTGAAATATGCAAAAATATGCCCTAGCAGATGGCGTTTAAAAAACGAAGATTTCAATAAAACGCATTTCTATCACAGTATCGTGTTAATTGTGATGTTAACAAAAAATATGTTCGAACATATTTTTGGTTGCCCTAGTCATCATGTTATGTACCTATGTAAAAAAAAATCATACCATGTCATTTGCAGTTCCCATTACCTATTTTATTTGTGCGCAATGCATACATATGTGCGTATTAGAAATTATATTAAATTTGATTGTTAGGTATTACTAGGTTATATTATGATTACAGTCTGCGTCGAACGATCATTATCATTATTATTATTTTTTTTTTTTTTTGGTCAGGGTCGTTTCCAACTAATCATTAGGCCACCATTTTGTTTTTAACTGTTTTTTTTTTTTTTGTTATCAGACGTAAAGTAATTTTTGACGCTACAAACAAAAATTGAAGAACAAACTTGTAGAAAATTTAATTTTTTACAAAATATGTTAAGTTACTTTTTTCGATAAGTGCTTTTTTTAAAAAGTTATATTGCATTTTCTTGATTGATTTTTGTAAATTCATCATATCTTATTTTTTTGTTCTAAAAAAAAAAATGTCGAGATAAAGGTTATAGTCTTTTCAATTATCTATATTTTTTGCCCTAACGGTTTTGTTATGCGACTTACGGTTCTCGCCCTGTAGTGCATATTTGTAGTAGAGAACCGGATAGAATAATATATTTTTAACTACTTGACTTCTGCTGGTAAATAGAAACCTCGAGGTTCGAAAGTAAATTCGTACTCGAGCTGAGATCACATTTTTCCAGTGTTCCCAGATTGGTGGTTTTTCCAACCAAAATGGTTGGAAAAAATGCCTTTGGTTGGAAAAATGGTGGGAAAATATTCATAGTGGGATTTATGGTGGGAAAATATTTCAATGGTCTCCTTTTTGGTGGGAAAAACCACAATTCACCATACTTGCCTATCTTCGAATTTTATGACCTATGTATAATGATTTGGCACAAAAAACAGAAACATTAAAAAATAACTTTTTTTCTGAATACCACACAAATGAGGTACCAAAAATCACAGACCTTGAAAAAATAAAAAAATATCTCAAAGAAAAACTTTGGCTGACCAATTATTGAAAATAGTTGATCTTATCATGATCTAGTGATTTTTCGGATCAGTATACATTTTTTGTGAATATTCCACAAATGAGGTGGCAAAAATCGTACGTGACCTTAAGAAACTTTAAGACTTGATAGTTTTCTGACTAATTTCTAGGACAATTTAACTTTCTTCACCAATTACTGACCGATTAGATGACATTCTTTTCTTGCGAATATGAAGTACCAAGAATGCAGAGCGAACATTCTTCTTTTTTTATATCTAGGAAGTATCTGTAGCGGAAAAGGTTATGGTGGTTTTTTTTTTCCTTCCAGTACAAAAATGGTGGGATTTTTTTTGGAATCTGGTGGGATTCTAGAAATCTCATCTGGCATCACTGCATTTTTCGCAACTGCCGCTAGAGGCATTTAGCCACCATTTTGTTTTAATGTTTTTTATATCTTCGCACGTAACTTACTTGTTTATGCCAGACAAAAAAGTTGTAGAACAAACTTGTTAAACATTTAATTTCCTACAAAATATTTCTTGTAACTTTTTTCGATAAGAACCTTTTGTTGTTGTTGTACTGCATTTTGTTAAAAAAGGAGGGTTTTCTTTTAATTTATCATACAAAATAAATATCGAAATAAAAGTTGTATGTACACCTTTCAATTATCTATATTTTTTGCCTCAACATTTTTCCTATGCGGTATAATTCTGTTGCGCATATTATGTATTCAAGATATCCGTACAGGATTGGATGTTTTATTCTTGTTATAATTTTGTTTTGTTATATTCGTATCATGATTGGCTATACTCAACCAAGTAATTGACGACATAACTCCATCCTCAACATGGAGTTTTTCATTACAAAAACGAGTGAACAACAAAGAAATAGAATTTGATTTATCATAATTATTAGACTGTTTCAAAACAAAAAAAAGTTTTCTTCCAAACAGGCTTAAAAGTTTCAGTTAAGCGAAAAAAGATGTCTGTGAAAAGGGCTCTTAAAAATCATGTTAAGACATGACTCATCGCAGTTTCGGTTTTTCATACGATATGTATAGGAGAAAACTCCTGTTTGTATTTGGAATTTTATAACTTAATAATAACAAGTATTTAAACTAACTACATACGTTTTTCTTATAGAAAATTGAACTTTCTACAAAAATGGTCTCCATATGTTTTATCGTTAATCCAGCCATTTTAAAGTTACACTAGATTCACTATGGCTCTGCACTCTGCACCCCATTTGGGCGGGAGGGGCAATTTCATAAAAAAAAGTACCAAAAATGTAAAAAAAAATATTTAAAAATAAAGATAATATTTAAAATTAAGTATTATACTTGTTTTTAAAGCCAATACTCTGTTCTATTAGATAGTTTTTGAATCAAGTGAAATGGTTGGATAGTTTTTGAAAAAACGAATTTTAAACTCAGAATCTGCGAAAAAAAGCATAAAAATTCTGATTTTCTTTTTCTTAAATCAAAAACTGAAAACTAGATGATTCTATGTCTTCTAGTTTCTGAGAAAATTGAAAATTACTAAGACTACTACCGTACAAAACTCGAATGTTTGCTCGTTTTTTACTTGCGATATATGTAGGTACTATAGGGCAAGTTTTGGATTTCGATATAACAATAAAACATGACATTACGATGATAGAGAACACGAAAAAAGTGGGTGGCAAAATTCTGTCTGTCTGTCTCTGTCCGTTCCTCAACCTACAGCCTTAACCACTGAAGCTATTTTCTTCAAATTTTGAACTTAAGGTTTTTTGTAACTCTCCAGAGGGGAAATTGAAATTTTTTTTTAGCTCAAAAAATAACGGTACTTGCCATACAACCGTTAAGGAAAAGCTCAATTATTTCAAGAACGGCTCCAACGAATTTGATTAAAAAAAATCAGTGTATTATTGTAGACATGGTGTACTTTCTGGTAAGAAAAAAAATCACCAAAAACTTTTATTAACGGTACCTGCCATATAACGGTTTTTTTGATTTTCGGTTTTTCAATAACTGCCCATTCGATTTCAATCAAATTTTTTGCACAAAAGCTTTGCTAAAATATAAATATTACTGCATACCAAAATTTTGTAAAAAATAAATTTTGGATTTTTAAAAAAAGATTCAAATTTTTTTTTTTTTTTGAAAATTCAATATTTCAAAAACGGGTTGATGAATTGTTTTAAGATTTCAGTTTTAAATGTATTTTAAATATACTCATAATTGGCATCCCAAAATTTTTTTTGAAAAATGTTACAAAATTTTATGTATAAGAAATTAATTTTTAAGAGAACGGCTTCAACGATTTTAATTTTTTTTTTTGCATATATTCATATTTTTTCAAGTAACCAAATGGCATACTTTTTTTGAGCTCTAAGTTATTTATCAGACTTTTTATACTATTAAAATAACGATTTAAATGCTTTTTATACTTTTCTATAATAATTTGAATATATTTTAAAGTTCTTAAGCCCCACACAACTTGAACATAAGAGCAAGTACGTGCGATCCAGTCGTGCATTTTATTTATGATCTAAATGGGTATGCATACTTTGAACAACAACTGCCTTATAAATGGTGTCCCGTAATGAATGGATAATACTGCAACTGGTGACAGCAGGCCTTATGACTGCTCAGAAAAAAAATATAAAGAAAATATTTTTCTTGTGGTCTCCATGGTATAATTTATTTTCGAAGAATTTTTAAAAATTCAGGGTCTTCTAAAATACCTAATCACAACGGCCACCCATAAAGAATTCTTATTATTTTTTTATTTTTATAATATTTTTGAATAACCGTTCTAAATGATGGGTAGTAAATTTTAACATCAGCGCATGCATTTTTTGTGTTATAATTTTTTAAAATTACTTTTTATTCAAAAATAATTCAATATTTTTTTTCACCAAAGTTTGAAAAATAATAAAGTATCAGAACATAAGTGCCAAATTTGATAAAAATTGGCCTGTTTAATGTACTTTCCAAAATGATATAACACATGTTTGTGTCTACAACCATAACCAATAAAATTGGCATTTAATCTACTAAAGTAGTTTTTTAACATTTTATCAGATGAAATTAAGTTACTAAATTAAGTTAACACTACGACGACGAATGAATGACTCATATTGTTTTTTTAATTTTTATAGCATTTAAAAATAACCGTTCTTAAATAAAGGCAGTAACATTTAACACTAGTTGCTGGATTTTTTTTTATAATTTTTTTAATTAATTTTTTAATAAAAAATGATTAAATATTTATTTTCATCAAAGTTTGATGACAACAAAAATTGAGTTTTAAGGAAAAGTCAATAGATATACCAGTGTCACTACTATGTCTACTAAATTCACTAACTAAAATAATAGTATGCACTTTCAAAAAGGTTTTGATTTAGGTATGGGAAATGCGATAAATAAAAACAACAGTATTAAAAATTATGATTTATTTGTATTTTTAAATAAATTTATATCAAGTGTTCAAACTGTCCCCCATTCACTGTGCTCTGCATCTTCTAATGAAGGACCTCCCAATAAAACGAGCATATTGGCGCTCATTTATTTTTATCACAGCGTCTTGAACACGACGACGCAGTTCCGTAATGGATGTAATTGGTTTAGTATAAACCATTTCTTTCAGGCACCCCCAGTAGAAAAAGTCCAAAGGAATTAGGTCTGGCGAACGTGGTGGCCACAAAATTGGGCCCAGACGGCCAATCCACCTGTTGGGATACGTTCGATTCAAGTACCTCCTTACATTTACAGCATAATGAGCAGGACATCCATCATTTTGACACCACATTGAATTCCTCAGCTCCTCGGGCACTTCTTGCAATAGAGTTGGCAAATTAGTTTGCAAGAAATTAAGATACATAGGCTTCACCCACAGTACACATATTAAAGGTAATATCTTCCGAGTTTTCATTTTTGTTCAAGTTCGCGCATGTTTCAAAATCTCAGAGACCCCTGTCAGTTCATTGTGTGTGTACTGTGACATTTTCAACACTTTCCAAATTTAACATTTAGATTTTCAGTTTTCTCAATTTTCCAAGCCTCTGATTGGCCAGAATTCAGAAATCTGAAGATTCAGTACTGAAATTGAGGCATTGAATGTACCCATTGTCAATTTGACAAGGTCTCTGAGAATTGATTTGTTTTTTATGTTCAGTATCTGACAACCGATTTTTGAAAACATGCGCAATATATTACCTTTAATATGTGTACTGTGGGCTTCACCATCTAAGTTGCCTGGTAATTCAAAAGGGCCTATAATTTGTCCATTCAGGATACCTATCCAGTAATTGATTTTGAATTGGTACTGCGATCTGTCCTCGCGCATTAAATTTGGATTTTCCAGTTGCCAGCTATGTAAATTATGTAAGAGACGACTCATCACTCCACAATATTTTTTTGAAGAACTCCGAATCTTCGTGAATTGTTTCCAACATTTTTTGACAAAAAATAACTCTTGGTGGGAAATCTCTTGGTAGCAGAGTCTGGACACGCGAGTTAAAAAAAAAGAGTTTTATTTTTAGTGTAGTTCGAACGACGACTTTATTTCTTCGAGGTATCTTCACGACTGTTAGTCTAGATATATCATTAAATTTTGTTCAATCAGATTTATTTCCCTTTGATTATTATTATGCTCAATGTATTATTTTACAATATGAAAATATACTTATATGCTTATTTTGCAATATTATTTTACAATATGAAAATATACTTATATGCTTATTTTGCATTTTACGAATTGATTTATTATTCATATTCGTATTACAAATAAAAGGTTGTTGTACTAATGGTGACGGAGGTCACCATACAAATATGTAACTTCTCCCCCCTTATTCTTAAGATTCTCCTGAATCGTTGGAATTTCCGTAATTTTAACATTTGGTTGGGGCTTAGTAACATTATTTATTTTAATTTTCAATTTACGATTTGATTTGTTAATGAAAAATATTACAATAAGAATAATTATAATTATTAAGAACATTGTAATATTACTGATTTGACTTATAGTTCTGTGATATGTTAATTCATTAATTTTTTGTAAATTTTCAATTTGTTGCATTTTTGAAATTTCTTCAAACTTAAATTTGTCAGTTACATTTAAATTTGTTTCTTCTTCATAATGAAATTTTTGAATAAATTCTAGTTGATAATTAAAAATAGTTACATTTAATATATTTATTGAACAATTATTAATATTTAACATGAAATTTCCAGTTAAAATTAATTTTCTATCATCGCAGTGATTATAAACATTTTCTTTTTCTAAATTTTTGCAGATCAAAGTATCGTCGTCAATTTTTATTACTTTAATTTCTTTATTGTAACGAAAAGTACATGAATCTTTTATTATACATGAATTACTTATATTTAAATCTTTCAAGTAAATGTTTCTTGGATTATACTCATATTGTACATTATTTATTTCTATAAATTGTAAATTTTCCATATCTATTTCTTTTTTTTTATCATTTGGCATTGGTATAATCATTTTTAACTGAGTCAAAATATAGTCTTTTGGTAGTTTCAAAGCTATTATAAGTCTGTCTTGGTCGAGTTTCATAAGTCCTATTCTAGCGTTTTCAAGTTTATAAAAGTCTATCCCTAATGTCCTTATTTCTTCTCCTGTCAATATGCTTGGATGGAGATTACCTTGTTTAGCAGATGCTATGTTATCTAGAATGCTATCAATTTTGCTTTCTAATATTTGAAGTTTTAGTAGTTGGTCTGTAATAATTTGTTTTCTAATAATGTCTTTTTGGTTCGAAGCAATACTTTGGTAAGTATAGGATAAAACTTCTCTATCTGTTTCTATTGTTTTTTTAAATTTATTAATAGAGTCCATAAATTTTTCGTTAATTTGTATTTGATGGTTCAGGTTTTTTATGGCTGCATGATTATTAGTATCAATTGTGTTCATATGTCCGATAATATCTTGTCGGTCGTTGTCATCCATTGTCCCAAACAACCATTTCTGTCCTGTTCCTATAATATTTATAAGTCCTCTTTTTTGTCTTCTTAGTGGAACTATTGCTTGAAGTTTAGATTTTATATTAAAAATTTCATTACTTATTTCGGTATTGTTTTCTAATTGTAAAGCTTGTAGATTAACTTCTATCATTCCGATTGTTGAAAATAAATCCCTAGTATCTATTATGTGTAATATGGTCTGGCTATTATTAATTATTTCTACTGATCCTAAATTTAATGTAGTATATCCCTTATTGGTTTGTATCGGTGTTATTATGAGTGTTGCTTCCGCTATTTGCATTATTATCAGCCAGGAGATCACCTGATACAGCCAAAAGATTACCTGCGAATTGATTTGGTCTTTTAATATTTGTTGGGTCAACATTTTTTAAATTATGTTTTCTATAATATGTTTCATTTTTATGTCTTAAATGTTTATAGTTCCTTATGTAGCCTTCATTGCGTTTTTCATCATAATTTTCCCTAGAAATATTTCTCTTTTTTCTAATTTTTTCCTATTTAGCTTCTATTTTTGTTCTTAAATTTAACTGATTTGTCTTTTCTGCTGAGTTTGGACTCATACCTAATGTTGAATGATACCTACTATTGTATATCTGAATAGCTTTATGAATTTTTCTATTGGTGGAAATGTCTGTATTTTTAATTGTTAGTAAAATTTCAAGTAATGTAGAGTGGAATCTCTCTATATCTGAGTTTCCAGTATGCGAATTTGGTTTTGTCATATGCATTTCAATTCCTTCCTTCCTAAAGTATTCTTTAATATTTTCTGAATTAAATTCATTGTCACAGATAATTTTTCTTGGTTTTCCGAATTTACTTAATTGTTCGTCTATGCATTCTAATTTACTTGTCCAATTTTTACTACTTAAATTGTATCCATAAGCTTTTCTCGTAAATTTGTCAATAAATGTCAGGTATGTTAGTTTATTGAAATGATAAACATCCATATGCAAAATTTCGTTTCCTTTAATTGGAGTTTCTGTTAGTCTGAACTTTGGTCTTATTGGCTTTCTGTCATATTTACCTTCTTGATAAGTCTGACAATTCCCTATTACTCTAGAAATTTCTTTTATAAGTTTTGGAAAATATATTTTGTTTTTTAATTTATGATATGTCTCAACTATACCTGAGTGATTACTCTCTTCTATGTGATATAAGGATATTTGTTTATGGGCCTCTTCAACCTTTTCTAAATCTCTTGCTCTCTGAGTGAGCTTGTAGAATTTTACTTCTTTGTCGTGTCCATACATTTCAATTAAAACTTTTTGTACTTTATTGTATTCAGCATCATCTACTTCTGAATAAACTCCTACTGTTCCTGATTTAATAGTTCTTTTAAATAAATCTTTCCAGTATTTGTCATTTTTCGTCATATCAACCTGAATTATTGTTTTAGTGTGCTGTTTTTTTATTATTTCATTTTGCACAGAATAAGTCAATATTAGCTGAGTTTGGTAAATGTTAACAATTCCCTCTTTGATTTGTATATGGTCTAAAAGTTGTTCATTCGATGAATGTACAGTTTCTGATGTTTCGTTTATTTCCTCTGGGATTCTACTTAAGAAATCTGCTATTTTATTTTCCTTCCCTTTTATATACTCAATGTCAAACTCAAATTCTTGCAACTTAAGAAGTCCTCTTTGGACTCTTTGACTAAACTCCTTTCCATTATATTTTTTATTTAAATATTTTACAGGCATATGGTCAGTGATTATTTTAAATTTCTGACCCCAAAGATATGGTCTAAAATATGTGGTAGCCCATACTATTGCTAAAAATTCCTTATCTGTTGTAGAATAATCTTTTTCATGGTCGTTTAATGTTCGGGAGGCATAACATACTGGCTGCCCTTCTTGAGTTAGAACAGCTCCTAACGCAAAATTACTTGCATCAGTGTATAGGGAAAATTGTTTGTTAAAATCTGGAAATTTGAGTATTGGATGTCTGATAAGATTTTCTTTTAATCGTTCAAATGCTTGAATGTATTCCGGGTCCTTACTATTTATTTTCATATCTTTTTTTAGATATTTAACCATCGGGTACGCTATTTTGGAGTAATCAGCAATAAATTTCCTATAATATCCAGTGCTACCTAAAAATCCTTGTAACTGCTTAATTGTTTGGGGCAGTGAATATTTCTGGATTACTTCTATTTTATTTGGGTTAGGTTTCATTCCCTCTGCAGTAAGGATATGACCTAAGTATTCTGTATTTTTCTTAAGAAAAGAGCATTTACTTAGTTGTATCTTAAGATTGTAGTCAGCTAATTTTTGAAAAATTTTGTCTAACGATGTTATGTGCTCTTCTAATGAGGTCGAAAAAATAAGTATATCATCAAGATAAACTATGCAAATTTTGCCTATGTACTCTCTGAGAACTTCATTCATTAGACGCTGAAATGTCGCTGGGGCGTTTTTCAGCCCAAAGGGCATTCTGGTATATTCATATAGACCGTTTGGTGTAACAAATGCAGTCTTATGTATATCATCAGGATGCACCTTTATTTGATGATATCCCTTGGCTAAATCAAGGGTTGAGAAGTACTGAGACCTTCCTAGCTTATCAAGAATACTTTCGATATTTGGTAATGGATATTTATCGTCTACAGTTATATCATTGAGAGCTCGATAATCGACACATACTCTATACTTAACTTTTCCTTCGCTATCGGGCTTTTTGGCGACCACTACGATTGGTGAAGCGTATCGACTGTTTGATTTTCGTATTATGCCCTGCCTTTCCATATCATTAACTTGGTTTCTTACCTCTTCTTCGTGTTTTTGAGGCAGACGGTACAGTCTAGCATTTATTTGTTGGTCTGTGGATAGTTTTATTTCATGAAATATACTTTCCCAATTAGTAAGCTGATCTCCATCTCTATATAAGAGATTTTTATATTTTTGAAGCAAATCTTGTATTTCTTGTTTCTCGAATACTTTCAAATCTTGTAAATTAACTTCAGTACTACCCTCTAACTCATAACATTCTATGAATGGTTCTACTTCAATGACCATTGGGAGTATAGTTTTGTTTTGTAGAAGTACTTCCTTTTTTATAAAGTTAATGCTTTCGACCATGTTTCCTAGTACATCCATTCCTAACAAGAGACTATATTTTTGTTCTCCTAATGGCTTTCCATATGCTCTAACGAAGACATTTTCTGGGTAGCCAAATTCTGTAGGTACTGGGACCTGATAAATTTTTAATGTTTCTATACTTTGGCTGTTTACGGTAGACAAGTTTAAAGTCAGCTCTTCGAGTACGTTATAGGAACTACAGTCTATCTTACTTGTATTTACTAAACTCATTGTAGACCCTGTATCTAGTAAGCATATGTGTTTCTGGTTTCTCAACGCAAATACTACCTGTGTTTTCCTACCAGAGAGGCTACATTCAGAAAAACCGGAGCTTCTATTGAATGTATTTCTTCTTGAACCACTTCGGAAGATCCTTGATCTATATTATTAATATCCATTGGTTCCACATTCTGTCTATTATGGGTCTGTCTGGAATTGTTATTGTTATAGTTATAGTTATTCCGTGTTCGGTTGCTATTTTGTATGGTATTATTGAGTTGGTTTTGGCTTGTCTGGCCAGAATTATTGTATGTATGTCGTCTCTCTGTGTCGTTTGTTCTTGTAAAATTATAATCAGTACTTTGTTGTTGCTGATTTGTCTGTCTAGAGTTGTTATTAGTATTGTTTCGTAACTGTTGGTTGTTCTGTCGGTATGTCCTTTCTGCGGGCCTAAAATCATGGTTTCTTCTAGTATTATTTCCGTTAGTAAGGACGTTACCTACATCGAACCCTACATAAGAATACAATATACTCTTGACTTTAAGTAGATCATATTCATCCCTAATTTCTCTTGCTAAGTTGCCTGCAGCTAGTTCTCTTATTTTGTTAATTACTAGTGAATATAACATTGTTTTCAGACTATCTTTATTATTCTCATACATAATAATAGTATGAATATCTGTTAGTAAATATTCAATTTTGTTAATTAAATCTAATACCGAACTCACTCTAAGATTGTTGATCCGGCGGGTAACTTCCCCTTGGTCGATGCTTGGCCGGAATGACAGCTTCAGTATATTCTTCGCCTCTTCCCATGTGCTCATGTTGTTGGTAAGTAGCAGTTCCTTTGCCTTACCTATCACCTTACACTGTGAAATAGCAGTCCACATTGCAGCTCTTCTGTCTTCTGGAGTCAAGCTCATGTGATTATCGACAACGTTTATAAATTGAGTCAGCTCTTGCCTGTTGCCGGAAAATTCTTTAATATATGAAATTTCTTTCATAATCACTATGGCTCGACTATCAGCTTGCTGTTGAGAATTCGCCTCTAATCTCAACAAAACTCGTGCCATTGTGTTTAAAAGATTTGTTTGGTCGGTTGCCATTTCGTTTGTATCCTCTATTTGCAAGTTCCTTCTGGAGTCGTGAAGAATTTGTCGCGAAATTTTTAAAAATGTATTTTAATAAAACTCGCACAAAAAAGCACTATTGATTTTTAGTTCGCACTGCACTTGTTTGTTCTTCTTCTTTTTTTTTTTTTTTTTTTATTTTGTGTTTCTTTGTTGTGACTGATTTGTAGTCTACAACAGTAACTTAATATATTTTTTTTTTTATAATTCCCGACAAATAGTTGTTGGTACTTTATTCGGGTGGAGGAGGGGTTGTGGACGGTAAACAAAACAATTTAAAAAAAATGTTTGTAACTGATTTGTAGTTACAATTTTTTTTTTTTTCCGCGTTTACTCGATTCCGTTCCGACTGCGCCAGTTAAAAAAAAGAGTTTTATTTTTAGTGTAGTTCGAACGACGACTTTATTTCTTCGAGGTATCTTAACGACTGTTAGTCTAGATATATCATTAAATTTTGTTCAATCAGATTTATTTCCCTTTGATTACTATTATGCTGATTGAGCAACTCAATGTATTATTTTACAATATGAAAATATACTTATATGCTTATTTTGCAATATTATTTTACAATATGAAAATATACTTATATGCTTATTTTGCATTTTACGAATTGATTTATTATTCATATTCGTATTACAAATAAAAGGTTGTTGTACTAATGGTGACGGAGGTCACCATACAAATATGTAACTCGCGTGAAATGAAAAGGATGAAATTTATATTTTTGCAATACCTTATGAATGAACTGATGATTTTGCGATCCCTGTTCGTCTTGCAATCACCCGTGTTGATGTAGTTGAATCTGCTTCAATTTCACTCAGCACAATACCATCAATTTCTTCTCGTGGTAAACGTCCTCCACTAGTGCTGCCCAGTCCATTACCAGGCATTCGTCCGTCTGAAAAACATTGGTGGACTCTGATGAACACTCGATAGTCCTGATGTCGCGCATTTGGATATCGCTCTCTATAGAGTGCTGCTGCTGCGTTAGCGCTTCCTCTGCATTCCCCGTATATTAAATGCATATTTGCATACTCCAGCGGCGTATACTGTGACATTCTTAATCAGTATTAATTTAATCAAATTCAAAAATTCGTTTAATTGACGAAACCAGTAGATATAACAACGTTATACGTTATGTAATCACAGAGAATTGACAATATTTGCAAATAATACTTTTTATGCATTTTAATACCTATGTATTTTATTACAAGTCAATTTTGATTTGAGAAAGTGTTAAAAATCTTCTCTAGTAGATTAAGCAAATATTCTCGCATGTCAAAAATAATTGAGGTGAAATGTAAAATTAATTTTTTGCATGATTGGTTTAGAGTTTCATGCAAAAAAAAAGACTATGCTGTCATGGAATGTCATGCAAAACAATGGACCGGCAATTGATTTGCATGCGAAAAAAAGTGTGGTGAATAAAATGTTTTTTTTCTGATGGTCGGTTTATACTTTCAAACAAAAAAATATATTCACCTCAAAGCATTATTTGCAGGCAAATGGTTTTCGCATCCAAAAATAATTATTATCCATTTTTAGGCCTATAGTTTCTTAATTAAGGGTAAATTAATGACTCAATGGGTGGTTTAGGACAAGGCAAACGTTTTTCGCCTTGAATATTATTCAACTTGGTGCGCAGAATAAGTGGAAAATCGTTTTGAAAATTTAGATTTTGTTTTCGCATGGGAACTGTAAGCTATGCTTTAAAAGCCAATTTAATGTGTTATTGCTGTAGATAGAAGCTTGTGATTTACCATTTGGGAAAGTACATTAAAAGGAGATTTTTTTAACATTATTTGCCACGAAAGTTTTCAGTTTTTTGTCTTTCTTATTAACCTACAAACTTTGATGAAAATATAAATCATTTTCTTATTAAAAAATTAATTAAAAACATTATAAGAAAAAATCCAGCAACTAGTGTTAAATGTTACTGCCTTTATTTAAGAACGGTTATTTTTAAATGCAATCAAAATTAAAAAAACAATATGAGTTATTCATTCATCGTCGTAGTGTTTACTTAACTTTGTAACTTATTTCATCTGATAAAATGTTAAAAAACTACTTTAGTAGATTAAATGCCAATTTTATTGGTTATTGTTGTAGACACAAACATGTGTTATACCATTTTGGAAAGTACATTAAACAGGCCAATTTTTATCAAATTTGCCACATTTGTTTTCTTACATTTTTTCCCCTTTATTATTTTTCAAACTCTGGTGAAAAAAAAATATTGAATTATTTTTGAATAAAAAAATAATTAAAAAAAATTATAACACAAAAAATGCATCAGCTGGTGTTAAAATTTACTACCCATCATTTAGAACGGTTATTCAAAAATATGATAAAAATACAAAAATAATAAGAATCCCTTATGGGTGGCCGTTGTAATTAGGTATTTTAGGAGATCCTGAATTTTTAAACATTTTTCAAAAATAAATTATACCATGGAGACCATCTGGAGATCTGAGCAGTCATAAGGCCTGCTATCACCAGTTGCAGTATTATCCACTCATTGCGGGACCCCCTGTATACATACATAGGTATGTTAGACACAAACATACATACATATTAAGACATTTATATTTTTAATCGATTTCAGTGCGGCGCGCGGCGGCCGGCGGCGTTTGATACGATATTACGAGAAGCACTTTTTTACAAACTCTACAAAATCGGACAATCAAGCAAAATTATTAATTTACTCAGAGCTTTGTACGAGAACAATGTTGCATTTGTTTGGGACGGCGACTTAATCTCCGATGAATTTGAGACATCAATGGGTGTGAAACAAGGGTATATACTTAGCGCACTACTATTCATATTATTCATCAATGATATAACATATACAGTAAGAGGAGTTATAAGTTACTGTGGAATTCAAATTTCAGCATTGATGTGTGCGGATGACATTGTTTTTCTATGCGAAACTGTTAAAGGTATATGGGTGATTCTCTGCCAACTGTGATTCTTTTTTTTAGAAAATTTTCAAAAATTAAAACTTCTTGGAAACAGTTTTTTTTTTTTGTGGCTTCATTTGGTCAGAGTATCAAATCAGTAAAAGCATTTTGCTGCAACTTTTAAAGAACAAAAAATATAGTGAAATGTACTAAAACTAGTATAGACGATAATGACACTCTTTTTCTCTTTTTTCTTTTTAATTTTTTCTCCCTCTTTTTGACCATATTTTTGTTGAGATTCTTGATTTTCTAATACGTTTTGACCTTTTGACATTTCTACCTCCCTTGTTTTCTTTAAAAAATTATCACTTTTTCGTTTTTGAAGTCTGTTCTTCTGAATGGCAACCCTTTTCCTTGTGTTGGGTTATTACTTAGTTTTTATTGCACGGAATGATTTTTGTTTGGCTCGTCTGAGGTATTGCTACCGTTCTCATAAGGAAAATTGGTAAAAGAAAATATTATTGCAAAGAACTATTTAATTATATTTATTTAAAGCTCAATAAGTATTTAAATGCCACGGTACTGACATCCACGGTACTGACATTTAGACAGTTTATGTAACCTCACTTCTCTATGCTTATGAGAAAAATAATTTCCAGGACAATTTTAACTTGTGCCGTTAAAAGGAATACAAAATTCTTATAACCAACCAGAAACATGTTATAACATGCTTAAAAAACACTACCACGGTACTGACAAATAAATTTGTGACATACTTTCATCGCATGCAAACATATCACTCTTAAAATACAACAACGTACCAAAAACAAAATTACTATTGTTAAATATACATAAATAATGTCTCTTTTAGAAAACTACAATACATACGTGTTAAAGCTAAAACAAAATGGCGGTTGAGCGGGAAATCTTTTGAATTCAAAAATAAAGCTAAAACCTCGGACAAAATTCATTCATGATTATTTTATTCAGCAATAAGTATTTTGACTTAATTTTTGCATTATTTTGTCAAGCAAGTATTAAACTCAAACTTTTCTAAGGGCAACATTTCTATTCAATGAACTATTTCATTCGAAAACAGTAGACTTAATCGGAAAAACAAGGATCGGACATGCCACGGTACTGACATTTTGACCATACTTTTCCAAGCTATGTCGAAGATACTGTAAATTTGGTCATGATATTGAATGTAGATTGTAGGATAGGATTAATAAAACAAAAAAATTAGTACCCTCATGAAACTTGGTGAAAACGTTTCATGTAATATGAGAATGAAAAATCAAGAGAGTCTATAAAAATATTTCACATGAAAGGTTGTTTTTTGAGGGGGAAAAGGGGGGGAGTTTGTGGTGTATCAAACAGAAAAATCAACTTTGGTGCAACTTAAGCATATGACACATGTTTTTAAGGTAGCTTTGAATGCTTAATCAAATGACACCAAAACCAAGTCGATAAGACCTCCGTGAAAAAATTATTGTCATTCTTATGTAACGATGACTATATTTTCAGTATAAAAGTAAAATATTAGATAGAAATCCAGTTGAAAATAATGGTCCGTCGATGAAACTTGGCATCAATGATTCTTTTGTCATGAAAAGCAATAATAAGAAGAGTCTATAAAAATATCTGTGGTTAAAGGGTGTTTTTTGAGGGTTGGGTGAGGGTTGGGGCTATGGTGGGATTATTCCCATAAAACCTGTGAGAAAAATGGTACCCTCATGAAACTTCATTAAAATGTGCTATGAACTACCAGAATGAAGAATCAAAAAAGTCTATAAAAATATCTATATGGTAGAAGGATGTTTTTAATGGGTGAAGGAAAGTATAATACTTTTTCCAAAAGCAAAAATTGTTTCCAAAAACTAATAACAGCCTTTACTCAAACACCCTTAACGACAGAGCCTCGTCATTAAACGGAATCCAGAATTCAACAATTGATGAGATGTGGGGTGAAATTAAAAGTGTTTTTATGGAGGCTGGATCCGAAACTGTACCCAAGCGAACGAGACGTAGAGACTCTTGGATATCCCAAGACGCCTGGGATAAGATCGAACTTCGCAAATCGTTGAAAATCCAAATAAATGCTGAAGCAGATGTTCAACGAAAGGCTGACTTGCGAAGAGAGTACCGCATTGCACATAAGATGGTCTACCGCTGTGTGAGACGTGACAAGAGGGTGAAGTTGGATGGACTCGCAGATAATGCGGAAAGCGCTGCCAGAAGAGGAGATATCCGGGAATTGTACCAAATAGCCAAAGATGTTATCGGGAAAAAAAGCAAAACCAATCATCCTGTAATGGATGTGGATGGCACACTTTTGGTATCAATTGAGGATCAGCTTCGTAGATGGAAGGACCATTTTTGTGCCCTGCTAAATGAGGATTCAGTTGAGCAGAGTGCTGAAGTGCCCCAACTAAACGAGATGCGCAGGTCCTATAGGGGTATTGACATCGAACCCCCGTCAGAATCGGAAATCCAGACATCAATAAATCTCCTCAAAAACAACAAGGCAGCTGGACTGGACGGAATACCAGCTGAATTCCTGAAAGCCGATCCCGTAACAGCGGCTAGTATTTTACATCCGTTGATAAAAAACATTTGGGAAAACGAAAGCTATCCCAGGGATTGGAAGGATGGTGTGATTGTTAAGTTGCCAAAGAAAGGTGACTTAAAGAATTGCAACAATTGGCGTGGTATCACCGTTTTGTCCGTTTTCCCAAAACTAATGGCAACCATCATTCTCGAGCGAATAAAGGAGAGAATCGAGTCTACACTCAAGAGGCATCAAGCTGGCTTCCGCAGTGGTCGATCGTGTGTCGACCATATCAACACCCTGCGTATCGTCCTCGAGCAGTCGATGGAATTTCAATCACCGCTTTACCTCATGTTCGTGGATTTTGAGAAAGCCTTTGATCGAGTTAACCGAGAATGTATATGGAGATCGTTGCTTGGTAGAGGAATTCCACCAAAAATAGTTGCCATTATTAAAGAGTCCTACAACAACGCAAGGTGTTTTGTTTTGCACAACGGGCAGCTATCCGACTCCTTTGTAGTGCAACAGGGTGTGAGACAAGGGGATGTTCTATCGCCAATTCTCTTCCTGCTGGCGATGGACGACGTATTGACGGCCAGTGTAGGTACAGCAGAGCGACAGGGCATTCAATGGAGACCGTTCGAAAGGCTCAGTCATTTAGACTATGCCGATGACATATGTCTACTGGCAAATAACATCAGTGGGCTGAACGGGATGTGCCAAACACTGCAAGTGAAGGGAGAGTCGAGTGGTCTAAGAATAAACAGCAAAAAGACAAAAATAATGCTCACAGGCCGCTCCACACAGCAGCGTATTATTCTACAGGAGACGCCAGTTGAAGTAGTGGAACAGTTCAACTACCTTGGCAGTATTGTCTCTGCAAACGGTGGTACGGATCTGGACGTTAAAAGTAGAATAAATAAAGCTCGTGCTGCCTTCGGTACTCTGTCCCCAATCTGGAAATCAAGTCAAATCTCCTTACGCACTAAGTTGAGATTCTTCGAATCCAATGTCAAATCCGTGCTGTTATATGCTTGTGAAACCTGGAAAGTCACGTCTATCATTTCGAAGAAATTGCAGGCTTTTGTGAATCGCTGTCTTCGCCATATCCTAAAGATTCGGTGGCCACAAATAATATCAAATGAGGAATTGTGGCGCAGGACAAGTCAAGAGCGGCTGGACGTCGACATAAGAAAGCGTAAATGGCGTTGGATTGGTCACACACTGAGGAAACCAAACAATGAAATTACAAAGCAGTCCTTTGAATGGAATCCTCAGGGTGCACGGCGGGTTGGAAGACCAAGAACAACATGGAAATCAACTGTCTTAGCGGAAGCAGAATCCCAGAGAAAGACGTGGCCACAGCTAAAGTACCTTGCAGCAGACCGTGAAGGATGGAGACGTTTTGTTGACGCCCTATGCCCCAGCCGGGGTTACAGGACACGATGATGATGACTCAAACACACAAAAATACCCTCTTCCCCTTGATATTTTTGTAAACTCCTTTGATTCTTCATTTTCGTAGTAAATGAAACACTTTTACCAAGTTCCTTCAGGGTACCATCCCTTTGCATTTTTTTTGAAAAATAACCACACACTTCCCCTATCTTCAAAAAACACACTCTTCTCAGCGGAATATTTTTATAGACTCTTTTGATTCTTCATTCTGTTAGTCCATAGCACATTTCAACAATTTCTCAGGGGGGTACCATTTCTGTCACAGATTTTATGATACTAATCCCACCACTACCCGAACTCTCCAAAAAAACACCCTTCAACAACAGATATTTTTATAGACTATTCTTATTATTGATTTTTATGACAATTGAACCATTGACGGCAAGTATCATCGACGGACCATTATTTTCAACTGGTTTTCGGTAATATTGTACTTTTATACTGAAAATATAGTCATCGTTACATAAAAATGACAGTAAATTTTTTCACGGAGGTCGTATCGACTTGGTTTTGGTGTCATTTGATTCAGCATTCAAAACTACCTCAGAAACATGTGTCATATGCTTAGGTTATACCAAAGCTAATTATTCTGTTTGATACACCACAAATTTCCCCCTCAAAAAAAAAACAACCTTCCATGTAAAATATTTGTATAGACTCTTTTCATTTTTCATTCTCATACCTAATATATGAAACATTTTCACCAAGTTTCATGATGGTACCATATTTTTCTTATTCGAAAGACTTCGTACTATTTTACCTGTACTATTATACAATTCAATAACAATATACTTAGCCCTCGATAAGTTTTAATAAATGTTTCATATAAGCTCAAAACATCGACTACAGAGTTGCCAGACTCATGCAGTTCGATACAATCGCAATATTCACGTCGAAAAATGGCAATCATTTGACAATCGAATTGACGAAACAACTGTCCTTTCCTTAGGTATAAAAGTTCCATCTAACTTCTCTTCGGTAGTTACTTACTGCTGTAGTCGTTTCTTGGTTTCTCTCCAATCTTCTTCGTTGGGTTCGTTCTCTTCGCCAGTCAGTTTAATAATATGGAACGCGGAAGTTCCTAAAACACATTCACGAAAGCGACAAAATCCTCACATCAAAAACGTATCTTATGGCTAAGAACGTGCTGCACGTATGCATGCATCGCTGCGTACAGCTCCGAACTCGAAACACATGTGCATACTGCATACTCTTAAGGTGATTATCCATTTCAGAGTAATAAGGCGGTAAGTAGCTCTGAAGAAGTTCTAGAAAATTAAACTCAAAAGTGGACACAGACACAGAATGGGAGACAGATATTCGAGAGTCGCTCTCGAGAGTTTTCTAGTGAAAGTACTACCTAAATGGAAACGCAAATTTTAATATTTATCACAAAAAGAACTCTATCACCCATTTAGTATGAAATTTTTTAGTATTTCTCAATAACTTTTATAGAAAAATGTAGTTTATTATTTTAATTTTAATTAGATATCTTCATCCTGTAGATCCGAGCATTTAAAGCAAAATTAGACATTTTTGAAGCTTATTACTCGTAAATTGACGTATTTTAAAGATATAATTTTTGTTTGTAAATTAAAATCAACTGCAAGGTTTAAAATTTAGATATGTTAGTGCCCCTGTCACCTCTCCTGTTTAAGAATAAAAAACCACAACAAATTTGAAGTGTAGGGTTGGAGGTGGAGCAATAACTTTTTAAAACATAATTTTTCACATTGTGAAATTTTTCATTCAAAACATATTGAAAAGTGAAAATGAAATCAATTTAGGATTCAACCTGCTTCTTAGAATGAAATAAATTTACTTTTCTGACAAAATGTTATACAGTAATGTAGCCTGACATTTATCTTTTAATTAAAGACCTTAACTTTGAAGACCGAGATCTAATACCGAAGTTATAAGATTTCTACTCAGTCGATTTGAAGGCGCTATCTGTGCAATGCGGAACTTTTCTTAACTGAACCTGGCCAGTGACCAATGAACAACCACTCATTGCTGCAACGCTGCGCTGCCAAGAAAAAATTTTATAAACGTATAACGAAATAATTTTTTTTTATTACATTTTATTAAATTCATATTTTATGCTTCGTTCGTTCTTGCCCAAGGGGGGTGCAATTGCCCCCCCCCTGTACCTGCGCCTGTCTGGAGATACGTTGAATATGTGCATAATTTTTTGATTCCATTGTATATACTTGCATACCAAATTACGTATATCTAAAAAGCAATTTTTTGTGTTGAACGGGAAAGGATTTATCTTGAGTTTTCAGAATTCGTTTCATTGTTTTTTATTTATTTAACATTAAATAAGTTAGTTCCCTTTCACACGAGGAAATTGAGTTGCCAGCAACTTTTAGTTCCATGGTGAGAAGGGCAGGAGGAAAGAGAGGTGAACAGAATCTCCCCGGTCGAGGATTTGAGGAGATTTTTTGACATTTCCTTTCACATCTAGGTTTAGGTGTGTCCAACCAATAGACTTTCAAAGGAAATTTCAAAAATTGCCTGGAGATCTATTTCCTCGTATGAAAGGTACAAGAGATTTTTAAGGAGTTTAAAAGAAAACGTCAAAAAATCTCCAGCAACTTGTTTCTTCGTGTGAAAGGGGACTTAATCAAATCCATTTGAATATTTTTAAATTTTTTTTATACTTCCACAAACGTCTTGTCAAAAACATAACGAAACAAACTTCAAAATATTGTCAATCATGTCGTTTTTCTTTGGTCGCTCCTTGTAGTCCTCTTTAACTCCTTCTGTATTCCAAAAGTCTTCCAGTGGCTACGTTCATTACTGTCATGTTTTAGGGGTGTTTTTTGGTTCCCGCTTTCATTAAGGAGTGTCAGAGAGCACACCTATACACGTAAACCTACGTAGTCATTCTTGGGATTACTTGGCAGAGAAATTAATGTATGAAAAAACGTTTCTCATAAAATAGCGTCATTTGGTAAAGTTTGTATGAATTCAGAAAGTCAGTCGTTTCTTTTTTATATTTTATTTATATTTTATTGGAACTAAAAAGGATAACATTGAAAAACAATGAAAATAACAGTACTCTGAACCCTTAAGAAAATATCTACTAGATTGGCAGGAACAGAAATAATTGTAATCACTGTACAAATCCCAACAGAAAATAATTTGTTTCCGAAGCAATTTCACACTGGTATGTACATTAGGGTGGTCGTTATAATGTTTTTTTTTTTTAGTTTTAGTATTTGGATGGGCCTAAATCAGCTCTAAATGAAGGAAAAACAAATTCCCTAATTTTTGTCAGATTTTTATTTTCATCCCTATAGTCGCTGTAGGGATAAATTAAATTTCCCCTTTTTTTGCAAAATCGCGTATAATTAGCCGAAAAACTCAGAGGGCCTTACTAATAAATCAAACACTAATGTCGACTATTAGTTAAACGAGAAGTTAAAATAAAGTCTAGAGCTTTAATAGAATCCTACCAATAAGCAATTTAACCTTCTCGTTAAAAAAACTCCACACTTTCCTTGAATCTACTACAATTTCCGTCAAAGTTGACGGCGGGCTGTCAGGAAAATGTCAAATAAGTTTTCGCGCTAAAGGCTGAAGTAAATAAAACAAATAAAATAAAAATTTGGGAAAATGAGTGACGAAAGTTTATTTTTGGACTTAAATTTAATAGAAGAATCTTCATCATCTCGGAAAGTGAAAACTTATAAGAGAATAGATCCATTCACCAAATATGATGAACAAGATTTTTTCGGGCACTATAGGTTGGTATCAGTTCGGTTCCTTGTTTTTTTTTTAATTAATTGAACTTTGAATTTCTACAGATTCACCAAACAAAACGCCCGATTCATAATAGTATCTGTGAAAGATGACATATCTTCTCGAACAAATAGGGGAGGTGCTCTTTCACCAGAACTTATAGTTCTAGTCTCACTGCGATACTTGGCCAAGGGATCGTATCAAAGTGATACTGGTAAATATTTGTATGCCTATTTCAATAATTATCTATTTATTATTTGATTTATGCAGGTGATCTGCATAATATATCACAGCAATCCGTAAGCAATTGCGTAAGGAAGTTTGTGACTGCTTTGGCTTCGAAAATTGAAAACTTCATAAAATTTCCAACAGACACACGCAGCATTCAAAAAATGAAGACGGATTTTTTCAATATTGCCAGGTTTCCCCAGTGTATTGCTGCAGTCGACTGCACACATATCAAGATCAAAAACCCTGGTGGTGAATTTGGTTCCCGTCATAGATGTAGAAAGAATTTCTACTCGATAAATGTACAGGTATGTTTTTAATTAATAAAAGTCTTACATACAAAAAACAAATGTTCCACAGGTTATTTGTGATGCTCATGGGAAAATTCTTGATATAGTTGCTCGTTGGAGAGGATCTGCTCACGACTCAAGAATATGGCGTGAATCTGCCATTGCAAGCTTGTTGCAAAATACCGACTTGAAAGGAGGAGTTGTTTTGGGTGACGGTGGTTATGCCTGCTCAAAAATATTGACACCATTTAGAATATCTGCTGAATTGAGCCCAGCAGAACAGCGGTACAATAAAGCCCATATTCGGACCAGGATAACTGTCGAACAGCTATTTGGCCAGTTGAAAAACAAATTTCGAGCTTGTTTTAATGGCATAAACGTTAATTATGACACAGCAAAAGCAACGATTGTAGCAATAGCAATACTGCACAATATATCAAAAAATGGCTCCAATGGTATTTTCACATTCTTTTTTACCTATTTAAAGCAAAATATTAATGTTCTATCTCACCTATAGGTTTCTTAAACGACAACCCACTTGTCGAGAGCTTACCTGAACCAGAAAGTTTTGAATCTGAAGAAGAAATGATTCCCTCAACATCAGCAAGTGTACGGGGTACTGGGTGTAGAACACAGTTTATAAGAAAATACTTTTCATGACTTCATTCATTTTTATTACTATGCTTATACTTAATTTCAAAACTACCTTATTAATAGAAAAAATGTACCTTATAAAAAAAAACATAAACGAAAACACTTAATAATAAAAACTTAAAAATCAGACTTCATAAACACTTAAGAATACGACACCAAAAAACATTAACAAAAAAAAAATAAATAAAAGAATGTATATTGGAGACAAAACAAAAACTAAGTTTTTTAATTATTGCTGCCGAAATGTCTTATTTTCATTTTAAGCAAACACAGTTTCTTTTTTTGCACTTGGATTTTCAACCTTTCCTTTTTTTCCTGTAATTGCAAAATATTTTTTTTATTTTTTGCCTCGTCCTCCAGTTGAAGAATCCTCTTCCGAAGCAACTCTTTCGATGTGGTAACGGTTGGATGAATTCTTTTTTTATTGATGACTGATGGTCTTTTTGGTGCCGGAATTTGATTGGGCCTTACTGAAGTTGGCTCCGATTGTTTCGGTGATTCCGTTTCACTGAAGCGAAATTTTCAACACTTTAATGGAAAATTCAAAAAATGGAATTTGATTTGGTTCGTCCTTGGTGAACTATTATCCTTACAGGATTTTTTTATACAATTTTAAATGCGCATGAGTATCTCATTCAAAACTGCATCAGCAGTTTTTTGTTCAGAATAAGAAATCTACTAAGGACGAGCCAAAAGTAGTTCCAGCTGGAAAAATGAAAACTTTGGAACTACTTTTGGCTCGTCCTTAGTAGATTTCTTATTCTGAACAAAAAACTGCTGATGCAGTTTTGAATGAGATACTCATGCGTATTTAAAATGGTATAAAAAAATCCTGTAAGGATAATAGTTCACCAAGGACGAACCAAATCAAATTCCATTTTTTTAATTTTCCATTAAAGTGTTGAAAAATGAAAACTTTGGAACTACTTTTGGCTCGTCCTTAGTAGATTTCTTATTCTGAACAAAAAACTGCTGATGCAGTTTTGAATGAGATACTCATGCGCATTTAAAATGGTATAAAAAAATCCTGTAAGGATAATAGTTCACCAAGGACGAACCAAATCAAATTCCATTTTTTGAATTTTCCATTAAAGTGTTGAAAAATGAAAACTTTGGAACTACTTTTGGCTCGCCCTTAGTAGATTTCTTATTCTGAACAAAAAACTGCTGATGCAGTTTTGAATAAGATACTCATGGGCATTTAAAAAAAAAAAACTTGCTTTCATTGTTGGAAGTAATCACCCACGCGGCTTATAAGGAATTAAAGACGAACCACACAGTATTTACCAGAATAAATAGAACATACAATTTGAAATGTTGTCGAACTTTTCGGTTTACTATTTTAACCATTTTTGTTTATAAACAAACCTGATTTGAAAACAAATCTGAGTTTGATACGAAATAATTTCGTATAAGGACGAAATGGGGTTTTTGTACTTACAATTTTTCAATTACTATGCTTTCATAGGGTTTTTTGTTGGGTGAAATATTTTCTCTGAAAATAATTGAACAATTTTTAACTGTTTATTAGTGAATTAATGCATTTCATACATACCTTTCTTCAACATAAAAGTGGCGATCACCATCATATGGAGAAAAATCTTCTTCAAAGTCCATTTTGGCGATCTCCTCTATCTCGAAATCTATTTCATCGGGTTCTTTGGGAGGAGATCCACCACCTGTTTGCCTCTGGGATTTTTTAAAAGTGGAGATCGCGTTTCGGGATTGTTGCTTGCACCGGTTCCACTGATCCCGTATTTGTTTTGCGGAAACCTGGTGCCCATTTGCTATGAATGCCTCCTTAATTTGTTCCCACGCTTCATTTTTTTTTTATCATCGATAGGCTATTTAGCTTACTGTCTATTATTGCTGCGACAGGCTTAATTTGAATGATCAAAAGATCTTTCATTTCCCGCGTCCAGTTGCTGGATCTTTGTCTTTTTCCACCGTTATTAGCCATTATTTTTTATTTAAAGCAATAATAATTTCGGAATTTCGCGCTGCACAAAGATAATCTCCAGACGACCAGACACAAGCCAAATAATAAAAAAAAAAACTCGTAGCATGAACTGTCAAAATTGCTTTGACATCTTCACAGACAAGTATTGCCGTAGGTTTTTTTTGCAGCAACTATTTTAGTACTTTTAGTACGTCATTTGTTTAAAGTGCTTTAACAATTTATAATTGGTTTTATTTTATGTCGAATTCTTTTCAACCATTAGAAATCGATTTTGCCTTTTTTTCGAAGGAATTTGTAAAAAAATTAATGTATGTGATTGTACATATATGTATGTGGAGCATTTGACAGAAACTTTGAGGCAAAAATAAATCACATAATATTAAAAGTGCATTCAATTTTTCTCATCGTTTCTTTCGATTTAAATAAATAATATTTCATAGAATAGTTGGAAAAATAAACAAAAATAGTTATGCATCCATTAAATAAATTTTAAAAAATTGTTCAAAGTCTTAAGAGCCATTTGTACAAATATTTAAAATAACCGACTTTGGTGAATTAACTGAAGTTCAACGATAGTGCAAGCATTTAATTGGCTACAATAATATAATTGAGCTATGAACTATCGTTGAACCTTAATGAATCCACCAAAATCAGTAAGTTAAAATTGCTGAACCACTGATTAAATTTATGTACAACTGGCCATAAGAAAAACATATCGATTAACACATCGGTGAGCGTGAGCTTCATAGATTCAATCAATTTTGGGCATTTGGAATCGAGGTTCAATGATATTTTAATCACTTCTAATTAACCCTAAGGCCACACGGGCAAGTCTTGGAAAGCCAGTTGGCTACATACACTGCCTGTCAAATTAATAATTTGCATACCACTTGCCTTCCACTTGCTTTCCACTTGCTTTCCACTTGCATTCCAATTGCTTGTCTCCCAACTTGCTTCTCTACTGGGTTCAAAAATTCCATGAAAGTTGATGAGCAAGTTACTTGGGTTTGTATGTGCAAGTGAACAAATGGGTATGTATTGCAACTTGCTTGCCAGTACTTGCCCGGTGTGGCCTCGAGGTAATCGAAGTTCAACGATGGTTGAAGGTTCAAGTATGTTAAAGTAGCCAATTAAATGTCTGAATCATCGCTGAACCCCAGTTAATTCGCGGAAGTCGGTGAGTTAAAACTGCTGAACCATTGCTTTTTTTTAAGACATGTTCATAGTCTGAGCATAGCTCATGCACAGTGAAGCCGGTATGTTAGGTCCAGTTGCACAAACATGGTTCAAATTTTGATTCGTGGTTCAACATCTTTACTCGCTGTAAGCGGAATTACTGAGGTTTAACGATGGTTCAAGGTTTAAGTATGTTATACTAACCAATTTAATGCCTGAACCGTCGTTGAACCTCAGCTGATTCGCCGAAGTCAGACAGTTAAAATTATTGAACCTTCGATTAAGTATTTGTACAACTGGCCCTTAGAAAATCCCATGGCAGCAATAGATTTTCGGTTCGAGGTATCCACTGCAATGAAAGTTTGGCAGAAAATTAAAATTATTTCCGCCCATAACCCTCAATATGAAAAGTAAAATTTATTAAATATTCATACGAACTTCACAAATAATCTGTCAAAAATTTCGCAAGAATAAAAATCTGAAGACTGAAACAAAACCAATTGAAATCGACATAATACTATGTTGGTACATTTAAGTACTTAGCAATATATATATTAGTACTATGAAATAGCACTATGGGCAACACTCACATTGAAACGTCATTTCACCCATTATGGTTACGACTTTAAACATGGATTTCTGTGTATTAAATTTTGACGTCTTGCTAGTGACTAATCTGGCAACTAAATTGATTATTTGTATGTAATTTTTCTAAAATGTAGAGTTTTTGATTTAAGTTGTAACTAAATTTGATTATTAGTAAGGCCCAGAGAATGTAGGTGAGAAGTAGACAAGAAAATAATCCTACCGGAGGGGGGTAATATCTCCAACCGCTTGGACGAGAGGGACAATTTAATAAAATAATTGCATAAAAAAGAAAAAAATTAATTAAAAAACAACGACAACACTTGCAGTACTGTTTTGTAGCTTTTTGGAAAGCCAGAAGTCCATTTTAATAGTTGATTACTAAATAAAGTTCTTCGAATAAAAAATTTCAGTAAAATCTGTTTTCAAACCTATAATTAAAAAAAAAAATAATAATTTTTCGTCAATATGTTGAGTTTGAAACAATTTTTTGCCAAAACTGTTCATAAAAAAATACTTAATTTAAAAACAAGCCGTAAGAATGGACTTCTGGCTTTCCAAAAAGTAACAAGACATTACTATAAGTATAATTCAAAGTTAAAAGTTCAAGTGAACTCAACTCCATGATTGCGTTTCGTCCAGGTACGATAGTTGGGCTCATCAGTTAGATGACTATCGTACTCTTCTAAGACGCAATTTTGTATCGATGTTTACCGACTAATATAAAAATCACAGCATTAAGATACTATGAATTTTATTATTCTAAGGGAATTTGGTTAAATTCAGAAGAATTTCTTTTCAAATTTTCTTCATATTCAATTATTACTGTAAGTATTGCCGTTGGTTTTTAATTATTTTTTTCTATTTTATGCAATTATTTTATTAAATTGCCCCTGCCGTCCAAGCGGCGGGAGATATTACCCCCCTCCTATAGAAGTTTTTCTTGTCTAGTTCCCACCTACATGCTCTGAATTTTACGCAAAAAAAAGGGGGAATTTAATTTACCCCTACAGCGACTATAGGGCATGAAAATAAAAATCGAAAAAATTAGGGAATTTTTTTTCTTCATTAAGAGCCGATTTGGGCCCATCCGGAATGACTTTTTGTTTAACGACCACCCTAATGTACATATGTCATAAAACTATGAAGTTTATTCAAAATATGCATGTTCTTGCATTATGTTTATCAGCTATGTACATAAAATAAAATTAAAATCGTCCAAGCCCTTTGAACAAATTACATACTATAGTACTAAAAAGTTGGTGTTAAAAAAGAATACGGCAATACTTATCTTCACTCTTTGAACAATAAAAAAAATTGAAATTCATCTGTCATAATGCCGAGCTAAGGAAAGTGTGTTTAGATTTCAAATCGTTAAACAAGTGAAAAAACCTAAGTAATTAAACGAAATATAAAAGTGTAGTTTAATTAGTGTAATGAACACTTCAATACTTTATTAAACAAAATATAAAAAACACGCTGTGCTACGTTAAATCCTGTAAAAACGCTTATTATAAAGAGTGTACAAATATTTCAACTCAAAAGTGAGTTTTGTCTGATATTTTCTTTTTTAAATGACACCTAAATGACTTTTTTCTTTTTTTTTTAATCTTGCTTTACTGGGCGCCACAGAATTTAGCCGTGTAACTGCACGCCGACCCTGTGTGTTAAGTGAGTAGAACAACTAAATTCATTTGTTATTTTTGGAGTTGATTAAAGAAGAGGATTATTTTTTGTTTTCTCATTTATCTTTGGAACTACTATTTTTTTGTTGATCGTTCGTTCACCGTCCAGTGGCCAGTGGGTCAACCCTAAAAGTTGCAGTAGGTAGGAAGGCTGGACCAAAGATAATATAAGTTGTTATATTATCTTTGGCTGGACTCTTTCGCAGAAGTATACTATTGACGAAAAAAAAGGGAATACATACTAATTTTATCCGTGTGTGTTTTGAAGAGCTGTATCTCTGTGATTAGATGTCGTATTGAGTCGAAACAAAAAGCATTTTAAAGCTGTATGTTTCTTCTTGTTTTGAAATTGTTTTTCAAAGGTAAATTATGATCCAACTTTGAGAGTACCTACTGAGAAAAGTAAGGCAAAAAACAACCTAATACCTACAGATCAATTATAACAAAAACAAATATGGTACCCTCTTGTCCTCAGCCAAAAACATTATATGGCCTCCCAAAGGTGCATAAAGAAAATGTACAATTGAGGCCAATTGTCAGTCAAATCGACTCTCCAACCTACGTTTTAGCAAAAGAATTGGCTACTCGACTAAAACCATTGGCTAATAATTGTGCTTCGTCAGTCAAGAACTCCAACATTTTATATCTTTGGTAAAAGATATATCTTTAAAAGATGATGAGGTTATGGTAAGCTTCGATGTTACGTCATTATTCACGAATGTACCGATAGTGCAGTGTTTAGAGGTCATGCGAATGAAATTATCGACCTCTGAGGACGACTCCAAACTGTTAGAATTACGGGAGATGTGTCTTCCTTCCGGATATTTCCTATACAATGACAAATTTTATTTGCAAATTGATGGAGTAGCCATGGGATCACCAGTTGCACCATTGATAACGAACATAGGGATGCAGTATTTTGTAGAAAAGGCTTTAAATTCATCTTCAGTGAAACTGACAATTTGGAAGAGATATGTTGATGACACTTTTTGCATACTCAAACGAAATGAAGTGGAAACATTTCTTAACCATTTAAATTCGGTACATTCAAAAATACAGTTTACAATGGAAATTGAAAAAGACAAAAGCAAAACGCAACAATTGGGCACACAGTCTCCAGAAAAAGCACACATACTGATAGGTACCTATGCCACATCTCACCATCACCCTCCGAACTTCAACTCTGTTGTGTGACCATGATCACAGAGAAGAAGAATTAAATCATGTCCACACAGTTCTAACAAATAATGGCTACAGCTCCGAACAAATATCTTGGAAACCAAAGCTAAAAAATACACAAAATTCAGTTGAAAAGCGAGCATTTCTACCATATAGAAAAGGAGTTTCTGAAGGGATTGGGAGATTTTTATCTATAAGTAGTGAATGTATATTTAAGCCACCAGCAAAAATTCGCCAAATTTTGCGATTACCAAAAGATAAAATCCCTTTACAAAATCAAGGAGTTCATTCAGTCCCTTGCAGTTGTGGTTCTTCCTATATTGGCGAAACAAAACGAGGAATTCAAACAAGGCTGAATGAGCATATAAAAGCCATTCAAAAGAACCAGGTTACAAAGTCAGCAATTTGTGAACATCTCGCATACAACGAAGATCATTTTCTCAGATTGGATAAAGCCAAATCAATCTCGACGGAGAGATTCTATGTGCCAAGATTAGTACGAGAAGCAATTGAAATAAAATTACATGAGAATTTCAATCGAGACCAAAGTTTCAATTTATCTGGTGCATGGGATCCGTTGATCTACAAATTAAAGGTAGCCAAAAACAACAAACAAAATAAAAACAATGTACCAGCTGATGCTGTAAACTTTGCCTGTTCACAAGCTTACATTGATTCGCAACAACAATTACCATCTCAAATGCAAGTGCCAACACAGTCAACACACCGCACCGGTACAATCTCCGCAAGAGAGAATAAAAAAGAAACAACAACTACCACCCACAAGCCATCAGTTAACCCGTGACCACGACAAGTGGAACCTTGTCGAAACGTCGGGCTTCCAATTAATTTTTTGAATAAAAAATTATCGCGGTAAGTCCGTTAAGTTAACAAAATAAAATTAAAATGAATAGTTACAATCGCGATTGTAAAAGTTTAAAATCTAAAATTAAAAAATATAGTCCAGTCAACGAAGGAACAATAAATGCAATAAATCATCCTCTCTGGGTTATTATTTTATGCTATAAGAGTGACCCCAGGTATAACATACTAAAAGTCCCCAGTACAAGGCCGAGAGCTTAAGGCAGGAGTTGGGGTTAAAGGTCCCTGTAGCTTTTCGTGAATATTTTGAAAACTTAGCATATTAGCGGAAAAGTGTACGCTGGGAAATGAAAGACAATTAAGCTTCCTAAAAAAAAAGTTCATTAATAAATAAAAATTAATTATTTAAGGCTGTCTTAAGTGCCTTTTTTGTAGTTTAGACTTAGACCCCACAAGTTTATTTGTTTATGGCTTAAATTTTAAAGGAACCAAGCACTTGTATCCATTTGGATATTATTAGGCTTAGCACTAAGATTGCTTTTTTTTTTAAACATTGACTTTTGAGTTTTTGGCACCTAAACACTTTAGATTTACAACCCTCCAATTAATGTTTTTGAATAATAATTAGCCAGTTCCAGGGGCGGACTGAGCCACCGGGCAACCGGGATTTTGTCCGGTGGGCCCCCAAGAAAGCAAAAAGTTCATAAAAGTTCCTGCGTTCCTTCTCTCTGCAGATCTCTGGAGGACCCCAAAAATCGGTTGGTGGCCTCTATAAATCTTTGGAAACCCCTAGAACTTGGTTGATGGCCTTTACGGATCTCTGGAGGCCCCAAGAACTCGGTTGGTGGTCTCTTCGGATCTCTGGAGGCCCCAAGAACTCGGTTGGGGAAACTCTATGAATCTTTGGATTCCTCCAAAACTCGTTTGGTGGCCTCTACGGATCTTAAATTATTCAAAAATATTATTAGAAATATAATACAATTTCAAAAAACTAAACATGCAAAATGAAAATAAATAAAAATGACTCTCAATGATGAGTACTTAAAAATATCTGAAAGTTAGGTGCATAACCTAAATTCAAAAGATGAGAATGAATAGCGGTATTTTATCTGATCCGGATCAGATCATGATAAATAATATATACCCGTCCCTTTTGGCCTTACGCTTGTTTATTTTTCATGCATCTGTTGCCTCTTTGCTTTGCGCTACTGAAATAATTCACAATAGCAATTTTTGAATCATTGAAATAGATTTAGATAAAAAGCAGGACCCCATGTTGTTTTTGCAATTACGTGTTAAAAATTGATCCAGATCAGATCATGTGGGTAGTGAAATGCGGCTTATGATGAGGAAGAGGACGAAAGTCAAGAATCAGAGAGAAACAAGAAAAAACAAGAACACGGTGGAGATTGCGCAAAATGCTGCTTCAATGTCTTGCGACGATATTATTTTAAATCAAGTTTTTTTTTAGTGGAAAGTTTTTGAGAAATTAAATTTTAAAGTCAATATTTTTGAAAAAAATTGATTGTTCTTTTCACTTTTCATTTTTATATTCTTTTTCTTAGTTTTTGAGAAAATAAAAAATAAGATAACAGAAAGTACTTTTTTCCATATCTTGTTTGTTTTTTTAAGTTTATAATAAACAAAGAAATACGATATATTATTAAATCTTTTCTTGGGAAAAGGAAACTTTCGTTTTTTCCTAATCTCTCAAAAACTAACAAAAAAAATAATACTACTTTTGTCGGTTCAGGATTCACGAGATTTTTTATAAAACGTGATTTCCAAAATAGCTGCTGATGCCCGCCAACTTGGATTAACATTCGGGGGGCACCCCTGAAAATTTTCGAACAAAAATCAATTAAGTAGTTGATTGCATTATGAACCTACTGTTTTTGCTCTGGTTCTTGGACTAGCATAGGGCCAGTTTGTTCACAGTGGGTTAAATCTGCAACTAGGTTATCACTGATTCTGTTTAATCCATAGTTATGAATCTGTGATCATCATTGAGCGTTTGTTCACTCAATTTTTAGTTTGATCATGGTTTTTCCAATAATCATCTTCCCATTTTCAGTATCTGTCAAATCAATTGTAAGACGTAATATGTCACTCACCATAAACAAAGTTGATGTTTGTTTATGGTGAGTGAACTTTATGCTACATTTCCTCCTTACGCTAATCTGAGATTTAATAAGATTTACCTCAAATCTTTTTTAAATCTCGAAGATTTCCCATACAAATATATTTCGTAAATATTGAAGATTAGAAATTAATCTTGTTAAATCTTCCTAGGACAAATACTTTTACAAATCAAACTAACCTATTCTTAAGTGGCTGAATTCAGTTCTTCACAAAGGAAACATTCTATCTCACTTCCTCTTCATAAGAAAAATTGAAACACCATTTGCATTTTTAAATCTGCTGTCAAAGTAAGTCTTTTTTAAATCTTTTTGTGCGGTGTAAACACCAAACAGATTTATTAAATCTGAACTGGGATAAACTTTTGGTGGAAAAATAGCATTAGAAAGAAAAATTTGTTGTGTAAAAGAACATGGACAGTAAGAAATGTAGGTAGTGCTGGCATTTTGTGATGCCTGGTGATGGAATTTTTTCCAGGTTGTGGTTTTTCTATGAATTTTATAGGCTTTTCACACCAAAACCCAAAACCGGTTTTCGGCTAAAACTTTTCAAAAACGCGAAAACCATTCACACTGAAAATTACACGTTTTCGTTTGACATTCCAATTTTTAATTTAACCTTGCACAATTTTTTTTATTTTCTTCCATTTTTTTAAATAAAATCGGTGATTTATTTTATAAAGAGGATCCATATGAACAATTTGACTTGCCACAAACAATTATTTATAAATTTTAAATAAAATATTTTATTTTGAGATTCGAATTTTATATTTGATATGACAGAATTACGTCAGCTGTTTTCAATTTTGTTCACGACTTTCTTGTCGCAATTTACTTCTCGAAGAAATAAAGCACCACAACATGGCAGGTATATCATAATCAATGTTTGACACCAACGATCTGTAATGCAAATTGGCCTAGTTGTTGCATGCTCGCTCCGCAACTGGAGGGTTGCGAGTTCAAATCCAAGTAGAGTCAAGCGTAAAGTATTTGTTTCAAACGAAATAAATTAAATGTGTATACCTGCAAAATGAAGGGTAGAGCAGGATTGATCTTTCCAAAGCTAAACAATTTATTTAAAAAAAAAATGAAGAAAATTCGACTCTTCAATTTATTTTTTGAAATATTTAATGAGTTTCATTTCTTTTGATTGCAAAATTACTGTAGCTTAAAAAAATAATTTCTAAGAAATTTAAAAAAAAATTGAAATATCTATGAATGCTTTTTGTTTCATATCTCCCTTAGTTCCCACAGTTTGTTTGACCAGCGTAATTTTGTTTTGACTAAACTGAAGTCACACCCACTTAAGGGCGTTATATTACTGAGACCTACAAGAACATCTTTGCAATTTTGTATGCTTGCTTGAATAAAAACTCAAATTAATTGATATGTAAGGTGACGCAGCCATAAACTAAAAATAGCTGTTTCCTTATACCTTATAAATATATCAATCATTATGTTAGTTTAAAAAAAATAAATAAATATAAAAAAGTGATTTTCGAGAAATGTCTGCAATATCAACTTTTTTTAACCATTTTGAGAGTTATTGTATTCTGTGGCCCTTTTTCTGAAAGTCCCGGTAGTCCTCCCCTGGCCAGTTTATATTTCTTGAGCGCTCATTAATTTTCCTCCGTTCTTTCATAGGGCAGGAGAATAAAATACACTAGTCAACAATATTAAAGGAACACATTTTTTTTCAATTTTTGTTAGCGTTTTTTGAAGAGCTGTGTCTTTGTGACGAGTGGTCGTATTGAGTTGAAATAAAAAGCATTTTACAGCTTTATGTTTTTTGTTTCGAGATTTGTTTGCAAACAAATTTTTTTGAAGTACCGTTATTGCGTTATTGCAAAAAATGAGACAAGACAACAAAATTATTTTGTTTTTATTTTTTTTGAAGGTCCTCATTTCTATGGATAATTTTTTTTGAGTCAATTAAATGTCATGATCTTGTTTATTCAGCTTCAATTCCGTTTTTTTGTTTTCGTACGATTTTTTTTGACATGGTTTATCTGACTTTGAATGAAAAAAGATACTTTTAGCCTTGATTACCAATATCTCAGCAAATAATGACGTTATAAAAAATTCAAAGACAGTTTTGGAAATTTGAAAAAGCGTTTTACAAGATTTTTTTATGATTTTGTAGAAATTATTTTTTGTACCGTTCACCGTTAGTTTAAAAAAAAGTACTAAAAACCGACGTTTTGTGGTCTTTTCGTAAATCTTTTTTTTTCGTTGCAAATATTGATTGCATGGCTTGCGTTGGTATGCAAATTTATAGACTTTTAAATCATCAATATTCTTGTAAATTTTCAAATTGATTCATCGAACCGTTTTTCCTCACCAAAACTTCAAAGTCTTACAAACCAGGTAAAGGAACAAATTGTGGTGTTCCTAAACAATGCGAAGTTGTCATCAAAATGACAAGAAAACCGCAATTCCAGTGGATTTTTTCACAGTTTTGCATTAGTTAGATACTTTTTTGAATGGAAATGAAAAAAAAATTACATTTTTCAAAAAAAAAAAAATTAAAAAAATCAAGTTTTTTTGTTTGAAAATTTTTTTAAATTAATTTTTTGTATTTTTTTGTTTAATGTAATTTTTATTTCATTTCAATTCAAAAAAGTATCTAACTAATGCAAAACTGTGAAAAAAATCCACTGGAATTGCGGTTTTCTTGTCATTTTAATGACAACTTCGCATTGTTTAGGAACACCACAATTTGTTCTTTTACCTGGCTTGTAAGACTTTGAAGTTTTGGTGAGGGAAAACGGTTCGATGAATCAATTTGAAAATTTACAAGAATATTGATGATTTAAAAGTCTATAAATTTGCATACCAACGCAAGCCATGCAATCAATATTTGCAACGAAAAAAAAAGATTTACGAAAAGACCACAAAACGTCGGTTTTTAGTACTTTTTTTTAAACTAACGGTGAACGGTACAAAAAAATAATTTCTACAAAATCATAAAAAAAACCTTGTAAAACGCTTTTTCAAATTTCCAAAACTGTCTTTGAATTTTTCATAACGTCATTATTTGCTGAGATATTGGTAATCAAGGCTAAAAGTATCTTTTTTCATTCAAAGTCAGATAAACCATGTCAAAAAAAATCGTACGAAAACAACAAAAAAACTGAATTGAAGCTGAATAAACAAGGTATCTGATCATGACATTTAATTGACTCAAAAAAATTTATCCATAGAAATGAGGACCTTCAAAAAAAATAAAAACAAAATAATTTTGTTGTTTTGTCTCATTTTTTGCAATAACGCAATAACGGTACTTCAAAAAAATTTGTTTGCAAACAAATCTCGAAACAAAAAACATAAAGCTTTAAAATGCTTTTTATTTCAACTCAATACGACCACTCGTCACAAAGATACAGCTCTTCAAAAATCGCTAACAAAAATTGAAAAAAAATGTGTCCCTTTAATATTGTTGACTAGTGTATAAACAGAATTCTTAAATAGAATTCCTCACATAAAAGTCAAAACAACTCTCTTTTTCTTTTCTTCTTACGTTATTTACTGCGACAAAAAATAATTGAGCAAGCGAATCCAAAAAATTTCAGTCTCAGTTTTTAAGGGGAAAAGTGAGAAATTTTTGAGAGGAATCCTGTTAATATTTCTGTGCCCTCTGAATCCTCTGAGATCTCAAAAATATAAACTGGCTAGATATAAAACATAGTTTACTTTAATTTTGTATAGATGAATTGTTTCGTTTAGTTTCTGAATAACCTAGTTACCCATCAAAAATGATTTTTAATGAAAAAGTAGTTTTCATAGTTTTCAATTTTCTCAAAAACTAAAAAAAAATCAATTTTTTTTTTTCCAATTTGACTTTATTGAACATTTATATTTATAATTGGCTTAAAAGTAATTTATGATTACTAGATAAAAATATACATTGATAATAATAAAATTTTGTTGGCAAATAAGGGGGCTAATATTTAGAATACAAATAAGATTTATAATTATGTGAAAACTTAATATAAAAGTCGGTTTGACTTTGTCGACCTCGGGTTGTTCAGTCCCGGTTATACAGTGGTAGTGCATTTATGTAGGGTGGGTGGCATAGAGTTGGCGTTTAGCCACGGTGATGGGCTGACCCTGGGTCAGAGTAGAAGTGTCCTGCTTCATCGTTGGTTGTTGTAGTTATATCCAGAATTTCCTTGGCGTCTAGGTAACTTGGTTCCGGAAGTCGTTGTTGGTTCATCATCCTTCTCATCAGTTGATTAGGTTGGTTGGCGATGTTTCTTACCAGTTTATCTGCAGATAGCAATAAGTACTTGTCCAGGGGGACTACCTTAGCTTCAGAGTAGAGTTACTCGTTCTTGAAATGTTTGCGCCGCTGAAGATCGAAATGAAGACTAGTGCATAACCTCAGAATTTTCCTTTCGAATATTTGTAGTTCCTTCATGGCTGTTTTGGATATAGTGAACCAAACTGGAAAAAAAACTTAAAACCTTACAACTGTCTGGTTTTCAGCATTCAACTTTAGTATCAATTTTCCCAAAAAAATGGGATACACTACTTTTGCATTCACGGTCTCAAATATGAAATTACTTTTTCCGTTTTTTTCTGGGTAATTGATCCAAAACATTAATTTACCCAAAAGTCAATTTTTAGAAAAAACAATCTTAGTGCTAAGCCTAATTGTTTTGGAATCAAATTACACTCCAAATTAATTGTTTGTATCTAATGCCAAACATGTCAAATAATACCTTCCTTTATTTAACTGCTTTAAAATTTAATAATCTCTTTGGCAACATTTTTAAATTCTAACGTAACTATTTTTTTTATTCTTGCATTTTCCTTTCGTGCCTTCTTTCTTATTGTGCTTGTTAAGAAAAGTGCAACAGAGTAGGTTATAAATTAGAATGAGTTTATTTTGACAGAATTCATAAGTTGACTTGTTACAATGTTTACATAGTTCTATGAACGTATTCAGTGATAGTTTTTCATTTACAACACCTTCCCTGAAGAACTATTCACTATTTTTAAGAAATTCAATTTTATATTTTTTTAAAAAGTTAACAATTACCTAAGTCTAAATTGAACAAAGTAAATACTGTCTGAAAGTTATTTAACTATAATTAATTTAAATGTAATATTTTAAATATTTAAAAATATGCTATGTTATAAAGTAGGTACAATGTATGTAAATATATAAATTCATTTAAAATATACAAAGTACTGAACATATTATTTTAAACCAAAACCATTTACAAAAGAAATTTGTTTTGCAGCAGGTACGCCTTTCGTGAGTGAGAATATCTGCCAACATCTGGTCTGTTGGAAGGTATTGCAGCTTGACTCCTGAATGCTCTAACTTTTCTTGAATAAATTTTGCTTTGATATCAACATGTTTTGTTCTCGGCGAATAAGAGTTGTTTGAAGCAATGTGGATAGCACTCTTATTATCGCAGTTAAGTACCATTGTTTTCGGTGCATCTGGAGATAGCTCACCTTCCAGGCGTTTAAGCCAGACAGACTCTTGGATAGCAGCAACAACTGACATAACCTCAGCTTCGGTTGAAGAAAGCGCAACGGTTCGTTGACGTTTTATAGCCCATGATATAGCACCTGATTGGAATGTAAACACATAGCCAGTTGTGGATCGTCTGGAATCCATATCGCCAGCCCAGTCTGCGTCACAGTATCCAACCATATCACATGTTTCCTTCTGATAGACAATGCCTTTGTCAATCGTACCCTTCAGGTACCTCATCACACGTTTGACAGCTGACCAGTGCGCCTTCCCTGGATTTGTACCAAATCTGCTCAGTAGATTCACGGCCTAGCAGATGTCGGGGCGTGTGATTTCAGCAGCGAAGAGCAAACAGCCTATTGCCTGCATATATGGTACATCCTTCATCCTTCATCATCATCTTTTGGACACATATCAGAAGACAGTTTTTGATTAAGGTCAACCGGTGTGGAGATAGGGTTGCAGTCATCCATGTTAAAGCGTCTCAAAATATCTGAAATATACTGTGATTGATCAATTTTTAAGAACGACCTACTTCGCTTGATCCTTATGCCTGATGTACAATGCTAATATCGATATTAACGATCATTTACAATTAATTACGATAAACTTAATTATCATATGTACCCAATCTAGTGTGGTGGTCTCGGCCTTTGATTGTCTCTCTTATTTTAGTTGTACATTATATTTCAATAAAGAAAGTCGAATTTAAGTATACATACGACAAAGTCTTTTAAATATATATACTAAGTAATACAACATGGCGCAGTCGGTGTAAAGAACAAATATTATATGTAACATCAAAATACATATTATATTAAACATACCAAATTATATAAAAAACAAAAAGAAATCCAGAAACAAAATTAAAAAAAAAAAACATTTCATTCAATGGCAAATTGTGATTTCCAAAAACCTGGTCCATTATTGCTAGATGGCAATGTGAAAGAAAATTGGCGCAAATTTTTCAATAATTGGAAAATTTACACGGTGGCTACGAAGACCGCTGCGGAAAGTGAGCCTATTCAAACAGCAAGGTTCCTGTCATGTGCTGGAGAGAAAGCCATAGAAATCTTCCAAACGCTCCCAATATTGGAGGAAAATAAAAATAAAATACAGAATGTGATAGATGCATTTGAAGCATACTGTGTGCCGAGAAGCAACTGAACGAGGACCATCATCATCATCATCAGTTGCAGTGGTTTCAAGAAATATCGGACAAAAACAAAATCATAATTATTCTAATAAAAATTTTAATTCACAAGTTCATAAATTTCCATCAAATTTTCATTCCAGATCTCCAAATTATGTAACAAAGCAAAGAGACCACCAATCTAGTGAAGGGAAAAAACAACTCGATTCGAACTTGAACCACGTGTGTGACAAATGTAATAGATATCATAATCGAGGTCGCTGCCCAGCTTATGGACAAAAATGTTTGCGTTGTGGCAAGTACAATCATTTTTCATCAGCATGTAGATTTAAGAATATTAATAATATTAATACTAATGAACTCAATTACAATGAACAAAGTGATGAAGATGAGTCATATATTGATTCTATAGAGGTAGTTGGTACTGGTTTAGGTCTAGGCATCGGTTCGATAGATCAGGTTCGAAAGGGTTGTGAGAGTTGGTATGAAGACATAATAGTCGAAAAACATTTGATTAAATTCAAATTGGACAGTGGGGCCGATGTGAACGTTGTAACACTAAAAGATGTTAAAAAATTAAATTGTGAAGATAAAATAAAATCGGTAAATACAAAGTTAGAAGCATATGGTGGTTCTCGTATTCCAACAAAGGGTTCAATTCGCCTCCGCATTCAATTCAAAAGTAAAATAATAGATGCCGATTTCATGGTGGTAGGTAGTGATTCAAAACCATTACTGGGACTTCGTACTTGTGTTGAGTTAGGCTTAATTCAGAGAGTGAATGAAGTGAGCAAGATAAGTGAATTCCTTCATAAGAATAATGATGTGTTTTCGGGAGATGGACGGTTTCCAGATAAGTGCGTCTTGGAATTAAAGCCAAATAGTGTTTCTGTTAGTAAACCTCCTAGACGAATTCCAATCGGTATCAGGCAGAAGGTTAAAGATGCACTAGAAAATATGGAACATCGTGCCATCATCAGCAGACGTGATCAACCATCAGCATGGTCACACCAGCTAGTGGTTGTAGAAAAGGCTAACGGGTCTTTAAGATTGTGTCTCGACCCCAGTGCTCTTAATGTGAACCTCAAAGACGAACACTTTATAATACCCACACTTGATGAGTTTTGTGACGCAATGAGGGATTTAAAATACTTGTCAGTGTTCGATCTTAAGGAGGGATTTTGGCAGCTTGAATTTTGTAACAAATCAAAAGAACTTACAGTTTTCAGCACGCTGTTTGGTTCGTATCAATATAATGTGTTACCGTTTGGTATTAAAACGGCTCCTGAAAAATTCCAAAAATTAAATTCAAAATATTTTGGTTGTTTACCTGGAACATTTGTTTATATTGACGATATTAAAGTTGGGGGGAAAACTAAAGAGGAACACGACGAAAATGTTAAGAGAGTACTTGAAAGGGCTCGCGAGGTAAATGTTAAATTTAATAAAGATAAGTTGCAACTGTGTGTAGATAAAGTAAAATATTTGGGACATGTCTTCACTGGCGATACGATCTGTCCAGATCCAAATCGTGTTGAAGCAATTATTAGGCTTAAAGAGCCAACAGATAAGAAACAATTACAAAGTATTATGGGTATGTTCAATTATCTTCGTGCTTTTATACCAAACTATTCCAATTTAAATGCACCCCTTAGGGAATTGCTAAAAACAAAAAATGAATTTCAATGGTCACCCAATCATAGCAAAGTTTTCAAGAATATAAAAGACACTCTTGCCCAACACTCAATTCTTCATGTTTTTGACCCGAAAAAGCAGATTTTGCTTCAAACGGATGCGTCACAAAATGGTTTGGGGTGTTGCCTTTTTCAAGAAGGTAAGCCAGTGGCGTATGCATCTAAAAGCTTGACTGACACGGAAACTAGGTACGCTCAAATCGAAAAAGAGTTGTTGGCAGTTGTATATGCTTGTGAAAAATTTAAAAATTATATTTATGGGTATCACTTTACCATAAACTCCGACCATAAGCCTCTAGTGGCTATAGCAAAAAAAGATGTAGGTGAAATTCACTCCACTCGCCTTCAACGTTTGAAATTGAAACTTTCGAAATACGATTTCGAAATTATTTATGTGCCAGGCAAATTTTTATATGTTGCTGACTTGCTATCGAGAAATTTCATGAAAGATCCTTTATTGGACATGGTATTACCTCTAAAAGATTTGGTACATAGTGTAAATATGAGTGATCCAAAAAGAAAAATGTTTGAAGAAGAAACTAGAAAAGATTTGGTGCTACAAGCTCTCATAGAATTGTATGTAGATGGTTGGCCATTAAACAAACAACAAATTCCAGAAGTTGTAAAGTTTTTTTGGCAATTTAAAGACAAAATATATGTTGAAGACGGTCTAGTCTTTTATGAGAATCGTGTCTTCGTCCCACAAACTTTGATTGGTGAAATGCTTGAAGTTCTTCATTAGTCCCATATGGGCATAACAAATACTTTGAATAAAGCTAAATCAACTCTTTATTGGCCTTATATGAGTAGAGATATAGAAAATATGATTTTAAAATGTCGAAAGTGTGAGATATTTAGGCCAGAAAATAAAAAACATTCATTGATGCCACATCCACTGCCTACAAGACCTTTCCAAAAACTCGGAGTGGATTTATTTGATTATGGGGGTAAATCATATTTAGTGGCAATGGATTACTATTCAAAATGGATAGAACTATACTCCACTACTGACAAAACTGCAGCAAGTATAATCAAAATTTTTAATACAATTTTTTCAATTCATGGTATTCCACAGAAAATTGTTTCTGACAATCAACCTTTTAACTCATATGAACTTCGAAACTTTGCAGAAAAGTCAAAATTTTGATTTCATATATAGCAGTCCTAGATACCCTAGGTCAAATGGTCTGGCAGAAAAAGCAGTTCATATTGCAAAATCGATTCTTAAAAAAATTAACAGATCTGAAAATTGTTTAGGAGATGCTCTTTTAGAGTATAGGAGTACGCCAATTCCAGGAATTGGATATTCTCCAGCAGAAATGCTTATGAGCCGCAAGTTGAGGACGTGGTTGCCGATAAAAGACGAGGACCTTGCACCAAAAATTCCTTCTAACTTGCAGGTATTCTTAGAACAACGAAAAGAAAAAACTTTAATACATAATAATCCTGCTCGACCGCGAAGCGATATTAATTTAAAGGAAGGAGAAAATGTTGTATATAGACACAATGGAAAATGGGAACCTGCTAGAGTAGTTTCAAAACATGAGAATCCTAGATCATATTGGGTGCAAAACGAAAATAATCGAATCATTCGTAGGAATACATTTCATTTACGAAAGTCATTGAACAATCCCCACATGAATTTACCTGATGATGAAGAGAGAACACCATCTGCTTCTTCTGCTCAAAACAGTAACAGATCATCCCTTGAAAATAATCGCCTTGATAATACACCAAAAGACACCTCATTCATACCACCAACAAACAACCCAGTTAACCAGAACTACGAACCAATGCAACGACCTTCAGATGAGTATACCACCAGATTTGGTCGTATAAGTAAAAAACCAGACTTCTATAGATAAATAAATAAATTGGGTGGCGCAACAGCTCGAGGAGAACCAGGGCCTAGTGACTTACAACTCACAACCATTCCTGTGTGCGTGTTTGTTGGGCAGGAATGAAGGGGACCTACAGTTTTTTGCCGAGTCCGAACGGCTAAATGAGAAGCACTTTTTCATGACAAGTATACTCTTGGAGGATTTGTCAGTTCCTCGCAAGAGGCAGTACCTCGAATAAAACATTTCTGTTTTTAGGTGGCACGGCTGGGAATATATATAGACCTGAATAAAAAAAAAAAAAAAAAAACAAAAAAACAAAAAAAAAATGGAGTACTGAATCAAATTTAATTTTTAAATGTTATTATTGTTATCCTTAAATCTAAATGATGAATTCAAATTTGAATTGAAAGAAGGGAGATGATGTACAATGTTAATATCGATATTAACGATCATTTACAATTAATTACGATAAACTTAATTATCATATGTACCCAATCTAGTGTGGTGGTCTCGGCCTTTGATTGTCTCTCTTATTTTAGTTGTACATTATATTTTAATAAAGAAAGTCGAATTTAAGTATACATACGACAAAGTCTTTTAAATATATATACTAAGTAATACAGCAATGCCTAAAACTGACGTGGCTTCGCCCATATCTTTCATTTTAAAGTTTTTGGATAGCTCATCTTTTAAATTATTCACCAGATCAAGTGAGTTCGAAAAAATCAGCACGTCATCGACATAAATGGCGATGAATAACATCTGCTCTCCAGAATATCGAAAATATATGCACTGATCGACATCGCTGCGCCTTAAGCCCATCATTATCAGAACATGATTGAGCTTCTCATTCCACACTCTACTGGATTGCTTGAGTCCATAAAGAGATTTATGCAGCCTACATACTCGACCGGAACCATCTTCAAAACAGCTTGGCTGAGTCATATAAATATCTTCTTTTAACTCACCGTTCAAAAACGCCGTAACAGCATCCATCTGATGTACAAGAAGATCATGTCTAGCCGCTAGTGCCAACAAACAACGGATTGATGTGTACCTCACCACAGGTGCAAATGTCTCCGTACAGTCGATCCCTTTCTGCTGACTAAAACCTTTCACAACCAACCTTGCCTTCCGTCGAATGGGTTTACCCTCAGTATCAAATTTTGTTTTGAACACCCATTTGGAACTAATCGCCTTCTTACCAGGCGGCAACTCAGTTAAGGTCCAGGTTTCATTTGAAATCAATGAGTCAAACTCTTCTTGCATCGCATTTCTCCACAGTTCAGCATCACAACTCGAAAGAGCTTCTTTGGGACTTGCAGGATCACTGAGAATTTGATCTGTTGCAATAAGATTGTAGTTTGGCCTTGACAAAGACTTAATCCGCTCAGAACGCCGCCGCATCATGTCTTCATCTCCTAAGATACTAACATCCTCATCTGGAACAAATGTTTGGTCATCAGCATCATCGTAGTCCGAACAATCACTCGCAATAGTTTCATGATTGGATGAAGCTTCATGGGGTTCAACTTTCAAGCTAGATGTTGGCAATTCTATTAAGACTTCTTCCCCTGAATTGACAACGGTGTTTTCTTCATCGTCCGAGAAGTCAACTAAGGGCGAAACAAAAGTATTAATATTGTTGTTGTCATTTGAATTTACCTTGCTATCAGACTCCATGAATATGACATCACGACTCGTTACTATTTTCTTTGTCAGAGGATTAAACAATCGATAAGCTTTTGACTCTGTACTGTACCCAAGTAGGATACACTCCACTGATTTTGCCTCTAATTTGGTCCGCTTTTCTTTTGGAACATGCGCCATAGCTGTGCAGCCAAAGATACGAAGGTATCCCAAATCTGGCTTTCGCCCTGACCAAACTTCTTCTGGTGAACAATCGTTGCTCCTACAAGGTACTCGATTCACTAAGAAGGCTGCAGTTGTGGCCGCCTCTGCCCAGAACTTGTTGTCCAAACCGGAATCCAACAGCATACAACGCACTCTTTCAATTATAGTGCGGTTGATACGTTCCGCAACGCCATTCTGTTCGGGCGTATATACAGCAGTTTTTTGGTGCAAGATACCATTCTTTTCCAAAAAACTTTGAAACACATTTCCAGTGTACTCAGTGCCATTGTCGGTACGAAGCACTTTGATTTTCTTTGAGCACTGATTTTCAACAAGGCTCTTGAACCTCACAAACTCGTCAAACACATCAGATTTGTGCTTAATGGGCACCACAAACACTTTGCGACTAAAGGGCCCTGGAGACGCTCGAACTTGGTGCGAGTGAACATGGTTCAAGTACTATGTTCGAGTTGATTTTATTTGTCTGCGGGCTGGTTCGAGTATAAATTATTTGGTGTCACTAAACAAAAATTTGGTCTCACCAAAATCAAAAGGAGTTTGATATTTTTCGATGTTCGAGGGCGGGGCTAATCGTTTGTCGTACCAGATTCGACTGTTTGCGGACCGGTTTCGTATGTTTACTCGAACATTTCGGTTTAATTTTCAGTTCAATATTAAAAAATAAAAAGAAAAATTTCAAATAACCTGAATAAAAATAAAATAAATGTGACAGCCAATATTGTGAATGACATATAAGTCGTAAAAATAATGAAGTTCGAGTAGTTTGGTTTCTGTGTCTGCGGTGTTTAGTCGAACTATGTTCACTCGCACCATGTTCGAGCGTCTCCAGGGCCCTTAAAGTCGTCGACGAATGTGACCAAAAATCTAGCTCCAGAAAATGATCTTGACTTCAGCGGGCCCATGACATCAGAATGCACTAGGTCGAGAAGACTTTTTGCACGAGGTTCAGTGTCTTTAAAAGGTGCACGTGTTTGTTTACCTTTAATGCAAACAATGCATTTTTCACCATTCCCCGCAGAGAATTTGACACCCGATGAAGAATTCATAACTTTGGTTAGGTTCTGATCACAAATATGACCTAATCTACGATGCCACAAATCATATGTATTCGCCACAGACAATGCTTGTTCGTTATGTACTGGCACTTTCATGGGTTCACAGTTTAGACGATACAAATCATTTATAGCACTTGCTGTGGCAATTAGATTGCTTTCATCATCATAGATTTTGTAAATGTCATTCTCAAACACCACTTTGTTGCCATTTTTTGCCATCTGACGAACTGAAAGGAGGTTAGCACATAGTTCTGGTAGGTTAGGTTAGGTTGAAGTGGCTGTCAGTCATGAAAACTGACACACTTAGACCATAAGTTGGCCCATTGTGATACCACAAGAATCTGGGAAGCCTTTTTCCCTACTCGATGAACCATTTGGAGCTTCTTATGAAGCGTAACAGACTACCTATGTCAACATTTACTAAATCACTAGGATCATTGAAGTAGAAATCTCCAAGATGGAGTCTTCGCCTATGAGATAGAGCAGGACAAGTGCATAGAAGATGAGGAATCGATTCTACCTCTTCCTCGTCCATACAGCTTCTGCAAAAATCGTTAGAGAATACGCCAAGACGCGTTGCGTGCTTGCCTATAAGACAGTGTCCGGTTATGACACCTATCATGGAGCTAATGTGCAATCTGCTTAGAGATATCAAACATTTAGACCGCTTAAAATCCATTACTGGCCAGATTTGTTTTGTTGCCCAGCAAGTGATGATATTGTTCCACCTAACGTTTGTTCTCTCTAAAGCATCTTGCTTCAGCATAAGTTTACATGTAGCGATGGGAATACCAATATCTGCCTTACTAGGTAGAAGAGGTAGAGTTGTTCCATATTTAGCGATTTCGTCGGCCTTACAATTACCTGGAATGTCTCTATGCCCCGGCACCCAACACAGGTGAATGTTAAACTGCTGCGCCATCTCCAGCAGAGATGAACGACAATTTAGGGCTGTTAAAGAGTTGGTAGAGACCGATTCCAGAGATTTGATAGCTGCTTGACTATCCGAGAAGATGCGGATATCTGTAGTTGATAACACGTTTTCTTTCAGCCAAGATAAGGCTTCTTTGATCGCCATAAGTTCCGCCTGGAACACGCTACAATGATTAGGAAGACGGAAGGAGAGACTTAATTTTAGTCTTTCTGAGTACACACCACCACCCACCCCATCATCAGTTTTCGATCCGTTGGTGTAAATATGGATTGATTCATCTTCCAAGAGAGCCGTATCCTCCCAGAGAACTCTAGAAGGAATGCTGACTTGAAAGTTTTTGCCAAACTGAATTTTTGGGATGGTGTAATCAGTGCGACTTGTGATTGATCCGAATGAATTCAGAATGATGGAATGGCCAAAGTTGTTGTTGGTCCATTGTGAGGAAGCTTTAAGGCGAATGGCTGTATTTGCAGCCACTTGTTTGCTGAAAATATTGAGGGGTGTCAGATGGAGCAGAACGTCTAGAGCAGCGGAAGGTGTTGTACGAAGTGCTCCACTTATGCACAAACAAGCAGAGCGTTGGACTTTGCTCAATTTGTCGCAATTTACCGCTTTATCCAGAGCAGTCCACCATACTGTCACTCCGTAAGTGAGGATCGGTCTAATCACCGAAGTATATAGCCAGTGAGTGATTCGAGGTTGAAGGCCCCATTTGTTCCCAACGGCTTTTTTGCAAGAGAAAAGTGACACTGTGGCTTTTTTGACTCTTTCTTGTATATTAGGTTTCCAGCTTAACTTTTTATCCAAAATAAGACCCAAATATTTTGCTTGATCAGTGAATGTTAGTGAAGTACCTTTGATAGAAGGAGAATCAATATGAGGGATTTTATATTTCCTTGAGAATAGAACAAGTTCTGTTTTATGAGGGCTGACACCCAGACCACACCGGTCAGCCCAGTTGGTAAGCTTATTTAAAGCATTTTGTAAGAGTTCTTTTAAGACAGTAGGATGCTTTCCTGATACGGCAATAGCAACATCGTCCGCATATGCAATCACTCTGTAACCCTCTGCTTCCAGGCATGTCAGCAGCTCATTTACTACCAAGTTCCAGAGAAGGGGAGATAGGACACCACCTTGCGGCGTACCTCTACTGACAGACCTTCTAGCGGAAAAGCTGCCCAGTTTTGAATTGATAACCCTGCTAGTCAGCATTTGATTAATCAATTCACCAAGCGTACCATCTACCTTCAGGGATGTCAGAGCAGATGCGATCGCATATGTGTCGACATTGTTAAAAGCGCCCTCTATATCCAAGAAAGCGACCATGGTGTACTCTTTATGATGGAGGGAATATTCTATAGTTCGAACTAGAGTATGTAACGCAGTTTCAACCGATTTCCCTTTGCAATAAGCGTGTTGAGCAGTAGACAAAAGTCGCGTGTCTATGCTTGTTCGCAGGTGGATATCGATCAATCTTTCAAAGATTTTAAGAAGGAATGATGATAGACTAATAGGTCTGAGATCTTTCGGGTTTACTTGGGAGCATTTGCCAGCTTTGGGTATAAACACAACCTTAACTTCTCTCCATAACAGGGGAATGTGGACCAGGTTTAAACAACTAGTAAGAATGATCTCCAGAATTGGCAGAATTAAGTCAGGATTCATTTGGATTTCAGCTGGTACTATGCCGTCGGGTCCTGCAGACTTGTATGGTTTGAAGCTGTTGAGCGCCCATTGCAGCTTTTCCCTAGCAACAAGACCTTGTGGATATCTTGGCTCATTATCTGACCTATTATGGTCGAAGCTATTTATATTTTTGGAGCTTCCAGGGAAATGAGTATCTAGTAGCAGGTTTAGCGATTCTTCGCAAGAGTTGGTCCATGAGCCATCAGCATTTTTCAAACAGCTAGGCATCACTGGATTTGAAGAGAGGATTTTTCTAAGCCTGGATGCCTCTGAAGTTTTTTCTATATTTCCAGAAAATTCTCCAGGAGGATCTCTTAGACTTCCTCAAAGCTTTCTTATATAATTTAAGGGTTTCCTTATAGGATTCCCAATCCGACGCTACCCGGGTACTTTTAGCTCGATTAAAACATTTACGACAATCTTTCCTGAGTGGTTCAAGCCCTGAATCCCACCAATACGGCTTCTTTTTTCCCCTTACTTGAGTAAGTGGACAGGAAATAGCCATTGATTTGTTAAGGGCTAACGTGAGATCACTGACCTTGCAGTCAAGTTCAATTATATTTGAAGGAGGATTTAAAAGATCAGGTTTTAATAGACCTTTGAGTGTTATCCTTTATTTAAGCCAATCGGTTTTTCGAGGGTTTCGAAATACCAAGCGGCTAGGAGGTTCATCATTTAGACTGAATTGGATGTACCTGTGATCAGAAAACGAGTGTTCATCAGATACTTTCCAATTCAAGATCTTGTGATGAATTGTATCTGAGACAAGAGTAATATCCAATACTTCTTGTCGGTTTTTAGTAATGAAGGTAGGTTCGTTTCCCACATTACTTACTATAAGGTTAGTACTTAAAATATAATCAAAAAGAGATTCACCTCTATCATTGATATCAGTACTTCCCCATACTGTATGATGGGAGTTAGCATCACTCCCAATAATGAGACATATCTTCTGTCGTTCTGCCTGTGCGATGATTCTCTCCAGTGTATAACCGGGGAGAGGGCCGAGATTGTCATGGCCCAGATACGCCGACACTAGCCAGTACGCACCATTGGCTGTTTCCAGTCTAGCAGTGGTGATATCTCTATCGCTGAGATCAGGGAGTAAATATACGTTAGTGGTACTTTTAACTAGTATACAAGATCTAGGTTCACCCTTACCAGATGCATACAGTAAGTAGTATCCAGGAGTTCTGAGTCCTTTAACCATGGATTTAACAATCCAGGGTTCCTGGATCAGAATAATATCCTCACCGTTTCTGGATAGACGGAGAAGAAGGGAGGCCGAAGCCTTAATAGAGTGTTGAAGGTTAATTTGGACTAATTGCAACATTTGGCTACAATCAGGCGGAATAGCATCCTGTACGGTGTCGTTTCGTTCTTCTAAATCAGAAGATGAACTCAATAGCTCATTCTCACTCAATGGAACGAGGTTAAGGTAGTCTTCGGTCTCCATTTCGGTCAGACTGTCGACATTAGTAGAAGACTGAACCTTGATTAGGGATGACCTGGATTCCTTATCAACAATGGATGGAAAGGTGATGGATGCACCAGGGTCCCATCCCACAGGCTCAGCCTCAGTTTTTTGTGGAGGGACGCGATCCGCGTCAACCTCATCTTTTTTGTATACTTTGAGGACATCACTATAGGTCTTGGATATGCCGCAATGGAGAGTTCTGGTGTTTTGCACCTTGGGTCGTTTGGGCACCTGGATGGTATCCTCTAGAGACCTTTGTTGCTTTGACGTGGAGTTGCCGCTGGTCTGCGCATTGGCTAAAATGCACTGAGCCCATTTACCCTGGCGTCCAGCTCCGTCTTCCCTTCGACCTCCAGCTTTTCATTACCAAAGGTATTGAGAATCCTAGGAGCTGTCAGCCTGACCGTATAGCTGTCCTTTGACTGCCTATTCAGCGTAGTTGAAGGTAACGTCTTCGGGGGAGAACCCTCTCCAGTGGTGGGAGGACCATTATTCACAACCCTTACACCACCGAGTTGGGCTCCCTCCCGAGACGTACTCGGAAGAGGGTCACTCTCTCTAGAAGTGGTCGGACCGTTATTCACAACCCCACCACTACTGAAATTAGGTATTGCTACCACCTTACTTCTCTCGCTGGAATCTGTATCAGATGGGGGACCATGACTTGCCACAACCACCCCACTGAAACCGACCCCAGGAGTAACGGCAAACAGCTTTGACGCCGTGCTGCCGCCCGGTTTCGAAGGAGAACCGGTCTCACCATCTATCCTTGTTTTTGTCTTTTGTTTTGACATACAATTATTTTGGACCCACGAGTAGCGAATAAAGGTTGGTCACTCTACACAGAGATTCGCATATGTAGAGAAGGCAAGCTGATCCGAAAAGTGCCAAAAGTCGGATACTCCGTTAACGACTGAGCTAGTATTTTTAATTGGGCCCCCAGCCAGGCTGATCATCGGCACGGGTCGTGTAACACCTTAGATCCAGCCCAATAGGAAAATTGGAGTGGGTGAGGAAGGGGATATGATTTGATAAGAGTGGCAGACAGCTATTCGCCGTACTGTCAAGGAAAGGAATTATGTGTATAGGAAAACACGTCGAACAGCGATACGCCGTACCAACATGGGGGAGAACTCGTTGAACAGCTTTTCGCCGTACCACCGAGGGGGATTACGTGGACAGCTATTCGCCGTACCGACGATGGACAGGGATGGGTTTGGATAGGGAAGGTTTATGGATAAGTTATTTCAGGACTCAAGGGAAGAGGATATGATAAGATAAGAGTGACAGACAGCTATTCGCCGTACTGTCAAGGAAAAGGAGTAATGTGTTTGGGAAAACACGTCGAACAGCGATATGCCGTACCGACATGGGGGAGATCTCGTTGAACAGCTTTTCGCCGTGCCACCGAGGGGGATAACGTGGACAGCTATTCGCCGTGCCGACGTGGGACAGGGATCGGGTGTGGATGGGATAGGTGAAGCGCCCTTTGGTTTCAGGACTCATCTGGAGTTAGACTCGAGAATCTTTGACCTTACTCAGCTTCTACAACTCGTCAAGTTCGACGCTCAGGTAGAAGAGTTCTGGTAGGTACTCGACATTTTTTAACACTGCATTGAACTTTTTATCTTTTAAAGATAATTTCACGTCACCAGAACACTTCACAGACATTTTGTGATTGTTTGCAACGATGACTTCTTTCTTTATGACCAGCTGCTTTTTATTAAACAACAAATTTTCCTCATTTGTCATATGAGTCGTAGCTCCCGAATCGACAAACCAGTCAGAAGAACTTTTGTTGTTGACGAAGAGAGAAGCAAATAATACTTTATCTCTCCTATTCTTGTCGTTGTTGCTGTTTGATTTCTTGTTTCTATTTGGGCAGCTTTTGGCAAAGTGACCGACCTGCTTACACGTATGGCAACGATATCTGGCTGTACTTGCTTTCTTTTTTGTATAAAGTGCACTATCAGCACTTTTATTATCAAACTTTACGTCTTGAAGAAGCAAATTCTTCATGACGTCCACGGTAAGCTCCTTTTTGGAATTTTCCACTGCCAAAACCAGTGCCCGAAAGTCATCAGGCAGCCCGGCAAGCATCAGAGATGCTGTTAATTCGTCGTCAATATTTAAGCCAGTGTTTTGGACTTTCAGTGATGTTAGAACCATCGTATTGATATACTCCTGCATTGATTCGCAGTCGCTTAACTTGAGTTGTACCAATTGCTTTAGCAATTCAACTTTTCTCGTTAACCCACTGTCATCATACGCTGAGACCAGAGCCTCCCATGCGTCTTTTGCCACAGTAGATGTTGCGATATGTGCAAAGTTACTTGGCTCAACCATTAAGGTTATTTCAGCAAGTGCACGCTCATTCAATTCCAACTCTTTGTCGCTCGGATCTGCAGATAATCCTGTTTCGATTATCTTCCAGCAGTGCCTTATAACCAGGTATGACTTCGCATGTCGCTTCCATATGTCGAAGTTCTCGCGACCACGCAGCTTCTCGAATGTAAATGTGATCGATGATGAAGCCATTTCTTACCTATCAGGATATAAATCGGCAAAAAACTATGGAATCGTGTACAATTTTTTACAAAAAATTACTTTGTTTTAAAAAACAGCTTTTAAATTTTCTAATTGTACATTTATTTATTTAAAATTTTAATTGAATCTAATTTAAATCATGACTTTAAAGGCCCATAACCTGTTAAGAAAAGTGCAACAGAGTAGGTTATAAATTAGAATGAGTTTATTTTGACAGAATTCATAAGTTGACTTGTTACAATGTTTACATAGTTCTATGAACGTATTCAGTGATAGTTTTTCATTTACAACAGTGCTCTTCAAATTGTAAAAACTTAAATTCGATCTCTTTACTTTTGGACTTCACACGATAGACATCACTCTTGGACTTGGTAACAAACAAACATTGTACAACACAAATTATTTTATTAAACTATATTTACCTATACATTTAACATTGAAACTTTTCTTGGACTTTTATTTAAAACAAAGACATTAAAGTAACTTAAACCTACGAGAAACCAAACTAAATTGCAGTCTACAATACGAAATAATTTAACACAAAACATTAGAAAACATATTGGTCCTTAAGCTCACCGGAGACTCGTGATCAGTGCGCGAAAATTTGACTAGTTTCGTAATCAATTAATCCTGTGCATATAATTGTGGCTTGATTAAATTCTATAGGTGCAAAATAATATCTTTTATAACTTCTACCATTAAACCTTAATTAGGTTTTTTTTTCCCTTGCACAAAATGAAAATTTGGATATGACGAGTTTTGGTTCTCAACTACTTACTCAGTTGTAAAAACTAACCCACGTACCAACCTATCAACATATAATCCAATGTAGATATAACTACCTCTTCCTCTTGCACCATAGAAAGCCAAAAATCTTGAAGACCATACGCCTACAGCTGTGAAAAAACAAATACATGTATACCTACCCCTTTCTCTTGCACCATAAAAACCCCATAAGCCAAAGAGAATATCCAAAATTGTTCTTTTTGTGTCTTTCAGCTTTATCTACATTATAAAAAAAATGTAAAACCGATAACCAAAACAAAATTGAATTTTTTCTTCATTCTGTCTTTTATCTGTTCTCCCATTAGGTCAACATTCTTTTCACAAATTGTCTTCTACCTGATTCATTCGAACTGTCATAAATTCAGTATACGTCTATCCCGTTCTTATTCTATTCTTATATGTCCACCCTCCCACGTCTTCCACAATTCTCCACGTCAAGGTACCCCTTGGAGACTTGAGATGTCATCGTCTTCGTGTGCCACCATGATAATACCATTGTATATCCACTCTATAGTATTCTCATGAAACACGATTTTGTAGGTTGACATTTGGTCGATAGATTCGCTGTGATCGCCTTACCGAGATATCTTAACAAAAATTAGGATTACATTTGCACACTAGATGGCCACGAGCATTTTTTCTTCATGAGAATACTATAGAATTAATATACAATGATAATACTATGGTTTTCATATACAAAGGTTATGGTACGGTCCTTAGAAAAATATATTTTCTAGACTAATTTTGGGTCGCTGAACACAACAATGAAAATTATTTTTTTTTACCAAAGAAGCGTTTTCGAGATATGCACAAAAATCATTTTGTCAACTATTCTTTCAGATATTGGCATACATCTCACAAACGACTTAGCTAATTTACATAAAATGTATATGATCTAGATAGATATATTTTATTTCGCAAAACAGTTTAAAGGCTATGTAACCGCTCATTTTACAATTCAGAGATTTGATTTAGCTTATCTTACAACTGAAACATTATCGTAATTAAAGTAGGAATTTCATTTGGGCAATGTCTATCTGAAGGAAAATGCGTAGAAAACCTTCAATTTAAATTATGTATATGAAAAAAAAATTACTAGATTGCAATAAGTAAATAATAATTAGTTAACAAATGCATGGCAAAGAAAATATACAAACAACTCGATAGTAATCGAAGTCAATATTTATAAATAAATAAATTATGATAAATAAATAAATAAATAAATTAATTAATGAATAAATAAATAAATAAATAAATAAATAAATAAATAAATAAATAAATAAATAAATAAATAAATACAAAAATAAATAGAAACAATAATTAAGTGAATATAGTAAAACAAGTAAATTAATGAACAATTAATAAAAATAAATAACAAATAATAAATTAGTGAACATCAAAACAAATAAATTAATGAACAGTAAGAACTAAATATTAATAAACAATAATAAGAAAGAAATAAAACTATAACTAAATAAATTAAATAAATTGATTAACAATTAAAACAAAATAATAATAAATAAATAACAAATAAATTGCAAATAAATAAATATTTGAACATTCAAGCAAATAAATTTATAAACATTAAGAAAAAAAAATAAGAAATAAATAACAAATAATAAAAAAAAAAAAAACTAATAAATAAATAAATTAAATAAATAGATAATAAATAAATCAATAAATAAATAAATAAATAACAAAAAAGAAAATAAATAAATAAATAACAATAGAATTTTAAATAATAAAAAAAAACGAAGATTAATCGAAAAGAACAAATATTTATCACAGATTTTGGTTACAAAGTTGTATAATGAGTGGATTTTCAGATGAATCACAGCTATACAGGAAGTTGACTTCGAGCTTTCGTATTCTTTCAGAAATCAATTCAACATTCGCTTTTTCATGAAGATCTATAGTGGAATGACGCCAGGGTAGATTAAGCATCAATTTTAACAATTTTTTTTGTGAAACCTGGGGCCTATTTCTGCGCTACTACACCAATTACATCAACTACATTTTACAACTTCATCGCACAATTACATCAGTTACAATTATAATTTGTTAAACTTTTTTGTCTCTTATTTCATAACTCCAGTTGTATGTTTGAATTAGGCAAATTTAACTGATGTAGTTGTAGGATTAAGATGTACGATGTAGTTGATGTAGCTGATGTAGCTCTGTTGTAGTAGCGCTGAAATAGACCCCTGGAGTTTTTTTATGTGACATAGAGCTGCATCTCCCCATACAGGACTACCATAGAGCAAAATCGCTTGAAATATTACCTTAAATATTACTATCTTGTTTTCGTTTGTAAGAGTGGAATTTCGATTAATGAAGGGGTAAAGCATTTTTATAGCTAAGCCTATTTTCTTCAAGGTGTTGTTTACATGTTGGCTGAATGTTAGTTTTGTATCAAGGTGTATCCCTAAATATTTTACGGATTTTCCCACATTATATCTTTTCCATTAATTTGAAGATAACTGCTAGGTAAATAACAAGGCTTTCTTTTTCGTGAGAAAAAGATAGCTTGAAACTTTTCAGCGTTCAATTTAATTTTTCATTTATTATAATATGTTTGCAATATTTCTACAGCCTGTTTTAAACTCCTCTCAATATTGAGAGCGAGCTGGTCTGATGAAAATACCGCTGTGTCATCTGCAAAAATTGCTGATTCACAATTGGGTATAATTGGGAAATCCGACGTATATAAATTAAACAAGGGTGGACCAAGAACGGAGCCTTGGGGCACACCAAAGTTGAAATTCACCAGCGATGATACTCCACAGTCCACATAAACCCTAAAACATCGATCGGACAGAAAACTTTGGACTATTTTACATAAGTACAGTGGGATTTTAAATTTTAACATTTTGTAAATAATTCCTTTATGCCACACGGAATCAAAGGCTTTTTCTATGTCTAATAAAACCATCCCAGTTGATTTTCCTTGAGCGCGGTTTCCTTTAATATACGAACAGATTCGTCTTACCTGATTGGAAGTGCTATGAGACCTTCTAAAACCAAATTGTTGGTCAGGGAATATTTTTTTGCTTTCTATGATATTTAAGATTTGTTCTTTTAAGACTTTTTCATAGACTTTGCTTATACTACTTAGCAAACTTATCGGCCTATAACCACTAGCGATATCAAAAGCTTTCCCAGCCTTGGCAATGGGTATAATTTTTGCCATTTTCCATGGGGTTGGAAAGTATTGCATTTTCAAGCAGGCATTCATAATAAAAGTAAGATATTTTATACCATAAACTGAAAGATTTTTTAGATAAAGATTTTTAATTTGGTCTAACCCTCCAATTTTTTTAACCCTTAGATTTTTGATAATACTTTTGATGCCTTGATCGGCAACAAATGCACAAGAAGGAGTCAATTCACGGCAAACATCAAACTTTTCTATTTCTTTTTCTACTAAAATGTTCGTTTCTCTATCTCCTAGATGTTGGGAAGCCAAGTGGTTTGCAGAAAAGTGCCTAGCAAACAAATTGGCTTTGTCAACATCCGTGCAAATCGTTTTTCCAGAATCTTTTAGAAATGGAATCTTCCTGTTTTTATTTTTAACAATTTTTATTATGTTCCAAAATGGTTTTGCATTTTTATCAAGAGCTTTTAATTTTTTGTTCCATTCTTCATTACGAAGTCTGGAAATTTCTTTTGAAATTAGCTGGCTGAAAAGAGCTACCATATTTTGATAGAAGGGTTGGCGATATTTCTGCCAACTTCTTCTGTGAATATTTCTCATTTTAATGAGTTCTAAAATATTAGCAGGAAGTTTTCTGGTTTTATAATCATCTTTTTTTAGTACTTTTGGAACGCATTTATCAAATGAAGACAAAATTGTTTGAGTAAAGTCTTGAACAATACAATCTACATCATTATTGCAAGAAATGTTTTCAAGGTCAGTGGGTTTGTTTCGCAGATTCATATTTAAACTTGTTTGAAAACAATTCCAATCCGCTTTATTCAATTTTTGTATATATTGCACTTTCTTTTCTCCCGACCAAGGTAGACGACAAAGAACAGGGTTATGATCCGAACTCAAGGCGCTAACAGAAATTGGTTGTGATATTTGACTAGGGACATTGGTAATAAACAAATCAAGAACAGACGGTGAACCACTAGAACCAGCTGGGAAATATGTAAAACTAGGAGGGAACAAAATATTTATTGGTAAGACCAAAGACAGATCTGACAGTAAATTACCCCAGGCATTTGCTCTAGTACAACCCCAATCTCTATGACGACAATTAAAATCACCGCCAAGTAAAAATTCTCCGTTTATAGCAAATAATTTTCTGAAATCACGTTTGAGCACTTTCCGTTTTGAATCCGATGAGGATCCACCGGGAAAGTAAACACAATAAACCTTTATTTCATTACTATTCAGAAGTTTAATTGATATACCTACATTTTCCACAGATCTAGTACTAATAATAGGTAAAAGCGAATGTTGAATTGATTTCCTAATTAAAATAGCAACTCCTCCACCCTTTTGCTCAGTTCTATCTACACGATAGCACTTAAAGTCAGAAGAGGGAAGTCTAACTTCACTTGTTAGCCAAGTTCCGTTTACCCTTGGCATTCCAAGTAATAATATTTAAATAGTTATTTAACATGTTACTTATCATTATGAGAAAAAAGAAATTTAGTAGCTAAATGAGCGATTACGTAAATGATCTGATCTGTCTCCTTCCGACAATGTACTGCTTGTGTAAATCGAGCTGAAATTTTATAAAGTAATGCCTGTAGGCATTCAAAATTTGAAAAACGATTTATTTTTTAAAAAACTCTAGTTTTTGGTTGCTTTATATGGGTAGAAAAAAATTATTTTAAACTATTTTAAGGACTCAAGTGAAAAACAATCTTTTAAACAAAGATTTAAGCCAAAGTTTGCCAAAATTGGACGATAAAAGTAGAAGTTATGAAATAATAAGTGGAAGGTGGCAATTTCAATTTTTTCGATAAAAAGTCACATTAATGTATATTAGGGGTCTGTTATTTCCCAAGATCATTTCTTAATATCAGAAACCCCTAAAATCAAAATTCTCTGCCGTAAAATAAAGTTTTTGACCAAAAAAATTTTGTCTAAGATGATAAATCGGTGCCTCTTAAGTCATTCTCTTTTCCAAACAAAGGAGAATTGGACACACCAAACTCCAAGACCAATAATGACGTGACATTCAACGACGACGAGGCAATTCAATTTTACGAAGATGCAGCGTCAAACTATCACCGTGACTAGAAACCACCAAAACCCCACATCCTTCCAAAAAGACAACCGGATTTGAACAACCCGAGCTGAATCATCTTCATAGTATTAAATAGAATATAACCATCAATCACAACTTTTTAAATAATTTTTATAAAAATAAAACAATGTATAAAATTAGGCCCCTAATGCGCCAAAACAAATTAAAGTGTCGGCAACAGTACGATAACTTAGGCGCCAAGAAATGATAACAGCTTTTTGTATAACAGTTCAATACAAGCATTTTTACTATAGGAGGGGGTCTATCTCACCCCGTTTGGGCGGGAGGGGCAATTTCATAAAAAAATTACCAAAAACGTAAAAATAATATAAAAAAATAACGGTAATATTTACAATTAAATATTATACCTTTTTTAAAGCCAATACTCTGTTCTATTAGCAAGTTTTTGAATCAAGTGAAATCTGTACATGGTTTTTGAAAAAAAAACGAATTTTAAACTCAAAATTTGTGAAAAAGGCATAAAAAAGGGGTTTAAAGTGTAATTTATTTATGTGAACCCCATGATGAGATCCTTCTTTTTGGTGACTTCAACCTTCCTAATTTAAAATGGACTCCATCAGACGATCTTTCGTTTTATCTTGCCTCCAATCCCACATCTGCCAAAGAATGTCTCTTCTTAGATAGCCTTGCTGATGGAAGCCTCTGCCAAGTTAGCATCTCAAATTATATTGGTAGGCAACTTGACCTTATTTTCACAACAGACCCCATCAACTCCTCTGTATCACCTAGTCCCCTTTCTCTATCAACCATCGACAACTTCCATCCTCCCCTTCTTCTCTCGTTCTTTCACGATTCTCCATCACAGTCCACCCCCCTACGAATATATCTTCTTACGACTTCCACAAAGCAAATTTTCGTCTAATCAATGAATACCTTAGCAAAGTCTCATTCAATTTTGATAAATTAACCGTAAATGATGCCTTAACTCTATTCTACAGAGAAATATTTTACTCTATTTCTCTTTATGTTCCTTTTTCCCGCCACAAAACCTCGTCTACTTCTCCACCTTGGTATAATCGCAACCTTCGGTCTCTGCGGAATAAAAGAAATAAGTTATGGGAAATTTACCTCCGCTCTCGTTCGCTTACTGACTATTCTAACTATCTTGGTTCTTATCTCCATTTTACCGAGCTATACAATTCCCTTTACCAGCGTTATCTAACGGAAATGCAATCCAACCTTATCAAAGATCCTAAGTCATTCTTTCAGTTTGTTAACTACAAAAGAAAATCCGATGGCTACCCAACCACTTTCTCTTTCAATGGTAACGTAACTTCGAGTGATCCTAGCACTATTGCTATGATCTGATCTGTCTCCTTCCGACAATGTACTGCTTGTGTAAATCGAGCTGAAATTTTATAAAGTAATGCCTGTAGGCATTCAAAATTTGAAAAACGATTTATTTTTTAAAAAACTCTAGTTTTTGGTTGCTTTATATGGGTAGAAAAAAATTATTTTAAACTATTTTAAGGACTCAAGTGAAAAACAATCTTTTAAACAAAGATTTAAGCCAAAGTTTGCCAAAATTGGACGATAAAAGTAGAAGTTATGAAATAATAAGTGGAAGGTGGCAATTTCAATTTTTTCGATAAAAAGTCACATTAATGTATATTAGGGGTCTGTTATTTCCCAAGATCATTTCTTAATATCAGAAACCCCTAAAATCAAAATTCTCTGCCGTAAAATAAAGTTTTTGACCAAAAAAATTTTGTCTAAGATGATAAATCGGTGCCTCTTAAGTCATTCTCTTTTCCAAACAAAGGAGAATTGGACACACCAAACTCCAAGACCAATAATGACGTGACATTCAACGACGACGAGGCAATTCAATTTTACGAAGATGCAGCGTCAAACTATCACCGTGACTAGAAACCACCAAAACCCCACATCCTTCCAAAAAGACAACCGGATTTGAACAACCCGAGCTGAATCATCTTCATAGTATTAAATAGAATATAACCATCAATCACAACTTTTTAAATAATTTTTATAAAAATAAAACAATGTATAAAATTAGGCCCCTAATGCGCCAAAACAAATTAAAGTGTCGGCAACAGTACGATAACTTAGGCGCCAAGAAATGATAACAGCTTTTTGTATAACAGTTCAATACAAGCATTTTTACTATAGGAGGGGGTCTATCTCACCCCGTTTGGGCGGGAGGGGCAATTTCATAAAAAAATTACCAAAAACGTAAAAATAATATAAAAAAATAACGGTAATATTTACAATTAAATATTATACCTTTTTTAAAGCCAATACTCTGTTCTATTAGCAAGTTTTTGAATCAAGTGAAATCTGTACATGGTTTTTGAAAAAAAAACGAATTTTAAACTCAAAATTTGTGAAAAAGGCATAAAAAAGGGGTTTAAAGTGTAATTTATTTATGTGAACCCCATGATGAGATCCTTCTTTTTGGTGACTTCAACCTTCCTAATTTAAAATGGACTCCATCAGACGATCTTTCGTTTTATCTTGCCTCCAATCCCACATCTGCCAAAGAATGTCTCTTCTTAGATAGCCTTGCTGATGGAAGCCTCTGCCAAGTTAGCATCTCAAATTATATTGGTAGGCAACTTGACCTTATTTTCACAACAGACCCCATCAACTCCTCTGTATCACCTAGTCCCCTTTCTCTATCAACCATCGACAACTTCCATCCTCCCCTTCTTCTCTCGTTCTTTCACGATTCTCCATCACAGTCCACCCCCCTACGAATATATCTTCTTACGACTTCCACAAAGCAAATTTTCGTCTAATCAATGAATACCTTAGCAAAGTCTCATTCAATTTTGATAAATTAACCGTAAATGATGCCTTAACTCTATTCTACAGAGAAATATTTTACTCTATTTCTCTTTATGTTCCTTTTTCCCGCCACAAAACCTCGTCTACTTCTCCACCTTGGTATAATCGCAACCTTCGGTCTCTGCGGAATAAAAGAAATAAGTTATGGGAAATTTACCTCCGCTCTCGTTCGCTTACTGACTATTCTAACTATCTTGGTTCTTATCTCCATTTTACCGAGCTATACAATTCCCTTTACCAGCGTTATCTAACGGAAATGCAATCCAACCTTATCAAAGATCCTAAGTCATTCTTTCAGTTTGTTAACTACAAAAGAAAATCCGATGGCTACCCAACCACTTTCTCTTTCAATGGTAACGTAACTTCGAGTGATCCTAGCACTATTGCCAACCTTTTTGCCACATTCTTCAAACAATCTTTTGCTGATGACTCCTTTGTTCCTGATTCTGCCTATTTCAATTATCTACAAAGTTTTTCACTTGGACCGCTTCTCCCTCGAACTGTCAATCAATTTCGCATCGAATATAAATTGAATCAATTAAACGATGAATTTAATCCGGGTCCAGATGGTCTCCCTGCCATACTTCTAAAAAAATGTTCTTCCACCCTCTCTCTCCCTCTCTCAAAAATTTTTAGCCTTTCCCTAAATCAAGGACAGTTTCCTCAGATATGGAAATCATCTTTCATAACTCCTGTACATAAAAAGGGTCCGAAGAGCGATGTTAACAACTATCATCCCATTGCTAAACTTTCACACATACCCAAACTCTTCGAAAGTATTTTGTATGAAACCTTAAGTTTCCACTGTAAATCTCTCATCTCCTCCTCACAACATGGCTTTCTCAAGTGCCGGTCTACAACCACTAACCTTGTTGAATTTGTGTCCTACACCCTCTCAGCCATAGAGAAAGGCTACGAAGTTGATGCTATCTCAACAGATTTCAGCAAAGCCTTCGACAAAATTTCCCATAAGCTTATTCTTTTCAAACTATCCACTCTAGGGTTTGAACCATCTTTGTTAAAATGGATTTGTTCTTACCTTGAAAACCGTTATTACAGCGTTCGATTCAGATCTGCCACCTCTTGCCCTTTCTTAGCTACCTCCGGTGTCCCCCAAGGCAGCCACCTAGGCCCACTTTTATTTATTCTCGCTATCAACGATATTGAAAGGGTCATCAAACATTCTTCTATCTCTCTGTACGCCAATGATACCAAGTTCTTCAAGACCATTTCCTCAACACATGACTCTTCCCTTATTCAACAGGATCTTGACAGTTTTTCAGTTTGGTGTCTAAAAAATAACTTGGAGCTAAACGTCGCCAAATGCCAATCAATCACTTTTTCACGCAAACGTATCAAATCTCCTCCCCGTCTTTACTTGCTCCATAATCAACCCATACCCATAGTTGATAATATTCGCGACCTTGGCATTTTATGTGACCCAGAGCTTAATTTTCTCACTCACATAGACGATATCATTCTCAAAGCAAATTCAGCGCTCGGCTTCGTCAAAAGATGGTCCAAAGAATTCTGCAACCCCTATGTTACCCGGTCTTTATATATATCATTTGTTTGTCCTTTCCTAGAATATGCCTCTCAAGTTTGGTCCCCTTACCAACTTACTCACATTTCAAGAATTGAGAGCATCCAGCGTCGTTTCTTACGATTTGCTCTTCGAGGTCTATCGTGGAACAACCCTCTGATCCTGCCTCCCTACCTAGATCGCCTTAAACTAATAAACCTGAATTCGTTGGAAGAACGAAGAGAAATATCAGACATTCTCTTCATTCATCGACTTCTCTCTGGTTCCGTTGACTGCATATCGCTCTACAACTCTGTCTCTTTTAATACTAACCCTCGTAATACACGTAATCCTCGTCTCTTTTATATACCCACTAGGGTGTGTCACTTTGGTATGGCGAAGAAAATACTTTTCAGATTTAAAATATAATACCGGCCAGAAGTTGCATTAGAATCGTAGGAAAAAAAATATATGAAATTTTTTTGAAATTAAATGGTGTTTTGGCTCGCTAAACAACAAGGTTTATTTTCGGAAACTGTGTTTTTAGTACTTTTTCTGTCTATTGCTTGGATATGGTTATAGTTAATCTGAGCTGGTTAAACTAATTTAAATAATTTTGCTTAAAGTATACAAACAATTAAAAAGAAAAAAATTTAAGGCAATACAAATTAGAATTGAAAATTCGAAATCACGCAAAATTGTATTCTTATACATTTTTCAAGTGCGACAGATATTAATAATTTTTTGATGAAATTCTTGACCAAATTGAATGTTAGATATATGTCTGAGAATAATTAAATATGAATATTCTCATCGGCTTTTTTGGTCGAAATGATGATTTAATGAAAGATTATTTCATTTCCTTTTTCCCAACGTTTCGACGGTGGTTGCCGTCTTCTTCAGGGGAAATCTTTATTTATAAAAAAGAAGTTATTGCACATATGTATGTAGGCGAACATGAAATGAACTTACATAGAGGTTGGTATTTAAAATTTTAAGTTACAATATTTGAAAATATTTTGAAAATTTAAACTTAAGGTTTTTAATAAAAATAATTATTTAAACACTTCGGATAAAGAAGTTTAGTCTAAGTGATGTTAATTTATTGATCTACTGTTGGCGACTAAGGAGCAGTAAACCGCAGATATGTTCTGTATATCTTGTTTACGGTTCATGTTGTTTTTGTTGTTAATTATGTGTAGTGTTTCTAACGTGTATCGTTTGGACGTATGCTTCTCCGTTGCAAGGATCTCCACCCCTTCGAAGTCCAGTTTGTGGCCAGTCTCAACGCTATGGCAAGCCAGTGCTGTTTTTCCAGCATTTTTTGAACGAATGTCTGACTTATGACCCGCCATTCAAAACAACTCCTTCGACAAAGAATGGTCTGAAAGCATTTCAGAGAGAGAATGGTCACACTGGCCACTTTTCAATATTTTTGGTGTAACTTGAAAACTAAGCCGAATTTGACAATTTTACATATAATACTTTTTGTTCAAAATTAAATTTTCTATTGGAATGGATAGTTCAAAAAATTTTACCAAAAAATTTAAGCAGGAAAAGGTAACAAAAACCAACCTTAAAAAAATCAAAAAATCAAGGATATCTAAATTTTTTAATAAATTGTGCATAACTTTTTTTGAAGCAAAGATAGGATCAAGACATGCAGATACAAAATAAAGTAGAGACTAAAGGCTTCAATATGGCATGTTCAAAAATTAATATTTGTTCAAAATTGACAGAGATATTCTCATTCAAACCTTATCATTTCTTATCATTTTTCGCAGTTTTGGCCCGAAAGTCCCCTTTTCGGTACAATATGGCAAATTTCACTTTCGATAAAATGTTCGAAATCAAATTTTTATATAATATGATATTAGAACTATAGAGAATTTATAAAAAGGATGTAAGTTCGCAATTTCGTTTTTTAGCTGTTTTTAAACGCTTTCAGACCTATAGACCGAACGGCTGGTCCGATTAACAAAAGATTTGGTATTAAGTGCTAGGAACGTTCAATTTGTCATAAAGTACCGAAAAATAGTTTGAATGGCTATATCTCTATCAATTTTCAATTAATATGGCTTTTTTAACATGTCAAATTAAGGTTTTAAGACTCTAGTTTACTTTGTTCATGCATGTCTTGAGCGTATCTTTGCTTCGAAAAAAGTTATGCGCAATTTAGAAAAAAATTTTAAAATCTTTAATTTTTCGATTTTTTTATGTTGGTTTTTGATTACTTTTCCTCAAAAAAATTTTCTTAAGAAATTTTTCAAACTATCCATTTCGATAGAAAATTTAATTTTGAACAAAAAGTATTAAATGTAAAATTGTCAAATTCGGCTTAGTTTTCGAGTTATACCAAAAATACTGAAAAGTGGCCAGTGTGACCACTCTCTCAGAAACGCATGGCTGAATTTAGTAGCATTTTCGGTTTTAAGCATGCTTATAGGCCAAGCAAACATATTCAATAATAAAACCCTTGCACGTAATTGTTCCTTTTTAAAAGGTCTATTCAATAGGCTAATATATAATTTTACAGTTTTGAGAAATTACACTTCAAACCTTTTTTTTATGCTTTTTTTCGCAAATTTTGGGTTTAAAATTCGTTTTTTCAAAAACCATGTATAGATTTTACTAGATTCAAAAACAAACTAATAGAACGGAGTATTGGCTTTAAAAAAAAGGAATAGTACTTAATTGTAGGTATTACCGTTATTTTTTAATATTATTTTTACATTTTTGGTACTTTTTTTTATGAAATCGCCCCTCCCGCCCTAACGGGGTGAGATACACCCCCCTCCCATAGTAAAAAAAAATGCTTGTATTAAACTGTTCTACAAAAAATCGTTATCATTTCTTGGCGCTTAAGTTATCGTACGCTCCCCAAAGTTTCAATGTAATAACAATATAAAATAGAATTAAGAACCAATTGTAAATATTAATTTCCGTTCAATAAAGACTCATCATCATCATCAAGTCCTGTAACCCCGGTTGGGGCATAGGGCGCCAACAAATCGTTTCCATCCTTCACGGTCTGCAGATAGATATTTTAACTGTGGCCACGTCTTTCTCTGGGATTCTGCTTCCGCTAAGACAGTTGATTTCCATGTTGTTCTTGGTCTTCCAACTCGCCGTGCACCCTGAGGATTCCATTCAAAGGACTGCCTTGCAATTTCATCGTTTGGTTTCCTCAGTGTGTGACCAATCCATTGCCATTTACGCTTTCTTATGTCATCGTCCAGCCGCTCTTGACTTGTCCTGCGCCACAATTCCTCGTTTGATATAATTTGTGTCCAGCGAATTTTTAGAATATGGCGTAGACAATGGTTCACAAAAGCCTGCAATTTCTTTGAGATGGTAGTCGTGACTTTCCAGGTTTCGCAAGCATATAATAGCACGGATTTGACATTGGATTCGAAGAATCTCAACTTTGTGCGCAAGGTGATTTGACAGGATTTCCAAATTTGGGAGAGAGAACCGAAGGCTGTGCGAGCCTTATTTATTCTAGTTTGAAAGTCCAGATCAGTACCACCATTTGCTGAAACAATACTTCCAAGCAGCGTTGCCACAAAGTGCCCGATCGGGCCTTTTGGCCCCCTGTTTTATATTTTGGCCCTTTGCGCCCGGGCCTATTAGAAATGGCCCCCAAATATTAATTTCAGAAGCTTTAACATAATTATAGTGTTAGTGATAATTAAAAAGTTGTATAAAATTAAATATTAACCATAGCCATTTTTAAATATAATATAAAGGCTATAGAGCTACAAAACTGCTTAGAAAAAAATAGGTAAGATCATGATAATGACGCTAGTAAAAGGTGGGTTCAGTTGAAAGGAAAGCAAAGGATTTCTTCAAAATGGTAAGACTGATTTCAATATTCTTTTTTACACAGAAGCTTTCAAAAAATAGAAATTGTATCGTGTACCAAAATTTTTGAAAAAAAATATTTTTTGGATTTTTAACAAATGTTTCATTTATTGAAAATCAAATATTTCAAAAACGACATGATCGATTATTTTTAAACTCAATACTTAAGAGTTTTTTAGTACTCTCTAAAATATTTTCAGAAAAAAATTTACATTTATGAAAAAATGACGGTACCTTCCATACAAAAGTAATAAAACCGGAAAGGCAAATATTTTTCTTCTCAAAAACGATTTCTACGATTTTGATTAAACTTTTTTCGTATACTAAAATTAGTATGAATTTGAATTTTGAATTTTCTCGTTATCGGCTAAACGGTTTTAGATTAATTTGTTATATACATATTTATTTAATGCATTAATTAAATAAATAATAACAATAAATACAAATATTAAATAATGAATTATTTTTTAATGAAGTATTTTTTTGTAAAGGTGGGTCCACACTATGCCGATCAACATTGTTGGTCAACATTGTCGATCAACATCCTTGTGTGTAAGTGAAAAACTTTAGTAGCAAACATTTGTGTGGTTTGGAATTTTCTGATCGATGCGTCAGGATACAACCGAAGGGTTCTGGGTTCGAGCCCAACGTTCTGGTGGTACCCAACTTTTTTTTATTTTTTCTTGTGAACAATAAAGTTAAAACGATATTATTAACATTAAATACTTATTCACAACAAATATTCCATTTTTCATCTAGCAAAAATGTGATTAATAACGCACAAAACCAATAAATTATGTTCATGAAATTAAATTTGTAGGGTACAAATGTTTTTAATAAAATGAAATTTGTGGAACAATTTTGTCGATTGCTATCCATTTGAATCGGGTTACGTTCGGGTCAGCAAAAATGTTGAATGGCTTTGTCGATCAACACGTCTACACTTACTCAACACTGTTGATCAACGATGTTGATCTACACAATTCGACATAATGTGGACGCGGCTTAACATATTTGGCCCCAGTATTTATCAAATGGCCCCCATAAAATCTCGAAAAGGCCCTCACTGCTTTTTTCTTCGCGGCAACGCTGCTTCCAAGGTAGTTAAATTGTTCAACCTCTTCAACTGGCGTCTCCTGTATTAAAATACGCTGATGTGTGGAGCGGCCTGTGAGCATTATTTATGTCTTTTTTGCTATTTATTTTAAGACCACTCGACTCTCCTTTTACCTTTAGAGCTTGACACATCCCGTTCAGCCCGCCGATGTTATTTGCCAAGAGACATATATCATCGGCATAGTCTAAGTGACTAAGCCTTTCAAACGGTCTCCATTGAATGCCCTGGTTCTCTGCTGTTCCAACGCTGGTCGTCAAAACATCGTGAATCGCCAGTAGAAAGAGAATTGGCGATAGAACATCTCCCTGTCTCACACCCTGCCGCACTTCGAAAGAGTCGGATAGCTGCCCATTGTGTAAAACAAAGAATCTTGCGTTGTTATAGGACTCTCTTATAATGGCAACAATTTTTGGGGGAATTCCTCTACCAAGAAGTGATCTCCATATACATTCACGGTTGACTCGGTCAAAGGCCTTCTCAAAATTCACGAACATGATGTAAAGCGGTGATTGAAACTCCGCAGAACGATACGCAGAGTGTTGATATGGTCGACACAAGACTGCCCACTGCGGAAACCAGCTTGATGCCTCTTGAGTGTAGACTCATTTCTAACCTTTATCCGCTCCAGAATGATGGTTGCCATTAGTTTTGGAAAAACGCACAAAACTGTAATACCTCGCCAATTGTGGCAATTCTTAAGATCACCTTTCTTTGGCAACTTAACAATTACATCATCCTTCCAGTCGCTGGGATAGATTTCGTTTTCCCACACAGCTTGAATCAACGGGTGTAGAATACTAGCCATTTTGACAGGGTCAGCTTTCAGGAACTCGGCTGGTATACCGTCAAGTCCAGCTGCTTTTTTGTTTTTGAGAAGATTTATCGAAGATTGAATTTCCAGTACTGTAGGGGGTTCGATGTCAATACCCCTATATGATCTACGCATCTCGTTAAGCTGGGGCACTTCAGCACTCTGCTCCACAGAATCCTCATTAAGCAAGACACAAAAGTGGTCCTTCCACCTGCGCAGCTGATCCTCGATTGATACCAAAAGTGTACCATCCACATACATTACAGGATGATTGGTGTTGCTTTTCTTCCCGACAACTTCCTTGGATATTTGGAACAATTCCCTCATATCTCCTCTTCTTGCAGCTTTTTCCGCATTTTCTGCGAGACCGTCTAACCTCACTCTCTTGTCACGTCTCACACAACGATAGACCATCTTATGTGCTAAACGATACTCTCTTCGCAATTCAGCCTTTCGTTGAGCATCCGCTTCGGCATTTATTTGCATCTTCAACGATTTGCGAAGCTCGATTTTATCCCAGGTGTCTTGGGATATCCAAGAGTCTCTAACTCTCGACTGCTTGGGTACAGTTTTGGATCCAGCATCCATAAAAACACTTTTTATATTACCCCACATCTCATCAATTGTTGAATGTTGTATTCCGTTTAATGACGAAGCTCTGTCGTAAAGGTTGGTGACATAGTTACGACATATGTTGGGATCACTTATAGCATTTGTATTGAACTTCCAATTCCTTGCTGCACCCTGTGCTTGACGTTGTACAGCTGCAGTTCGTAGCTTGAGACTCATGAGAACCAAATGGTGGTGGCTTCCCATGTCGGCATTTCTAATGCTTCGAACATCGCACATTGACTTCCTCCATCGCTGCTGAATCATGATGTGGTCAATTTGGTTTTCAGTTTGACCATCCGGATGTACCCAGGGGATTTTGTTGCAAGTCTTATGTTTAAACACAGTCCCACCCAGTACAAGACGATTAGCGTTTCAAAAATCAACCAGCAAATCGCCAGTTTCATTCCGTGACCGCAAGCCATTTTTCCCCATGACGCGTTCCAGACCGTTGTTGTCGGATCCGACTTGGGCATTGGGATCTCCCATGACAATTATGATGTCGTCTCTTGGAACACCACTGTAAACTGAGTTAAGATGAGTGTAGAAAGCGGTTTTGTCTTCCTCGGTCGCTTCATTTGTGGGGGCGTAGCACTGAATTATTGTGACCTGCGAATTTTTGAACGGAACCTTGCTGTCATTATTCTTGCAGAAATGGGCGCCCAGGATATAAGACTACGCCTCGCTTCTTCGTTCAACATAATTCCGACACCATGCAGCCTTTGGCCACCCTCTCTTTCATCCTCCCCGGAATACAGCATTCTCGTTTGCCCAGAGTCAGCTCTGTATTCGGCTCTTCCTCTCCACCTAGTTTCGCTGATGCCCAGGATACTGATCTTAAGGTGATCACGCTCAACCTGCTCGTATCTACCTTCGCCGTACAAGGATCGAACGTTCCATGCTCCGATTTTCGTACGTATGCGGTAGCCAAAAGTATCATTTGCTCTTCTTAAAAAACTTCTTCTATTTGTAAACGATTCATTTATTGTTATTGCGTCTTGATTGACGCTGGTACACGAAAGATGCCGCTCCCCGAAATCCGATGTTCGGTTTACAGCAGCCGAATCTGCAGAAGGATTTTCCATAAAATGGTTACCTCTTGGGGACTCATTTCCATTTGTTGTCATATTTTATGTATTAGCATATATCCTTCCACCATGGTGTTTTCCGAGATACGATTAATAACATACATAAGCTCAGATTTGACAGGCACACCCGCCTTTTGTATGGTCAAACACATAACTGCTCGAGGCCACCCACTATGGGAAAACAGATGCTTTTTGTAGCCGCCCAATATGGGTTACAGACGCTACCTGCTGCTGCCGTTGGCCTTTAACAAAAATAATGTAATAATGTAGTGACGTGACATATATCGTTGGAAAGGTATTTTTATGAACTACGATAGTTACAATCAGAGCACATTTCAAATCACTATGTGAAAAAAGTTATTCGCTGGTCAAACTTCACTCGCAATCGCAAAAGTGATTCAGCTATTTAAGTGAAATGAGTAAGTTCGAATTAAGTTTCCATCATGAGACAAAGAATAAATATAATAAAGCCAAATTCAACCTCCTTGTCACACTCGTACGTTTGGTATTCTGTTTCACATCACCACTAATCGACGCGAAATGAAATAACAAGTACAACAATGTAAACATTGAAATATTAACAATGGAGTATCTTTTGTATCAATTATTTTTTTTGTCGTAATTAAAGTTGAATGTGAGTTTTCACCCTTGAGAATAATTCTATTATACATATGTGCATATGACAGTAAAATAAGATTTTTCAATCAATAAAAGGGTAGTTGTTTTTATCTACATTGTTGTTTTTTTATTTCATTTCCTATGCATGAATAGGAATTCTTGAGAAAAGCACACATACCTATCCAAAACTTGAAATTTACCAACACATACACCAAGTCACTGCGGAAATATCTGGCGAGTAATCTGACATTTCATTTCACTCGCTCACTCACTCCCTTTTGCTAACTAAATCTATTTTCGATGAAAAGTGACTCATCTCACTAAATCCCTGCGGTTTCGAATTAGCTGAATCTCGGCACAGGTTGGTCTACAACATCCACAATCCACAATTCGAATAAGACAGATGGCGCTATAGAGTGTACTAAAAGTCATAATTCAAATATAACAGACGTTACAGTATGTACGTATATCCTGTGAATTCCATAGAATCAGTATGCAAATGCGATTTATAGTCGAAGAAACTAATAAATCTCAATGACTTGGTTATCAAAATACTTGTATTTGGTAAAGTTTTTAAAAATTAAATTCATAAATAAAAACATTTTCTTCAAAAATATATCACAGATTTATTTTATTAATATTCAGAGTAATTAAATTTAAAATAAATTAACTAAAAATGCCTTTCGACTGTCAATAATTTGACTCATAAAATAATTATTTCAATTTTATAATTAACATCAAAATCGATAAAAGGCAGTATTATTTATTATTTTTATATATCAGTCTTTTTGTCATTTCGACGGTTTCATTAAAAAAAAGTTGGTGCAATTTTAAAGAATTTCTTCAACGTTTTCTTTTGTGTTTTATTGGTAGGTGTATGTGTATCTACCTAATTTCTTAATCTACACTAACCAGTGCTGAGAGTGAGGTTTTTCCTTGGACGGGATTGCTGGTGCTTTATGATGTCGACTGCGACTGCGCTCTTTGACTCCACATAACCGTCTTTTATAATCGATGTCAATAGCAGATGCTGACTCTGGCTGATTTGCTGAACTTTCCAGATTATTATCTGCCATCATCAAGTGTTTCTTAATGACCCGGCGAACAATGTATCTAGAGCCATCAGGGCGTCGTTTGACTTTCCATACCATTCCGGACATGTCCTGATGTATTGAAAAATAAAAAAAATAAAAAAAAAACAATGTTATTTTAAATCCAAACCACCATTTATGTACCTTTGTATGTACCTTTTCTTTGTACTCCTCGATGGCTTTAGATTGACACATTCTGTAGACACTTGGTTTAGCAACTAAAGTCGAATGTCCATCGCTATCAGCAGCAGCAACAGAAGCAGCAGCCGATATAGCATCGGTGTTTTCCGAGGGGATTTTAAATGGAATAATGGTGGACGGTTTTTGAGTTCGGCGAGTGGTAATTTGACATTTATTGTTGATTGAAATATCGGGTTTTCGACAAAAACTGCTACGTTGGTTTGATTTTATAAAATATTCATGTTTTTCCGAGGGATGATTTGTTTTATCTAATGCTGAATAAATATGAAAAACTCAATTATTTATCAAATACAAATTACAATTGTTTTTGTTTATATTCCGTGTTTGGTAACTTGCTACAACAACAACTTGATACATGAGTGTCAAGTTAACAAAGCAACTTTGACGAATCGAAAAATAAAAATTTGCCGTTAATAAGTCGCTAATTAGCTGTGAGAATTTCGAATTTTTCGTTCAATATTTTCTGATTTTTAGTTGCTTTGCTTACTTGAACTTGATATCAAGTTAGCACTGATCTCTATAATACACTGGATAGTGTATTCCTTATAATGTATAACAGTTTCTTTGCTTCCATTTGAAGATAACAATTAGGTGGTCGGCTTCATAATTGAATCACCAGTTGGAAGAAGGGAATAAATCCATCAGAGCTAACTGTTGGGAAAACGCAAAAAACTGAATAACTTCTTTATTTAAAGGTTCTCAGATTTTTCATGTATAGATAAAATAAAGTTCTCTTTGTTTTGATTCGCATGAGATATATTTTCTTTTTCTATCGCTTCCTAGTAGCTAGATAAACCGTGTTAAAAAGCTTGGATTTATTTCCTTCTTCCAACTGAAAATTTTAACTTCAAAATAAAATAGAAATTTTACAGAAAAAGTTTTTATTTTTCAAATATAAAGCTAAAAACATAAAAATAAATAAATAATAACTTCAAAAAAATAGTGTGTTCAATAATATATTAGTTTTTGTGTTATTTCAAACATGGACCATATCGTTTTATGTTCCAAAAGAACTGAAAATAACGATATTGATAAAGTAGGTATAAAGAAAAAAAAATACAAAATTGTTATTGAATATTTGCGTGCAAAACGACATATAAGTGTCCCTCTTTTTAAATTGTTTTTTTTTTTTTAAGCTTTACCACACCATTTCAAATCTATTTTCTGAAGAACTTAAGATTTTGAGATAAGCAACTTTGCTTCTGAGGGGACGATGTCTTATCTATGTTAACTAGCTGAGTTAACTGCGCTGATACATCAATCTGTGATTCAATAATAACCCACAAATTCAATAACTGTTTATTTGCTTCTAGCGACATAAAACTGAGTAGATAAACCAATTGAAGAGTTATGTTAAAAAAAAAAATCAGTTGGAAGAAGGAAATAAATCCGGGATTTGTTTCCTTCTTCCAACTAATGCTTTTTAAAACCCCCAACATTTCTACAATGAAAATAGTTTTTACTATTTTCTTAGACCTAACAGATGTGTCTACGTATAGAGAAGACATTTGCATCAAAAAATCATTTTTGGAAATTTTGGGATTTATTCCCTTCTTCCAACTGGTGGTTCAATTTGACGTCTGCATTATGCAATCTGTTTTGCAGATAGGGATGTGCGATATTGAAACAACATCGATGTATATAAATATCAAACCGAAAACATCGATGTTTTTTCAGGTGTTTTTGTTTAAGTTTTTTGTTTGACCAAAGCAAAAAATGCGTCATGCTATGCTCTAATGTATTTTTGCTTTCAAAATTTCTGGGGCCGGCTATTTTTTCTTAAGTTTTTTAAAATCGATTTAAATTTTCATACAAATGAAAAATATGAAGTCATAAGCAAGGTATTTCAACTTTAAACATCGATATTGCAAAATAATAATGCACAGAAGCTTGTGTGCTAAAACCGCGTGTAGGTAAGTGGTATCTTTCTAGGCATCAATGATTTTAATGGGTGAAAATCGATGTTAAAATATGTATTTTGCACAATGAATATCAACAAATTTAATAAAATCAACATTGCAAGGCAATTCATGGTGTTAAGCTGTTATGTGTGCCCTTTTTGAAATCCGATATTTCAAAATCTTGTTTCACACGAAGGTGTGCGCAAGAACTTGCATGGTGTAAACTGCGTGTTTCTGACCATCGATAATTTAAATTCGTGAAAATTGATATTTAATATGTATTTTGCAGTAATATTTCAAGGAATTTTGGGTAACCTGTTTTCTGTGGCTTTTTAGAATATGTATATCGATATTGCAAGACACGAAGTTGTGTGCAAAAACTTGCATTGGTGTAAATTGGGTCTTTCTGAGCATCTATTATTTCTATGCGTGGAAATCGATGCAAAAATTTGAATTTTGCAAAACATATCGTCCACACAGATTTTATAGAAGCAATATTGCAAGTATTTCATGCGTACACTGTTATCTAACGATATTGCAAGATATTTTTGCTAGCAAAAGTGTGTACAAAAACTTGTATGGTTTAAAATGCGTCTTGCTGAGCATCGATGATATTAATGCTTGAATATCGATGTAAGAATATTTCTTTTGCACAAATAAACAAAAAACAAATTTGATGGAAGCAAAACTGAGAGGCACTTCATGTGTAAACTTATATCTGTGCCTTTTTGCACATCGAAAGTTTCCTTGTGGTTTTGAATTTTTAAGTTTGGTTTTGGAGATCCTTTGATGATTTCTTTTTTCAAAAAATTCCAAATGTTACAGATGACTTAAAAACTATGAAAGTCACTCCATCTAGATTTTACTAGCAGAATCAATCATTTTCGTACTAACGTTTTGTTTGTTTTTTATTCTGATGTTTTGGATGTTAATATCGTTGTTGCAAAACATCGAAATCTTTATTATCGATATTTTGCAAATATCGATTAAAATCGCTCATCCCTATTTCCAGATGTCTATCTGAAGAAAGGGAACAGACCATGATATGAAAATATAAACTTTTGTGGAAGTTTGTTTTATTATTTTTTATCTTTAAGTTATTCGCTGTGTGCATTTGGTATATTTTTTTTAAGTATAATTACATAGTGGAATGAGATAAATCATTGCAGTTTGCGAACAAGTTGAGCAAAACAGCTAATGAATAATTATGATGAGGAGGATGCGATTGCATATTCTGCGTTTTTTTTTTAATGATTTTACCTCCTTGTCACACTCTTTACGTTTGTTATTCCGTTTCATTTACTAATTAGTGAATGAATTTAAATTACGAACACAACAAATGTTAGCAAACAGATCCCGGGGGGTGAAACGAACGGAGAATTGATGTCTGTTTAATGGATTATCTTTGTATTACATGTTATACAGTTATAAATAAATAAATAAATAAATTGGGTGGCGCAACAGCTCGAGGAGAACCAGGGCCTAGTGACTTACAACTCACAACCATTCCTGTGTGCGTGTTTGTTGGGCAGGAATGGAGGGGACCTACAGTTTTTTGCCGAGTCCGAACGGCTAAATGAGAAGCACTTTTTCATGACAAGTGTTATGATCTCGTACTTATAATGTTTAAATAATACGACAACCATTCAACAAATACAATATTATTTATTAATATCTAAATTCAAGGTTTATAAAAAGAAAACTGTGTTGCTGTCGACCAAGCTAATACGTGAATGAATGCAATTGAAAATTTTAAAATGGTGGTTGAATTAATACTTTCGATGTCAGATGTTGGTACCATTGTTCCATTGCTTGGATTCCAGGGTTGTCAACACCTCCCTTACTTAGGAGAGATCATAATCCTTCATCCATCCAGGAGCACGAACACTTCTTCCCGATGATCTTGTCCTTACTGGTTCCGGAGTGATGCTTCTTGATGGGAATCCGTGGAAATCTGAATCTTCGAAAATCGATTCATCGGCTCTTGATTCATTTTCATTGGTTACATCTGGAACTTCTTGAGTTTCTTCAACTTCTGGCTGATGATGTGAAAATAAATCTAGTAGCTCCAAAAACGAATCCGATGACTTTTGGTTTTGTGAGATCTCAGAATATCTTGATTTAATTTGATTTGTGTGCGAACGAATAAGTCGGTTTTGGTTTCCATCAGTGACCAGGACGTTGTAGTTTACGTTGCCTTTGCGTTCGATGACTGTTCCTGGAACCCAATGTTCCTTATTGTTCCGGTATATCTTGGCGTAGACCATATCACCTGCGGTGAACTGCCTGTTCTTAGCACCGTGGTGCTTATCAAATTGCTGATTTTGCTTCTCATTTGGCATTGTTGAAACAGGTTTCCTTGGTTTTAACAAATCCAAAGAAGTTTTAATTTTTCTCCCAATGAATGCTTCGGCTGGAGATTTGAAACCTACAACATTTCGGTTCGGAGTGGAGCGGTAAGTTTGTAAAAATGTTTCCATGTTATTGAGACTCGTCCCCTCGTTTTTAAGTTTTTTTAAGGTTCGCTTGAGAGTATCCACGAATCGCTCTGCTTGTCCGTTTGATTGTGGATGGAACGGTGCTGTTCGAAGATGCTGGATACCACGAGACTGAATAAAACTTTGGAAATGAGCACTCGTAAATTGAGTTCCGTTGTCCGAAACTAATTGGTCACAGTCTCCATAACGAGAAAAGAATTCATTCAGCTTACTAACGATGACTGACGAAGTAATGCTGGTAATCTGGAAAACATCAAGCCATTTAGAAAACGAGTCCACAATAACAAAATAGTAAAAACCATCGGTTGGACCTGCGATATCGATATGAATGCGCTCCATTGGCGATGTTGTCATGGGCCATGACTGAAGTGATACTTTAATCGGAGATTTTGCAGTGCTGGCGCATGATTGACACTGACGTACGTACGATGTTATATCCTCGTCTATCCTGGGCCAGTAGACGTGACCTCTAGCAATGGTCTTCATTCTTTCGATTCCCGGGTGACCTCGATGCAATTGCTTTAGAATTCGTTTTTGAAGGCAAAATGGAATAACGATCCGGTCGTTGAACATGAGACATCCATCGACAACAGCTAATGCATCTCTTCTAGTATAGAATGGAACTATTTCTGGTGGATTTTTGGTCTTCCAACCTGATTTCATAGTACTGATGACTGACTGTAACAATTCACTCTTTTGTGTTGCACTTTTAACCATTTCGAAATTTAAAGGTAGCACTTCGATTACGTTGAGCAGATGTGTTGTGAAATCTTCCTCGAATTTCATGTTTGCGATGACAACTTCTTCATCCAAATCTCTTTTTGTGTCCATTAACCGAGAGAGTACATCAACAAATCCGAACTCTTTGGTGGAGATATATTGGATGTTGAAATCATACATCATGAGAGTAAGTGCCCATCTCTGTAATCGATTTGCAGTATGAGTTGGTATTCCTTTTTTGTTTCCAAATATAGCTTTGAGTGGTTTGTGGTCAGTCAGTAGAGTGAACCTTCGGCCAAAAATCATTCGGTGGAATTTTTTTACAGCAAATATGAGTGCCGCTGCCTCCTTCTCAATTTGACTGTACCTTGTCTCGGCTGGGGCGAGAGACCTTGCCGCATGCATGATGACTTTTTCAGAGCCATCTGGAAATGTATGAGCAATGTATGCACCCAATCCAACATTTGAGGCATCTGCTGCAACCTTTATTGGCAAGTTCGGATTGTAATGTGTGAGCAAAAGTTCGGAGGAGAGAATGGTCTTAAACTTGTCGAATGATTGCTGACATTCCTTGGACCATACGAATTCGACGTTATCACGTAGCAAATTGTCCAAGGGTGCTCGAATCTCCCTCATTTGCTTCACAAATTTGCCATAGTAATTTACAGCTCCTAGAAATGACCTAAGCTCAGTGATGTTCGATGGTGCTGGCATGCTTTTGATTCGCTCTATCTTATCCGGATCTGGTCTCAACCCGTTTTTATCCAAGATATGGCCAAGGTATTTGAGTTGAGGAACGAAAAACGCACATTTTCCGATTTTTACTCGGAAATTAAACTCCAAGAGCCGTTGGAGTACTTGGTGCAAAATCCTCAAATGATCTTCGAAATTTTTCCCTCCGATGATGAAATCGTCTATATAAGCTGCAGCACCTTCAATACCCGCCAAAACAGCATCTGCAATCTGCTGAAAAGCTCCGGGAGCTGGCTTTGTGCCAGGTGCTAGCCTGTTTGGTCTAAATAAACCCTTGTGGGTATTAATGGTAAGCAGCTTAGCTGATTCGGGCGTGACTTGGACTTGAAGAAATGCGTCCGCTAAATCTATATGGGTAAAGATTTCACTGTCACCCATTTTTGTAAAAATAGCCTCTGGAGTTGGAATGGGGTATTCATGCGCCTCTAATTGATCATTAAGACCTGATGAATAATCTCCGCAAAGACGTACCTCTCCTGAAGACTTTTTCACTACCACTATCGGGGCTGCCCAGTCCGAAAAATCAACTGGAGTGATCCAGCCGCGGTCTTGGAGACGTTTAAGTTCCCGTTCTATTAGGGGGAGAACAGCGTACGCAACATCTCGCCTGGCTCGGAACACTGGAACAGCTTCTGGTTTGAGGTGGAGCTCGACCTGCATTTTTGAACATACCGAGGAGTCATCTGACTGGAACAGTTTAGCATACCGCTTCTTAATGCTGGCTATGGCTGCATTGCGATCGGCGGTCGTCGGTTGAATGATTCGACTGATGCATACCTGATTAATAGGCTTGTCCCATAAATGAAATATTTCGCATAAATCTGTTCCTAAAATATTCAAAGATTTAATTTTAGAAACAAACAATTTGCAAGATTTTACTTCCCCATTTAGCTGAATTTCGCAAGGAAATTCAGCAATAAGTTTGATAGAGTTCAATGATGCACTTTTTGCTTGGCTATCTTCAAGCGTAGTTCCCGGTCGACCAATCTTTTCCCACGTACTAACATCGATCATACTGATGTCGGAACCGGTATCCACTTGAAGACGGATAGACTGACTCGAACTCTGCTCGCTGGTGTGGATGTTGACCTCCACAAACTTCCTTCGCTTTGCATGATTGACGCAATTAACGTAAACAGCTTTGTTTTGCTGGGAAATTTTTTTCTTGTTCCCACGACGTCCATTGTTTTTTTCTGCTTTTGTCGGAACTTGTTTATCGCTTTTTGATGAAAAACAGCTGCAGTACCCCTCCTTGTGGCCAACGCGATTGCATTTAGTGCATTTATGATTTCTAAAGGTACAATCTCGTGAAAAATGCATTTCACCGCAACTCCAACAAGGGGATTTTGGCAAACTATTTTGCTGTTTTTGTTGTTGCGCCGACTGCTGATGTTTAGGTTTTTGTTGCTGATGAGTTCTGACTGCATTGACTGATGTTGACGGTGATGACGCTTGTTCGATTAATGCTGCATCTTTTTTAAGGCTAAACCATTTCTGGACGCCTGACAACAACTTGCTTAAATCGGAACTTGCGTCTTCATCCAATTTAGACAGCAGTTTTGCTCGAATGTCTGCGTCTGATGATGATTGCAGTCCAGTCACAAAAACTAGACACTTGAACTGGTCTGATGTGAGGGCGCTCAGTTTGAAATCTTCACAGCTCTTGTTGACGCGAGCTGCGTAGGTGGTGAAATCTTCTGCTGGACTCTTAACTGTTTGAAGACATCTGTACCGAGAATTGAAAAGACTTTCAGAAGCCCCGAACATTGCTTTGAGGTTTTTCACAGTTTCTTGAAAGTCTACGTCTCGCGTGTTCTTGGGTAAGATGTACGATGCGTACCTTTCGTGTGCTATCGCACTTAGTTTTCGCATTAGCAACCGCACTTTCGATGCATCGTCGAGATCTTTCCCGTCCACATTGAATACGTCTTCGTGACGAGAAAACCACGCTTCGAACGTAATGGAATGCTCTGGATCGTAGCAAAATTCAGAAATATTGCTCCCTAGTGAATCCATTAACAGCTCTGGCCTTGCAGAATGAGAACTCGTGCCAGAATTACTCATGATTGCTTGAAGTAATTTGGATTGAATATCCAAGAGTTCCAGAATTTTCTGCTCATTCGCCATGTTGCTTTTTTTTTTTTGTCGCTCGAATATTATGTCGGCGATACAAAAAAAAATTACACGCAACCAAGATCCTCGTCGCCAAAATTGTTATGATCTCGTACTTATAATGTTTAAATAATACGACAACCATTCAACAAATACAATATTATTTATTAATATCTAAATTCAAGGTTTATAAAAAGAAAACTGTGTTGCTGTCGACCAAGCTAATACGTGAATGAATGCAATTGAAAATTTTAAAATGGTGGTTGAATTAATACTTTCGATGTCAGATGTTGGTACCATTGTTCCATTGCTTGGATTCCAGGGTTGTCAACAACAAGTATACTCTTGGAGGATTTGTCAGTTCCTCGCAAGAGGCAGTACCTCGAATAAAACATTTCTGTTTTTAGGTGGCACAGGTTATACAGTTATACTGGTATACAAAAAAGTGGTCAGCTTCATAATATAACAATTCTTCAAATGGAAGCAATATTTTTGTATCGATACACTATCCAGTGTTTTATAGAGATCAGTGCAAGTTAGCAAAGCACCCTATGGAAAATCGGTAAAAACTTCTTATACCTGATTGTTTATGACTTAATAATTTGCCGTTAGTTAGTCGTTTATTTGTTGTGACAAATTCAATTTGATCGTGCAATTTGTCTATGTTTTGTTGGGTGCCTTGCGTGATATCAAGTTAGCAAATAACAACCGCAAAAAGGAATAAAAACTGCTTATATAGAATGGTTTATAGCTTAATAGTTTGCCATTAACTGTATTACCAGTTTTTAGCCCTTTTTGAGGTGGTGCTTTGCTAACTTGATATCAAGCTTAGGACCTAAAAGAACATAGAAAACACTGTACGATCAAAATGAATTTGTCACAACTAATTAACGACTAACTAACGGCAAATTACTAAAGCATAAACCATTAGGTATACCTAAGATGTTTTTACCGATTTTTCACAGAGTGCTTTGCTAACTTGATTTCAAGTAAGTAAATCACCCAAAAAACATAAAAAACATTGAACGACAAATTCAAAACTTTACAGCTAATTAACGACTAATTAATGGCAAATTATCCACCTGTTCAGTTTTTGTTTTTCAAAGTTGCTTTGCTAACTTGAGACTCATATCAATTATGAGTTTGACTTTTTACAAAATATCATAAATTGCGTGCTTTACGGTAGGAATTATGAGATAGTTGGTATTTTCATTGCCTGAATTGTTCAATGACGATATTTTTGTTGTTGTTGTAATACATTGGTTTTCCCCTCATTTTTATTTCTCCCCACCAACAACAAAAAAATCGCACTGAAAAAATAGGGTAAAGTAGGCTACACACTGTCATTTCTTAAATGACATTCCAAAACTGTCATTTCCAGTCATACCCACGAAAAATTTTGATCTTCATCATTTCCTTCATCATTTACATCTACACACTATCGTTTTTTGCATCATTTCAGCTGAAATGATGTGAAAAAATGACAGTGTGTAGCCTACTTAATGTAAATACCGAAATAGGCTATCTCGTTATCCTAACAATTTTAAGATAACTTGACTGGCTGAACAGAATGGAGACGGAGCTGCAACAGGGGCTGCAACTGGAATAGCTGTCAAAATTTTGAATACACACAAGTTCAATGATGCGAACAGAACACGACGCAACTGTAGACGGAGCTGCAGACGCAGCTGGACAAGTTGGCCAACTTTTAGCTAGAACTATAATGCTCGGAGGGGCACTTAAGTGGTCGGAAGAAAACAAGCGATTACACGGAAAGCATATGACGGTGACTATAATTGCGGAGTGGAGCGTTTCGTCAAGTTTCGTTCAACTTTGGTTACGGAAGTGAGGTGCGCTCCGGAGCGCACCTCACTTAAGTAAAACTGACATTTGGTGAAATAGGAGTGCCAAAAAGAGATAGATGATAGTTACATTATGGGTGTGTTCCCCTTTTTTCGGTACAGAAAGCTACTTTTCGTTGGTTTTTGACATTAGCTTCAGTGCCCTTCCGACTATTACAGTTCTACCTTTTAACTTTTGCTTGCAGCTTTTTTGACGTTTTGAAATTGCGAGCAAAATGAAGTGTTTACATGTGGGTTAAAGTGATTTTTAAACTCTTTTCAATCACTCATAAAGACGTAAAGCAATAAATTTTAGCTTCTTCTTTATCATTATTCATTTTTATTTTTGTTTTCATTTTTATTTTCGATACTAAAATGTCAGAAAGCTGTACAGCTGCATTGTGGGCGCGTAAAAAAAATCACGTACGACACTTTTTGACAGCTATTCCAGTTGCAGCTGCAGCTCAGTTGCAGCACTCTATTCTGTTCAGCCAGTGAGTTGTTTCCAGATAGCTGAGAATAAACATCGGAACGTGGCCATTCCTTTGAGTTTTGAGTTTGACAGAAAGTTATGTAACGTCATCGTACAAATTCGTACAAAGTAGCATGTTACCAAACAGACGCCATTAAGAGTGTGCTTTTTAATTCATTCTGTGAACATTCAGAATATTCGGAATCGGCATTTTGTTGTTCTCTATTCAACGGAATATTCCGTATAAACCATTTTATTGTTGCTATAGACTCGCACTGGTGTTATTTATTTAAAAACAAAAAAAATAGTTAAAACATCTCACACCACAATTGCTATACGTTTAATTTAATTTTTCGCTCCTTTAACATTCCAATAATAAAAAAGAGCCAGGGTGTGTACCACACTGGAAACTTATCATTGGTGCCCTCGAAAGCTAGAGACCTGTTGTTATTTTATTATTTAAAGTCCTTCGAAAACGTTTTCAAGTGTCAATATACAATCAAGTGAATATGCACCAAAGATTGATTTGCCTTCGAGATATTTGAGGCAAAAACATTGTTTAGTTAGTATGTAGAGTAAAATTACCCCAAAGCCAAAAGCTGCGTTTAATTATCTCTGGGTCTGGGTCGAGGTTATTTTTTAACATGTATTACAAAAACAACATGGGATCTAGGTTCCTATCGAGGTTAATTTTAATAACCCAGATGGAGGTTTTCACTCTGACCGGCAGAGGGCTATTTTCCATTGTGAATGATGTCAGCGATTTGTCAGCAGTGTTAAGCGTGGTACACATTATCAAACCTGAGTGTCACGCGTGTTGGATATCAAACCTGCGTGAAAAGTTTCGCGTACACACTTATCAGTTATGTTGGGCGTCAGGCAAAGAAATTCCACTACTCTCAGAAAATAGTTTCTTTTTATTTTGAGGCTATTTCCGCCACGAATCGTGTTAATTCTTTTTTATACATGACACCCACGAGCTTTTTCCTATTTTGTTTGCACTTTTTCCGCTAATTCACTATAAAAATTCGTGTTTTGTTCCGTGAATGACGGCTCATGAATGAAATTGTGTACACATCATCGAGCAACCACCCAACAAACCGAGGGTTGTCACGCAGTATCAAAAAAATTTGTGAGCAGGCAGTTCTGAGTGTCAAACCATCATTCAGCGTGTACACATTGTCAGTTCAGTTTGATATCCAACATAGCTGACACTCAGGTTTGATAATGTGTACCACGCTTTAGGAATAGAGAGGAAAAGAGACAAATGGTTTTTTTTTTTTTTAAGCTTTACCACACCATTTCAAATCTATTTTCTGAAGAACTTAAGATTTTGAGATAAGCAACTTTGCTTCTGAGGGGACGATGTCTTATCTATGTTAACTAGCTGAGTTAACTGCGCTGATACATCAATCTGTGATTCAATAATAACCCACAAATTCAATAACTGTTTATTTGCTTGTAGCGACATAAAACTGAGTAGATAAACCAATTCAAGAGTTATGTTAAAAAAAAAAAAAAAAATCAGTTGGAATGCGGGGTATACACTGTTCAAATGCTTGTCATGCGTGTGGGAGTGTATTAGTAAGTTCTTTTTCAATTGCATATACACACATCATGCATGAGGCTTCAATCATTTATTTTTACTGAAATATTGAAGCGAAAAGACGTATGGTTCTGGTCCGATCACGGATGTTATTCTTTGTCGTTTCATCGGAAAAATAATTGTTTCAAATTTTATCGTTTCATTTTATTTGAATTAGTTTTTATAAACTCCAAAATAAAAGTTTCATTTTCCATTTTCAACATATTCCGCTACATACATAATGTTTCCTCATCGGCTTCTATTCGAAAATGAGCTCATGCATGATCAAGCAATCATTCTCGAATATACATTATGTCAATGCTGTCGGTCTGATTGAACAAAAATCAAAATGTTTTGATTTTGCTTCAAGCATACACACCATGTATACGTGTGTCATTTTCACTACCACACTCTCACATGCATGACATGCATTTGAACAGTGTATACCCCGCAGAAGAAGGAAATAAATCCGGGACATGAAAAACAAATAAACATAAGAAAAAAAAAGAGACTTATATACAGCACTGTTTTTGCACTAACCCGCATCGTTTTATTTTCAAGAGGTGAACCATATGGGTTATGAGCGATAATAAAACGCGGCTAATTGCATTGTTTGTTCTAAAGATATGCGAGAACAAACACTTTTTTCAACAATTTTCAGCAATTTTATTTTATTTAAAAAAAACTATGTATACTGGTCTGTTTTTATATTTTGACAAATTCTCTTATTACGTCAATATGCGTAGAATAAACTCAACCCGAAGTCGATAGCATCATTTGCTCTTGAGATGTTCGAGACAAATGAAATTTAACTTTTTTTTTAATTGCTATACCTAGCGAAAAAAAAATAATTATGTATTGAATTTTTATGAAAGTCCTTTCTGGACTTAAGACATTATTATAAAATAAAATTAATCGAAAGTCGATAACTTTATTCGTTTATGATATATGGTGAATGGAAAAAAGGTGAAGGAGCGTACGCAAACGTAGAAAAGTTTTAAACCTCGTAGGTCTGACACAATTGGTATGGAAAATTAGACAAATTTACGCAGTTTACAACTTTACTACGCTAACGACAACATTACGCTGTGGCATTAATAGACCTTCTTAACAAATAGTAATATATCACTCTCTTGTTCATTTTCAAACGTCAAAATCAGCACTGTGGCGAATAATTATTATATCGAAAGGAGATCACCCATTTTCCTATGGAGCTTGGGCCAAGGGCGTGCACTAATGGGACTAGTACCAAATGACAGCTAACGTTTAGCCCAATCTATCTGCCAAATATTTTCGAATTTGGCTCCGGAGATTTTTAGATAATTGAGCTTGAAGTTGACCTTTGCAAATTAAAAAATACATCCTGGTGAATGGCAATACAAACGAAGCAAATAGTTCGAGCGCAATAAAAGCTTACTGTTGCAACTGTCTCGTTGGAATGAGACTGTCGGTTGTTGCGCTCATGTAATAAGCATTTTATGGTATTTGGGCTATACACGACACCAGGAAACAATAAGCATACCACCAGCCCTGTTTTTGGATGGTATTTTGATTGACACTTTTAACGAAGACTAGTTTCTTTTTTCAATTTATTAACATTAATATATTTTAAATATCATATAATTTGGTAAAAAAAGATACATATTTATGAAACATTACTTTTTTTTAACATATTTTTGTATTAGAATTTTACTTTTTAAAAGAAAAGTGTTAGATGGACGGCATTTACCCAGTGTATGATAACTTAGTTTTATATCAAATTAAAGCTTATCAATTAGGCATTACAGTGGTGTAAAAAAGAATATAGGTAATTTCTGATTTTTTCGAGATATTGACTTCCGAAAGTACAACTCAAAAAATATATTTTTTTTTAAAGTTTTTGGCTCGTTTATTCAAAATATATCAGGTGTAGAAAAAATGTTTAACATAATTTGAAAGATATTTTTATGATCTTTCATTTGATGTCAAAATATTAATCCTACGCGCCATACTTAAGGATTTATAAGTAATTGTTTGCAAAAGAGCCAGATTTCTTAATTTGCAAAGGTCAACTTCAAGCTCAATTATCTAAAAATCTCCGGAGCCGAATTCGAAAATATTTGGCAGATAGATTGGGCTGAACGTTAGCTTTCATTTGCTACTAGTCTCATTAGTGTACGCCCTGGGCCCAAAAATGGGTCATCTCCTTTGCTGTGGAGTTGTTTTTTGTTTGTTTTGAAAGCTGTCACTCTTAAAATTGACAGATTCGTAAAACTCCCTTAAGGTAAAACTATAATAGTCGGAAGGGCACTGAAACTAATCTCAAAAACCAACGAAAAGTAGCTTTTCGTTCCGTCAGAAGGGGAACAAACCCATAGTGTAATCATCATCTATCTCTTTTTGACATTCCTATTTCACCAAATGTCAGTTTTATTTACAGTGAGCGTCAAAAAAAAGTGTACATCTGTGAACTTCGTTTTTGTAACACTGTTGAAGAAAATAGATTCGATCTTTTAGGAAAATACTTATCTTATTTTTTAAAGCTGTTAATCTTCAATGAATTGGCATATAAAACTTAACAAAAAATATTATAGGAAAAATTCAATAAAAAAATAACAAAAAATACTTAATTTTGATGGCGTCGAAAGAAAGTGTACACTATTCAATTAAAGCGAAAACCTTAAAATCAATACATCGTCTGCTTCCCTTTCGCCCTAAGGCAGTAGCGTAGCTAGGTGGGGGCGAAGGGGGCGGTCGCCCCGGGCGCCAGGAGTTAGGGGCGGCAAATGGGAAAATCATCTTCGTTGTTCATGGGATGTTGCAAACCAATTACAAAAGTTTTTTTAGTGAAAATACATACAATTTTTATAGTGTTCAAAGTTGTAGGGACGACAAAATCATCCTCGTTGTTCATGAGAATTTGGAAATAAATAAAAGTTTAATTTTTGTTTAATAAATTATTCAATCAATTTTTATTAAATTGAAATCAAGAGGGTCGCAAAATCATCATAGTTGTTTATTACATAAGTTGGAAATAAACAAAAATGTATTATTTTTTTAAGTTAAAAATTCTATAACATTTGTAGGTATAGGAACGTACTATTTTTCATTGTGTTCAAATCACTAGGGGCGGCAGAATCATGACCATTGTTCATTATAGAAGAAGGTAATAAACACAAAAGTTTATTTTTTTAAATTAACAATTCTTTCAAATTTTTAAACAAAATGATGGCTTTCGTAATGACCATTCTCTTTTGTAGCTTTACATATAAGTACGTGTCTGTTAATTCCCTTAATTTAGAATTCAGAGGGGTTGACCTTGTTCAGAAAATTGTTCGCGTTAAAAAATAAATAAATAAATTGAGTGGCGCAACAGCTCTTGGAGAACCAAGGCCTAGTGACTTACAACTCACAACCGTTCCTGTGTGCGTGTTGTTGGCAGGAATGGAGGGGACCTACAGTTTTTTGCCGAGTCCGAACGGCTAAATGAGAAGCACTTTTTCATGACAAGTATACTCTTTTTTGTCAGTTACTCGCAAGAGGCAGTTCCTCGGATAAAACATTTCCGTTTTTTCTTGTTAGATTTGAAAAAAAATGATGTAGATTAAATCTTTTCGCAGATGATTTGTTTTTTGTTTTTTCAAAAATAAAAAATAAATAATATTTAAATAAAACTGATAAAAGAATAAAAATAAATTAAACATTACATTAGTTTTTTTAACATTAAACCAACAAACAAAAAAAGCTCTAAATAATACATATGGCTGCATTCAACACAAAGAATTAAAAAAAATGTGAGTTTTTTTTCGAAAAATGAAGCGTAGTATGTAGATTTTGCAGCAGATTTATTTTGAGAAAAAATGCATTAGATCAACAATCTACTGCAATTTCAGTGAAGTAACAACTCTGTATTCAGACACTCAGTAGTGACTTAGCCGTGGCTTTGACCCTCTCATGGTTCATGATCATTAGATCTGAGAAATATGAACACTATTCAATTTCTCAGTTTTGCTGTCGAATACTGATGAAACAATAGGCGTATCTCACCAAGTAAAATCTCACCGAGCGCTCAATAGTTGACGTAAGCGGAATGTTTTGGTGGAACAAGATTCCCTATCGTACTGAAATTATGGAAACAAAATTTTAACTTTGCTTTAAATATTTAAATGTTAAAGCACAAAAGTTTATAAAATGAAAGAAAAATACTAAGATCAATTTAGTTTTCCTGTTTATCAACATTTAACTTCTATTTTGTATTTTTGTATCAATTTCGTATTTGCACATCACGAGAAATTGCAATTTTGCTGTCGAATGAACAGTTTTAGCTGAAAAAGAACATTGAGAAATGAATTCAAAAATGTTCTTCTCAGTAATCTCTGAAGAAAATCTCAGTGCTCATGTGAGATTTTTTGTCCCAGTTTAAAAATCTCTGAGCTCTTAGAGATTTTATTTGGTGAGACACGCCTAATGAACAATTATGAACTTCAACGAAAGGAAACATTAAAAAAATTTCAAGTCTCATGTGTCTATATTATATACAGTCGGTTTAAAGTTAAATCTCAGTAGGTCAGAAACAAAAAAAAATTAATTCAGCAGATATTGCGGCAAAGTGGCATGTATCAATATTTTGCATAATGTAATTCCTTGCATTTATAAAAAAATATTTTAATCAAAATTTTGTCTGCAACTTTAAGACCGATGATATGAAGGTACCTATCACAAATTTTTTAATAAAGTATTGTTAGACCGAAGGGGCGCCAAATTATTGTTTTGCACCGGGCGGCAAATATCCTAGCTACGCCACTGCCCTAAGGACACCTTCTATGCGTCTGGGGATTGACTCTACCAGCTTCCCTGTCAATTCAGCTGGGATTTTTTGCCACTCTTCAAACAAAATTGAATTTTGTGCCTTTTTGCTAAATAATGTCCTCTTTTGGATCTGTTTGTACAGATATTCTCACAAATTCTCAATGAGGTCAAGGCCTGGGGATCGCGGAAGGTCTTCTAGTTGCTTAGAAGTACCATGGAGTTACCATTCCTTGACCAATTTTGATGCATGCTTGAGATCGTTGTCTTGTTGGAAGACCCATGAATCAGTTAACCCCAGTTTTGCAACACTAAATGGCAAATTGTCTCTTAAAATATTAAGGCAGTCTTCAGTCTTCATTGTATTATCAATAAAGACAAGGTTTCTAACTCCAGAAGACGTCATTCATCCCCAGACCATTACCAAACCTCCTCCGTGCTTTTGGCAAGAAACCTGTTTAATTCAGTGTTTTTCAGTTGCCATATTTTTGGTCGCTCTCTTGACCCAAAAATAGCAATTTTGCTCTTGTCCACTAACATAAGATCATTTCCCAGAATGATGAACCGTCATTTTTATATTTCTTGGCATAAAGAAGTTTTTACTTTCGATTTTTTCGGAAGGGTATATGGCTATACGGCAATGTTTCTGAGACGGTTCGGTAATGGTCTGGGGATTTCTGAGACGGTTTGGTAATGGTCTGGGCATGTATGGCGTCATCTGGAGTTGGAACCCTTGTATTTATTGACAGTACGATGAGGACTGAAGATTGCCTTAATATTTTAAGAGACAATTTGCCGTTTAGTGTTGCAAAAATGGGGTTAACTGATTCATGGGTCTTCCAACAAGACAACGACCTCTAGCATACATCGAAATTGGTCAAGGAATGGTTACTCCATGGTGCTTCTTAGCAACTAGAAGACCTTTCGTGATCCCCAGGCCTTGACCTCATTGAGAATTTGTGAGATTATCTGTACAAACAGATCCAAAAGAGGAAATTATTTAGCAAAAAGGCACAAAATTCAATTTTGTTTGAAGAGTGGCAGCTGAATTGACAGGGAAGCTGGTAGAGTCAATCCCCAGACGCATAGAAGGTATCCTAAGGGCGAAAGGGAAGCAGACGAAGTATTGATTTTAAGGTTTTCGCTTTAATTGAATAGTGTACACTTTCTTTTGACGCCATAAAAATTAGGTATTTTTTGTTATTTTTTTATTGAATTTTTCTTATAATATTTTTTGTTAAGTTTTATATGCCAATTCATTGAAGATTAACAGCTTTAAAAAATAAGATAAGTATTTTCCTAAAAGATCGAATCTATTTTCTTCAACAGTGTTACAAAAACGCAGTTCACAGCTGTACACTTTTTTTTGACGCTCACTGTAAGTGAGGTGCGCTCGGGAGCGCACCTCACTTCCGTAACCAAAGTTGAACGAAACTTTACTAAACCTTCCACTCCGCAATTATATCCGCGTCATATGCTTTCTGTGTATGCGCTAGTTTTCTTTCGACCACTCAAGTGCCCCTCCGAGCATTACAGTTCTAGCTTTAACAATTATCATAATTTTGTTTCTTTATACATTTCATTTTGGATATTCTGGATAAAAAGGTCTGTCTATTCCTATTCGGGAATGAAAAAATAAACACTCTATACATGATTAGGTACTCAAGTAAATCAACTGTTAATGAGTCAAAAATTGTGTTTTCTTACATTTGGATACCAAATTTCGGGATTTCTGTCTGTCATTTTGGTAATCCATGTTGGGTTTGCTATTGAAAAATAATTTAATTTTTATTTTTTATTTTTTTTATATAGTACAGGTAAAATAGCACAAAAAGGCATTCGAATAAAAAAAAATTGGTACCACCATGAAACTTTGTGAAAACGTTTCATGTACGATGAGAATGAAGAATCAAAAGAGTTTATAAAAATATTTTATATGGAACGGTATTTTTTTGAGGGGGAAGGGCCGTAAGTTGTGGTGTATCAAACGGAAAAGTAAACCTTGGTGCAGCCGAAGCATATGACACATATTAGCTGCGTTTTATTATCTCTGGGTCTGGGTCGAGGCTATCTTTTAACATGTATTACAAACACAACATGGGATCTAGGTTTCTATCGAGGTTAATTTCAATAACCCAGATAGAGGTTTTACTCTGACCGGCAGAGGGCTATTTACCATTGTGAATGGATGTCAGCGATTTGTCAGCAGTATTAGGAATAGAGAGGAAAAGAGACAAGTGCTTACATGAAAAACAAATAAACATAAGAAAAAAAGAGACTGATATACAGCACTGCTTTTGTACTAACCCACATCGTTTTATTTTCACGAGGTGAACCATATGGGTTATGAGCGATAATAAAACGCAGCTATTTTCAAGGTAATTTCAAATGCTGAATCAAATGACACCAATACCAAGTCCATACGACCTCCGTGAAAAAAGTTATTGTCATTTTTGTGTTAGGATGACTATATTTTCAGAATAAAAGTCAAATAATACCGAAAACTAGTTGAAAATGGTGGTCCGTCGATGAAACTTGGTACAAATGGTTCATTTGTCATGAAAAGCAATAATAAGAAGAGTCTATAAAAATATCTGTGTTTTTTTTGGGGAGTTGCGGGACTGGTGGGACTACTACCATAAAATCTGTGACGAAAATGGTACCCCCATGAGACTTTGTAAAAATGTGCTACGAACTAACAGAATGAAGAATCAAAAGAGTTTATAGAATTATTTCACTTGGGAGGGTTCGCTTTTGAAGATAGGAGGATGTGAGTGGTCATTTAAGGAGAAAAATTGAAAAAGATGGTACCCTCAAGAAACTTGGTAAGTGTTTCGTTTACTACGAGAATGAAGAATCAAAGGAATTTACAAAATTATCAAGGAAGAGAAGTTGTTTTTGTGGGTTTGGGTATAAGATGTTATTTGTTTTTGGAATCAATGTTTGTTTTTGGAAAAATTATTATGCTTTCCTACACCCATAAAAAACATCATACTACCTAAAGATAATTTTATAGACTCTTTTGATTCTTCATTCTGGTAGCTATAACACATTTTTATATAGTTTCATGAGGGTACCATTTTTGTAACAAGTTTTATGATAATAATTGCACGATAACCACAACCCTCAAAAAAAAACACGCTTTAACCACAGATATTTGTATACACCCTTATTATTGCTTTTCATGGCAAATTAACCATTTATGTCAAGTTTCATCGACGGACCACCATTTTCAACTAGTTTTCGGTAATATTTGACTTTTATACTGAAAATATAGTCATCCTTACACAAAAACGACAATAACTTTTTTCACGGAGGTTGTATCGACTTTCAGTATTTAAAAGTTTAAACTACCTTGAAAACATGTGTCATATGCTTAGGTTGCACCAAAGTTTACTTTTCCGTTTGATACACCACAACTTACGGCCCTGCCCCCCTCAAAAAAACACCCTTCCATATAAAATATTTTTATAGACTCTTTTGATTCTTCATTCTCATAGTACATAAAACGTTTTCACCAAGTTTCATGGTGGTACTAATTTCTTTGTTTGATTTATCCTATTTTACCTGTACTAATAGTAAACGCAATGATACCTGTCTAGTGCTAAAAATGCACTGCTGCACGATCCGCCAGTATTATAAGCACTCGAACTGTTATCGTAATCATCTAAAATCGGATTATTTTGTTTCTGAAGCCGTGGATTTGCTGGATGAATTTCTATCTGACTTTTATCTATGAGCCCACTGTGGACATTCGAATTTGGACAACCTATAGATTTGAGCCATTCTTCAACACGTCGTTCACTAACACCCTCAAACGGTGAACAATAGTAAACATCTGAGTCTACATCTTCGGGTATAGTTTCATATATGTGCTCTACAATATCTGGTGAACTTTTAATTGATGGTGGCATTGGAGCTTTACATTCAGCTTGTTTTTCATTATAATATCTGAGAGTTTTCTTTTCGGATTTTTTTGGGGAAGACGATGACGTTTCCTGTTGTTCTTCACGCAAGGACATCGATGTTTCTGTTCTGTTCTGCAACTGTTTCATCACTGAGATTTGCGAATTCAGCAAAGAAATTTCCTTGCTAACAGTTTCAAGCTGAACTTTGATGTTTGCATGGCTGAAAATGCCACAAACATTTTCTGTAGTAATTGATGGTAAAATTTGACATTTTGTATTCCAAGCGGTGGTGTTGTTGGAGGTGGTTTTGGCGGTGCCAATCGCTGAATTTGGAGTTGTGTGATCATGGTTTGATATTTGATATGATGATTTTGCCGATGAAGAAAAAGTATTTTGCTCATATTCATACTCATTCCATGATATGTGTTTGTCTTCCTGACATTCTTTGTCATCACAATAAACAGCTGAGTCAAGAAAATCATCGTCCTAATGAAAAATAGTAAAACAAACGTAATTTAGTCACAAACTTTGAGCAGACCTTTAGAAGTTTCTTTTTGGTCGTTTTAATTTTTATTAAATCTTATCCCTAGATTAATATTTGACGTTTCTATATTAGTAAATATATTGCAACCTTACTTGTGTCAAAAATTATACTAGGAACCACATTTAAGAATTTTAAATACAGAAACGACCTAAAAAAAGATTTTTTGACTTACACCACCAAAAGCATATCGGCTAACCAAAATTTTCACTGAGTACTTATTCTCCGATAAAAGTTTATCGGGATCAAATTTTTCAAGCACATTTTGTCCATTTATCTGTAATAAGAAAATATTACATCAATTATATGTATAAATAAAAAAAAACTAACAAAAGTTTAAGTTTATTGATCATACAATGGTAAAGTGCTGCCATCTATGCGGCAGATTTAGAAGATAGCGCCAAGGTGGAAAAACTGGCACGAGTACGATAACTTTGGCGCCAAAAATTGATAACGGGTTTTTGTAGAGGGGTCACAAACAAGCATTTTTTACTTTTGGAGGGGGGTCAATGTCGCCCCGTTTAGGAGGTAGGGGCAATTTAAAAAAAACGACTTGAAATGAAAAAAAAAATATTAAAAAACGACGGCAACACTTATAATGAAGTGCTATACGTTTTTTTAAATCCAATGATCTGATCTTTAACCCTTAATTTAAATTAAATTAATTGTGTCAACAGTTTTTGAAAAATTAGCATGCAAGCTCACAATTTTGATAAAAAAAAATTTAAAAAAAAGTTTAGACCAGTTTTTTTTTTCAAAATTGTGAAATGAATTGCTAATTTGGCTTTTTGTGGTCAATGCATAAATTAATTTTGAATCAAACACAAAAAACTAAATGGCTCTGTGGCTGTTTTCTGAATATATGTACATGAACGTGGCCCACAGTTGCACAATAAAAATATCCAGACATGAAAATGTAAGGCATTATAAGAAATTTACATTACCTAGGTACTACTGTACGACTGCAACAAATTTATATAATTTCTTAATAATTATGTATACATATGTTTTTCTCTTACTTACCTATATAATGCAACAATTTTAATGTTCAAAGTGTGCATACCTACTTAGATCATAAACAAAATAAAATGCGCGACTGGATCGCACGTACTTGCTCTTATGTTCAAGTTGTGTGGGGCTTAAGAACTTTAAAAAATATTCAATTAATTATAGAAAAAGTATAAAAAGCATTTAAATCGTTCTTTTAATATTTTAATAAACAGCCTGATAAATAACTTAGAGCTCAAATTTGATTACTTGAAAAAATATGAATATATGCAAAAAAAAATTAAAAATCGTTGGAGCCGTTTTCTTAAAAATTATTTTTTTATATATTAAATTTTTGTAACATTTTTCAAAAAAAATTTGGTATGCCAATTTTGAGTATATACTAATATACATTAAAAACTGAAATTTCAAAATAATTCATCAACCCGTTTTCGAAATATTGAATTTTGAAAAAAAACTTTTGAATCTTTTTTCAAAAATCCAAAATTTATTTTTTCAAAAATTTTTGTATGCAATATTATTTATATTCTAACAAAGCTTTTGTGCAAAAAATTTCATTGAAATCGGATAAGAGGTTAATGAGAAAATCAGAAATTAAAAAAAAACGTTATATGGCAGGTACCGTTAATAAATGTTTTGGTGATTTTTTTTTTCTTACCAAAAAGTACACCATATCTACAATAATACACTGATTTTTTTGTATCAAAATCGTTGGAGCCGTTCTTGAGATAAATAAGCTTTTCCTTAACGGCTGAGCTAAAAACAAATTTCAATTTCGCCTCTGGAGAGTTACAAAAAAAACCTTAAGTTAAAAATTTGAAGAAAATCGCTTCAGTGGTTTAGGCTGTAGGTTGAGGTACGGACAGACAGACAGACAGAATTTTGCCACCCACCTTTTTCGTGTTTCCTATCATCGTAATGTCAAATTTGATTGTTATCTCGAATTTTTTTTGCACGAATCCAAAACTTGCCCTATAGTACCCATATCACAAGTAAAATTCAGTGTATTATTGAAGATATGGTTAAAAAATAAAATGCACGACTGGATCGCACGTACTTGCTCTTATGTTCAAGTTGTGTGGGGCTAAAGAACTTTAAAAAATATTCAAGTAATCATAGAAAAAGTATAAAAAGCATTTAAATCGTTCTTTTAATTGTATAAATAGCCTGATAAATAACTTAGAGCTCAAAAAAAAGCTTTTCCTTAACGGTTGTATGGCAAGTACCGTTATTTTTTGAGCTAAAAAAAATTCAATTTCCCCTCTGGAGAGTTTCAAAAAAACCAGTTCAAAATTTGAAGAAAATCGCTTCAGTGGTTTAGGCTGTAGGTTGAGGTACGGACAGACAGACAGACAGACAGAATTGTGCCACCCACTTTTTTCGTGTTCTCTATCATCGTAATGTCATGTTTGATTGTTATCGCGAAATTTTTTTTTGCACAAATCCAAAACTTGCCCTATAGTACCTATATCGCAAGTAAAAAACGAACAAACTTTCATATTTTGTACCGTTATTTATTTTTTATGCGAATGTGGTACAGATTATTGTTTACGAAATTCTGTATTCAACCTTACAAAGGTGTAAAGTAAAGATTTTTTCTTTTTTTTAAAGAATGGCGGCTAAGCATCCACTGCTTCATCTTAAGCTAAATAACTTTTCAGTATTTTATTCGTTCGGGGATTTGGTGTCAACAAACAAAAAAGCGTTTCTTTTTTAGAAGAAATTGGTCTAACTCCCACTAAAACGTCAACTCCCCCACTGTGTTGCAACTTACCTATGAAGGTGGAAACAAATAAATATATAGTTTGGTTGGATGTGGCGGGCGATGCTCAAAAATCATCTCATCAATCCTCAAAGTGAGATACCAAAAAACAATAATTTCAAAAAAATTAGTTTTAGTAATTTTCAATTTTATCAAAAACTAGAAGACATATTCGATTCAGAATTGAAATAAGCATTGATTACAAAGAGCGAATTCAGCATTTCATTTCACAATTTTGAAAAAAAAATGGTCTAAACAGTTTTTTCATTGAATAATTTTGAATGAACAACAACAACTTGCGTGTGTTACCAACAAGTATATATCCTGGAGTTTTAAAAAAACGTATTTCTACTTTTTAATTTTTCTTTCAACTTACAGCTTACGTAAGTTGATAAATTGACTGCAAGTCACTTACAGAACTGTTTACACTTGTAATTTTAGCAAAAGTTGCTTCCGTAAGTAATTTACGAAAGTAAAACTTACATGTGTAACCTTGGCCTAAGAGTTATGAAAATATTTATTTTTAAAAAGGTGGTAATGCCCTTTTCAAAATAAACTTATTAAAGATGAGGTACACTTAACCCTCAGAGTTGGCTTGTTTTACAAAAATCGTTGTTTGTGGATATTTTTAATGGATTTTTGATTAATTTTACTTAGAAAGCGTTAAATAAATTTAGTTTTTAAGTAATTGATTGATTTTTATAACTTAATTCAGAACTTTCCCAAATAAAGTACTATTGACGAATAAGACTTAAAAAATTTGCACACCAGTTTAATATTACGTAATTATATAAAAAAAAGACAAAAATCAGTAATAACCAACAAAAATAACAGTGAACAATGCTCATGAATTTTGAAAAGGGGATAAGTCTACTACAAAAAAATAATAATATTTGTATGATAATATTAATAAATATAATTGAAATGAACATAAACTGTGTCTCTCATAGCATACTTTCAACACACTTAAACTAAAGTAGTGAGAATTGTATACAAACATTATAAGATAGTTTTTTGTTTCTCCTGAAAAATTTAATAAAGTGGACTTAACCCCTTTTAATAATAGACGATTCAATTCAGACAAGAGCTTTATTTCAGCATCAAAATAACCTCTCATTTTATTCTGTAAACGTCTGAAAATCAATCATTAAAACTTTCAATGATGAGTTTCAATGATAGCGCCAGACTTGAAATTTAACAACTCAATTCAATTCAATTAAATTCAATTCAATTAAATTCAATTCAATTGAATTCAACTCACTCATATCTAATTTGACGAAGGCGTCTACTACATGGGCCAGTGGAATACTTTAAAATCGCCTTTTGAAGTTGACAAATTAAAATTTGGCGGGTTCACTGGTCAAGTTTTCATAAAAAAAAAACTTGCCAGGTAAATCCACCAAATTTTTATCAGTAATCATTAAATACCAAATTTCTGTCATTAACTTCAAATTTTTATCAGTAATCATTAAATACCAAATCTCTGTCATGATTTGGAATATTTTCGATATTACTTTACTTAAGATATTTGATATTAAACTTCATGAACTTAAAACTTTGCATATATTTTAGATCTCATTACTTTTTTTGGCTGACTTTTTGCGCACAGGTTTCTTGTACATATAAGAACTTGACTCCTTTTTTTAACATTTATGTTTTTGTTGTGATTTCACTCCTTTTTGCAAAGATTTATTTTGCCAGGTGAAAATCAAGCCCTACCGTCTACAAAGTTTCATAATTCTACGATAACCGAAAGTGCTCCATAAAAAAATAGCAATTCTGATAAAGTGGGTGGATGGCACGCCCCCTGAATGGAAAATTCCAAATTTTCGATTTTTTTCTTCCTGATACTGCAAGCCCAACCGACCTACCAATTCTCACCGTTCTACAACAATCGGAAGTGCTCCACATAATTAATAAGAATTTTTAAGAATGTGGGTGGATGCCACGCCCCCTGAATGGAAAATTCCAATTTTTTTCAATTTCTTTCTTTCTAAGTACTTCAAGTCCTACCGCTCTACCAATTTTCATTGTTCTACAACAATCCGAAGTGCTCCATATAATTTATAAGAATTTTTAAGAATGTGGGTGGATACCATGCCCCCTTAATAGAAAATTTCAATTTTTCAATTTTTTTCTTTCTAAGTTTTTTAAGCCCTACCGACCTACCAATTTTCATCGTTCTACAACAATCGGAAGTGCTTCATATAATTTATAAGCATTTTTAAGAATGTGGGTGAATGCCACGCCCCCTGAATGGAAAATTCCAATTTTTCAATTTTTTTTCTTTCTAAGTACCCCAAGTCCTACCGACTTTCCAATTTTCATCGTTCTACAACAATCGAAAGTGCTTCATATAATTTATAAGAATATTAGAAAGTGGGCGGATGCCACGCCCCCTGAATAGAAAATTGCAGATTTTCGATTTTTTTACTTTGTATGCACCACAAGGCCTACCGTTGTGCGAAATTTCAAGCTTCTACGATGTCGGGAAGTGCTCCATAATTTTGATGATCTGTCAGTGAGTCAGTGAGTCAGTGGGTCAGTGAGTCAGTGGGTCAGTGGGTCAGTGAGTCAGTCAGTTACGTTTTTTGCCATATATCTCGGAAATTACTAATTCTAAAGAGTTGAAATTTGGTGAGCCACCTTTGATTGATCAGATCAGCAAATACTGCGAATTTGAAGTTTCTGACTTTATTGGTACTGAAGTTGAAAATCACCTGTGTTTGTTCCTGTAAAAAGGGTGTAGTGCCGCGAACTTGGCTGGGCACTACCGTGCCCTTTGATTTATTCTCCAATAACACAACTCAACAAAATAAAAAATTATTTTTATGTCTGGGCTTATTTCATAATTTTTTTTATTCGTCATGCTCCAAAATGATGGAAAAATACCCACATCCCCCCTAAAGCTTGCTTTACAGTTGGTATTCAAAATACAGTTACCATAGTTTTCATAGAAATAATAAATGTTTCCTTTAATATTTTCTTTAAAAGAGGAGATGGGAGGGCAATTTGTACGCCCATTTGGTATCTCTAAAGTATATTTGTGTCACAAGCTACACACATTTTTATTTTGAGATTTGAGTACGTTAAAATGTTGTTAAGAATGTGTTAAGGTGATGCTAATGCATTTTGCTATATACATATATGGTTATTTTATCAAAGTTCACATTATTATCATTTTTGAAAATATGCTAAGAAACATAAGAGACATACAGGATGTCATTCAGTAAAAAAATTAAAAACTTCATTGGGAGCATACTTAGAAGAAAAAGGAAAACGTTTTTACTAGGATAGACTTCGAGAGTAATCGTCATTACCGAGGTCAATAAAATAAAGCAATGATGGGATATTATTCTATAGGTATAATTTTAGAATAGCACATTCTAAAATCAGTGTGTTTGTTGGTAAAAATTACCGTTTTAATGTTGGTACCAAACATTAAACAAAATAATAAAGAAAAAAGGAATTTTTTTATTTTCAATTTTATCAAAATAAAAAATAATAAAATAAAAAAAATAAAACACATACAACCATCACTTAAGTTTGGTGAAAGCATTGAATATTGAAAAGAAAAAACAAACTTTTTCACGTAAAATTAAGAAAATTTTAGTAAAAAAAATATGAATATTGATTTTTTTCTTCAAAATTCTGTATTTGAAAATTAATAAAAAAAACATTCATGGAAATGACTTAAATTAAAAACTAAATTAAAGAATGGAGTCTTAACTTAAAAAAAAATATACCTTTGTAAAGCTGGATTTCTTTATTATCTTTAGGGTAGTGGGTTACCAATCTTTCAGACAAACATCAAGCAGCAACGGTTCTTGGAGAATTAGCAACGCCGCTTTGTTTTCTTCTCTGCCGCGTTATGGGCTATTCAAAGATTACCGCATACGCTGAACAGGCAACAAAACAAATGTTCAGTATACAAACAGAAACAAGAAACGGAATAATTTCCACAAAAAGAAAACACCTTGTTTGTTTATTAAGAATAGAAAGTGATTGAAATTGTATTAAAAAAGTTAAATATTAAAAGTTATACAAGAGAAAAGGTATATTTAATCAAACCAGAGTGTAATTTAATTTTTAATTATCAAAAGGTGTGTAATAATAAATAAAATATAAAGTGTGCCTAATTATAGGACTGCACTGTAAGTTGAATTCAATTTTTTATAATTACAATACAAAATACTCAAATGTGTGAGCTCAGGAGGCGATGGAAAACCCGATCGTCGTCAAGAGCACTCAAATGAGAGATTAATAATTGTTAATGGCAAACAAAGAAAAAGGATAGCACGCTCAAATGTGTGAGCTCAGGAGGCCATGGAAAACCCGATCGTCGTCAAGAGCACTCAAATGAGAGATTAATAATTGTTAATGGCAAACAAAGAAAAAGGATAGCACGCTCAAATGTGTGAGCTCAGAAGGCCATGGAAAACCCGATCGTCGTCAAGAGCATTCAAATTCGAGTAATTTCGCGGTAACAGTTCTTTCAAATGTGTGAACTCAAGAGGCGATGGAAAGAAACCCGATCGTCGTCAAGAGTACCCAAATTTGAGTTAGTTCGCGGTAGTCTCAAGCTTCAAGTGTAGTACCTTTATAGGACAGTGGAAGGAACCCGACCGTTGCTTGCAAAGTACCAAACGAGAATGAATTTGTTCTGAAAGGAACTCTCGTTTTATACAATTTCAGATGAGCTTTCATTCCTTGTGGATTCCATTTCTTAATTTGTGGAACTTGGAAAAGCTTTTAATGCATACACAGCTGTGTTTTCGTACTGTTCATGGTTGCCACTTTAATCTCTTACAATGTGTTAGATTTGAAAGAAAATATTTTATTACAAAATAATTATTATAATTCATTTTTTAAATAGGTGTTGTTACTTCATAATACAATTTATTTTAATGATAAGAAATTAACTAAATTTGAAAATAGAAAAAGTTAAAGTGTTAAAATAATTCAATTTTAATATTAAGTAATAATGAAATATATTAAGAAATAATGTTGGCATGTTACACCTTGATCTTTTTGGTGTTGCCGTTGGTTTTTAAAATTTTTTCTAGTTTAAGTAACTTTTTAAAGAAAATTACCCCTCCTGCCTAAACAGGGGATCATAGATACCCCCTCTCATATGTTTTTTTTTTCGAACCAGCCTACATGCTTTAGCGTTTTGGTGTATCTAAGTCTTATATCTTAAAATATCTATTTCAATTGATTCTAATAAAGCACATTTTCATGGATTTTCAAATAATGTGCTCCTGGCTACAAAAGCAATCTTTTTCAAACAAGACTATTTTTTATTTAATAAGTAATATGTAAGTAATAAGAAAATCGTTTGCAGAACCCAGGCCCAAAATTTGTGTTGACCAGTGTGATCTTCGATTACGATATCGGACGCCAAATCAAGGGTATTGCCAACTGTTAAAAGTATAAAGGAAATCGCATACTTCTCTGAAAATTTTTCTATTTCTAATGAAATAAATTTTTGATTAATAAGGATTGCGCAGATTAGTTATTAGTTAATTTGTTAAAAAGGAAAGAGTAGTTTATTATGACAATTCAATGACATTTTGTATTAGCTTAATTGTTATACGGATACAACAGTAATAGTGTTATTAGATGTACATTAGAGGGATGTTCTATAGGAATTAAATGGAACACTCAAAAGTAATTAATTACAACAGCCTCACTAGTGTTTCATTATAAAAAAAAATAATAAGAATTCATTATGTATACAAACAAAAAAATCAAAAAAATAGTAAAAAAAAAAATCATAATATATACAGGTAGATTTACAATGTTTAAATTTATATAATACTATTTTGCAAGTCCAAAATCTTGAAAAAAATTTTTTAGTCTAGAATAATTTACAGCCTTGGTCAAAATGTCTGCAACCATTTCATTTGTTGTCTAATACTGTAGCGCCCAACTAACAATTTAACTTGTTTAAGTGTTAATACAAGCTATTTTCTGGCTTGTATAGAAACTTAAACAGACCTTATGCAAATCATTTTGGCTGACATTAAACAAGCTATTTGATTCCCTTAAAACCTGTCATCACAAAGTGCTATACAATTAAATTGCTTCCAATCAACTGTGTAATAAGGCCTTAAAAAGGCAAAATATTGCTCTAATAAACAAGTTATTATACGAAAGCAAATGGCTTGTATAATAAGACCTTTGAAAGGCCATATATAGACTTTGCATTAAGGCCTTATAAAAGCCACTCAATGCAGTTGTAGTGAAAAAAATTTGTTTGCTTTCAATTTTATTTAATATTTATTAATTTAATTGTATCGGTTTATTTTATCCACAGGAGTGGGCTTAAACTGCGTTTTTCTTTGTTCTGAAATGTGAAGAATTTTATTTTATATGAAAAAATGTTACTAACTTACATGACTTTTCCGAGGTTTGAACTCACGTCCTTCCGATTACCGATCCAGCTCGCTACCTACTAGGCCATCTCCAATTCTGAAGAGTCATGTACAAATTTTAATGAGTTGATACACTTTACGCATACTTCACAGCCTGTACAATTTTACCATCAAGAAATGAGTAGTAAAGGCTATGTGTTGATTTTATAAAAAAAACCTTATTCGTTTTTCTTTAATCTTGGTATGCACTTTTTTTTGTTTTAAGTGTGAATCAATTGATTCTTGAAGTATTTGAAAACATACATACAATGTACAAGATCCTTCAAGTCAATGTTTAAATCTTTAACATTTTTCATACATTCTTATGACAAGAACTTTGAAAATAAATGAGTAAATGATTTTAAAATATCACACGTTATACTTCCATTTCTATTGAACCAAAATTTTGATTATAAATTTTCTGACCGTTTGAAAGAAAAACTTAAACCCTTAAACCCTTCATCTCGCCTTTATGTTTTGGGTAAACATTTATTTGTTTACATAAAATTAGCTTTAGAAAAAACTTGAATTATAAAAGCAAGTACCTGCGATTCATTCATGCTTAAATTTAACATCTGTCACAAGCAAAACGAAATAGTTCGCTAAAGAAAGCAATAATTTGTTAAAGTTTACTAGTAACATTTTATAAAAACTATATACTTCCTGACAGAGGGACACAGCTGTCACATCCAAAATGAAATAGCTCACGAAAGAAGGCAATCATTTGAATAAATGTGCTACACACATTTTATAAAAACCATATATTTCCTTACAGAGGGCACTATATATGCATCTGTCAGAAGCAAAACGAAATAGCTCATGAAAGAAGGCAATCATTTCTAAAAGTTTGTTATTACCATTTTATAAAAAGTATTTTTTTTCTTACAGAGGACAACATTTGTCAATCTGTCAGAAGCAAATCGAAATAGCTAACGAAAAAAGGCAATCATTTCTAAAAGTTTGTTACCAACATTTTATAAAAACTTTATATTTCCTTACAGAGGGCAACATCTGTCACAAGCAAAACAAAATAATTCAAGAAAAAAGACACATTTTAATAGGTTTGCTTTAAACATTTTATTATATCTTTCAAAATAAATTACATACAAGTCAGAATAACTAAACAAAACATAGTAGTTGTTAATGATTTAATACCGAATTCCTTACAACGATATTATAAAGATTTTTTGGTTGGAAGATATTTGCAAGAAAATCAATTTTTTTTTTTGGGATTGTACGTGTGCCATTTTACAGTAGATTTGAGGCAAAAAATAAACAAAATTATGTACATACAAACAAACTCATAACAAATATTCAAATGTGCATTAATTTTTCTTGCGTAGTTCTGCTAGATTAAAAACAAATATATTTACGAGAAAAGTTTGCAAAGATTAACAAAAATAGTTGTGAAATTATTTAAGTTAAAAAAAAACAACACGAACTCATACAAGAAACACTTCATTGAGGAACACTTTGGCGAGCGCGCGCTTTATATCGTCAATCGACGTTCATTTAATATTTTGATAACTTTCTTATTAATTATTCACTATTTTTTGATAAATACGTCTTTTAATAATTATTTGTTTTTAATCTATTGATATAAATGACGAACACTTTCGAATATTTGCTAAGCCCGCTGCAGAATACTTTCAACTAAAGAGAAATGTCAAATCTTGATGCTGGGTCGGGTGTTACAAGTTTATTTAAGCAAGCCGTACACAAAATATTTCTATTTACTTTCAGTAAAACAACTTGGACAGGCCTTAAAAAGGCCTTTTCATACTAAAGTATAAAAGTCTTGTATACAACTTGCCAATCTCAATTTAAAAGTCATTAAACAGGCTATTATCAAAAATTAAATTGAAAAACGGTTGGCTTGAATAATAAAGCCTAATATTAGTTCTATGCGAGCTATAGTTTACCAAATTCGAAAAATCGGACCTTATACAAGTTAAATTGTTAGTTGGGCGTCAATTTGATTTCACCTTCGCTTTCTTGAAATAAGTGATCCTGAATGAAATATTTGTACACATCAATGTGTTTAGTGCGCGCATGGTAGTTTCTATTCTTCGCTAAACTTATTGCTCCTTGATTGTCGCAATACAAAATAATCGTCTCCGATGCCCCTAAAAAAATGTCGGTCTCAAAACGCTTTAGCCAAAGTGCCTCCTGAATAGCTGCTACCATCGACATGAACTCTGCCTTGGTAGAAGACAAAGCAATCGTTGGTTGACGACGAGTAGTCCAAGAAATAGCAGCACCTTGTGTTAAAAATACGTAGCCAGTTGTTGATGAAAAGTCAGTTTAAAGTCGATTGTGCCCTTCAAATACCGAAGCACCCTCTTCACAGCAGCCCGGTGTCCATGACCATAATATTATTATTATACCTACTAAGAAGACTAACCGCATAGCAAATGTCTGGCCGACTAATTTGTGCAGCATACATGATGCACCTAATCGCCTCTTGGTAAGGAATTTTCACCATTGCTCGTTCCTCCGCATCTGTTTTTGGGCATAGCTCCACACATTTTTGGTTTGGATCCAATGGCGTGTTGACTGGGTGACAATCTTGCATGTTAAACCGCTTAATGAAAGTTGAAATATAGTGGCGCCGATCAATCGAAACAGAGCCATCCGGCCACCGAGTTATGCTCATCCCCAACAACGATTTCGCCTCACCTAGTTCCTTCATTTTAAAGTGTGTTAATAATTCCTTTTTCAACTTAGCACACATTGTTGCATTGCTCGAAAAAATCATGATGTCATCTACCCACACAGCAAATATTATGGTATTCTGGTTTGAGTGCTTAAAATAGATACACTGGTCTATTGAAGATCACTTTAATTTAAGTATCCGAACCAACAGTTTATTCAATTTGCCGTTCCACACACGACTTGACTGCTTCAAGCCATACAACGCTCGCTTTAGAGGACAACCATTCGCCGTTTTATCGTTAAACCCTTCTGGCTGTCGCATATAAATCTCCTCAGTCAAGTCCCCTTGAAGGAATGCAGTCACTGCATCCAATTGGTGAATTACCATTTAATACTTGGCTGTCATGGACAGCAAAAAACGAATTGAGCAGTAACGAGCTACAGGCAAATACGTCTCATCATAATCTAAACCTTTAATTTGACTATAACCTTTTATTACAAGGAGAGCCTTGTAGCGTTCGATAGAACCAGTTGCATCGCGCTTGACTTTGTATACCCACTTGCTATCAATCGCTTTGCGTCCAGCAGGCAGTTCACACAGCTCCCATGTATTATTAGCCATCAAAGTGTCATATTCGGTCTTCATCGCCACTTTCCACTCCCCTTTCTCATTGCATTGATTAGCCTCCTGATAAGACTTTGGTGTTTGGTTCACAGACATCTTCTGTAGCTGCTGCTCGAACTGTTGATTTCCATGTTGTTCTTGGTCTTCCAACCCGCCGTGCACCCTGAGGATTCCATTCAAATGACTGCTTTGCAATTTCATCGTTTGGTTTCCTCAGTGTGTGACCAATCCATTGCCATTTACGCTTTCTTATGTCAACGTCCAGCCGCTCTTGACTTGTCCTGCGCCACAATTCCTCGTTTGATATAATTTGTGGCCAGCGAATTTTAAGAATAGGGCTTAGACAACGGTTCACAAAAGCCTGCAATTTCTTTGAGATGGTAGTCGTGGCTTTCCAGGTTTCGCAAGCATATAACAGCACGGATTTGACATTGGATAGGTAGTTAAATTGTTCAACCTCTTCAACTGGCGTCTCCTGTATTAAAATACTGTAATGACTTTCCAAATTTGAACTATAACGACTCCGAAAAGCAAACAAACGAACACAATAAAGCTTACGGTCACAGTGCAAACATGCCCTTAGTAGCTATAATTATAGCAACTCTCAAACGAAGGAAGCGCCATCTGCCGGATTATAGCAGATTTACCAGCTGTCAAATAAAAGCTTTTGGAAGGGAAATTATTGGGAAATTTCCCCTACGGAAAGCTCTGGAAGCAGAGACCAGAACGTTCTCCTTATTTCGAGAGTTTGGAAAACAAGTATAAAAGGCACAGGTTTGAACGGCAGCGACACAGTTTGTTTTTAATCGTGAATGAATAAAGTTGGTTGTAATAAAAGTGAAAAGTAAAGTTTGTGAACTAATTCAGTGGTGAATAATAAATCGTTTTGTTTGTAGTAAAAAAAAGTAAAGTGTTTTATTTTGCGAAATAAATAAGTGGACGTTTTGAATAAAGTAAATAAGTTTTATTAACGAACCTGAGAAAATATTACATTGGTGTTAGAAGTGGAATAAAACTTATTTTATTTGTGCACTCAGTAAATTTATTGTGTGGAAAGTGAAAAAAAAAAGACAATGGGTAAATCTTTGAATGATTTAAATTTAGTGGAACTAAAGGCAGAACTGAATAAACGAGATCTTCCTACTGCTGGAACAAAGAATGATCTTATAATTCGTCTGCAAGAAGATTTAAGAAGATGTGGAAAAAACCCGGACAAGTTTATATTCGACATTGAAATGGAAGAACAGCAAGAGCAAGTAAGTACATCGGGCATGACCAATATGCTGTCTCAGCTGCTTGCAAAATTTGATAGTCAGGAAAAGAATCTTCTCGAACGTTTCGAACAACAAAGCCAAGAACAACGGAGTGAACAAAAGAATCTTCTCGAACGTTTCGAACAACAAAGTCAAGAGCAGAAGAATCTTCTAGAACAACAAAGCCAAGAACAAAAGTGTCTGCTGGAAAAACAGACAAACATGCTCGAATGTAAGTTAGATGCCTTTGACAGTAGAATTGTTGCCCTTGACGAGCGTGTCGATAAGCAATTTTCTTCTATCGATAAACAATTGTTAACTCTCGATCAACAATTGTCTAATGTCGATAAGCAATTGTCGACAGTAGAAGCAAAGTTCGAAGATAAAATCGAATCCATTACAAAGGAATTAGATAAAGTAAAGAAAATGAAGGTTCGAGAAAGTTCTGGCGACTGTCCGAAGAAAAAAGAGATGCATCCACCAACCTTCGATGGGCAAACTTCTTGGTCAATCTACAAGAAGCAGTTTGAGGCAGCCGCAGCAACAAATGGCTGGGATGAGGAAGACAAATGCATAGCTCTAACGCTTGCCCTCAGAGGACCTGCTGCTGAGCTGTTACAAAGCATACCAGCAGATAAAAATGGCAACTTCAGTGCTCTCGTTCAGGCCATTGACAAACGTTTTGGAGATGGCCATATGCAAGAAGTCTTCCGCGTCCAGCTCAATTCCAGAGTTCAGAAAAGGGGAGAAACTCTGCAACAACTCCAAGCAGACATCGAACGGTTGGCGCACCTGGCATATCCAGCTGCAGGAGATGAAATCATCAATCAATTCGCAACAGAAGCCTTTGTTCGTGCTGTATCTGACATCAACCTTCAGCGAGCAATTCGAACTGCTGGCAAACGCACGCTTCCTGAAGCACTAGCATTCGCCCTCACTATGGAAGCAGCAGAACAGGCTTCTCAAAGAGTCCATCGGGTAAGAGAACTAGAAATTGAGGAGTGTTGTTGCCAGAGAACTGCGTTCCAAAGAAACCAGCGAGATGGACCTGCTCGATGCTGGAACTGTAACAAGACCGGACATCTTCAACGCCAGTGCAGACTGCCACCTAGAAAACCTCCATGTTGGAATTGCAACAGGACTGGACATCTCCAACGCCAATGCAGATTGCCACCTAGAAGACCATGGAAACCAGACTACAATAATTGCACGCATGAAAAAGAAAAGGAAGTTGTTTCCATCCAGCGACTGAGAGCCGATCCCATTTACGATTGGAGTAAAAAGAAAATGAGGACTGCCCAAAAGGATGACTCGGGAAGCTATATATATCGCCCAAAAGTGACTCCGCTGCAGTTAACTCCTATCCGTCAAAAGGGTGACAAGCGTGATTCCAAAGAAAACTACAAAGTTGGAACGGACGGATTTCAAGTGTGCATGGATGTCAGCCATTTCAAGCCAAATGAGTTAATGGTCAAAACTGTTGGCAACAGCGTGGTAGTGGAAGGTAATCATGAACGTGAAGATGAACATGGCTACATCAGTCGTCAGTTTGTACGGAAGTACCAGCTACCAAAGGGGTATGATGCCAAAGATGTCATCTCAACGGTTTCAATGGACGGTATCCTGACAATCAAAACTCAGCAGAAGGCATTGAAGAACAACGAAAGGATAGTGCAAATTCAACAGACTGGCCCCATGAATCGGAGTGATAAGGGAAATGAATAAGAAAGGCTGAGTGACGTTCAGGAAAGAACAAGGGCAAATATGAAGCCATCAAGTGGTCGGATGAAAAAGCGGTACGACACAAAAGCAACAAGGACAGGATTCCAAGCGGGAGACCTTGTTTGGTTTTATAATTCCCAGCGTCGGAGGGGAATGTCACTGAAACTTCAACAAAATTGGGAAGGCCCTTATGCTGTTGTAACACGAGTAAACGATGGCGTCTACCGCATTTGGAGAGGATTAAGAGGCAAAATAAAAGTAGTTCACATCGACCGTTTACATCGTTATAATGGTGAAGGAAGTGATGGATTTGCTCGGGACGATCAATCCTAAGAGGGGGGCAGTGTAATGACTTTCCAAATTTGAACTATAACGACTCCGAAAAGCAAACAAACGAACACAATAAAGCTTACGGTCACAGTGCAAACATGCCCTTAGTAGCTATAATTATAGCAACTCTCAAACGAAGGAAGCGCCATCTGCCGGATTATAGCAGATTTACCAGCTGTCAAATAAAAGCTTTTGGAAGGGAAATTATTGGGAAATTTCCCCTACGGAAAGCTCTGGAAGCAGAGACCAGAACGTTCTCCTTATTTCGAGAGTTTGGAAAACAAGTATAAAAGGCACAGGTTTGAACGGCAGCGACACAGTTTGTTTTTAATCGTGAATGAATAAAGTTGGTTGTAATAAAAGTGAAAAGTAAAGTTTGTGAACTAATTCAGTGGTGAATAATAAATCGTTTTGTTTGTAGTAAAAAAAAGTAAAGTGTTTTATTTTGCGAAATAAATAAGTGGACGTTTTGAATAAAGTAAATAAGTTTTATTAACGAACCTGAGAAAATATTACAATACGCTGATGTGTGGAGCGGCCTGTGAGCATTATTTTTGTCTTTTTGCTATTTATTTTAAGACCACTCGCCTCTCCTTTTACCTTCAGAGCTTGATACATCCCGTTCAGCCCGCTGATGTTATTTGCCAAGAGACATATATCATCGGCATAGTCTAAGTGGCTAAGCCTTTCAAACGGTCTCCATTGAATGCCCTGCCTCTCTGCTGTTCCAACGCTGGCCGTCAAAACATCGTCAATCACCACTAGAAAGAGAATTGGCGATAGAACATCTCCCTGTCTCACACCCTGCCGCACTTCGAAAGAGTCGGATAGCTGCCCATTGTGTAAAACAAAGCATCTTGCGTTGTTATAGGACTCTCTTATAATGGCAACAATTTTTGGGGGAATTCCTCTACCAAGAAGTGATCTCCATATACATTCACGGTTGACTCGGTCAAAGGCCTTCTCAAAATTCACGAACATGAGGTAAAGCGGTGATTGAAACTCCGCAGAACGATACGCAGAGTGCTGATATGGTCGACACAAGACTGCCCACTGCGGAAACCAGCTTGATGCCTCTTGAGTGTAGACTCATTTCTAACCTTTATGCGCTCCAGAATGATGGTTGCCATTAGTTTTGGAAAAGCGGACAAAACTGTAATACCTCGCCAATTGTTGCAATTCTTAAGATCACCTTTCTTTGGCAACTTAACAATTACACCATCCTTCCAGTCGCTGGGATAGATTTCGTTTTCCCACACAGCTTGTATCAACGGGTGTAGAATACTAGCCGTTCTGACAGGGTCAGCTTTCAGGAACTCGGCTGGTATACCGCTGCTGCTAACATCGCATATAAACTCAGAGCATCACGGGCTCTGGCAGTTTGTCTCGGGCTTTCAATCTCATCGGTTGTCACGTCAAAATCTGTCTTAGCAACGGAAGTGTATGACGAATTCTCACTATCTATCGCCTCACTGAATTCGTTATGTGAAGACAAATTTTCCTCGGTATTATTGCTGATTTCTACAACTGTGACCTTTTGTGGTTCCATAATGACGACTGAATCTTCAGCCGATGCATAGTTCATAGTAACATTTTACGAGTTTTGGTTGTTTAATCTAGCCTCACTGAAAACGTCATCATTTGCCTCACTCAAATCGTCATCACCTGCTTCACTCAAATTGTCATCCGACTCACTCTCACCACTAGAATCGCTTTCATAACCATCGCTTTCACAAGATTCATCTTGGGTTGGTGCCTTTGGAGGAGAAACAGAAAGATTAGAATTGAGAATTGAGTTTTAATTGAGTTACCTGGTTTTCACTCGATTCGATAAAAGTTACATCTCTGCTCACGAAAACCTTTCTCGTCTGTTTGTCATACAGCCGATAAGCTTTGCTTTGCTCGCTGTATCCAATAAAAACACACTCAACCGCCTTCGGTGCCAACTTGTTTCACTGAACTTTTGGTATATGAGCCAATGCCTTGCACCCAAGTATCCTCAACATTGACAGGTCTGGCTTTAGTTTGGTCCATCTCTCCTCTGGTGTTTCGTGTGTTATACCACGACACGGAATACGGTTGATCAAATAAGCTGCTGTTGTCGCTGCTTCAGCCCAAAAATTATCATTCAAGTTGCTATCAAATAGCATGCACCGAACTTTCTGCAGTATCGTTCGGTTCATACGCTCAGCAAAATCATTCTGCTCCGGAGTGTGTGGCACTGTTAGCTGATGAGGGATTCCACAGCTTTTCGTGAATGCATCGAATTGTTTATTACAATATTCAGTGCCATTGTCAGTGCGAAAGGTCTTTATTTTACACCCATGTTGATTTTCTACAAAATTCACGAAATTTTTAAAAGTTCTAATGACCTCATTTTTATTTTTCATCGGGTACAAGAACACCTTGCGGCTTTAATCGTCAATGAAAGTGACAAAATATTTTGCCCCTCCAAAAGACCGCGTGGGCATAAATGCAACATCGCTGTGAACAATCTCAAGAACACTTGTTGCTCGGTTGTCGCTTGCCTCAAATGAAGCACGTGTCTGCTTGCCTTTGACACAAATCTCGCACTTGGTTCCATCTTCGCCCTCCGAAAAATCAATTCCAGTCACTGCCGCCTTGATCTTCATTAGATTTGCATCACAAGTATGGCCTAATCGACGATGCCATATATTTTTGTCGGTTGCTATCATCGCAGTGGCTTGAGATTGATATGTCGAACAATTTAATCTGTAGAGATCATTATACAGAGGTGCAGTTGCTATCAAAGACTTCTTCGAATCATATATTCTGCAGCTTTCTTTGTCGAAGACCATAATATTGCCATGTTTATTGTTTAGCCATCTGACTCACAGACATAAGATTGGCACATATGTTCGGAATATGCAATACTAGGGGTGTCGGAATTTTTTTTTATTTTGTATATTCAAAATGGGTATTGTGGATCTTATAAAGAAAGAAGTAATTTGGTTAGATTGAATTTTGCGACCCCGCGGGCGATTTTAGGTTAAAAAACCTCAATTCGAAAAAGCGGTCTGAAAAAACAATATTATATTAGGTCACAGTAACTTATAATGATTTTTTTTTGCTTTTGTAACCTTTTGCTAAGAAAATAGCATTTAAATCTGCTTGTCAAAATATCATGACACAACTTTTTACCTTAAATCTTCATAAGAAACAGATCGATTTTCTAGATGTTTTCTATTATTTTTTCTAAATGGAAAGCTCGAATTGGTTGAAACTTGCTTTCTTAACACTATACAGCATTCTTAAATTGATGTTCGGTCAATAATATGAGAAAAGAAAGCCAAAATAAAACATTGTAAGTATTTTGAGCACATATCGACGCAAATTTGATTGGTTTTCCACTCTTTCGAATTGTGCTGTTTTTTAACTAAAAACGGCCGCGGGGTCTCAAAATTCCATTTTAGAAAATGTGCCAGAACAAAAATTTCGTCTTTCAAAACCCTTTACAAGATCCACCATACCCATTTTGAATATAAAAATAAAAACAGATTCCGACACCACTATGCAATACGTCTTTCACTGTCACATTAGGTCTGTTCCTTTACTTTGAATTTCTGTGATTTTCTGTGCATTTCTGCGCATTTCAGTCCAAAGTTGTGTCAAAGTTCATATAAAAAAAAAATTTGACACAAGTTTGGACTAAAAATCACAGAAACCCAAAGTAAAGGATCAGACCTATTGTGTTCTTGGAGTGCATTTGTTCCAATTGACATTTTGATGTCACCAGCGCACTCCACAGCTAGATGAGAGTTATTACCCACGATTATTTTATTTTTTTTATAGGTTCACGCACATCTATTAAATTGACGTCAATCATCTTCATGTGTGCTGATGCTCCGGAATCGACATACCATTCTTGGGAGGATCTTGACTGAGCCATGAACGAACATAATAGTAACCGCTCGTCTTTGATTCTTTTATTTGGGCATTTGTTCGCGAAATGCCCCTCTTTGTCGCGTACGTAACACGTCAGAGGCTTGTGAGACCTAAGCTTTGGTTTTTTCTTATTTTGATTGTTAAATCGTTTCTTGGCGTATAAAGCTGTCTCTGTGTTTTCTGTATTATTTTACGTTACTTCTTGAAGAAGGGGATTTTGGACGAAGTCTGTAGATGTCTTTGGTGTTGAATTTTCGATTGCCATTACCATTGGACGAAAATCATCTGGCAGACCTGCCAGCATGAGTGCTGCCACCACTTCATCACCAATTTCTAAACCAGCCTTTTTAACTTTCGCAGCCATAAGCACCATTTTGTGGACATAATCCTCCATGGAAGAGCAATCCAATTGCTGTAGTCCGACCAACTGCTTAAGTAAATCGACCCTACGACCTATACCTGTATCCTCGAATGCAGAACAGATGGAGTCCCATGCTTGCTTTGCTGTGGTACACTTCTCCGTGTACGTATACAGAGACGACGAAAGCAGTAAGTTCAGCATCTGAATCGCAAGAAAGTTCTTATCTGCATCCGTATCTGTCCCATCAAAGCATTTCCAGCGACCCTTAGTGGCAAGATAGGCTTTTTCCTCCAGCTTCCACTCATCAAAGTTCTTTCGCCCTTCTAATTTCTTTGGTTTACCCATTGCAATTTTTTTGTTTCTCTTATCTTCAAGACGCCTACCACGTCTACTAAAAATTTGCAACCAATAAACCATGTTCGCTTGAAAATAAAGACGATGACTTCTTAACAATTATTTAATCATTAATCTGGGCCCCTAACCTGGTGAAATAAATTTCTGATTAATAAGGATTGCGCAGATTAGTTATCCAATAAATGATAAGACATCCGAGTCGTTTGATGGTTAAAAAGGAAAGAGTTTATTATGACAATTCAATGACATTTTGTGTTAGCTTAATTGTTATACGGATACAACAGTAATAGTGTTATTAGATGTACATTAGAGGGATGTTCTATAAGAATTAAACAACACTCAAAAGTAATTAATTACAACAATTTCAAACCAAATTTCAAAATCATTCCTTAATCTCTTAAGCCAAGTACGCTGCTGATACGAAACGAAATTTCTAGTTGGTCTCCAATAAGATAACGAAATCCTTACGAAAACGAAGCGGGAAAATATTCATTGACATTTGCACAAATTCAAAAAATTAAAACAAATGTTAAATGCAAAAAAATCACAAGCAGCCATGTGGTAAGGGAAGAAACAACTAAAATAAACACAACAAAACACAAATGTCATGTTTTCGCACACAATAAATGGTCTGGGTTATTAATTGTGTGCGAACAAAGACTATAGACTTCTCTAAATAATCTGCTACAATTGTCAATTTCGCTCATCGAACAGCGTACTGCAGAACGAAAAGTAGAACTAAATTTGTATGGCCTTTTCGATTGGGGACAGAATGACAGTTCTTGTTCTGAAGAGAAGAGAAAATTGTTCTGGATTTGATTTCAGAATCGAAATGAGATGCGTTCACACATATCGAATCGATGTTCCGGATTGCCAATCGAAAAGGCTATTAGTTTATGATTTCGTTGTGTTATTTTTGTATGGTATTTTTCGTTTCGCATCAGCAGCCTACTAGGCTTCAAAGATATGGATTGTAGAAAAATAGGAATTTTGATCCAAATCTCACCGAATTGCCCTAAAGTTACGTTTTTCCAAAGCAGTACAAATTCTTCAGAAATTACTTCATTGGAATTTGATGGCTTGATAAATGGGGAACAAAGTTTAATTTGACGGAAAAATTGTATTTCGATCCAAATATCATCTAATTGACCTAAAATAAAAAAAATATGGTAGTTCCCAGCCAAATTTGTGGCACTACACCTACACCCTTTTAACAGGAACAAACTCGGGCAATTTTCAACCCCCCTCTAACTTCAATACCAATTAAGTCAGAAACTTCAAATTCACAATATTTTATGAGCTTTCATCTGTTTTGAACTAGTATTTCCTGAGATATAGGACTTCAAAAATAGCTAAAACTGTAACTTTCTCAAAAATTCATACAAATTAGCACTTCCGACTGTTGTAGAACGATAGAAATTGGTAGACTGGTTGGGCAGTTGGCCTTGGAATACATGCAAAGCAAAAATCTAAAATCTGTAATTTTCTGTTCAGGGGGCGTGGTATCTACCAAATTCTTAAAATTGTTATCAATTAAATGGTGCACTTGCGGTTGTTGTAGAATAGTGAGAATTGGTAGAGAGGCATACAATAATAAAATCAAACATTTTGGGATTTTTTTCTTAGGAGGCGTGGCATCCACCCACTTTTTTTTTTAATTGCTATCAATTATTTAGTGCACTTCCAATATTCCAATATCTGTAGAGCGATGAAAAATGGCAGAACGATAGTGCTTGAAGAGCATATAAAGATAAAAATAAAAATTGAGATTTTCCATTCAGAGGGAGTGGCATCCACCCACTTTCACAGGATTACTACCATTTATATGGATAATTTTTTTTGTTGTAGAATGATGAAATTTGGTAGGGCATTAGGGCCTGAATTTCAACTGGAAACAGGAGTGAAATCAAAACAAAAACATAAATGTTAAAAAAGAGCGAAGTTCTTATGTGTACAAAAATCCTGTACGTAAAAAGTCAGAAATAAAAAGAAGTGATATCAAATATGCCAAGTTTTAAGTTCGTGAAGTTTATAATATCAAATATCTTAAGTAGAGTACATAATATCAAAACAACTCCAAATTATGACAGAAATGGTATTTAATAATTACGCATTGAAATTTGGTGGTTTTCTCTTTATTACTTACATAGTAACTCATAGTTTAATATATATGAAACCACGGTTGCCGCTGTGCGACTTTTGTCGCATTTTGACCCCTTTTATTGCCTCATGCGACCATAAGACGATTTTTTAAAAAACTAGCTCTTTTTACCCTTTTTTAGAAATCTTGCGACTTGTCTGCCCCCATCTCTAAAAAATTGCATGGAAAAGGTTAAGTTCTCTGTTTTTTCTAGAAATTTTAATAATTTTCCATTTATGTATAAATGAAGAAAATATAACGTCAGTACGATGATAGAGAACCCCAAAAATGTGTAAGGCACAATTCTGTCTGTCTATTTCTACCTCGACTTGAGCCCAAGACCATTGAAACAATTTCTTCAAATTTTGAAGTTAAGATTTTTTGGTAAATCCTTAAGAGGTTTTGGTTCACAATAACGGTACTTCCCATACAACTGTAAAGGAAAAACTTGTATTTCTCAAAAAGAGCGATAGTCCAAATTTTTTATCTCAACAACGATTTCGTCGCCCAAAACTGAAAATGTGGACACAAATCGTTGCCCTAGTATTGAAGTGCCGTATACGCCAAATTGCATTTTTTTAACTGGGTATGCAGTTTTATGTTTTTTGAGGTAAAATAAATAATTTGAGTACCATTCCTGTGTGCGTGTTGTTGGCAGGAATGGAGGGGACCTACAGTTTTTTGCCGAGTCCGAAAGGCTAAATGAGAAGCACTTTTTTATGACAAGTATACTCTTGGAGGATTTGTCAGTACCTCGCAAGAGGCAGTACCTCGGATAACAGATTTCTGTTTTTAGGTAGCACGGCTGGGAATCGAACCCACACCTCCGACATGACAGTCACACGCACAAACCATAATGCCACGAGGTACTACATGTTTTTGGGGGTGCTCTTTTCAAATTTGTTATCCGTTTTTTTCCTATCTCTTTTCGTTGCTAAGATATTCAGAATGGTTTTGACGTATATGCATCAAAATCATCAAGTTCAGGTATTGTTTCGACGTAAGCGCCAAAAATTGGCATTTACGGCTAATTTGCCATACATTTTACGCAAATTTTTGTTTAAGAATTGTTTTGGACGTATATGACCTATTATCCTGCAACGTACGTCATAAAACTTCAAATATATTCAGTATTGTTTTGACTTGTGTGCATACAAAGGCACGTACACCATTAGCAAGATAATTATTTCTTTTTACATAGGATTTTACTTTATTTTTTGACGTACGTGTATGAAGAAAAGAAACTACTACTGATTTTTATGGCGTATACGGCAAACTCATTTTGGACAAAAATTTAAATATTTTGAGAAAACTAAAAGAGTATCAGATGTGCATTAACATGTATATAAAAAAATAATTCTTAACTATGTATCATACCAAAAAATAAAAAATGCCAGCGGTTAGTTTTTTGGAAACAGACTTCCAAACATTTGAACGCGATGTCCCAAAAAAAATGCGAATACGGCACTTCAGTACTAGGGCAACGAAATGCCTTTGACTTTCTCATTAAAGGCTCCAAGGATTATAATGAAAAAGTTTTTAAGGAACTTTTAAGATGTTAAAAATATTGCATATACAAATTTTGAAAAAAAGAAATATTGGATTTGTTAAAAATTATTATTTTTTTGGAATTTTCAATATTTCTTCTGTTGGTGTTTGGCACAAGAATGAAAAGGATGACTCACGTTCGATGTTAAATACATCAAGCTAGAGCCTTAACGAGTTAAGCGATTTTCTTCAAAATTAAAATGTTTATGAAAATGTTCTTAAGAAATATATGCATAAATTAAAAAAAAAATTGGTAAACGGTTTTCGGCTCTTACTCGATGTAAAGTGAACCGTGGATGTGAAGAACCAAATTAATTTTTAGACTTAATATTTATACGAAAACTTCAGATTTAAATGTGTTTGTGAAGTTGAATAAAATTTGAGTGAATATAAGTCCTGATTTTTTGTTATGGTCACTTTTCAAAGAAAGTAAACTACAAAAAAACATTGTTTACTTTCTTTGCGATTTATTTATATTTATTCTGATTGTTTTTGTTATTAATCAAAAAATTTCTTAGTGCGACTTTTTTTTCCTTGTGACCCTTATTTATGCGAACTTTTCAAATTCCTCAGCTGCAACACTGTATGAAACCTTTAGTTTTTAGTTTTCGCTTCGCCCCTCGCCACGCTTAAATCCCGAATACGCCACTATTATGAAAGTTTGTTTAGGTTTTTGACACCCTTGGCTTGGATTACCTATGTCGAAACCCTGAACCAATCCAGAAATTTTATTTTATTTTATTTTTTTATTCGATTTCAGGAAAACCATAGCTATTCATCAGAAAAGTAAAACTTGGTCTCTGCCGCAGACATTTGGTTAAGTTTTGGTTTTGAAAAACAAGAAAGTCCTTCCCGAGGACGGAGTAATAAATATTATTTTGATTATTGAAAAAAAACTGATACATATATGTAAATCAGGATTATGTGTTGTTTAAGAATAAAGGTGCTACGTTATGTTGTAAGCTGAAAGCACAGCGGATCGGTCAAAACATTTTTTCTATCTTATGAAACAACATTAGGTACACACAAGCACACCAAATAAGATCAACAAAAAATATTTTTTCACACGTTTACGTGTCACGTTTTTTTCAAACGTTTTGACTGATCCAGTGTTTTTTTCAGCTTGCTTAAGATTAATCCCGGTTAGATCATGTATAATAACAATACCTTCCCGTAAGAATGTATTAAGCGATATTTTAAAATTTTCAGAGGAATCGAAAAAATCCTTTATTCAGTTATTTATTTGTGTATTTGAAGGAATACAAAGATTTGGAACTCAATTTTCAACCCAAAGTTCTTTAAAAAATCTGTTTATTACCACAAAACACATAGATAAATATTGAACTAGCGGTTTATTAAAATTTCGAATTAAAATTTTGAAAATTTTGCTAAGTAGGTATATTCTCATGAGAAGGTATTAATTTAGTAAAACATAGCTAAATATCAATTCGACCATATTGTACCATAGCGTAATAATGTTTTGTATGCAAGAAAAAAAGATTAAAAAAAACTAACCTGAAGTATTCGATCGCCCTGACGTAATCGTCCATCTTGATCCGCTAAACTATTTGGTACAATATCACTAACATAGATCTTACACCTTTGAGCGCATTTTTCATTTAACAAATTTTCATCTTTTACTCCCCCATCTTCCTTGATACATTCTCCATCATCGTATTCGTCTGAACCCGAATCAGATGCCAAGCAATCATCTGTGCTATAGCTGATGGTGAAACCTAGATTTTCGGCACTTTTCGATTTTATTAATGTGATTTCCTATAGTTCAAACAAATATCAAATAAATTATAACAAAATACACAGCACAAAATACAAATTACAAAAAATAACATACACACCTCGAAATCAAATTCTGTCTTTAAATAATCATCACAATTATCCAACATAACATCCATTGTTGTTGTTGTAGTCGGCTTAGATTTCCTCCGAAAAAATATTCCACTATTAGAATCATCATCAGTTTTCATGAAGAGGATTCCCTTAGATTCAGCATCGAAAGCACTCAAATCAGTTTGGCAGGAAATCGATGCAATAGCTGGTTTATTTGGCGACAACAACAACCCACCAACATTATCTTTTGAAGCATGAGGTAGCAATGGTGCATTAGCTGCGGATGCCGATGATGAAGCTATTACGGCCAAAGTTGGCGATTTGTATGGAGAATCATCATCGTAGTTGAAGAAGCTCAATTTATTATTTTCGCTCAGGCATTTCCTGCGGACTTCTACGATAATTGGTTCTTCGGCGTTTAGAAATAATTGCACGGCATCTTCGTAAGGCAAATTGCAGACATCTGCGCCATTAACCTTTGAATAATGAATGTATGCGAGCATAAATTATATTTTATTCCCAAAAGTCTACACTTACCTTCATAATAATGAAATTAAAACAAGACATATTGTATCTTTTTTTCTTATTTTATTATTTTAGAGTTTTTTTTAAAGTATATTTCCATAAATAATTTGTTTCCAATTAAAAAAAAAATAAAGCCAATTTTTCAGTCGACAGTAAAATGATGTAATATTGAGTATAACAATACCGTGTCAGGAATTTGTCCTGCACATGACCGAAATAATTGCAATCAAGATAGAGCAATAGCCAAGTAGAGAGTTATAGACGTAGGGGCATTTTTGTATAGAAATGAATGGGTAAATATCATATAATGTTGGTTCAGTTGTGAAGGAGTAGATTTGGAAAATTGTAATTTTGTAATCCTTTCTCGCAACTGGCTTTTGATAGCCTATGGAATAGACCTTTTAAAATGGAACAATTACATGTAAGAGTTATTATTATAGAATATGTTCGTTGGGCCAATAAGCATGCTTAAAACCGAAAATGCTACTAAATTAACTCATGAGTTTCTGAGAGAACGGTAAAGTACCGAAAAAGAGGATTTTGGGCCAAAACTGCAAAAAATAGAAGGTAAAGTTTGGATGGGTAGGTATACATCGGTCAATTTAGAATAAAAATCACGTTTTCAATATGCCATATTAAAGCCTTGAACCTCTACTTTATTTTGTTTGGGCATGTTTTGGGCCTATTCTTGCTCCAAAAACATGTATGTGCTATTTTTTCAAAAATTAGGAAATCTTAAATTTTTCGATTTTTTTGGCTGATTGTTGTTAATTCTTTCTGCAAACAAAATTTATATAATTTTGTAAACCATCCTTTCCGATAGAATTTAATTTTGAACAAAAAGTTTTAGAAGTTAAATGGTCCAATTCAGCTTAGTTTCCGAGTTATACCTAAAATATTGAAAAGTGGCCAGTGTGACCATTCTCTCAGAAACGCATGGGTGAATTAAATAGCATTTTCGGTTTTAAGCATGCTTATGGGCCAAACAAACATATTCATTCATAAAAACCCTTGCACGTCAAACCCCTCATTTTCGGGTCTACTCAATAGGCTATTGAATGGCACTTTCAATTTTTTTTTTGACACATTTTTGTTAGTAGCCATAGATTTTCTCATTTTTATTTGGAATATAGAATTAGGGAAAGCCTACCATTCTTAAGAATAACCTCCCACAGCAATTTTATTATTTTGTTTTTTGAATCCACTTTTTCGGTTAATAGTCCAGTCAAAATAGACATTTGATCTAGCCAAAATTCCGATATGGCTGAAAATTGGTAAGGACCTTCTTTTAGACATAACAAATCAGGTGTAAAAAGTCCTTGTCAATCCCACTCGAGCATAAAAAGTTATTGAAGGTCAAGTGTCGAAAAAATGGTTTTTCACCTATAACTTTGAAACGGTGAATGCTATTGAAAAGTAGTATGAGTAAACTTTTTAGATCGGGCAATTTTCTACAAACCATATTAACACACATTTTTTCGTAAGACAGATGGTTTAAGAAATAGAGCTGTTTTAAAAATGGTAAATTGACGAAAATATCGGTTTTCGGGTATAACTCCTTCAGCCTAGTATGCAGATCGAGCAAAGACAAATTTGATCTCTACATTTTTTTTCTCGAGACAAACTCTGAAGGTGTAGAGATAAAACAAAAGTCAAATGAGAACACTAGCGTAGTTAGAAATTTAAAAAAATTATAAAAAATCCTTCACTTCACATAAATTAGAAACTTTTACCAGAAATCAGATTCCTTCAATGCATTAGCAAACCAAGAGAAATTGATCACATGCCCTTGATGGGGAACAGTATAATGTGGATGGAAGAAAATACCTCTAAAAGGTCTGAAATTTTCAGTTTTTTACTTCTCTGCAAAAAGGCGATTCTAGGACAATTTGGTATTATTTGGATCATTGGATGACTTTTTCCGTCAAAATATAGTTTGTCTGTCAAGCCATCAACTGTCAAATAATATTGAAGGATCACTACGATTATGGATAAAAAAAACCACTAAAAATTCCGAAATGTTTGAAGGTTTTTTACTTCTCCGGGAAAAAGTGATTTAGGGCACCTGTTTGACATTTGGATCAAATTAATTTTTTCCTTCAAAATATACCATGTTCTTCATCTTTCAAGCCATCAACTGTCAAATTCCATTGAGGGATGGATGTGTTGTCGATGGCCCTGCCAAAATCAGATATGTTCATAATTTCGGAAAGTCTTTCAAGTAACGTTTGTAGACCATTTGATTTTTTACACGAAAATGTTTAAAAAAATACAAAAATCTACCGTTAAAAAGATATAATTATTTTAAGCATTTGGTCAAAAGCCAAAAATAACGGTTTTCTGATTATTACTTGTTAGTGACGAAGTTGTTCAAAATTAATATATGCTCAATTTGTAGACGTTAAAATATTCTGCTTAAAAGGTTGTTACATTTTTTCCTTTCGAACGGTCGGTTACAAGATATTGCGATTTCAAAATGGCCAAATGTCGAAAATATAGAATTTTCACGTATAGCTAGCTCTTAAGCGGTCATAAAGTTCTTTATGCAGAGTTTGTATCAAATGTGGTGCTCTACACGATAATTTTTTTCAAAAATTTATCAATCAAAATATATAGTTATTTTAAGAATTTGGTCAAAATTCAAAAATAACGGTTTTTTAATTTTTACTTTTAATTGGCTAAGTCATAACAAAAAATTTAAAGTTGAGTTTGTAAAGATTGAAATGTAAGACCTAATAAAAACTCCTAAACGGTGAATGTTATCGAAAAGTAATTTAAACTAAGTTTGTAGATAGTGTGATACTCTACAAGACAATTTTTTTTCTAAAACTTACAATTTAAACAATATAATTATTTTATGTTTGTATACAAAGTTAATAACACTGATTTCTTCCCTTTTACTCGAAAATGACGAAGTTGTCTAAAATCAATTAAAAACGCAATAAAATAATTTTCTATTATTTGCGTTTTTCTTCATTACAACAGCATCTAACTGATGAGCCCAACTGTTGTACCTGGGCGAAACGCATTTGGACTAAACGTCGTCGCAAAAAACTTTTAATTTGAATACCAGCCATATTCAACCTTTTTTCATAAGGGCCACAAAGACTACTTTATGTACTTATGTAATAAGTGTCATCACCCAACATTTCGAAACAAAAACAGGGAAGAAATTCTTCATCTCACTCTTATGAGTTATAATGATAAGATTTCTGTAGAAAACTGGAGAGTCTCACCTGAGGAATCCTTTTCGGATAGAACAAATTGAACAGAGTACACAAAATGGTTGAACGAACGTATCGACCCACCTGAGGAAGAAACGCTTTCGATAATTAACCATTGACACTGTTGTTCAAAACCTAACTAGTGAAATGAGAACGGCCTTTGAAAAAAACTGCATTATATCTCGTAACATTAAACCCACAAACCCACCATGGTGGAACAGTGAACTTAAGAAACGAAGAACAGGGGTCAGAAAACTTTTCAATGTAGCTAAGCTGAGCAAATTAGAGATATAGCCTATTGAATAGACCGGAAAATGAGGGGTATAAAGGAACAATTACGTGCAAGGGTTTTTCTTAATGAATATGTTTGTTTGGCCCATAAGCATGCTTAAAACCGAAAATGCTACTAAGTTCACCCATGCGTTTCTGAGAGAATGGTCACACTGGCCACTTTTCAATATTTTTGGTGTAACTTGAAACTAAGCTGATATTGACAATTTTACACATAATACTTTTTGTTCAAAATTAAATTTTCTATTGAAATGGATAGTTCAAAAAATTTTACCAAAAAATTTAAGCAGGAAAAGTTAACAAAAACCAACCTAAAAAAAAATCAAAAAATCAAGGATATCTAATTGTTTTAATAAATTCAAAATTTATATTTGTTCAAAATTGACAGAGATATTCCCATTCAAACCTTATCATTTCCTATAATTTTTCGCAGTTTTGGCCCAAAAGTCCCTTTTTCGGTACAATATGGCAAATTTCACTTTCGTAAAAATGTTCGAAATCAAATTTTTGTTATAATATGACATTAGAACTATAAAAAATTTATAAAAGGGATGTAAGATCCCAAATTCGTTTTTCGGCTGTTTTTAAATGCTTTCAGACATACAGACCGAACGGCTGGTCCGATTAACATAAGATTTGGTACTAGGTGCTAGGAACGTTAAATTTGTCATAAATTACCAAAAAATAGGCTTTCAGGCAAAAACTGCGAAAAATGATAAGAAATGGTAAAGTTTGAATGACTATATCTCTGTTAATTTTCTAATAATATGGCTTTTTAACATGTCATATTAAAGCCTTAAAACTCTTGTTTACTTTGTTTATGCATGTCTTGAGCGTAACAAAAATTTAAAAATCTTTGATTTTTCTATTTTTTTTATGTTGGTTTTTGTTTACTTTTCCTGCTTAAATTTTTTTAAGAAATTTTCTAAACTATCCATTTCGATAGAAAATTTAATTTTGAACAAAAAGTATTATATGTAAAATTGTCAAATTTGGCTTAGTTTTCGAGTTATACCAAAAATACTGAAAAGTGGCCAGTGTGACCATTCTCTCAGAAACGCATGGGTGAATTTAGTAGCATTTTCGGTTTTAAGCATGCTTATGGGCCAATCAAACATATTCAATAATAAAAACCCTTGCACGTAATTGTTCCTTTTTAAAAGGTCTATTCAATAGGCTAATAGCCTGGATTTCATATAGAGCCGACCTTAACTTATACACCAAAGAGTTAAGAAGGGCCAAGAAGGATTCATGGGCTAGGCACTGTGAATCCATTGAGAACACAAGTGAGGCGGCGAGACTTCGAAAGGTTCTTACCTTTAACCCCACGAATCCGGGATATATTAAGCATCCCGATGGATCATGGTCGAATTCGAGCCAACACTTGAACTCTTTATGGAAACACATTTCCCTGGGTGTAAGAGTCCTGAGGTCTCAGGTTATTCACAACCAGACTCCTTAGAAATTTTACAATCAACACCAGAATTGGAACAGGTTATCACAGAGCAGAAGATTGTGTGGGCTATAAACTCGTTCAAACCCTATAAATCAGCTGGACCAGACGAGATTATTCCGGCATTTCTTCAACACGCTCTACAGATAATCACCCCATGGCTAAGGGTAATCTTTAAAAGTTGTGTTAAACTTAGATACGTCCCTACTAGCTGGAGAAAGGTTAAAGTTGTCTTTATTCCAAAGGCTGGAAAACCGACACACTCGACTGCAAAGGATTATAGACCTATAAGTCTCTCCTCGTTTCTCCTCAAGATACTGGAGAGAATTATTGATCTGCACGTCAGGGACCTTCTTAATCCAAAGATTTTGTGCAGCTACCAACACGCTTACCTTAAGGGTAAGTCAGTGGAGACTGCGATGCACGAAGTCGTTACACAAATTGATAAAAGTCTCGAGCACAAAGAACACACCCTCGCAGCATTTTTGGACATTGAAGGAGCGTTTAACAACGTAAAAACAGAGTCCATTAAATCTGCTCTGGAAGAGGTTGGGTTTGAGTCTGCCATTGTGGACTGGATTTATACTATGCTCAATGGTACAATCATAAGCTCGCAACTTGGAGATACGATTGTTAAGAAAACAGTAACAAGAGGTACTCCACAGGGAGGGGTGATTTCGCTTCTTCTTTGGGTCTTGGTTGTTAACAAAATTCTTACAAGATTTAGGAATCAGGGCATTAAAATCGTGGCCTATGCAAACGACATAGTAATTTTGATATCGGGTTAGTATCTTACCACCATCAAAGACATTATGGAATCCGCACTCAAAGAACTATCTTCGTGGGCAGTACAAAACGGTCTTGGGGTTAACCCTTCAAAAACTGAGCTAGTTTTGTTCACGAATAAAAAACTAGAGGACTTTACTCCTCCCAGGCTTTTTTTTTGTTTTTTTTTGTTTTTTTACACTTCAGATTCTTTGTTGTAGTGAGCTTAGAGCAAGCTGCAAACCTACAATCAGAGGCTCATCATAAGTGCATGTGTTAGTGGTTAGTAAAATAATGCGAGCTAACACATGCATTACAATAAATTTATACATTTAGAAAACAAAACAAATAAACAAAATTAAACAATACATAAACAATTAAAACATTTAAATTAAATATAATCAAAAACTAAAAAAGCAATCACGAAAGTGGAGCACTGGTTCGAAACAATTTTTTTAATCCCATCTTACTAATGTTAAAATCAACAGAGGAGCCATTTAAATTAAAGATCTTGCACATACGGTTAAGAGGCTCATTTATACCGTAGTTAGTTCTATGGAAATTTACATGTAAAAGTTCAAATCTTCGCAGATGGTGAGATCCTCCACGGTAATTTATGCCAATACAGGCTAACAAGTCAGGAGCATAAATTTGACCATTTATAAGTTGGTGAAGAAATATTAGATCATTATTAACCCGCCTTTGATATAATGTTTGAACCTGCAGTAGCTGGATCCTATGTTCATAAGGTGGAAGGTTGAATGGATCAGCCCAAGGTAGACCTTTCAGAGCAAAACGAATGAATTTATGTTGTATTGCTTCAATACGATTTTTATGAATTTCATAAAAGGGAGACCATACTTGAGAGGCGTACTCTAGGTGAGGTCGTACATAACAATTGTATAAGGAAAGAGTAACGTACGGATCGTCAAATTCCTTTGCCCAACGTTTTATAAACCCAAGCATTGAGCTTGCTTTATTAACAATGTAGTTAATGTGTTCAGTGAATTCTAAATTTGAGCTAAAGTTAACACCTAAGTCCTTGAAACTAAAGACTCGACAGAGCTTGTGTTGTGAAATAGAATAATTAAAAGCATTTGCAAGTCGCTTTCTTGAGAAAGTAATTGTTTGGCATTTAGCAGGGTTAAGAGAAAGACCGTTTTTATCACACCAAAGAGCGAAACTGTCAATATCGGCTTGCAAAAGAAAGTGGTCGTGGTTAGCTTTTATTGTCTTAAAAATCTTCATATCATCAGCAAATATAAGAATATCACTTGAACGTATACATGAGACTACATCATTTATAGCAAGAATAAATAGAATTGGGCCTAGGTGACTTCCCTGGGGCACACCGGAGTGAGCCTTGAATGAGTGTGAAAGACAGTTTCTAAATTTGACCTGGTAGGATCTATTTTCAAGGTATGATTTTATCCAGGTGATAAAGAATGTTGGAAACCCTAAAGATTTTAGTTTGAAAATAATAATGTTGTGACTAAGTTGGTCGAACGCTTTAGAGAAATCAGTGTATATACAATCCATTTCACTTCCAATTTCCAACGCGTTAGAACATTTATGCAAGAATGTAAGTAGGTTTGTTACTGTTGATTTTCTTCTCACAAACCCATGCTGTTGTTCACATATTATATTCTTGGTATGGAATGCTAAAGTCTCGCACACAACTTGTTCAAAGAGCTTTGGAATACATGATAGTTTGGATATAGGTCTATAATTCGAAATATCAGTTTTATCACCTTTTTTAAAAACTGGAGTTAGAAATGAAGTTTTCCATAAACAGGGAAATTTCCCTGATTTAATAGAAAACTCAAATAAAAATTGAAGAGGCTTAGCCAGTATATGTCTACACTTTTTCAATAATATTGGTGGAATTCCATCTGGTCCAGATGAAAAATCATCGTTTAACGATGAGAGTAAGTCTAAAACAGTACTCTGTTGCACAGCAATATTGTCGCAACTCGTTTGCGCATAGGAATGTAAATTTCTAAAATAATCTTCATCAACATCAAGAGGTGTGTCCACAAAAGAGTTACGGAAATTGTTCGCAAAGGCGTTGCAAATATTAATAGTCTCTTTTAACACACAATTTTCATATATAAAATTTGCGGGGTAACCATCCGCTTAATGACATTCCTTTGAGACTTTCCAAAGAAGCTAAATATCTTGGAGTAATCCTTGATTCCAAGCTAACATGAATGACACATCAATTGAAAATCCATTGATATCTGATGTGGGGTGACAATCACGTCTGTGAAGTTAGCAGGGCAACTTTCACCTACGCAATTGGGACCTTGACAGGAATTTGCAGTTTTTTTGCATTTCTATTCCCGATTTTGCAGTTCGCCAAATAAGGGAGTAATGCCAATAAGGGTGTAATTTAATTTAGTCACTTCACAGTAAAGTTAGCAGGTCACATGGTGTATCTCAGGAACCAAGCGTGCTAGGAACTTGTAGTAAGGCTCCAAATTTGCAGTTTTTTTTGCATTTCAACGATAGAGGCTATGTTTAAAATTTGAAGTCCTCAATTTGAAAAAAAAAAAATCATACTGACCTGCTTACGTCAAAGTGAAGTTAGCAGGTCACATGGTGTATCTCAGGAACTAAGCATGCTAGGAACTTGCAATAAGGCTCAAAATTTGCAGTTTTTTTGCATTTCAACGATAGGCTATGTTCAAAATTTGAAGTCCTCAATTTAAAAATTTCCCACATTTGACTTCAATATGAAGCAACTAGGTCATTTAAACAGAATTTCTATTTTTACCTAGAATGCTATCAACCACTCTCCACTCTTCACGAATATTACCTTCAGCTCTAGAAAACATATCAACATAGTAGTTATTACGGGTATCATCAATTTCTTTATTAATCGTTTTGCACAAATTTTCATAGTATTTTTTAAGTTTCTTATTGTTTTGATGTTTTATTCGTTTCAAACTCAATTTCTTCTTTTTTCTGATCTTATTCAGGAGATAGTTATTCATCCAAGGTTTAAGGTGTTTCTTTTTACCCGAAAGCTTTTTTGGAAAGTTCTTGAAATAATGTGTTTTTTAAAAGTTTCCACAAATAGATCAAATGAAATAGAGGGATTATTTTCGGAATAAACTTAGTCCCAACATTCGAAAGTCAATATTTCTTTTAATAACGTAAAGCTTACACAATATTTTACTGGATCTGAACCGGCCTTAAAGTTTTGGGAATGGTTGATAGATAAGTAATTTAATGCAATCATGCTATGATCAGAAAGTTTTAAATCATACACTTTACCAATGAAAACATTTTTATTGTTTCTATGACATCTTAAAAGAATCTGTCAAGCGGGTAGGCTCGTTTATTAAACTCTTGAGACCATTTGAAGCCATAGTAAACAAGTAACTTTCAGAATCTTTGTCAATTTCATTTAAAATATTGTAATATTTTCTCGGGTTCGTTAATAAAACTTATTTACTTTATTCAAAACGTCCACTTATTTATTTCACAAAATAAAACACTTTACTTTTCTTGCTACAAAACAATTTATTATTCACCACTGAAATTGATTAACCAACTTTACTTTTCACTTTTATTACAACCAACTTTATTCATTCACGATTAAAAACAAACTGTTTCACTGCCGGTCAAACATGTGCCTTTTATACTTGTTGGACAAACTCTGGTAAGTAGTAGAAGGTTCTGGTCTCTGCTTCCAGAGCTTTCCATAGGGGAAATTTCCCAATAATTTCCCTTCCAAAAGGTTTTATTTGACAGCAGGTATATGTGCTATAATCCGGCAGAGCGTCGCTATAATTATAGCTTATAAGGGTATGTTTGCACTACGACCGTAAGCTTTATTGTGTCCGTTTGTTTGCTTTTCGGAGTCGTTGTAGTTCAAATAAGGAAAGTCATTACACTGCCCCCCTCTTAGGATTGATCGTCCCGAGCAAATCCATCACTTCCTTCACCATTATAACGATGTAAACGGTTGCTGTGAACTACTTTTATTTTGCCTCTTAATCCTCTCTGAATGTGGTAGACGCCATCGTTTACTCATGTTACTACAATATAGGGGCCTTCCCAATTTTGTTGAAGCTTCAGTGACATTCCCTCCGACGCACGGTGGGAATTATAAAACCAGACAAGGTCTCCCGCTTGGAATCCTGTCATTGTTGCTTTTGTGTCGTATCGCGTTTTTATCCGACCACTTGATGACTTCATATTTACCCTTGTTCTTTCATGTCACTCAGCCTTTCTTCTTCCTTTCGCTTATCACTACGATTCATGGGGCCAGTCTGTTGAATCTGCAATATCCTTTCGTTGTTCTTCAATGCCTTCTGCTGAGTTTTGATTGTCAGGATACCGTCCATTGAAACCGTTGAGATGACGTCTTTGGCATCATACCCCTTTGGTAGCTGGTACTTCCGTACAAACTGACGACTTATGTAGCCATGTTCATCTTCACGTTCATGATTACCTTCCACTACCACGCTGTTGCCCACAGTTTTGACCATTAATTCATTTGGCTTGAAATGGCTGACACCCACGCACACTTGAAATCCGTCCGTTCCAACTTTGTAGTTTTCTTTGGTATCACACTTGTCACCCTTTCACAGAGTAGGAGTTAGTTAGAGCGGAGCCACTTTTGGGCGATATATATCGCTTCCACAGTCATCTTTTTGCACAGGCCTCATTTTCCTTTTACTCCAATCGTAGATGGGATCGGCTCTCAATCGCTGGATGAAAACAACCTCCTTTTCTTTTTCATGCGTGCAATGCTTGTAGTCTGGTTTCCATGGTCTTTTAGATGGCAATCTGCACTGGCGTTGGAGATGTCCAGTCCTGTTGCAATTCCAACATGGAGGTTTTCTAGGTGGCTGCACTGGCGTTGAAGATGTCCGGTCTTGTTACAGTTCCAGCATCGAGCAGATCCATCTCGCTGGCTCCTTTGCGATGCAGTTCTCTGGCAAGAACACTCCTCAATTTCTAGTTCTCGATGAACTCCTTGAGAAGCCTCTTCTGCTGCTTCCATAGTCAAGGCAAACGCCAATGCTTCAGGGAGTGTGCATTTTCTAGCCGTTCGAATTGCTCGCTGAAGGTTGATGTCAGATACAGCACGGACAAAGGCTTCTGTTGCGAATTGGTTAATGTTTTCATCTCCTGCAGCTGGATATGCCAGATGCACCAACCGTTCGATGTCTGCTTGAAGCTGTTGCAGAGTTTCTCCCCTTTTCTGGACTCTAGTATGGAGTTGCACGCGGAAGACTTCTTGCATATGGCCATCTCCAAAGCGTTTGTCAATGGCCTGAACAATAGCACTGAAGTCGCCGTTTTTATCTGCAGGTACGGTTTGCAGCAGTTAGTTCAGCAGCAGTTCCTCTGAGGGCAAGCGTCAGAGCTATATATTTGTCTTCCTCGTTCCAGCCATTCGTTACTGCAGCTGCTTCAAACTGCTTCTTGTAGATTGACCAAGAAGTTTGTCCGTCAAAGGTCGGTGGATGCGTCTCCTTTCTCTTAGGATATTCACCAGAACTTTCTCGAGCCTTCATTTTCCTAACCTTATCCAATTTCTTTGTAATACATTCGATTTTACCTTCGAACTTTGCTTCTATTGTCGATAATTGTTTGTCAAAAGTCAACAATTGTTTATCGATACTTGAATTAATGTGTTTTTTAAAAGTTTCCACAAATAGATCAAATGAAATAGAGGGATTATTTTCGGAATAAACTTAGTCCCAACATTCGAAAGTCAATATTTCTTTTAATAACGTAAAGCTTACACAATATTTTACTGGATCTGAACCGGCCTTAAAGTTTTGGGAATGGTTGATAGATAAGTAATTTAATGCAATCATGCTATGATCAGAAAGTTTTAAATCATACACTTTACCAATGAAAACATTTTTATTGTTTCTATGACATCTTAAAAGAATCTGTCAAGCGGGTAGGCTCGTTTATTAAACTCTTGAGACCATTTGAAGCCATAGTAAACAAGTAACTTTCAGAATCTTTGTCAATTTCATTTAAAATATTGTAATATTTTCTCGGGTTCGTTAATAAAACTTATTTACTTTATTCAAAACGTCCACTTATTTATTTCACAAAATAAAACACTTTACTTTTCTTGCTACAAAACAATTTATTATTCACCACTGAAATTGATTAACCAACTTTACTTTTCACTTTTATTACAACCAACTTTATTCATTCACGATTAAAAACAAACTGTGTCACTGCCGGTCAAACATGTGCCTTTTATACTTGTTGGACAAACTCTGGTAAGTAGTAGAAGGTTCTGGTCTCTGCTTCCAGAGCTTTCCATAGGGGAAATTTCCCAATAATTTCCCTTCCAAAAGGTTTTATTTGACAGCAGGTATATGTGCTATAATCCGGCAGAGCGTCGCTATAATTATAGCTTATAAGGGTATGTTTGCACTGCGACCGTAAGCTTTATTGTGTCCGTTTGTTTGCTTTTCGGAGTCGTTGTAGTTCAAATAATGAAAGTCATTACACTGCCCCCCTCTTAGGATTGATCGTCCCGAGCAAATCCATCACTTCCTTCACCATAATAACGATGTAAACGGTTGCTGTGAACTACTTTTATTTTGCCTCTTAATCCTCTCTGAATGCGGTAGACGCCATCGTTTACTCATGTTACTACAATATAGGGGCCTTTCCAATTTTGTTGAAGCTTCAGTGACATTCCCTCCGACGCACGGTGGGAATTATAAAACCAGACAAGGTCTCCCGCTTGGAATCCTGTCATTGTTGCTTTTGTGTCGTATCGCGTTTTTATCCGACCACTTGATGACTTCATATTTGCCCTTGTTCTTTCATGTCACTCAGCCTTTCTTCTTCCTTTCCCTTATCACTACGATTCATGGGGCCAGTCTGTTGAATCTGCAATATCCTTTCGTTGTTCTTCAATGCCTTCTGCTGAGTTTTGATTGTCAGGATACCGTCCATTGAAACCGTTGAGATGACGTCTTTGGCATCATACCCCTTTGGTAGCTGGTACTTCCGTACAAACTGACGACTTATGTAGCCATGTTCATCTTCACGTTCATGATTACCTTCCACTACCACGCTGTTGCCCACAGTTTTGACCATTAATTCATTTGGCTTGAAATGGCTGACACCCACGCACACTTGAAATCCGTCCGTTCCAACTTTGTAGTTTTCTTTGGTATCACACTTGTCACCCTTTCACAGAGTAGGAGTTAGTTAGAGCGGAGCCACTTTTGGGCGATATATATCGCTTTCACAGTCATCTTTTTGCACAGGCCTCATTTTCCTTTTACTCCAATCGTAGATGGGATCGGCTCTCAATCGCTGGATGAAAACAATCTCCTTTTCTTTTTCATGCGTGCAATGCTTGTAGTCTGGTTTCCATGGTCTTTTAGATGGCAATCTGCACTGGCGTTGGAGATGTCCAGTCCTGTTGCAATTCCAACATGGAGGCTTTCTAGGTGGCTGCACTGGCGTTGAAGATGTCCGGTCTTGTTACAGTTCCAGCATCGAGCAGATCCATCTCGCTGGCTCCTTTGCGATGCAATTCTCTGGCAAGAACACTCCTCAATTTCTAGTTCTCGATGAACTCCTTGAGAAGCCTCTTCTGCTGCTTCCATAGTCAAGGCAAACGCCAATGCTTCAGGGAGTGTGCATTTTCTAGCCGTTCGAATTGCTCGCTGAAGGTTGATGTCAGATACAGCACGGACAAAGGCTTCTGTTGCGAATTGGTTGATGATTTCATCTCCTGCAGCTGGATATGCCAGATGCACCAACCGTTCGATGTCTGCTTGAAGCTGTTGCAGAGTTTCTCCCCTTTTCTGGACTCTAGTATGGAGTTGCACGCGGAAGACTTCTCGCATATGGCCATCTCCAAAGCGTTTGTCAATGGCCTGAACAATAGCACTGAAGTCGCCGTTCTTATCTGCAGGTACGGTTTGCAGCAGTTAGTTCAGCAGCAGTTCCTCTGAGGGCAAGCGTCAGAGCTATATATTTGTCTTCCTCGTTCCAGCCATTCGTTACTGCAGCTGCTTCAAACTGCTTCTTGTAGATTGACCAAGAAGTTTGTCCGTCGAAGGTCGGTGGATGCGTCTCCTTTCTCTTAGGATATTCACCAGAACTTTCTCGAGCCTTCATTTTCCTAACCTTATCCAATTTCTTTGTAATACATTTGATTTTACCTTCGAACTTTGCTTCTATTGTCGATAATTGTTTGTCAAAAGTCAACAATATTGTTTATCGATAGTCGAAAATTGTTTATCGACACGCTCGTCGAGGGCAATAATTCTGTTGTCAAAGGCCTCTAACTTACCTTCGAGAAGATTTCGAAGATTTTTTTGTTCTGGACTTTGTTGTTCTAGAAGATTCTTTTGTTCTTGTCTTTGTTGCTCGAATCGTTCGAGAAGATTCTTTTTTTCACTGCGTTGTTCTTATCTTTGTTGTTCGAATCGCTCGAGAAGATTCTTTTGTTCTTGGCTTTGTTCGAGAAGATTCTTTTGGCTGGCGAGCAGCTGAGACATCATAGTGGTTATGTCCAACGTACTTACTTGCTCTTGCTCTTCCTCCATTTGAATGTCAAATACCAACGTGTCTGGGTTTTCTCCGCGTTTTCGTAAACCTTCTAGTAGACGAATCATAAGATCGTTCTTCGTTCCAGCATTAGGAAGACCTCACTTAGTCAGTTCTGCCTTAAGTTCGACTAAATTCAAATCAATCAATTATTTACCCATTTTTTTTCACATTTTACAGTCAACGTTCACTTTTCGTAATTATTTTTTTGTAAAGACACAATAAATAAACTGATTGCACAGATAAATTAAGTTTTATCCCACTTCTGACACCAATTTAATATTTTCTTGGGTTCGTTAATAAAACTTATTTACTTTATTCAAAACGTCCACTTATTTATTTCAAAAAATAAAACACTTTACTTTTCTTACTACAAACAAAACATTTTATTAGTCACCACTGAAATTGATTAACCAACTTTACTTTTCACTTTTATTACAACCAACTTTATTCATTCACGATTAAAAACAAACTGTGTCGCTGCCGGTCAAACATGTGCCTTTTATACTTGTTTGACAAACTCTGGAAAGTAGTAGAAGGTTCTGGTCTCTGCTTCCAGAACTTTCCATAGGGAAAATTTCCCAATAATTTCCCTTCCAAAAGCTTTTATTTGACAGCTGGTATATGTGCTATAATCCGGAAGATGGCGCTTCTTTCGTTTGAGAGTAGCTATAATTATAGCTTATAAAGGTATGTTTGCACTGCGACCGTATGCTTTATTGTGTCCGTTTGTTTGCTTTTCGGAGTCGTTGTAGTTCAAATAAGGAAAGTCATTACAATATCAATATTGATATCTCCTAAAACAATTAAATTTTTGGCTAAAGTTACACTTAGAATGTTGCTTAATTCTTCAATAAAAACACTTTTACAAAGCCCTCACTATGTCACTGATGAGTTCATGTGAGTAAGCCGAACGAAACGCCAATTTATAGGACTAAAGGCCATAAAAAGCTATTTTGAATCAATAATTCAACAAGTCCAATCCTTAATGCTAAGTCTTCTACTTGGCTGATTTATTTCAGTAGTATATAGAATTTGTATTATAAAACCTTCTTATATAAAAAACACTTTTAGTAAAACCATGAAGTCAAAGTATAATCAATATTCTCAAAGACGAATGATAATTTTACTATATCAGCGCTAGATAAATTAAGGCAAGAGCAACTACACATATATCCATTTTTCACATACACAGCTACCCCTCCAGCAGAATAAGAGTCGTTGTAATTACCAAAAAGATAATATTGACGAAGCAGTTAATAACTTTAATACCATACTTAATAATTGCATAAATAACACTATCCCTATAAAAACACTAAAAAATACGAATTTTTGCCACTCATGGTATACGAAAGAGTTAAAGTCGCTCCGAAATAGAAGAAATAGAGCATGGAAAGTATATTTAAAAACTCTTTCTTCAGTTGACCACAACTCTTACATTGCCCTTTTCGAAGAATTCAAATCTCTTTCAAAGTCTCTATACACCAATCATGTATACGAAATGGGAAGATCTCTTAAAGAAGACCCTAAGGCATTTTGGAAGTTTGTTAATTCGAAGAAAAACTCAGATGGTTACCCGGCAAACTTCATATATGAAAATTGTGCGTTGAAAGAAACCATCGATATTTGCAACGCATTTGCGAAAAACTTTCGTAACTCTTTTGTGGACAAGCCTTTTGATATTGATGAAGATTACTTCAGAAATTTACACTCCTATGCCCAAACGAATTGCAATAATTTCGCTGTGGAACAGAGTACTGTTTTAGAATTACTATCATCGTTAAATGATGATTTCTCATCTGGACCAGATGGAATTCCCCCAATATTATTCAAAAAGTGTAGACATATTCTAGCTGAACCTCTTCAATTTTTGTTTGAGCTTTCTATTAAATCAGGGAAATTTCCTTGTTTATGGAAAACTTCATTCCTAACTCCAATTTTTAAAAAGGGTGATAAAACTGATATTTCGAATTATAGGCCTATATCCAAACTGTCATGTATACCAAAGCTCTTTGAACAAGTTGTGTGTGAGACTTTAGCATTCCATACCAAGAATTTAGTATGTGATCAACAGCATGGGTTTGTGAGAAGAAAATCAACAGTAACAAACCTACTTACGTTCTTGCATAAATGTTCTAATGCCTTAGAAAATGGAAGTGAAGTTGATTGCATATACACCGATTTCTCTAAAGCGTTCGACCAACTTAGTCACAAAATTATTATCTTCAAACTTAAAGCTTTTGGTTTTCCAACTTTCTTTATCACATGGATAAAGTCATATCTTGAAAATAGATCGTACCTAGTAAGATTTAGAAACTGCCTTTCAAATGCATTCATTGCTCACTCCGGTGTGCCCCAGGGAAGTCATCTAGGCCCATTTCTATTTATCCTGGCTATAAATGATGTTGTTTCATGTATACGCTCTAGCGATATACTTATATTTGCTGATGATATGAAGATATTTAAGTCAATAAAAGCTAACCATGACCACGTTCTTCTGCAAGCTGATATAGACAGTTTCAACATTTGGTGTGGTAAGAACGGTCTTTCTCTTAACCCTATTAAATGCCAAACAATTACTTTCTCCAGAAAGCGAATTGCAAGTGCTTTTGATTATTCCATTTTGCAGCAAAAACTTTGTAGAGTCTTTAGTTTCAAGGACTTGGGTGTTAACTTTAGCTCAAACTTAGAATTCACTGAACACATTAATTACATCGTTAATAAAGCAAGCTCCATGCTTGGATTTATAAAACGTTGGGCTAAGGAATTTAGTGATCCATATGTTACCCTTTCCTTATACAATTGTTATGTACGACCTCATCACTGATCTCTATAAAACACTGGATAGTGTATTGATACAAAAATATTGCTTCCATTTGAAGAATTGTTATATTATGAAGCTGACCACTTTTTTGTATACCAGTATAACTGTATAACATGTAATACAAAGATAATCCATTAAACAGACATAAATTCTCCGTTCGTTTCACCCCCCGAGGTCTGTTTGCTAACATTTGTTTTTTTCGTAATTTAAATTCATTCACTAATTAGTAAATGAAACGGAATAACAAACGTAAAGAGTGTGACAAGCAGGTACAATCATTAAAAAAAAAGGCAGAATATGCTATCGCATCCTCCTCATCATAATTATTCGTAGCTATTTTGCTCAACTTGTTCGCAAACTGCAATGATTTATCTCATTCCACTATGTAATTATTATACTAAAAAAAATATACCAAATGCACACAGTGAATAACTTAAAGATAATAAATAATAAAACAAACTTCCACAAAAGTTTATATTTGCATATCATGGTCGGTTTCCCTTTCTTCAGATAGACATCTGGAAGTAGGGATGAGCGATTTTAATCGATATTTGCAAAATATCGATATTAAAGATTTCGATGTTTTGCCCCATCGATATTAACATCCAAAACATAGGACTAAAAAACAAACAAAACGTTAGTACGAAAATGATTGTTTTGCTAGTAAAATCTTGATAGAGTGACTTTCATAGTTTTTAAGTCATCTGTAACATTTGGAATTTTTTGAAAAAGGAAATCATCAAAGGATCTCTCAAACCAAACTTAAAAATTCAGAACCACAACGAAACTTTCGATGTGCAAAAAGGCACAGATATAAGTTTACACATGAAGTGCCTATCAATTTTGCTTCCATCAAATTTGTTTTGTGTTTATTTGTGCAAAAGAAATATTTTTACATCGATATTCAAGCATTAATATCATCGATGCTCAGCAAGACGCAATTTAAACCATACAAGTTTTTGTACACACTTTTGCAAGCAAAAATATCTTGCAATATCGTTAGATAACAGTGTACGCATGAAATACTTGCAATATTGCTTCTATAAAATCTGTGTGGACGATATGTTTTGCAAAATTCAAATTTTTGCATCGATTTCCATGCATAGAAATAATAGATGGTCAGAAAGACCCAATTTACACCAATGCAAGTTTTTGCACACAACTTCGTGTTTTGCAATATCGATATATTCCAAAAAGCCACAGAAAACAGTTTACACAAAATTCCTTGAAATATTACTGCAAAATACATATTTAATATCGATTTTCACGAATTAATTGTATCGATGGTCAAAAACACGCAGTTTACACCATGCAAGTTCTTGCGCACACCTTCGTGTGAAACAAGATTTTGAAATATCGGATTTCAAAAAGGGCACACATAACAGCTTAACACCATGAATTGCCTTGCAATATTGATTTTATTAAATTTATTGATATTCATTAGTGCAAAATACATATTTTAACATCGATTTTCACCCATTAAAATCATTGATGCCTTGAAAGATACCACTTACACGTGGTTTTAGCACACAAGCTTCTGTGCATCATTATTTTGCAATATCGATGTTGAAATACCTTGCTTTATGACTTCATATTTTTCATGTGTATGAAAGCTTAAATCGAATTTAAGAAACTTAAGAAAAAATAGCTGGCACCAGAAATTTTGAAAGCTAAAATACATAGAGCATAGCATGACGCATTTTTTGCTTTGGTCAAAGAAAAAACTTAAGCAAAAACACCTGAAAAAAACATCGATGTTTAGTAGCATCGATATTTTCGGTTCGATGTTGAAATCGATGTTGTTTCAATATCGCACATCCCTATCTGGAAAATACTTTTTTTTTTGTGTAATTCAGACGCACTGATCTCTATAATAAAATGGATAGTGTATCGATACAAAAATATTACTTCCATTTGAAGAATTGTTATATTATGAAGCTGGACACTTTTTTGTATACCAGTATAACTGTATAACATGTAATACAAAGATAGTCCATTAACCAGACATCAAATCTCCGTTCGTTTCACCCCCCCCCGAGATCTGTTTGCTAACATTTGTTGTGTTCGTAATTTAAATTCATTCACTTATTAGTAAATGAAACGGAATAACAACCGAAAAGAGTGTGACAAGGAGGTAAAATCATTAAAAAAAAAACCGCAGAATATGCTATCGCATCCTCCTCATCATAGTTATTCATTAGCTGTTTTGCTCAACTTGTTCGCCAACTGCAATGATTTATCTCATTCCACTATGTAATTATACTAAAAAAAATATACCAAATGCACACAGCGAATAACTTAAAGATAAAAAATAATAAAACAAACTTCCACAAAAGTTTATATCAAAGGGCACGGTAGTGCCCAGCCAAGTTCGCGGCACTACACCCTTTTTATAGGAACAAACTCAGGCGATTTTCAACCCCCCTCTAACTTCAATACCAATAAAGTCAGAAACTAACTAACAATTCCAAATCATGACAGAAATTTGGTAATTAATGATTACTGATTAAAATTTGGTGGATTTACTTGGCAAGTTTTCTCTTAAATACTTATTTAATCACAAATTTAAAATGTATGAAAACTTGACCAGTGAACCCACCAAATTTTAATCAGTAGGTAATCATTAATTACCAAATTTCTGTCATGATTTGGAATTGTTTCGATATTACTGTACTTAAGATATTTGATATTAAACTTCATGAACTAAAAACTTGGCATATATTTTAGATCTCATTACTTTTTTTGGCTGACTTTTTACACACAGGTTTCTTTTACACATAAGAACTTGGCTCCTTTTTTAACATTTATGTTTTTGTTGTGATTTTCATATCATGGTCTGTTTCCCTTTCTTCAGATAGACATCTGGAAATAGGGATGAGCGATTTTAATCGATATTTGCAAAATATCGATAACAAAGATTTCGATGTTTTGCCCCATCGATATTAACACCCAAAACATCGGCTTAAAAAACAAACAAAAAGTTAGTACGAAAATGAATAGTTCTGCTAGTAAAATCTAGGTGGAGTGACTTTCATAGTTTATAAGTCATCTGTAACATTTGGAATTTTTTGAAAAAGGAAATTATCAAAGGATCTTTCAAACCAAATTTAAAACTTCAGAACCACAACGAAACTTCCGATGTGCAAAAAGGTACAGATATAAGTCTACACATGAAGTGCCTATCAATTTTGCTTCCATCAAATTTGTTTTGTGTTTATTTGTGCAAAAGAAATATTTTTAAATCGATATTCAAGCATTAATATAATCGATGCTCAGCAAGACGCATTTTAAACCATACAAGTTTTTGTACACACTTTTGTAAGCAAAAATATCTTGCAATATCGTTAGATAACAGTGTACGCATGAAATACTTGCAATATTGCTTCTATAAAATCTGTGTGGACGATATGTTTTGCAAAATTCAAATTTTTGCATCGATTTCCACGCATAGAAATAATAGATGCTCAGAAAGACCCAATTTACACCAATGCAAGTTTTTGCACACAACTTCGTGTTTTGCAATATCGATATTATCCAAAAAGCCACAGAAAACAGTTTACACAAAATTCCTTGAAATATTACTGCAAAATACATATTTAAAATCGCTTTTCACGAATTTAAATTATCGATGGTAAGCAACACGCAGGTTACACCATGCAAGTTCTTGCGCACACGTTCGTGTGAAACAAGATTTTGAAATATCGAATTTCAAAAAGGGCACACATAACAGATTAACAACATGAATTGCCTTGCAATATTGATTTTATTAAGTTTGTTGATATTCATTAGTGCAAAATACAAATTTTAACATCGATTTTCACATTTCACCCATTAAAATCATTGATGCCTAGAAAGATACCGCTTACACGTGGTTTAAGAACACAAGCTTCTGTGCATCATTATTTTGCAATATCGATGTTTAAAGTTGAAATACCTTGCTTATGACTTCATATTTTTTTAATTTGTATAAAAACTTAAATCGATTTTAAGAAACTTAAGAAAAAATAGCCGGCACCAGAAATTTTGAAAGCAAAAATACATTAAAGCATAGCATGACGCATTTTTTGCTTTGAGCAAACAAAAACTTAAACAAAAATACCTGAAAAAATCATCGATGTTAAGTAGCATCGATGTTTTCGGTTCGATATTTATTGACATCGATGTTTGGTCTTCGATGCTGAAATCGATGTTGTTTCAATATCGCACATCGGCACATCCCTATCTGGAAAATACATTTTTTTGTGTAATTCAGACGTCAAATTATGAAGCCGACCACCTAATTGTTATCTTCAAATGGAAGCAAAGAAACTGTTATACATTATAAGGAATACACTATCCAGTGTATTATAGAGATCAATGTTCAGACGTCAAATTATGAAGCCGACCACCTAATTGTCATCTTCAAATGGAAGTAAAGAAAGAAAAATTATGGAGATCAGTGGCATAAATCCATTCAAACAATTTCATGAGAGATTATTGGAGTATAATCAGATCCGTTTTAAAATATTCTCGGAAGAAATTGAGATTTGTCATAGACCAAAGAGAAGTACACTTCGATTGCGGAAAAATATAAAAAATAAAATGCACGACTGGGTCGCACGTACTTGCTCTTATGTTCAAGACACTGCGAGTTTAAGAAAATTGTATATACAAACATGGAAATTATGAGAGAAAAATGTAGAGAAGCATGAAATACGATATTTAAACTAGCTAAAACAACTCTTTTGACGGTTTGAGGTGAAAAAAAAGTATGCCATCTTAATTCATGATGGAATATGATTGTATGTGAAAAAAAATTTTAAAATCGTTGGAGCGGTTTTTTTTTAAATTAATTTTTTATATATAAAATTCTTAAAACATTTTTAAGAACAAACTTCGGTATGCAGATTTAAACTATATATTTATGTGTATATAAAAACAAAATTTGAAAAAATATTGTCAACCCGTTTTTGAGATATCGAATTTTCAAAAAAAAAGTTTGAAACTTTTTTTAAAAATCCAAAAACTTTTTTTTTGAAAATTTTGATATGCAATATTATTTAATCTTATTTGAAATTTGTATATAAAAAAAATCATTCTTATCCGTTAAGCTGATAACGAGAAAACTCAAAATAAAAAAATACGTTCTATGACAGGTACTAGTAATAGTTGCTATGTGTAAAATTTTATAATTTTTGATGGTAGATCGTACTAATTTTAGTATATGAAAAAAGTTTAATCAAAATCGTAGGAGTCGTTTTCAAGCAAAAAAATATTTTCCTTTGCGGGTTTTTCACTTTTGTATGGAAAGTACCGTTATTTTTTCATAAATGTAAAATTTTTTCTAAAAATATTTTGGAGAGTACTAAAAAAGTTTTAAATATCGAGTTTCAAAAAAATCTATAACGCTGTTTTCGAAATATTTGATTTTCCATTAAAAATCTTGAAATATTTTTTAAAAATCCAAAAAATATTTTTCAAAAATATTGGTACACAAAACTATTAACATTTTTTGGAAGCTTCTGAATAAAAAAAATAATTGAAATCGGTCATACCATTTTGAAGACAATAAAAATTAAAAAAATGGTTCCTTGGGAGGTACCATTAATAACCATTTTTGAAAAATGGTTTTCCACCTAAAGAAAGCCTTTACTAAAATAAATGTATTGAATTTTTTTTAAAGAAAAGTTGTCGAGCCGTTTTTGAGAAAAATACGATTATGTAAATTTGCCAAAAAAAATGTATGGCAGGTACCGTTATTTTTGGTTCTAAAAAAAAAATGAAAAAAACGTGTCGGCAGAATCACCAAAAACCACTATGTACAAAGTTTGAAGAAAATCGATCGAGCCGTTTAGGCTGTAGACGAACAGACAGACAGACAGACAGACAGAATTGTGCCACCCACTTTTTTGGTGTTCTCTATCATCGTAATATCATGTTTGATTGTTATCTCAAAATTTTTTTTGCACGAATCCAAAACTTGCCTTATAGTACCTATAATCGCAAGTAAAAATAGGAAACACCTTTTATGTGCGATTTTTAGTAAAGCCAACATAGATATAAGACCTTATGCCGACGTCGAAATTTTTGGAAATGTCGTCAGAGGCCTATTACATTCAGGAGCGTCGGTAAGCTGCTTCGGAGCAAAAGCTGCAGAGAAGGTTCTCCTCTCAGGACTTAAAATAGATAAATACCACGCTTTCATTAAAACAGCTGAAGGTCGCTTACAAACAGTACGCGGAAGCATAACTGTGAAAGTTACCTTTCGGACAGTAACGAAACCCTTAAAAATGTTTATAGTTCCTTCTCTAAGCCAAGTTCTTTATCTGGGTATAGATTTCTGGTGGTGTTTTAATATTGCTCCAGACATTGTAGGAGAGGTTAACATCTTGCCTCCGTCCGATCCCTCTGCACACGAACTTACTTCTCGTCAACAACAAACGCTTCTAAGTCTTAAAGCCTTGTTTCCCTCTTTTCTAAAGGAAGGTTTAGGCAAAACTAACAGACTTGAACACCGCATTGATGTTGGAAATGCTAAACCGGTTACACAACGCCACTTTCCTGTATCACCTGCGGTAGAGGCATTAATGTTCGCTGAGATAGACAGGATGTTAGCTTTAGGCGTTATTGAGGAGTCCAACAGCTCATGAAGTTCTCCTGCGGTGCTTGTTCGGAAACCCTGGAAGGTGCGCCTTTGCATCGATTTTCGCAAGCTGAACGAGCTGACGGTTACCTCACGCGGAATTCATTTCGTGTATCGACCTAAAAGATGCCTTTTGGCAAGTTCCATTACACCAAAATTCTCGGGACAAAACCGCCTCCACTGTTCCTAACCGTCTACTTATGCAATTCACCGTCATGCTGTTCGGTTTGTGCAACGCGCCACAGACCATGAGCCAGCTCATAGATAAAGTAATCACTGCCCATCTCCAAGGAGAAGTATTTGTCTATGTAGACGATCTTTTAGTGATATCAAAGGACTTTGATACACATATATGCAGTTGTTACAGGAAGTGGCGTTGAATATTCGGAAAGCAGGCCTAACCATCAATGTCGAGAGAAGTTTTGACAATTGCGTAAGAACTAATTGTACTGCTAATTTTCTTAAGTTATGAATGTAGTTAGATCTAATTCACCTTCCAATTTTTCTGTATGTGATAACCCAGTCAATCTCGTTAATTCTCTAGATTATTGGTTTTGTTTACGTCAAAATATACGAAGCCTGAGAAAATTTTTTTCGATTTTTTTAGCTCATCTTGATTCGTTAATGAGCTTACCTGTTTTAATAGTTTTGAGTGAAATTTGGATTTATAATAATGAATTAAATTTGTATAATATACAGGGCTATTTTTACACTTCAGATTCTTAGTTGTAGTGAGCTTAGAGCAAGCTGCAACCTACAATCAGAGGCTCATCATAAGTGCATGTGTTAGTGGTTAGTAAAATAAGGCAATCTAACACATGCATAATAATATACTAATACATTAACGAAATTAAACAAAAAATTAATATAAATACATAATCAAACAATATACAAAATACTTTAGTCATACACGTGGTATCAAAAATAAGAACAATCACGACCGTGGAGCACTGGTTCGAAATATTTTCTTTAATCCCATCTTACTAATGTTAAAATCAACAGAGGAGCTGTTTAAATTAAAAATCTTGCACATGCGGTTAAGAGGCTCATGTATACCGTAGTTAGTTCTATGGAAATTAACGTGTAATAGTTCAAATCTTCGCAGGTGGTGAGATCCTCCGGGGTAGTTTATGCCTATACAGGCTAACAAATCAGGAGCATCTATTTGGCCATTTATAAGTTGGTGAAGAAATAGTAAATCATTATTAACACGCCTTTGATATAAGGTTTGTACCTGCAGTAGCTGGATCCGATGTTCATATGGTGGAAGGTTGTACGGATCAGCCCAAGGAAGACCCTTCAAAGCAAAGCGAATGAATTTATGCTGTATTGATTCAATACGATTTTTATGAATTTCATAATAGGGAGACCATATTTGCGAGGCGTACTCTAGATGAGGTCCACTGATCTCTATAATACACTGGATAGTGTATTCCTTATAATGTATAACAGTTTCTTTGCTTCCATTTGAAGATGACAATTAGGTGGTCGGCTTCATAATTTGACGTCTGAATTACACAAAAAAAAAGTATTTTCCAGATAGGGATGTGCGATATTGAAACAACATCGATTTCAACATCGAAGACCAAACATCGATGTCAATAAATATCGAACCGAAAACATCGATGCTACTTAACATCGATGTTTCTTCAGGTGTTTTTGTTTAAGTTTTTTGTTTGACCAGACCAAAGCAAAAAATGCGTCATGCTATGCTATATTGTATTTTTGGTTTCAAAATTTCTGGTGCCGGCTATTTTTTCTTAAGTTTTTTAAAATCGATTTAAGTTTTTATACAAATAAAAATATGAAGTCATAAGCAAGGAATTTCAACTTTAAACTCGATATTGCAAAATAATAGCTGTGTTTTTTTGCATGTCCAAATAAAATTGTGTGAAAAAAATGACAACAAAGCAAAACAATTTACATGCTAAAAACAACAACAACTATGTCCATATAGAGTTAGCTAAGTCCAGATAATTAACTGGAGTTAACTTCTGTTCCGATAAAACGGTATTGCCAGACTACCATTGTCGTTGTGTTATCGATAATTTGTATAGAAATGTCAAATGTTTGTTGGTAAGATAGTTCAGAACAAAATGGCAGACCAAGGCAAATGTTGAAATGTCCCGATGTCGTTTTTTTCGCCAAACTCCATATGGACATACAAAAAAACGCAGCTAATGATGCCCAGAAGCTTGTGTGCTAAAACCGCGTGTAAGCGGTATCTTTCTAGGCATCAATGATTTTAATGGATGAAATAAGAAAATCGATGTTAAAATATGTATTTTGCACTAATGAATATCAACAAATTTAATAAAATCAATATTGCGAGGCAATATTGATTTTATTTTTAAAGCTGTTTTGTGTGCCCTTTTTTAGATCCGATATTTCCAAATCTTGTTTCACACGAACGTGTGCGCAAGAACTTGCATGGTGTAAACTGCGTGTTTCTGACCATCGATAATTTAAATTCGTGAAAATCAATATTAAATATGTATTTTGCAGTAATATTTGAAGGAATTTTGTGTAAACTGTTTTCTGTGGCTTTTTAGAATATATCGATATTGCAAAACACGAAGTTGTGTGCAAAAACTTGCATTGGTGTAAATTGGGTCTTTCTGAGCATCTATTATTTCAATGCGTGGAAATCGATGCTAAATTTGTATTTTGCAAAATATATCGTCCACAAATTTTATAGAAACAATATTGCAAGTACATATTTCATGTGTACACTGTTATCTAACGATGTTGCAAGATATTTTTGCTTACAAAAGTGTGTACAAAAACTTGTATGGTTTAAAATGCGTCTTGCTGAGCATCGATGATATCAATGCTTGAATATCGATGTAAAAATATTTCTTTTGCACAAATAAACACAAAACAAATTTGATGGAAGCAAAATTGATAGGCACTTCATGTGTAAACTTATATCTGTGCCTTTTTGCACATCGAAAGTTTCGTTGTGGTTCTGAATTTTTAAGTTTGGTTTGAGAGATCCTTTGATGATTTCTTTTTTCAAAAAATTCCAAATGTTACAGATGACTTAAAAACTATGAAAGTCACTCGTTTTATAGAGATCAGTGTACTACACCTACAAAAATGCTATATTTATCTATATCTATATCTATATATCTATATATATATCTGTGGTGTTTGGTAGAAACATGATAACTCCATTTTAAAATTTGCGTCTTTGCGTCCACTTTACATCGACCTACAACCTAAACGGGTGAACCGATTTTCTTAAAATTTGAAACATAATTTTTCAAAGGTTATGTTCATAAGTATTCCAAATTTGAAGAAAATCTGTGGCCTCGTTTACACTCTAGCTTGATTTAAAGTGGGCGTAAACACGCTAATTTTAAAATGGAGTTATCAGGTTTCTACCAAACACCACAGATATATATATACAGGGTGTCCCGTAATGAGTGGATAATACTGCAACTGGTGATAGCAGGCCTTATGACTGCTCAGAAAAAAATATTAAAAAAATATTTTTCTTGTGGTCTCCATGGTATAATTTATTTTCGAAAAATGTTAAAAAATTCAGGGTCTCCTAAAATACCTGATTACAACGGCCACCCATAAAGGATTCTTATTATTTTTGTATTTTTATAATATTCTTGAATAACCGTTCTAAATGATGGGTAGTAAATTTTAACACCAGCTGATGCATTTTTGGTGTTATAATTTTTTAAAATTGTTTTTTTATTCAAAAATAATTCAATATTTTTTTCACCAAAGTTTGAAAAATAATACAGGGAAAAAAATGTATGAGAACATAAGTGGCAAATTTGATAAAAATTGGCCTGTTTATTGTACTTTCCAAAATGGTATAACACATGTTTGTGTCTACAACCATAACCAATAAAATTGGCATTTAATCTACTAAAGTAGTTTTTTAACATTTTACCAGATGAAATTAAGTTACAAAGTTAAGTAAACACTACGACGACGAATGAATGACTCATATTGTTTTTTTAATTTTTATTGCATTTAAAAATAGCCGTTCTTAAATAAAGGCAGTAACACTTAACACTAGTTGCTGGATTTTTTTTAAATAATTTTTTTAATTAATTTTTTAATAAAAAAATGATTAAATATTTATTTTCATCAAAGTTTGTAAGTTAATAAAAAATACAAAAAACTGAAAACTTTCGTGGCAAATAATGTTAGAAAAATCTCCTTTTAATGTACTTTCCCAAATGGTACATCACAAGCTTCTATCTACAGCAATAACACATTAAATTGGCTTTTAATCTACTAGAGAAGATTTTTAACACTTTCTCAAATCAAAATTGACTTGTAATAAAATAGGCATTAAAATGCATAAAAGAGTATTATTTGCAAATATTGTCAATTCTCTGTCATTACATTACGAATAACGTTGTTATACTGGTTTCGTCAACTAAACGAATCTTTGAATTTGATTAAATTAATACTGATTAAGAATGTCACAGTATACGCCGCTGGAGTATGCAAATATGCATTTAATATACGGGGAATGCAGAGTAAGCGCTAACGCAGCTGCAGCGCTCTATAGAGAGCGATATCCAAATCCAAATGCGCGACATCCGGACTATTAAGTGTTCATCAGAGTCCACCAATGTTTTTCAGAAGGACGAATGCCTGGTAATGGACGTGTTCAAGACGCTGTGATGAAGATAAATTAGCGCCAATATGCTCGTTTTATTGAGAGGTCCTTCATTAGAAGATGCAGAGCCTGATGTATCACAGTGAATGGGGGACAGTTTGAACACTTGATATAAATTTATTTAAAAATACAAATAAATCAGAATTTTTAATACAGTTGTTTTTATTTATCGCATTTCCCATACCTAGATCGAAACCTTTTTGAAAGTGCATACTATTATTTTAGTTAGTGAATTTAGCACCAATAATAGTGACACTGGTATATCTATTGACTTTTCCTTACAACTCATTTTTTGTTGTCATCAAACTTTGATGAAAATAAATATTTAATCATTTTTTTATTAAAAAATTAATTAAAAAAATTATTTAAAAAAAATCCAGCAACTAGTGTTAAATGTTACTGCCTTTATTTAAGAACGGTTATTTTTAAATGCAATAAAATTTAAAAAAACAATATGAGTCATTCATTCGTCTTCGTAGTGTTTACTTAACTTTGTAACTTAATTTCATCTGATAAAATGTTCAAAAACTACTTTTGTAGATTCTATGCCAATTTTATTGGTTATAGTTGTAGACACAAACATGTGTTATACCATTTTGGAAAGTACATTAAAAAGGCCAATTTTTATCAAATTTGCCACCTATGTTCTCATACATTTTTTTCCCTGTATTATTTTTCAAACTTTGTTGAAAAAAATATTGAATTATTTTTGAATAAAAAAACAATTTTAAAAAATTATAACACCAAAAATGCATCAGCTGGTGTTAAAATTTACTACCCATCATTTAGAACGGTTATTCAAAAATATTATAAAAATACAAAAATAATAAGAATCCTTTATGGGTGGCCGTTGTAATCAGGTATTTTAGGAGACCCTGAATTTTTTAACATTTTTCGAAAATAAATTATACCATGGAGACCACAAGAAAAATATTTTTTTAATATTTTTTTCTGAGCAGTCATAAGGCCTGCTATCACCAGTTGCAGTATTATCCACTCATTACGGGACACCCTGTATATATTATTATTTGTTTGTTTTGTTTGTTTGTACCTATGTAGGGGGTAATCTCTGGAAATATTCAACCGACCCTTAAAATTCTTTAATAAATGGAAAGATATAATGTCCCTGAGTAACATAGGCTAAATGTTATTTGGATACAAATTAATTGCAACGTTAAAATCTAAATGTTTGTACATTTTTTGGGGTATTTGTGAGTTTTTGACTTTTATGTTTCGAGATTTCAAAATTTCTTTTTGAGTTTGAAAGGTTGTTCCAAGGGGAAGGCCTTACGGTTACAAAATTAAATTTGTAGGGATAAATGGCGTAAAATCAGAAATGGTATGAGATAACAAAAATTCTTTTTCTGTTTGATAGAGATTACTAAGAGGATGTTGTCTTCATACATAGGGTGAAATGGGGTAGAAATTAAAAATGGGTATATGATTTAAAATAATTTTTGAGTTGGGAAGGTTATTCTTCAAGGCTTTAGGACTGAAAACATTTCAAAATTTAAATACCTTCGGTGGGAAATGGGGTTTGTAAAATATGGATTCTGATTTTAAGCGTCCTTTTTGTATTTGAAAGGTTATATGAGGCTGTGAGTGCAAAAGTGGTGTAACACACTTTTTTATCACATTTTTCGTTTTGAATCGATTTTTAATACTATTTGAACTGACATTCAAAAAGTATACGTCACATTTTTGGAAAGCTTGGATATTTTAGAAATTAAAATTTTAGCTTTGATGACTTTTGATGCATAAATGTAAAAATACGAGACAAAAATATCAATAATGCCAAAAAATGGGTTACACCCTTTTTGCACTCACGGCCTCATATGTAGAGGATGTCATTCGAAAATTTTACCTAACCGAGCAAAGCCGGGGCGGGCCAGCTAGTGCATAATAAAGTTATACTATATTTTTATTTTTGTTGCAAAATATAATTATCTAATTAACCAAAGAGTCGAAATTTTCAACATTAAAGAGTTTTGACGCTTCTTCCTTGAAACAAAAACAACAATGCATTGGCACCCAAATTAACTAAAAAGAAGATATGGGCGTGTCAGTGGTGAATATTCTTTGTAATCATTTCTCAAGCTGTCATTTATCATGCCTCAAAATTGCATCAAAATCGGTTGAATTGTTTGGATTTTATTGCCTGAGACTGTTCCTTAATATGAAAAAGATGTTTAAAAATACCCAAAAGGTGGGCGAGGCAAACATGTTTGTGTAGACGAATTTCTTAAAAGAGCATTTTCTAAAAAAATATCTCAAAACTTAATATAAGCTTTAGCCAGTTTGGTTGACTATATCACTTTATTCAAAAAGTAGGCGTGGTAGGAGGTGGAAATTTATTGTGATGATTTCTTTTGTAATTTTTTGTCTTAGCTGAAAATTTCATCAAAATCGGTTGAGTGGTTCAGATTCTATTGAATTTTGACGCCTTCTCCATACAACCGAAACCACTGCGCAGCGTACTTGGGACGGTTGGTTAACGATTGGGATAAAGTCTGCCCTTGGAGTTTTTGGTGGAGCCTTAATAGCTCCTGATTGAAGGCCGAGATATCTTTAAAAAATTGTTTCTATAGACTGGTTAATTGCTTCCTGTGTTTAACGTCTCTCTGCCTCAATTTCTTCCCTAACTATGTTTCGAATGTCTGAACGGCTATACGTCACATCCTTATGACCCCCGTTAAGAGGTAGGCTCACATCTGGACGAATTGGTTGCGCAGCTGGAACATGTGAAGACAAATCTTCTAATGGTATCGAAAAACTCTTATCTGATAGTATACTGTCAAGTATGCTTGAGTCTCTTTGACCCCAATCTACCGTTATCCCCCTAGTTCCAGAGCGCATCCCTGGACCCATGTTCTGTACCTCAGGCGATAACTTTTCGAATCGTTAAAAAATGAAACAACTCTTTCCTCAGTTATCGCCTCTGGAAAAAATCGGGTTTCTGCAACTGAACGCGATAAGTTCAATTTCCGAACTCTTCCGGCTGGAATTTCCATTGGAAGGCGATAAGTTGAACTGTCATATTGACATTTCAAAACCAAAACAATTCCTTTTTATTATAGTGGTTCGGGGAGTAAATATTTTTTCTTGATATTTATTTAACAAAAAGTTATGTAAACTTAAATAATTCATCAGCGAATATCGATAGAAAAAATAGAAACTTATAGATAGATATATTTATATAATGTTCGGCATCGCCGGGAACAGTGCAAAACGGTGGAGTCGTCGGCCATAATTTAACAATAAATTTTCGTCGATAGATTAATGACCCTTAATTTATTGGCAAAAAATATTATACAGGAGGGAGGCGAAGCAACTATTTCACCAAAAACAAAAAACAGTGAAGGAACCATCGCCAATTGAATAGTGAATAGGATTTATTCCGTGGAAGCGCTAGGATTCGTGCCAAAATGTCCTATTATGATATGATGCACTTCGCCTAACAAACAATAACTAATGGAAACCAAAGGACGGTGAAAACATGCATGAAATAATCACACTATGAACAAGCTATCTCCTGTGATTTTGACGAGCAAAGCCAAAATTTAATGTTGGAACGACAAAATTCTTTCCGGCGATCCTTTTTGAATTAATTAAAGGCAACACTGCAACGACGTCTGCGTGCGCCTAATTATTATATTATTTTGGCTGAGAGCGGCAATGACTTCAATACTTTGAATACTCTAGACGGAAAAGCAACAATGACGCACTTTCAGAAGTATAAATAATTGAAGCAATCGAGACAAGACAGATCTGACAGTTTTTACGATCCAGCCAAGATGACAATAAAACCAATAATAAAATCGAACAGAAAAGCTTCATGGCCATTAGGTAAGTGATTAATTTAATATGAAACTATGAGCTTATTTTTGCAATATTATCATCAGTATGATTGAAAGAAAAGAAGCATTTTGGGGCACTGCACCATCCACCGTATCCTCACAATAAACACCCAAAGTATCAACAGTAGCAACTAGTTTCCCATAAGGAGTCGAAATAAAAATTCCAGCTGTTGGAGCAATGCCTGTGGCAATTTCAAGTTTTAACCCAACTACCAGCAGCGTAGTGGTGGTTCAGTTAACGCAGTAAGGCTATTTTGTTCACTTTATTTATTTTCTTAAATTACTGCTATTAAGTTATTTCGGTTTCTGATGCCTTTTTTAACAAACTTTAATACACTAGTCAACAAAATTAAAGGAACAATTTTTTTTCAACTTTTGTTAGCGTTTTTTGAAGAGCTGTATCTTTGTGACGAACAGTCGTATTGAGTTGAAATAAAAAGCATTTTACAGCTTTATGGTTTTTGTTTCGAGATTTGTTTGCAAACAAATTTTTTTGAAGTACCGTTATTGCGTTATTGCAAAAAGTGAGGCGAGATAACAAAATTATTTTTTTTTTTATTTTTTTGAAGGTCCTCATTTCTATGGATAAATTTTTTTGAGTCAATTAAATGTCATGATCAGATACCTTGTTTATTCAGCTTCAATTCAGTTTTTTTGTTGTTGTCGTACGATTTTTTTTGACATGGTTTATTTGACTTTGAATGAAATAAGATACTTTTAGCCTTGATTACCAATATCTCAGCAAATAATGATGTTATAAAAAATTCAAAGACAGTTTTGAAAATTTGAGAAAGCGTTTTACAAGATGTTTTTAAGGTTTTGTAGAAATTATTTTTTTTTACCGTTCACCGTTAGTTTAAAAAAAGTACTAAAAACCGACATTTTGTGGTCTTTTCGTAAATCTTTTTTTTCTTAGCAAATATTAATTGCATGGCTTGCGTTGGTATGCAAATTTATAGACTTTTAAATCATCAATATTCTTGTAAATTTTCAAATTGATTCATCGAACCGTTTTTCCTCACCAAAACTTCAAAGTCTTACAAACCAGGTAAAGGAACAAATTGTGTTGTCCCTAAACAATGAGTAGTCGTCATCAAAATGACAAGAAAACCGCAATTTCAGTGGATTTTTTTCACAGTTTTGCATTAGTTAGATACTTTTTTGAATTGAAATGAAATAAAAAGTACACTTTTCCAAAAAAAAAAAAATAAGAAAATCAAGTTTTTTTGTTTGAAAAATCTTTGAAATAATTTTTTTTTTTTGTTTTGTTTAATGTACTTTTTATTTCATTTCAATTCAAAAAAGTATCTAACTAATGCAAAACTGTGAAAAAAATTCACTGGAATTACAGTTTTCTTGTCATTTTGATGACGACTACGCACTGTTTAGGAACAACACAATTTGTTCCTTTACCTGGTTTGTAAGACTTTGAAGTTTTGGTGAGGAAAAACGGTTCGATGAATTAATTTGAAAATTTACAAGAATATTGATGATTTAAAAGTCTATAAATTTGCATACCAACGCAAGCCATGCAATTAATATTTGCTAAGAAAAAAAAGATTTACGAAAAGACCAGAAAATGTCGGTTTTTAGTACTTTTTTTAAACTAACGGTGAACGGTAAAAAAAATAATTTCTACAAAACCTTAAAAACATCTTGTAAAACGCTTTCTCAAATTTTCAAAACTGTCTTTGAATTTTTTATAACATCATTATTTGCTGAGATATTGGTAATCAAGGCTAAAAGTATCTTATTTCATTCAAAGTCAAATAAACCATGTCAAAACAAATCGTACGACAACAACAAAAAAACTGAATTGAAGCTGAATAAACAAGGTATCTGATCATGACATTTAATTGACTCAAAAAAATTTATTCATAGAAATGAGGACCTTCAAAAAAATAAAAAAAAAAATAATTTTGTTATCTCGCCTCATTTTTTGCAATAACGCAATAACGGTACTTCAAAAAAATTTGTTTGCAAACAAATCTCGAAACAAAAAACATAAAGCTGTAAAATGCTTTTTATTTCAACTCAATACGACTGCTCGTCACAAAGATACAGCTCTTCAAAAAACGCTAACAAAAATTGAAAAAAAATTTGTTCCTTTAATTTTGTTGACTAGTGTAGTATTTTTACTATAACCAATATTAATAATTTTGTCAATCTTATTTTAAATGCAGAAAATATAAGAAAACAAAACTGAAGTGGAATCAAAGAAAGAAATACAAAAGTGATATCCCACCGAACGCGTGTCAACAGATATTCACTTATGGCATTGTATAAATGATGCCGGCATTGCCGACAACATTAACGGCTACAATCAGTGCAAAGCGGTTAAGTAGGAACATCTTTGGCTAAGACTACTCCTGCTATGGAATTAGAGGTGGCAACATAACCTCAAATAAAGCAAAAACATATCGGCCGAAAGGCATTTGCATAAGTTATTATGGTTTAACTTAGAGCACCGGCATGGGGCCAGTAAGTTAGTGGTAAGATATTGATAAGTAGGCTAGTTTTTAATGAATCTTTTTCTAGCTTTATGTTAGTTATAAGTGAATGAAAAAATAAAAATGAATTAAAACTGCTGACTATAAATATCATTCACTTTTTATTTAATGTTTTAGAGGGTATCTTTCATATTCGATTCACAGCCCTTGCAGGACGTTGTGGAACTACTTTTGGTGTTTGGCCATCAAAACCATTTCCAGTATAGTTTCTGGGGTTGGTGTGTGTTCTTGAACTTCTAAAAACTTAGATTTCGTCAGTGTTAATTTCGGTGGTGGCAATAAAAATCTTGGCTTTTTCAACCTTTTGGGGTTGATGCACACCGGTTTATTCCTTGTCCTTTATCCATAAAAAGTCTTACAGGGTTGCATCAGCCTTTTCGATAATCTGGGCTTGCAAATCTCCTGAGCCCTTTAGTCTCAGCACCGCGTCTATCGCTAACTTGGTGAAGAACTCCTTATCCTTATGCTGATACAAGAACTTCCAACCCAATGAATATCTCTGAAAATAAACTTTAACCATAAAACAACAATGCTTACATTCATTTATTTACCTTTTTGGCCGAATTAAGTTAAATTTTATATTCGTTTTTTAATTTGTTTTGTGTCATTCTTTTTGTGGCTGCCTCCTAGGCGTATTACTATATGATTTTTTACAGTTACCTTCCTTTTGTTCTTTTCAATTGTTTCCTATTTTCTGTTTTTAAATGTTTAGGATTTACGAAGGCACAAAGTTTGTGCAAAAAATTCACATTTACAATGAGAAACTTATCGACTTTCAACGATACAGAAACCCATTTTATCGCATTTTTCCAGTATTTCCATTCCGTTTGTTCCAGTCGATAAAATTAACGACTGTCAAAGTTACAGAAACCCGATGATGCGATAAAATGAACTTCGTTCCAATTTTAACCGTTTCTCGACTATTTTTATCGATTCGATTGTTACAGAACATGGGCCCTGGACGACAACCCTTGGGGATGGCCCCTTTTCCACGACTACTAGTGCTACCCGATGTTTTAGAACAGCGGTTCCCAATCTTTTTCAGTCGCGGAGCACTTTTCAGGCAAAAATTTCTCCTGGAGCACTTCTTTGCATATATGTATAATTTTTTTAATTTATATCTATGATGTTTGGTAGAAACGTGACAACTCCATTTTAAAATTTGCTTCTAAGCGTCAGCGTCCGCCTTACATCAAGCTAGAGCATAAACGGTGAACTAATTCTTTTTTAATTTTAAACATAATTCTTCAAAGATTATTTTCTTACATATATATTCCACATTTGAAGAAAATCGGTAAACTCGTTTAGGCTCTAGCTCCATTAAAAGTGGACGTAAAGACGCAAATTTTAAAATGGAGTTAAGTATCATGTTACTACCAAACATTACAGATGTGTAAAAATTGCAATAACAAAGTTTATTCTAGTGGGAACGATGTGCCTGTTATGTTCTGCATACTACTGATATATCTTGTAGAATATCTGACAACTACCTACTGCAACCGAATATCAGGCTCTGCATATCGTCCCCCTTAAGCCAAAAACATGAATGTGCAACTTAAATTTTTTCGAGGTGATTATTAAGTTTTATGAATTTATCGGTATTCCATGCCATTACGGTACTGTAAATGAGCGTATATCGAAGAAAATATATTCTTTTAAAATATCAGTTAAGCCATTAGTAGTTGATTTAACCAGTCTTCCTTAATATTTGAGTGGTATTCTTCCGGAAAATATCAATGAAAGCTGTCGAGAAAACCTAGCAGGTGAGTATGAAACTCGTTTAAAATATCCTCGGGAAAGTCCGTCGGCTTGATACACGATAAACCAATTTAAGTGGCCAACGCTCACTACACAACCTGTCCTAAAAACGATATTGTCGCCAGTTATGAAGGTTCTGACTTCAGCCCTCATTTCGAAAAGCTACGCTATTGTTTTGCCGCGGGAAAGCCACCTTATTTCTGCGTGAAGATAAGAAGTAAGGACGTACATATGCAGACTACCCAAACCCATACCCATGTCATCGCACATTACTTTAATTAGCCTTGTAAATAAAATTTGCCATTATTTTGTGTATTGATTTCTTTAAAATTATCAGGCATGTTCAGACCTCAGCAATCTCAGTCTCGTTAAAGGATTCATCAACAAAATTTCTCTGTTTTGCTGTCAAATTACTAAGGAACAAAAATATTGGATCTGCTTGCTCACTTTTTGACAGAGCAATATTTGGTGAGGTCTCTTAGATCTCATTTTCTGAGCAAGCCTGATATATCAAATTGCTAAAAAGAGCAAAATGAAATTTTGATATTTTGTTCGATCTTTCCGAGGAGCATTTGGATATTCTTACCGGAGCACCAAGTGCTCCGCGGAGCACACTTTGGGAAATCCGGTTTTAGAAGAAGGATGAGTTATTTCAAAGATATCTTTTCGATAAATTGGACAGGTTTGGAACGTTTCAACTACATAATTACACAACTCAACAAAATAAAAAATAATTTTTGTGTCTGGGTTTATTTCATAATTTTTTTATTCGTCATGCTCCAAAATGATGGAAAAATACCCACATCCCCCCTAAAGTTTGCTTTTGTAGAGTTGGTAGTCAAAATACAGTTTCCATAGTTTTCATAGAAATAATAAATGTCTGCTTTAATATTTTCCTTAAGAGTAGAGAGGGACAATTGTTACGCCCGTTTGGTATCTCACAAACTACACAAATTTTTATTTTGAAATTTAAAGACGTTAAAATGTTGTTAAGAATGTGTTAAAGTGCTGCTAATGCATTTTGCTATCCATGCGGTTATTTTATCAAAATTCACATTATTATCATTTTTGAAAATATGTTAAGAAACTTAAAGGACATGCCGGATGTCTCTTAGATTGAATATTCTGCACGGTCATTAAAAAAAATCTTTATTGGGAGCATACTCAGAAGAAAAAGGAAAAGGTTTAACTAGGACTTTATGGACTTCGAGCGTGATCGTCATTACCAAGGTCAATCAAATGAAACAATGATTTGAAATTATTCTATAGGTAAGTCTTAACTTAAAAAAAAAATATACCTTGATCTTTTTGGTGTTTCCGTTGTTATTTAATATTTTTTTTCTAGTTTAAGTAACTTTTTAAAGAAAATTACCCCTCCTGCCTAAACAAGAGAATATAGACACCCCTTCTGATATGTTTTTTTTTGTTTCGAACCAGCCTACGCGATCTAGCGTTTTGGTGTATCTAAGTCTTATATCTTAAAATATCTATTCAAATTGATTTTAACATAGCACATTTTCATGAATTTCCAAATAATGTGCTCCTGACTACAAAAGCAAACTTTTTCAAACAAGACTATTTTTTATTTAATAAGTAATATGTAAGGAATACAAAAATCATATGCAGAACCTAGGCACAAAATTTGTGTTGACCAGTGTTATCTAAACAATCCTTATGAAAAGAATGACTACAGCTTGCTTGTGAAGTTTCACAATCAGTAGGGTTGTAGGCCAATTGGCAAATCGCACATACGGCTTCATCCTGTTGGACGTCCGCAGGGATCGGATTTGTTGGACTAGGACAGACAGCCATTTCAACTACCAATAAGCAGAACAAAAAGATGTAATATACAATGAATGTATCTAAGTAATTTTAATGGTTTGTTTTAATTAAATTTGTAAGTTCAAAAATAAAGATATAGCTATAATAATTTACTGGTAGATTGTTGTGTGTTGTGCTCTTATTCATGAGGTGTGTTCTTATTTTGATGGATTTTAAGAAGAGCAGGAGCATAAAGTTTTTGAGGGTTGTAGCAAAAATATTTAAAAAAAAAATTAAAAAACTATTTTATACTGTATTGTGATTATGTAGCCCCTTTTCTGAAGTAGTCGTGTAATCGGAAGGTATAGTTTCCAGTTGAACGCATTTCTACAACAGTGGGACGCCTGAATGCAAAGAACTATGGAATTATAGTGGAAAAGTTGAGCTCCGAAAGAGCAGAGCGTTGAACTTGGTCGCTACAATCTACAAACCATGTGCGATTTGTTAAGCGCAATTCCAAAAGTTACGTCCACTTATCGGAGCCACTTGTAGTTTGCTTCATTATAAAATGAAATTATGTACTTTTTAGCTAAAGTATGAGGAGCGAAAAAAAAACTGTTGATGAAACCCGCAAGACTTTGCGAGGCCCCACGTTGGGCGCCATTTATGTAATGGTATGGTCTCTGGATTATATACTTCTACCTGAGCGTCGAACTTGTCGAGTTGTAGAAGCTGAGTAAGGGCAAAGATTCTCGAGTCAAACTCCAGATGAGTTTTGAAACCAAAGGGTGTTTACCTAACCCCTACCCTTCCCCATCCGCACCCATCCCATCTCGGTGGCATGGCGAGTAGCTGTTCAACGATATCCCCCTTGATGGTACGGTGAAAAAGCTGTTCAACTTAGTCTCCCCCATGTCGGTACGGCATATCGCTGTTCGACGTGTTTTCCCTAACATATTTTTCCTTTCCTTGGCAGTACGGTGAATAGCTGTTTGCCACTCTTATCTTATCATATTCCCTTTCTCACCCACTCCAACTTTCCTATTGGGCTGGATCTAAGGTGTTACACGACCCGTGCCGATGATCAGCCTGGCTGGGGCCCAATTAAAAATACTAGCTCAGTTGTTAACGGAGTATCCGATTTTTGGCACCTTTCGGATTAACTAGCCTTCTCTACATATCGAATCCCTGTGTAGAGTGACCACCCTTTATTCGTTACTCGTGGGTCCAAATATATACCTATGTCAAAAATTAAAAACAAAAAAACAAAAACAGAAGTAGTAGATGAGATCGGTTCCTCTTCGACACCGGTCGGCAGCGAGGGTTTCGAGGGTTTCAGGACGCCAAGATAAAATGGGCCCAGAGCATTTTAGCGAGTGCGCAGACCAGCGACGACTCCACGTCGAAGTGTAATAGGTCTTTGGAGGAAACCATCCCGGTTCCCAAGCGTCCCAAAGTGCATAACGCCAGCACCCTCCTTTCCGGAGTATCCAGGCCCTATAGTGACGTTCTTAATAACAAGATCGTGGTTGCGGTTATCGACAGGAGCAATATTGATGGCACGATTTCTCCTGATCAATGGCAGGTGGTACGACTGAAGCTCTCGGCAGGCTTCTTGAGCATAATGAAGGAAAATCCGGGACCACCTCCTCTCACAGGCGATGGCGGTTGGCATCAAGGGCATGTCAAACTCATCGCCTGTGAGGATCAGAGATCGAGCGATCTATATAAACTTGCTGTCAGCAGGTTAGGTGAGGTCTGGCCAGTTGCGAAGCTCGAAGTTGTTGCAAGGGAAGACATCCCGTGCAGACCTAGAGCCCGCATATGGATACCAGCTGAGCCGTCTTGCATGGAGGAAATAATCCAGATAACCAAGCTAAGCAACCCCTCATTACCGACTCATGACTGGAAGATCGCAAAGCTCGAGGAGGTAAGGGGTCTTTATAGAAATGCGATTATGGTGATAATTAAAGATTCCCTTGCCCCCTTGGCGCAGACCGAAGGCATGATAAGATATGGGTTTGATACGATCTCCCTAAAGGTTTACAAAAAAGACCAGGTTGATGCGGATCGCGTCTCTCTGAAAAGCAACGAGGCTGTATCTGTGGCAGAGGACCCTGGTGCGTCCATCACCTTTCCACCGATGGGTGATGAGGAATCCAGGTCGATCACGGTTTAGTCCTCTACACACGTCGACAGTCTGGCCGATATAGAGACTGAAGACTTCCCTGATATCGTTCCTTTGAGTGAGGATAACCTTTAGGTTTCATCTTCGGACATGGAGGAGGTCAAGGACACCGTGGTGGAGCCTGGTCTGCCTGATTGTAGCCATAATGCTGAAGTTAATCTAGATTAACCTCCAACACTCCATTAAGGCTTCGGCCTCCCTTCTTCTCCGTTTATCCAGGAATGGTGAAGATATTGTCCTGATCCAGGAACCGTGGATTGTTAAATCCATAGTTAGGGGACTCAGGTCTCCTGGAAACTACGTACTGTATGCGTCTGATAAAGGTGACCCCAGATCTTAAGCGTAGCACTAATGATATTTACTCCCTGCTTTCAGCGATAGAGATATCACCACCGCTAGGCTGGAAACGGCCAATGGGACGTACTTGGTAGTGTCGGCATATCTGGGCCATGACCACCTCGGCCCTCTGCCCTCTCTCCGGAAGAGACTAATTGCGGATGCAGAACGGCAGAAGATATGCCTCATCATTGGGAGCGATGCGAACTCCCATCATACAGTTTGGGGAAGTACTGATATCAATGACAGAGGTGAGTCTCTTTTTGATTTTATTTTAAGTACTAACCTCATAGTAAGTAATGTAGGCAATGAACCTACCTTCATCACTAAAAACCGACAAGAAGTATTAGATATTACTCTTGTCTCAGATACTATTCATCATAAGATCTTGAATTGGAAAGTGTCGGATGAGCACTCGTTCTCTGATCACAGATACATTCAATTCAGTCTTATTGATGAACCTCCTTGCCGCGTAGTATTTCGAAACCCTCGAAAAACCGACTGTCTTAAATATAGGATTACACTTCAAGGGCTATTAAAACCTGATCTTTTAAATCCTCCTTCTAGTACTAAGGAGCTTGACTGCAAGGTCAATGATCTCACATTAGCCCTAAACAAATCTATGGCTACTTCCTGTCCACTTACTCAGGTAAGGGGGAAAAAGAAACCACATTGGTGGGATTCAGGGCTTTAACCGCTCAGAAAAGATTGTTGCAAGAGCTTCAATCGAGCTAAAAGCATTCGTGAAGTTTCAGATTGGGAATCCTATAAGGTAACCTCAAATTATATAAGAAAGCGTTGAGAAAGTCAAAGAGATCCTCCTGGAGAATTTTCTGTGGAAAAATAGAGGAAACTTCAGAGGCATCTAGGCTAAGGAAAATTCTTTCTACAAATCCAGTAATGCCAAGCCGCTTAAAAATGCTGATGGCTCGTGGACCAACTCCTGCGAGGAATCGCATAACCTGCTATTAGATACTCATTTTCCTGATAGCTCACAAAATATTAATAGCTTCGACCATTTTAGTCAAGCTTTCCACAAGGTCTGATTACCAGGGACAAGCTGCTTTGGGCACTCAACAGTGCCAACTTCTTAAAACCTTTGAACGTCTGATTGATATCCACTTACGTACTAGCATAGACATGCAGCTATTATCTACTGCTCAACATGCTTACTACAACGGGAAATCGGTGGAAACTGCTTTACATACTCTAGTACGATCCATAGAATATTCCCTCCATCATAAAGAGTACACCATGGCTGCTTTCCTTGATATAGAAGGCGCTTTTAACAATGTCGACACAACTGCAATCGCATCTGCACTGACATCACTGAAAGTAGATGGTTCGCTTGGTGAATTGATTAACCAAATGCTGACTAGCAAGGTCATCAACTCAAAACTGGGCAGCTTTTCTGCTAGAAGGTCTGTCAGTAGAGGTACACCACAAGGAGGGGTCCTATCTCCTCTTCTCTGGAACTTGGTGGTAAATGAGCTAACATGTCTGGAAGCGGAGGGCTACAGAGTGATTGCCTATGCGGACGATGTTGCAATTGCTGTATCAGGAAAGCATTCTAATACCTTTAAAGAACTCTTACAAAATGTTTTGAATAGGCTAACCAATTGGGCGGACCGGTGTGGTCTCGGTGTCAACCCTCATAAAACAGAACTTGTTCTTTTCTCCAGGAAATATAAAATCCCTCATGTAGATCCTCCTTCTATAAAAGGTATACCAATAAATTTTACCGATCAAGCGAAATATTTGGGTCTTATTTAAGATAAAAAATTAAGTTGGAAACCTAATATACAAGAAAGAGTTAAAAAGGCCACAGTGGCACTCTTCTCATGCAAAAAAGCCGTTGGGAATAAATGGGGCCTTCAACCTCGTATTACTCATTGGTTATATACTTCGGTGATTAGACCGATTCTCACTTATGGTGTTGCAGTATGGTGGACTGCTCTAAATAAAGCGGTAAACTGCGACAAACTAAGCAATATACAACGCTCGGCATGCTTATGTATAAGTGGTGCGCTTCGTACGACACCCTCTGCCGCTCTAGACGTTCTGCTATATCTGACGCCCCACAGTGGCCCGAATTGACTTTTTTGGTTGCAAAAATCATATCTCTAAAACGAATAAAGATATCACCACAATTTTTTTTATCTTAAAGGAAATTTCCAAGGCTATAAAGTTTGAGAATTTAAAGAAAAAATATTTACAGGGTGTTTCAGAATCTGCAGCTGAAATAAGAAGTTTTAGTTAAGTTAGTAAACATAGTTGGTATTTAATTTTAAAAAGGTTGCAAGTCAATTTAGGAAGTAATTTGAGTGTAATTCAAGTAAAACAGTGGGGAACAAAAGAAAACAACCCAAATTGAGTGAAAATGTGGCGAAAAAAAATCTTTTTTTGATTAATTGATTATTTTATTTTATTTTTTATTTTTTTTTATAAAAGAGTCCTTATAAGTATTTATAAAATATTTTATTAATAGATTACAATTCAAAAAGTAGAAAAATAAAATAAAAGGAACAAAAATTTACATACAAACATTAAATTTCTTGGAAACTATCAACTAAGTCCGTAACAAACTTATCATTTCTGGTGAGTATTGGACTTTCAGATCTTTTTCGGTTCTTACATGCCTCAAGGAAGAAATAAGTGGATCGGATGAGATTGCTAGCATGTGAAATAAGTCTTCATTCTGCCAAATTCTTGAAATTTTCCACGTATTTTGACATCTGTATTTCTTGTAGTCTTTATTTTTGGACTCTTGGGCTTCTTCTGACAATTCTCCAAGTGGTAGAGATTGGTATTCAATTATATTTTGACTATGGACCAAAATTTTATGAAAAGTAGGTGTTAGTAGTTTTTCAAAGTACTTTTGTTTCAATAATTCTGCGGTTTTTTTGGTGTACTCTCCAAATTTAACTGTATTCACTTCTTCCCTGCAATTCAAAACATTAAGTATTATTTTGATCCTAGTTATAACCTCTTCATTGACCCCAGTTATTCGAGCGGTTGCCTCCGATTGTTCGAAAAATCTCCATCATTGCTATTTCCAAATCCTTGCTTTGGTTTATCCACATCAAGTCCAAGCTCATCGTGAAAAGGCCTTTGAATCTCTCGTTTTCTTCTTATTTCTGCCTCTTTCTAAATTCCATGCACCTGATTCTACCATGCAATGGTGAGATTCCATATTCGTAATTATGTTCGTCGTTATTTAATTCATCCTGGTTATTGAAGTTTTTTTGGGTTCTATTACATATCGGACATGACCGCGTAGACTTTTTTCTGTTAATTCGTTTAAAACTTTTCCGTCAATCATATTTAAAAAGAACTCGTGTTTCACCAATATAGTTATTATATTCATTAACTTTGTACATTGTTGGTTGAATATCTGCTATTTGCCTTTTTATATCGTTGACTGTTGTATTTATGAGGTCACTAGTTTCTTTAGCATATTGGAATATTATGGGTCGGCAGAAATGAGTTGATGATGGGCGAGGGTTCCTCCAATGTTCGCAATCTGCACTATTGAGCCTGAGTGGAACAAATGATGCCATGAACATGTTTGCATCTGTTTCACCATCTGATGTATTAATTTTTTGCTTGTACGCACCTTGTCCAGATGATCCATCGCAGCCCCATTTACTCTGTAAGGTCAAACTTCTTGGGAGTGCAATTATTTGTTCCTCTGTTTTGCTTTTTAAAAGCCGCCTTGCAGTATGATCCATCATGTCTTGAAGATTTACAACAGCTGATATTTCCGTGACTTCGCTGTTTTCTGGAGCTGCTTCTTTTTTCGTAGCTGTAATTGTGTTGTAGGATGGCAGAACATCTATATTGTGTTTCCTCAACGAAGTTCTCAGTATTTTATATTATTCTTTTGATAGACCCAAATCCATAAACAACGCTAATGCATTTCCATTAGTATATTTTATGGGATCCTTTTGTGGAGTACGAATGCTTTCCTTGACTCTTTGGACTCGAAGTGGACTTGCGGTAGAAATTGCCTTGATCACATCACTCTTCGCCTTTTCATGGTCTTTATTATACCTTATTACTAATGCATCAGAGAGATTTGCAGTACTTATCTAATCTGTTCTTCTACCTGAGCGTCGAACTTGTCGAGTTGTAGAAGCTGAGTAAGGTCAAAGATTCTCGAGTTTAACTCCAGATGAGTCCTGAAACCAAAGGGCGCTTCACTTCCTAAACCTTCCCAATCCTTATCCATCCTTGTCCCTCGTCAGCACGGCGAATAGCTGTCCAACGTTATCCCCCTCGGAGGCACGGCGAAAAAGCTGTTCATCGAGGTTTCCTCCATGTCGGTACGGCGTATCGCTGTTCGACGTGTTTTCCTAAACACATTAATCCTTTCCTTGACAGTACGGCGAATGGCTGTCTGCCACTCTTTCTTATCATATTCCCTTCCTCACCCACTCCAACTTTCCTATTGGGCTGGATCTAAGGTGTTATACGACCCGTGCCGATGATCAGCCTGGCTGGGGGCCCAATTAAAAATACTAGCTCAGTCGTTAACGGAGTATCCGATTTTTGGCACTTTTCGGATCAGCTTGCCTTCTCTGCATACACGAATCCCTGTGTAGAGTGACCACCCTTTATTCGATACTCGTGGGTCCAAAATTTAATGTCAAACAAAAACAAAACAAACAAACAAAAAACCATAGAAGAAGAAAAAGAATTTAAGACCGGTTCCTCTTCTAAACCGGGCAGCAGTACGGTGACAAAGCTGTTTGCTGTTTTTCCTGGGGCTGGTGTCGGTGGGGAGGCTGTGGCATGTCATGGCCCCTCATCTGATACTAATCTCAGTGAGAGTAGTGAAGTGGTAGTAATACCTAATTTTAGTAGTGGGATGGGGGTTGTGAATAACGATCCCACCACTACCAGAGATAATACAGCTCTCCCTCCCGAGTACGTCTCGAGGGGGGGCCCGGCTTAGTGGTGCCAGGGTTGTGAAAAACGGTCCTACTACCGCTGGGTTTGGTTCTCTCCCGAGACCATCGCGCGAGAGCCGTCGAAATAGACCGTCGAAGGGCGGCTATAGGGTCAGGCGGTCAGCTGCTAGGCTCCTCAAGACCCTCGGTAATAAACCGGTGGTCGAAGGGATGCCGGAGCAGGACCCCAGGATCAAATGGGCCCAGAGCATTCTAGCGAATGCGCAGACCAACGACGACTCCACGTCGAAGCGTAATAGGTCTCTGGATGAAACCGTTCCGGTGCCCAAGCGTCCCAAAGTGCATAACGCCAGCACTCTCCATTCCGGAGGATCCAGATCCTATAGCGACGCTCTCAAAAACAAGAACAAGATCGTGGTTGCGGTTATCGACAGGAGCGATATTGATGGTACGATTTCTCCTGATCAATGGCAGGTGGTCAGAATGAAGCTCTCGGCAGGCTTCTTGAGTCTCATGAGGGATAATCCGGGACCACCTCCTCTCACAGGCGATGGCGGTTGGCATCAAGGGCATGTCAAACTCATCGTCTGTGAGGATCAGAGATCGTGCGATCTGTATAAGCTTGCTGTCAGTAGGTTGGGCGAGGTCTGGCCAGGTGCGAAGCTCGAAGTTGATGCTAGGGAAGACATCCCGTGCAGACCTAGAGCCCGCATCTGGATACCAGCCGAGCCCTCTTGCATGGAGGAAATACTCCAGATAGTCAAGTTGAGCAACCCCTCATTACCGACTCATGACTGGAAAGTCGCAAGGCTTGAGGAGGTAAGGGGTCTTTATAGAAGCGCGATTATCGTGATCAATAAGGATTCCCTTGCCCCCTTAGCGCAGACCAAAGGCATGATTCGGTATGGGTTCGATTCGATCTCTCTGAAGGTGTATAAAAAAGACGAGGTTGACGCGGAACGCGTCCCTCTGTTAAACACTGAAGCTGTGTCCGTGGTAGAGGACCCTGGTGCATCCATCACCTTTCCATCGATTGGTGATGAGGAATCCAGGTCATCCTCGATCACGGTACAGTCTTCTACAAATGTCGATAGTCTAACCGATATGGAGACTGAAGACTTCATCAACCTTGTTCCCTTTGGTGAGGATGAGCTTTTGGGCTCATCTTCGGAGGAACTCAATGAAACCGTGGTGGAGGTTGATCTGCCTAATTGTAGCCAAAATGCTGCAGTTAGTCCAAATTAATCTCCAACACTCAATTAAGGCTTCGGCCTCCCTTCTTCTCCGTTTATCCAGGAATGGAGAGGATATTGTCCTGATCCAAGAACCGTGGATTGTTAAATCCATTGTTAGTGGACTCAGGACTCCTGGATACTACGTACTATATGCGTCTGATAAAGGTGACCCTAGATCTTGTATACTAGTTAAGCGTAGCACTAATGTATATTTACTCCCTGATTTCAGTGACAGAGATATCACCGCCGCAAGGCTCGAAACGGCCAATAAGACGTACTGGCTTGTGTCGGCGTATCTGGGCCATGACCACCTCGGCCCTCTCCCCGGTCATACACTGGAGAGACTGATTGCGCATGCAGAACGGCAGAAGATTTGCCTCATTATTGGGAGTGATGCGAACTCCCATCATACAGTATGGGGAAGTACTGATATCAATGATAGCGGTGAGTCTCTTTTTGATTTTATCTTAAGTACTAACCTTATAGTAAGTAATGTGGGTAATGAACCTACCTTCATCACTAAAAACCGACAGGAAGTATTAGATATTACTCTTGTCTCAGATACCATTCATCATAAGATCTCGAATTGGAAAGTGTCGGATGAACACTCGTTCTCCGATCACAGATACATTCAATTCAGTCTCATCGATGAACCTTCCAGTGGCGATTCCTCTCAGTTGGCTAGGTTGGCTGCGCCAACCCTAAAATTTCGTCTTTAATACACGTAGGTACAACAAACAATTTGTTTGTATTCAAACTTGAGAATAAAATATCCTTTTATGTTGATAAAAAAACAACACCCCAATCCGTTTAAATCATTATAATACCAGCAAAACCTATTTAAATCGAGTCATTCACTGCAACCCCTACGTGCTATATTAATCCCATACAAAGTAGGAATCGCTTTGTTGGCTACACAAATTTGCGCCAACAAATCTCATACAAACTACATATATTCCCGATGTGCTGTGTCACTCTATCTTTAAGAACAGACCCACAAAAATACCCACACAGGTTGGCTCTATTGAAAGAGCCAACGCCTGGGTAGAAAAATGTGAGTTGATTGCCGACGAGTACCCACCAGTGGAGAACCTAGTGATCTGAAGAAAATGTTTTAGCTTGAATTTTATATGGTTAACTTGAAAAAATCATAACTCCCATTCTACTTATCCGATCTTCAAGGTTAAGGTCTTTAAATAAAGCCAAAATAACACGCTACAATGTGTGAAAAAATCATTAAAAAGGGGTAAAAAATTTCATACTAAAGGGGTGATTAAGTCTTCCTTCAATTCGATTTGCAGCATTCTAAATTCAAAAGTTGACGAAAAATTTCACAATTTGAAAAAACAAAAAATGCTTATTTTTTGCTTATTTTCTCTTCTAAGATTATGTCATACAATGTTTTACCATCAAACCTACATAAGCGGTGCTAAACATTTTTTAAATGATTTTTTACAAATAAAATGCATTTTAATTAAAACACTGATCGACATAGCTTCATTAATATAATGATTACTCAAACAAATCTGCATGAATCTTTATAATTAAGGTTTTAAAATACTGTCAGTAAGATAATCGTTAGATTTATAAAAAAAATTATTATTTTTTACATGGTAACTATGAAAAAAATGTGAAAACAATTTGGCATTAATATCTAAAAAATTCATATAAATATTGAACATAGAAAAAAAATTGTAATCAAGTATTTAAATTTAGTATAAAGACTAAATATATGTAGGTAATCACAAAGTTGTATATGCAACACCAGAGCAGGAAATAAATATTATTTGAATTTAATACATTTAAAACATGTTTTGTTGTACATTGTTCCGGCCTCACTAAAACGTTAATAACTTTTTTAATTACCAACGGATTTTAATGAATCAGATTTTTTCGATTAACAATTAAAAATACTTGTATTTTAATGTATCATACATCATTGTAAACCACGGAAAAGCTAAGAAAAATGTACACAAAAAAAATACCTTTAATTTGTGCATATGAAAATAATTGAAAGAATTCAGTATAAATGTAACTTATCAACATTGGTAATTTTTTTTAATATTCCAAAATGAGGTGTCAAATAATGGATTATAATAATTTAAATTATTTTGAGCTAAACATAATTATAAAAACTTCACAAGAAATTTTAGGGGGAAACAAACTTAGGGTATCTATATAAATATATGGTTTTCGAGCACATTTACCTGAAAAATACATAACTTGAATATTAAGGAACTAAAATACACCTTATTTTTGATTTGGTATTTGTCTTAAGAAATCAGAAATATCTAAATTATAAAGCTCAATTGGAAGTAAAATATCAAAAATGTGTTTTTAAAAAAGTCTCACATTAAAAACTACTAAATTAATCCCCCTTTGGCAAACAATATGGCTTAAAAACATTGCTGTACGTTGCTCAAAAGCTTGAGTATTGATTTTCAATTTATTAATTAACTATAAGAAAATTCACATTTTGATAATTTCCAAGGTAGCCGTAGAAACCAAATAAAATCAAAAATTGTCGATCCAACTGCATGAGAAATACTGCTTTGATATTCAAAAAAAGGTGTCTATTGGCGTTTTTCTATTTTAGCTCAGAGCAGATCAGATCAGATTCAAAACACAAAAATAATTGAATCAGAGGGCTCAGCTCAGATAATAAAATTTTCAATTTCTGAATCTGATCTGATCTGCTCTGAGTTAAAAAAGAAAAACGCCATATAGAGAGATTAATCCTCAATTTTTTAGAGCGTTACAGCTTACAGGTTACATTTTCATAAAATTTGAGTAGCTGAGATGCTTCGAAAGGCTTAAAAGCATGTTTTTTACTATATTTACAATAATTTCATCCTTATTTTTCAAAGTGTTTAAATATATGTAATAATTTGGACTAATGTGTCAATAAAGAAAGAAATGTTGTCGAAGATAAGAAAAAGTGAAAATTTTTAGGAACCGGTTCTCGAAATTTTTTTGAAGATAGAGTGACGACTGGATTTTATGTAGGTATAGATAAATGAGTTGAATTAAAACTCATTATAGAGGAAAAAAATTAAAAATGTTTGCTTTTATTACATTCAGCTTTGATCAAAGGATTATCCGTAGCCAACCCAGAACTCAAGACCAGAAATCGCCACTGGAACCTTCTTGCCGCGTTGAATTTCGAAACCCTCGGAAAACCGACTGGCTCAAATATAGGATTACACTCCAGGGGCTTTTAAAACCAGATCTCTTAAATCCTCCTTCTAATAATAATGAACTTGACTCCAAGGTCAATGATCTCACATTAGCCCTCAACAAATCCATGGCTACATCCTGCCCACTTACTCTAGTTAGGGGGAAAAAGAAACCACATTGGTGGGATTCTGGGCTTGAACCGCTCAGGAAAGACTGTCGCAAGTGTTTCAATCGAGCTAAAAGCACTCGTGAAGTGTCAGATTGGGAATCTTATAAAATAACCCTCAAACTGTATAAGAAAGCATTGAGAAAGTCAAAGAGATCCTCTTGGAGACATTTCTGTGGAAAAATAGAAGAAACTTCAGAGGCATCTAGACTAAGAAAAATTCTCTCTACTAATCCAGTAATGCCAAGCTGCTTAAAAAATGCTGTTGGCTCATGGACAAATTCCTGCGAAGAATCGCTTAACCTGCTATTGGATACTCACTTCCCTGGTAGCTCCCAAAACATCAATAGCTTCGACCGTAATAGGTCTGATATGAATCCAAGCTATCCACAAGGTCTGATTACAAGGGAAAAACTGCAATGGGCGCTCAACAGCTTTCAGCCTTACAAGTCTGCGGGACCAGATGGCATAATACCAGCCGAACTCCAGATGAATAAAGATTTAATTCTGCCAATTCTGGAGTCTATCTATACTAGCTGCTTAGCACTCGTATACATCCCCTTGTCTTGGAGAGAGGTTAGGGTTGTGTTCATACCCAAAGCTGGAAAGTGCTCCCCAGTAAACCCAAAGGATCTCAGACCTATTAGTCTATCATCATTCCTTCTAAAAACATTTGAACAACATGGAAATCAACTGTCTTAGCGGAAGCAGAATCCCAGAGAAAGACGTGGCCACAGCTTAAGTACCTTGCAGCAGACCGTGAAGGATGGAGACGTTTTGTTGACGCCCTATGCCCCAGCCGGGGATACAGGACACGATGATGATAACGAACACAAATTAAAAAAGACAAAATCATGAGAAGTAAATTAAAATTGAGAACATATAAAGGAGCTATAATATATATCAAAGATGACAAAGTAAAAGAGGATTTGAATGACACAGTAAGAGAACGAGAAGAAGTAGACAATCATGATGAAAGACAAATTATAAATGAACGACAAAACAACAAAACAAATGTTAAAAAAACACAAAAGCGTTCAAGACATTATGAAAATGATAAAAATATATCAGACTCAGAACTCCCTTGTTCAAAAAACAAGAAAACAAAGGAAAATGATAATTTAAAACAAGGACGACAACAAATCGGAATTAACCACTTTTTCAAGAAAACACAAACTGAACCACTGACACCAAACAACAGCAAATAGCAAAGAACAGCAGTTCAACAAAGGACCTTAAATACAATCGACCATGCAAATGAACAAAAAATACGATAACCTCCTCAAGCCGGCCTGCCACCGTGAGGAATGTAGGCTCATACCCCCCAAGATGTTTAACAAAATTAACGAAATTGACAAAAACTACCATAAACATATGCTCATTCAACGTAAGAACATTATCTACAGACGGAAGAATGGAAGAACTAAAACAAGCTATATCTTACATTGAATGGGATATTATAGGACTATCTGAGACAAAAATATATGGATAAAAAATAGTTGAAAATGACACCGGCATATTTTGCCACATTGGAGAAACCAAAGGACTCCACGGAGTTGGCTTTCTAATTAAAAAAGACATTAAAAATTATATAAATGACATATGTTTTTTTAATGAAAGGATTTGTAGTATTACATTGCACATCAATAACACAAAAATGACCATTATACAAGTATATGCACCAACACTCAAAGCCACTGACGATGAAATAAACTCCTTTTATGAAACACTTGAAAAGGCGTATCACACAAAAAAGACAGAGGTTATGTATATTATTGGTGACTTCAACGCTAAGATGGGACTACAAAAAGAAGGTGAAGATCATATTATTGGAAAATTTGGATATGGAGAAAGAAATATCAGAGGAGAAAAACTATTTGACTGGCTACAAGAACTAAACCTAACCTTTGCAAACTCATTCTTTAAGAAAAAGGACAAATTCACATGGACATGGATATCACCGGACAGACAAATAAAAAACGAAATAGATCTCATATTGACAAACAAAATTAAAACAGTTATGGACATTTCAACCTTAAAGTTGATAGTGACCATAGAATGGTACGCGCAAAAATAAAGATTAACCATAATACATTGAAAAGAAACTAACAAAAATATTTCACTCCAGTAGAAATCACTCCAGAACAGAAAAGGAACGAACATCTCGATAGCAAAATTAGAGAAAACATAAACATACCATTTACAGCGGAAAATATCCAAAATATCTATGACACCCTGGAAAATATTATGAAGACTTCAGCAAAAAATACAATTATGAAACAGAGAAACCAAAAAACTGACAAAATCTCACAGAGCACAAAAATTCTAATTAACAAAAGAGAGGACTTGAGAGCAAAAAAAGATTTGACTGAAAATGAAAAACGAGAATTGAAAAAACTGAGAAAAAATATAAAAATCAACACAAAAAAAGACATACAAATATTTAACGAAACGAAGATAAAAGATATAGTTAATCATACCAAATCAATTAAAAAGGCAAAACAATATTTATGTGACGAAAAAGAATGGATTGTATCTATAAACGAAAAACAAAAAGAATGGACATTAACAAGACAGCAACAGACTTTTTCGAATCATTGTTTGTATCAACCGACCATACAGATGACAACAATTTAAATGACTATCTCTTTGACGATTCTATAATTTTCAATGAAAGCGATATAGCGTCCACTATAGACAGCTTGGGACAGGAGAAAAGTGCAGGAAGCGACGGAATAGAGGCTGAAATTCTCAAATTTGGAAAAGAGACATTGACTTCAACTTTGACAAAACTTTATAACGCTATCTTAAGAACACAACAGATACCAAAGCAATGGAAACACAGTGTTATTATATTGTTACATAAAAAAGGAGACAAAGAGGATATAAACAATTACAGACCAATCGGCTTAATATCGACAATGTATAAACTTTTTTCAAAAGCTTTATATAAAAAAGTCAAATTTTCACTGAATGCAAATCAGCCAAGAGAACAAGCCGGCTTCAGGAAAGGGTTTTCAACAACTGACCACCTACAGACTATAAATCAACTCATCGAAAAATTTAACGAATATAAAAACCTTTGTACCTCCTTTTTATCGACTTTAGCAAAGCTTTTGACACTGTGGAACATAAAAGCATATGGACAGCACTGACAAATCAAAATATTAATCCGATATTCATTCAGACCATGAAAAACATTTACCCCAACAGGCCAACAACAAGGCAAAAGTAAAAACGGACAAAATCGGACGAGAATTTAATATACTAATGCCCAGTTGCACCAAAATTCACTAAAAGGGGTTTTTGCTCAAATGGAATTAAAATTTATCGGGCTGATTAATTTATTTGGGTTGCACCAATCTCTTTCACGCATTTTTTAGCTAAAATGCAGTTCGCGAACCACCCCTGGATTTTATCATCTGTTTATTAAACTGAACGAACAAATTTAACCAGTGCAAGTGAGAGAGCAATAAAGAAAATGTGAATACACAATAAACAGAAACAAGGTATTCTCATTAGATGCAGCCAATGCGCCATCTTGGTGTTTTTTCTATTATTTATTATTTTCTTTTTTTCAGAGAAAAAATGGATACCAACTAACACTAATATTTTTGCGACACAGGAGTAATTTATTTATTTAAGTAGTGAATTATAAATAGGAATTATAATGCCTTCAAATGTTGTTTTCGTTATTTTAATTTGGAATGAACAATATTCCGCCAAATAAAATCGAATTATTTTGTCTGTAGGTAGTTAGATATGTTCGTTTAAACTTGCTTTTAAAATTTATCTGGAGGAAAAGGGAACTTTAGTTTACTGGTTCGTTTATTGGCCTGTTAGATTTAGAAGTGGTTGGTGCAACCGATAAATGTCATTTTAAAACTAAACGAAGCAATAAAAATTTAATAGAGGTCGGTGCAACTGGCCATAAGAGGTGTACGACAGGGAGACCCCATATCGCCGACACTATTCTCAGCAGTATTGGAAGAAATTTATCGGAAAATGAGCTGGATGGACAAATATGGAATTAATATATGGGGAGAGAAGCTGAGCAATCTAAGATTTGCAGACGATATAGTCTTGCTTTCCGATACACCTGAAAAAATAGAAATAATGATAAACGAACTTGCTACAGAGTGCAAAATACATGGACTAATATTAAATTTAAACAAAACCAAAGCCATGACAAACCATATTAAGAAGGATATATCGATCCAAAAAGAAAAAATTGACTATGTTGATGACTATATATACCTAGGACTGCTGAAATCTTTCACAAACCAAGAAGAAAAAGAAATAGACAGACGAATAACGAACAGCTGGAAGCAGTTTTGGAACATCAAACAAAACTCAGTAAGGACACTCAAAAATACATCTTGGACTCTACAGTACTTCCAGTAATGACATACGGATTGCAAACAATGGGACTAACATCAAATTCACTCGAAAAAAGACTATTACTAAACATTAAGATTTTTCAAAGAATTAAAAACGAGGAAATAAGGAGAAGAACGAACATAACAGATGCAATAGAAAGAGTTAAACAATTGAAATGGAGCTGGGCGGGTCACATCTCTAGAATTGAAGACAATAGATGGACAAAAATATTTACAAAATGGACCCCCCCAGAAAGAAAAAGACCAAGAGGACGACCAAATAAAAGATGGATGGACGATCTAATACAATTTAACAGCAACTGGTACAATGACGCTAAAAACAGAGATCTATGGAAAGTTATGGGGGAGACTTATGCCAGATGGACTTAATTGAATAAATTATATTTCTACATACTTTTTATATAGAACAAATTAAATTGTATGAATGATGAATTAATAGTTAAAAGAAAAAAAAAAATGTTAAGATTTAAACACCAAGTATTATATATGAATCTAAAAATTTTGTATGGTAAATAAAGCTTCAAATAATAATAATAATAATAAACTTTAGCTCCAAACATTTGTTAATTCAGAAAATGTAAAAGTTTTGCATTATAAACCCACCCGAAAAATGAATTTCGCAAGCACTTTTGCCTAAACGGGCCACTGTGCACCCCTCGACATATTTAGCAAACAGGTGGCTGCAAATACGACTATACGCCTACAAGCTTCCTCACAATGGACCAACAATAGAATTGGCCATTCCACCATTCTGAATTCATTCAGATCACTACCTAGTCACATTGACTACACCATCCCAAAACCACAATTCGGTTCAAGCTTTCAAGTCACCATTCCTTCTAGTACCCTCTGGGAGGATATGGCGTTCTTGGATGATGAATCGGTCCATATCTACACAGACGGATCGAAAACTGATGAGGGGGTGGGTGGCGGTGAGTACTCAGGAAGACTTAAATTAAGTCTCTCATTCCGTCTTCCTAATCATTGTAGCGTGTTCCAGGCGGAACTTATGGCGATTAAAGAAGCCTTATCTTGGCTGAAAGAAAACGTGATATCAACTACAGATATCCGCATCTTCTCGGATAGTCAAGCTGCTATCAAATCCCTGGAATCGGTCTCGACAAACTCTATAACAGCCCTTAATTGCCGTTCATCTCTGCTGGAAATGGCGCAGCAGTTTAACATTCACCTGTGTTGGGTGCCGGTGCATAGGGACATCCCAGGTAATTGTAATTGTAAGGCCCATTAACTCGCTAAAAGTGGAACAACTCTACCTCTCCTACCTACCAAGGCAGATATAGGTATAACCATCGCTACTTGTAAACTTTTGCTGAAGCAAGATGCAAAACAAATCTGGCCAGTAATGGATTTAAAGCGTTTGATATCTCTAAGTAGATTGCACATTAGCTCCATGATTGGTGTTATAACCGGACACTGTCTTATAGGAAAGCACGCAACGCGTCTTGGCGTGTTCTCTAATGATTTTTGCAGAAGCTGTTTGGATGAGGAAGAGATAGAATCAATGCCTCACCTCCTATGCACGTGCCCTGCTCTTTCTCATAGACGAAGACTTCACCTTGGTGATTTTTACTTCAATGATCCTAGTGATCTATCAGACTTAGACATAGGCAGTCTTTTACGCTTCATAAGAAGCTCCAATTGGTTCACCGAGTGAGAAAAAGGGTTTCCTAGATTCATGTGGTGTCACAATGGACCAACTCATGGTCTAAGTGTGTCAGTCTTCACGACTGGCAGCAACTTCAACCTGGATTATATAGGTCTAGGAGAATATGAGGGGAGAAACAAAATTTTTTAAACTTCTGTAGGAAGGGAGTTTGGATAGGATTTGGATGAAGGAAGGTGCATGCCTTGTAATTTCAACGGACTCAGCTCGCCGGTGTCGTGAGATCTCTTTCGATTGGCTGTGAGGTAACCACACATAAAAAGAATTGCATGCTTGTACAAAAAAACCTAAAAAAAATAGCAAAAAAAAACTTGCCCAACCCTCTGGAGGAACCGGTGGTAGTCTCCGAAAAGCAAACAAACGGACACAGTGCAAACATACCCTTATTAGCTATAATTATAGCAACTCTCAAACGAAAGAAGCGCCATCTGCCGGATTATAGCAGATTTACCAGCTGTCAAATAAAAGCTTTTGGAAGGGAAATTATTGGGAAATTTCCCCTACGGAAAGCTCTGGAAGCAGAGACCAGAATATTCTACTACTTCCCAGAAATTGGAAAACAAGTATAAAAGGCACATGTTTGAACGGCAGCGACACAGTTTGTTTTTAATCGTGAATGAATAAAGTTGGTTGTAATAAAAGTGAAAAGTTAAGTTTGTGAATTAATTCAGTGGTGAATAATAAATCGTTTTGTTTGTAGTAAAAAAAAGTAAAGTGTTTTATTTTGCGAAATAAATAAGTGGACGTTTTGAATAAAGTAAATAAGTTTTATTAACGAACCTGAGAAAATATTACAGTATGTATTTACATTTCATGAATTTAAAGTTTTATTTAAGTATAAGTTTTAACTAAGCTTAATTTTTATTTCATTTCATAGAAAAAGAGAAGTAAATTTAAAAATATTTTACAAAAAAAAAGTTTGATGATTAAAGAAACGACATAAAAATCTAACCACCGAGTGTTCAAAAACACCAAAGTCAGAAAAGAAATTTGCCAAATCTTACCTTATTTTTAAATCCAAACCGCCAGGCCTGTCGATGTGTCGATCTAAGAAAAGCTATACTTACTTAATTTGGGGTGTTAGCAAAAGAAAGCACTCGGCAATTATTACAGAGGGGCATTTTATAAATTAAAATTCCGGCTGTCGTAAGTTATTAAGTTTTAAATTTCTCTTTAGTTTTTTTTGTCGTTAAAGGACAAAATGAATTATAAAATAGTTAGGTTAAGTTAGGTTGAAGTGGCTGTCAGTCATGAAAACTGACACACTTAGACCATAAGTTGGCCCATTGTGATACCACAAGAATCTGGGAAGCCTTTTTCCCTACTCGATGAACCATTTGGAGCTTCTTATGAAGCGTAACAGACTACCTATGTCAACATTTACTAAATCACTAGGATCATTGAAGTAGAAATCTCCAAGATGGAGTCTTCGCCTATGAGATAGAGCAGGACAAGTGCATAGAAGATGAGGAATCGATTCTACCTCTTCCTCGTCCATACAGCTTCTGCAAAAATCGTTAGAGAATACGCCAAGACGCGTTGCGTGCTTGCCTATAAGACAGTGTCCGGTTATGACACCGATCATGGAGCTAATGTGCAATCTGCTTAGAGATATCAAACATTTAGATCGCTTAAAATCCATTACTGGCCAGATTTGTTTTGTTGCCAAGCAAGTGGTGATATTGTTCCACCTAAGGTTTGTTCTCTCTAAAGCATCTTGCTTCAGCATAAGTTTACATGTAGCGATGGGAATACCAATATCTGCCTTACTAGGTAGAAGAGGTAGAGTTGTTCCATATTTAGCGAGTTCGTCGGCCTTACAACTACCTGGAATGTCTCTATGCCCCGGCACCCAACACAGGTGAATGTTAAACTGCTGCGCCATCTCCAGCAGAGATGACCGACAATTTAGGGCTGTTAAAGAGTTAGTAGAGACCGATTCCAGAGATTTGATAGCTGCTTGACTACCCAAGCAACACAATCGTCTCTTTAATAGTTCTTGAAAAGTTATTTTACAAGAGATTTTAAATCTTCATACAATCTTGAAGAGGTCATTAAGACCCAAAAAGGCCTGAAGGGGAGGAGCTTATCGTATGGAAGGAAGAGTTCTGAGTAAAGTATTTGTAAGAGCTCGTAAAGATCATCTTTTTGACCGATCTTTGGAGATGCTTCTAAGTGTTTTTGAAGATGTTTGTTTGTTTTATTATAAATTGTGAACTTGGATAGAGAGGAGAATATAAAAGAATAAATTTCTTTCTCTTTTTCACAAATACAAATTCAATACCATTTAAATGAAATGGAATGAACTTAAAATAAAACGTGAAACTAAGACGTATTCTTAATTTTCATTGACGACAAGATGTTTAGTTCATTATTCAAGAAACTATAAATACTTACATTTTAATTGCTTTGTTAATAATAGTGATTTTGATATGCAAACAAAGATTTACTTTGAAATCGCATATTCTACCCGTCTTAAAATTAACGCGCCATTAAATTACTAAGCATTTACATATGAATAATAATAAAATTCTTTGACGGTAAAAGAAAAGGTTTTTAAATTTCCTCCCAAAACCTAAATTGTTATTATTATTATATAAAAGTGTGGATATATGTAAACAAAACAGTGTGAAATTAGAAATATGTGCATTAAATAAATATTATTTCGCAATTAAATTCAACAAATATGGCAAACAATTTCCATTTCTTATGCATCTCCAATTTTCCCACATACAGGGTGGCTCATTTGCTGAAACATGTTTGTTTTCTTATGGAATCGTAATATAGGTTTTTATCAAAAAAATATTAGAATGGAACTACAGGGCAATTGGGTAATAGACAAAATATACTCTTTCCTTCAAAATATAATTTGTTTCCTATCTATAAGGCCATCAACTGTCAAAATCTATTGGAGGGTGGCTACAATGTAGATGGACTAAGACAAATCTGACAAATCTGAAATTTTTGAAGACATTTTATTGCTCCTGAAAAAAGTGATTTTAGGGCAATTCGGTGACATTTTGATTGAAGTTTATTTTTTTTGCTGTCAAAATATAGTTTATCTTTAATCTGTCCAGCTATCAACTGTCAAATTCCATTGACGGACTGCTACAATGTAGATGGATTAAAAACATCTGACAAATCTGAAATTTTTGAAGAAATTTTACTGCTCCTACCAAAAAAAGTGATTTAAATGCTATCTGTGAAGGCATCAACTGTCAAATTCTATTGAAGGATGGCTATGATGTCGATGGATTTAAAAAAAACCCTAAGAAATCAGAAATTCTTGAAGAATTTTTACTGCTCCGCAAAAACGTGATTTTAAGAGAATAAGATGACATTCAAGCCATTAACACTGTCAAATTCAATTAAAAACCACCTGAATAAAATGAGTAATGTTCATAGTTTTCTTACTGTTACAGAAATTCAATTGTGTTGTCCAACTCGGTTAGATACTCGACATCTATATTCACTTTGAAATTTTTAACAATGTCACCCTTTACAAAAATATGTGCACTTTATATATAATCGCTTTTCATTTAGAAAACCATTTAAAGAGTTTATTAAGAAGTCATCAAAGCCTCTGAGTTGTAATCACTTCCTTATAAAGTTAAATTCCTCTTAACAACTTCATAGTAAGACATCAAAAAAACCGATTCCCCTAAATGAAGACTGAATAAAATGCTAACAAAGAGTTAACAAAAAAAAAACAACAATGTATGTGTAAAATTATAATATTCGTTTCCAAAATCTCTTTTTAATTATAGGTAGTTTAGTGATTACATAAATATGTAGGCACAAATCGATTTTTTCAAATAGTGAAATAGAAAAAATTAAATTTTTGTTTTCATTTTGGTAGTACAAAAACACAAAACTAACAAGCACGCAATTCACAAACGTCAGGTGAAAGCTTATGTTTTCTTCAATCAAATACCATATTAATACTTTTTGAAGATAAAACTCTAGGCTTTTATAAAGACGTTTTAATGTCCCTGATCACACGTGAAGAAAATCAAGAATTTTCTGCGTTTTGTGGTGGTGAGCGGGGTAACTTGCAGAAGAGGAAGGGGGATGAAATATTTTAAAATATTTGAAAATATTCGGTGTAGAAAATTGACGTTCTCTTTTGTGTTGCTTCTCCTATCCAATCCAACCAATCAAATCGTGTCTTTGATTAAGAAAATACGAAAAACACAAGGAGGAGAACAAAAGCTGCAGAATAATTTTCTTCACATCTGAACACTTTCGTTCTTCACGTGTAAGCAAGCACAATAAAAACATCCCCAAAATATATTCATTGTGTCTCTAAAAGAGTAAAAAGAAAAATTCTTAGCGCACTTTAAACATGTTACTTTTAAATATGTTTTTAAGAGGGCATATAGGGAGTAAATATAAACAACACTTATCATGAAAGTTTTTAAGATGCTAGGAAGAGAATTTATTGATAGTTACAGCTAACAACACTTTGATAGAGCAAATTAACCAGCAATAAAGTGGAATGGTATTAAGAAGATTGAACTAACAGTTTGTCAAGAGCTGATAGTTTTGTTTGCAGTACTCTTCGAGAGTTTATGTGTTGCTTGGGTATCCGAGAAGATGCGGATATCTGTAGTTGATAACACGTTTTCTTTCAGCCAAGATAAGGCTTCTTTGATCGCCATAAGTTCCGCCTGGAACACGCTACAATGATTAGGAAGACGGAAGGAGAGACTTAATTTTAGTCTTTCTGAGTACACACCACCACCCACCCCATCATCAGTTTTCGATCCGTTGGTGTAAATATGGATTGATTCATCTTCCAAGAGAGCCGTATCCTCCCAGAGAACTCTAGAAGGAATGCTGACTTGAAAGTTTTTGCCAAACTGAGTTTTTGGGATGGTGTAATCAGTGCGACTTGTGATTGATCCGAATGAATTCAGAATGATGGAATGGCCAAAGTTGTTGTTGGTCCATTGTGAGGAAGCTTTAAGGCGAATGGCTGTATTTGCAGCCACTTGTTTGCTGAAAATATTGAGGGGTGTCAGATGGAGCAGAACGTCTAGAGCAGCGGAAGGTGTTGTACGAAGTGCTCCACTTATGCACAAACAAGCAGAGCGTTGGACTTTGCTCAATTTGTCGCAATTTACCGCTTTATCCAGAGCAGTCCACCATACTGTCACTCCGTAAGTGAGGATCGGTCTAATCACCGAAGTATATAGCCAGTGAGTGATTCGAGGTTGAAGGCCCCATTTGTTCCCAACGGCTTTTTTGCATGAGAAAAGTGCCACTGTGGCTTTTTTTACTCTTTCTTGTATATTAGGTTTCCAGCTTAACTTTTTGTCCAAAATAAGACCCAAATATTTTGCTTGATCAGTGAATGTTAGTGGAGTACCTTTGATAGAAGGAGGATCAATATGAGGGATTTTATATTTCCTTGAGAATAGAACAAGTTCTGTTTTATGAGGGTTGACACCCAGACCACACCGGTCAGCCCAGTTGGTAAGCTTATTTAAAGCATTTTGTAAGAGTTCTTTTAAGACAGTAGGATGCTTTCCTGATACGGCAATAGCAACATCGTCCGCATATGCAATCACTCTGTAACTCTCCGCTTCCAGGCATGTCAGCAGCTCATTTACTACCAAGTTCCAGAGAAGGGGAGATAGGACACCACCTTGCGGCGTACCTCTACTGACAGACCTTCTAGCGGAAAAGCTGCCCAGTTTTGAATTGATAACCCTGCTAGTCAGCATTTGATTAATCAATTCACCAAGCGTACCATCTACCTTCAGGGATGTCAGAGCAGATGCGATCGCATATGTGTCGACATTGTTAAAAGCGCCCTCTATATCCAAGAAAGCGACCATGGTGTACTCTTTATGATGGAGGGAATATTCTATAGTTCGAACTAGAGTATGTAACGCAGTTTCAACCGATTTCCCTTTGCAATAAGCGTGTTGAGCAGTAGACAAAAGTCGCGTGTCTATGCTTGTTCGCAGGTGGATATCGATCAATCTTTCAAAGATTTTAAGAAGGAATGATGATAGACTAATAGGTCTGAGATCTTTCGGGTTTACTTGGGAGCATTTGCCAGCTTTGGGTATAAACACAACCTTAACTTCTCTCCATAACAGGGGAATGTGGACCAGATTTAAACAACTAGTTAGAATGATCTCCAGAATTGGCAGAATTAAATCAGAATTCATTTGGAGTTCAGCTGGTACTATGCCATCGGGTCCTGCAGACTTGTATGGTTTGAAGCTGTTGAGCGCCCATTGCAGCTTGTCCCTAGTAACCAGACCTTGTGGATATCTTGGCTCATTATCTGACCTATTATGGTCGAAGCTATTAATATTTTTGGAGCTTCCAGGGAAATGAGTATCTAGTAGCAGGTTTAGCGATTCTTCGCAAGAGTTGGTCCATGAGCCATCAGCATTTTTCAAACAGCTAGGCATCACTGGATTTGAAGAGAGGATTTTTCTAAGCCTGGATGCCTCTGAAGTTTTTTCTATTTTTCCACAGAAAATTCTCCAGGAGGATCTTTTAGACTTCCTCAAAGCTTTCTTGTATAATTTAAGGGTTTCCTTATAGGATTCCCAATCCGACACTACTCGGGTACTTTTAGCTCGATTAAAACATTTACGACAATCTTTCCTGAGCGGTTCAAGCCCTGAATCCCACCAATACGGCTTCTTTTTTCCCCTTACTTGAGTAAGTGGACATGAAATAGCCATTGATTTGTTAAGGGCTAACGTGAGATCACTGACCTTGCAGTCAAGTTCAATTATATTTGAGGGAGGATTTAAAAGATCAGGTTTTAATAGACCTTTGAGTGTTATCCTATATTTAAGCCAATCGGTTTTTCGAGGGTTTCGAAATTCCAAGCGGCTAGGAGGTTCATCATTTAGACTGAATTGGATGTACCTGTGATCAGAAAACGAGTATTCATCAGATACTTTCCAATTCAAGATCTTGTGATGAATTGTATCTGAGACAAGAGTAATATCTTATACTTCTTGTCGGTTTTTAGTAATGAAGGTAGGTTCGTTTCCCACATTACTTACTATAAGGTTAGTACTTAAAATATAATCAAAAAGAGATTCACCTCTATCATTGATATCAGTACTTCCCCATACTGTATGATGGGAGTTAGCATCACTCCCAATAATGAGACATATCTTCTGTCGTTCTGCCTGTGCGATGATTCTCTCCAGTGTATAACCGGGGAGAGGGCCGAGATTGTCATGGCCCAGATACGCTGACACTAGCCAGTACGTACCATTGGCCGTTTCCAGTCTAGCAGTGGTGATATCTCTATCGCTGAGATCAGGGAGTAAATAAACATTAGTGTTACTTTTAACTAGTATGCAAGATCTAGGTTCACCCTTACCAGATGCATACAGTAAGTAGTATCCAGGAGTTCTGAGTCCTTTAACCATGGATTTAACAATCCAGGGTTCCTGGATCAGAACAATATCCTCACCGTTTCTGGATAGACGGAGAAGAAGGGAGGCCGAAGCCTTAATAGAGTGTTGAAGGTTAATTTGGACTAATTGCAACATTTGGCTACAATCAGGCGGAATAGCCTCCTGTACGGTGTCGTTGCGTTCTTCCAAATCAGAAGATGAACTCAATAGCTCATTCTCACTCAAAGGAACGAGGTTAAGGTAGTCTTCGGTCTCCTTTTCGGTCAGACTGTCGACATTAGTAGAAGACTGAACCTTGATCAGGGATAACCTGGATTCCTCATCTACAATGGATGGAAAGGTGATGGATGCACCAGGGTCCCCTCCCACAGGCTCAGCCTCAGTTTTTTGTGGAGGGACGCGATCCGCGTCAACCTCATTTTTGTATACTTTGAGGACATCACTATAGGTCTTGGATACGGCGCAATGGAGAGTACTGGTGTTTTGCACCTTGGGTCGTTTGGGCACCTGGATGGTATCCTCTAGAGACCTTTGTTGCTTTGACGTGGAGTTGCCGCTGGTCTGCGCATTGGCTAAAATGCACTGAGCCCATTTACCCTGGCGTCCAGCTCCGTCTTCCCTTCGACCTCCAGCTTTTCATTACCAAAGGTATTGAGAATCCTAGGAGCTGTCAGCCTGACCGTATAGCTGTCCTTTGACTGCCTATTCTGCGTACTTGAAGGTAACGTCTCTGGGGGAGAACCCTCTCCAGTGGTGGGAGGACCATTATTCACAACCCTTACACCACCGAGTTGGGCCCCCTCCCGAGACGTACTCGGGAGGGGTTCACTCTCTCTAGAAGTAGTCAGACCGTTATTCACAACCCCACCACTACTGAAATTAGGTATTGCTACCACCTTACTTCTCTCGCTGGAATCTGTATCAGATGGGGGACCATGACTTGCCACAACCACCCCACTGAAACCGACCCCAGGAGTAACGGCAAACAGCTTTGACGCCGTGCTGCCGCCCGGTTTCGAAGGAGAACCGGTCTCACCATCTATCCTTGTGTTTGTCTTTTGTTCTGACATACAATTATTTTGGACCCACGAGTAGCGAATAAAGGTTGGTCACTCTACACAGAGATTCGCATATGTAGAGAAGGCAAGCTGATCCGAAAAGTGCCAAAAGTCGGATACTCCCTTAACGACTGAGCTAGTATTTTTAATTGGGCCCCCAGCCAGGCTGATCATCGGCACGGGTCGTGTAACACCTTAGATCCAGCCCAATAGGAAAATTGGAGTGGGTGAGGAAGGGGATATGATTTGATAAGAGTGGCAGACAGCTATTCGCCGTACTGTCAAGGAAAGGAATTATGTGTATAGGAAAATACGTCGAACAGCGATACGCCGTACCAACATGGGGGAGAACTCGTTGAACAGCTTTTCGCCGTACCACCGAGGGGGATAACGTGGACAGCTATTCGCCGTACCGACGATGGACAGGGATGGGTTTGGATAGGGAAGGTTTAAGGATAAGTTATTTCAGGACTCAAGGGAAGGGGATATGATAAGATAAGAGTGACAGACAGCTATTCGCCGTACTGCCAAGGAAAAGGAGTAATGTGTTTGGGAAAACACGTCGAACAGCGATACGCCGTACCGATATGGGGAAGATCTCGTTGAACAGCTTTTCGCCGTGCCACCGAGGGGGATAACGTGGACAGCTATTCGCCGTGCCGACGAGGGACAGGGATCGGGTGTGGATGGGATAGGTGAAGCGCCCTTTGGTTTCAGGACTCATCTGGAGTTAGACTCGAGAATCTTTGACCTTACTCAGCTTCTACAACTCGTCAAGTTCGACGCTCAGGTAGAAGAGTTAATTCCTTTTAAAAGGTATTATGCCGTTCGGCGATGCTGGTCGACAGCACTGGATCTGGATCTGGATGTTGGTATACTCTATCCAGCAAAAATTGTCAGTACAGGGAAGATAGGACGTCTGCCTCTCAGTCTGGTTGTATTGGCTTGCATACATCTGTCTCAAGTTCAAGCTCTCACAGGGTTTCCATACTTTGATTTATAAATTGCCACAAATGAAAGAACAATGTGCATATGGTTACCAAGGAAACCATTTCAAACATTAAAAAAAGATTTATTTATCTTTTTTTTACCACACCTCACCTTTTCAAATGAATTTGATCACGTACCAAACGCTTTGTGAATGTTTCAAAACTTAGCGCAAATAACTTTTTTTCTTCTTAAATAATAAAATGGTACAAATTTTAACTACATTTTATACTTTATTCAGAAATACAAACAAATAATAAATGGACAATCAAATGACAACACTTTCTCTCTCACCTTTATTAATTTTGTTCTCAAAGCTTCAAAACCGAAAGTTCTTTCATAAAAACCACTGAAAAAGCTCTGTTGTATTGTTGCGACTTGGCAAAGGCAACTTTGTTGGAATGTGAATTTTTTGTTCTATTCCACACAGTGAAGGTAGAAGCAAAAGCGTGTATACGATCAGAATGCTTTTGGCATTGAAAGACGACGGTCGAGTTGGAGCGTACGAAATGTTTCAAAGAATTACAACAACAATTCCTGTATGTAAATCAGTGGTGTAGTATCTTTTTCAGTGGCAGATTTGTTATTTTAGTGTTGTGTATGGTATACACAGGCACCACTGTTTTGAAAAAAGCTCGCCCATAAGCCCTGTACTGACAATTTTTGCTGGATAGACTATACTCGAATGTTGTATTGTTTTTTTTTTTGTTTCTGGTTACATGCATACATAGGCATACCACCAGAGTATGATGATAACGGGAGAAGGCAATGGGTAGCGAGTATATTATTGTTTTACTTTGTGTAGCCGTTAAACCAACACACAGTGGCAGAGATAGTTCGAGTATACGTTTTTTTTTTCTTTTTCTTTGGTTTTTTTTTCGCACCGCACCGCGACAGGGGTATGTAGAAAAAAGCGGAAAAGATGGAAGCACAGTTGATAGTATATGCTTATTTGTTGTTTTTTTTTTTAATATGTTTTCTATGTTGGCAGGACGAACTGGCGAATGGCGAAAGGCACTCAACACCAAGGCACCCAAGATGGTCAAATATGGGTAGTTCCGTGGGGCACATGACACGCACGATCATAACGCATACACTTAGGTGTTTTTCTTCACTTTGCTTTGCAAAAAAGTTACGGAAAAAAACTTTTTCTCTACAAAAAAATGAGGTTAATTTCTTTTTTGTTGTAACAGAAAGTCGTGCAACAGAACGAGATGGAGATTTTTTCTTTTTGCACCAAAGCACGGATTTAAATACTGCCACTCATCCGCCACTTTATTCCCCGAAGCCACACCAGTCGTTACTTGCACAATTTTCGCCGTCAATCTTGGATTTTACGGCCAGAAACACTACTTAAATTTGTCTTTACTTTTGAAAGGGTTTTTTTTTCTTATTTTTGTAAGAGATCACGAGGTGGTGCCGACTGAACTGCTCGCTACCAACTCAAGATGAAGAATGAATTAACAATCAATAGGACGCGCAGCGTCCCGTTGATTTCGCTTATGTATGTACTTCGCAACAAAAGGAGGGGAATGAAATTATTGCTTTAGTTGCGGTATTAACATCCGAGGCTGTTTATATACTAACACAAGAGATTTTAAGTCAACGGGACACTGCGCGTCCTATTGCTTATGTCTACGTCCACACTTCGAAATTTAACTTAAAGGTTTTTTCTGTTTTCCGTTTGCCATTACAGTATTTATTTATTTTATCAATTGATAACAAAGATCAGCTGATTACAAAAAATTAACAAAATAATAATAAATATAGGGTTTTCAAACAAATTTACAATTCAATTACACTAATGAACAGATTTTAATAAATTTTATTAATCAATTACATAATTGAAGAACTTTCCTCTTAAAGCAATCTCTATTCTTAGAAAGGTCAATCTCATGACATACCAAATTGAACAATTTTAAAGAACGCGTGATTGGTTCATTCAACCCGTAGTTTGTTCTATGAGTAGCAGTATAAAACAGCTCATTTCTACTTCGAAGAACTCGTATTGGGACATAAAAGGACATTAATGAAAGCAATTCAATAGAGGTTGTTCGATTATCGAAAATATCTTTAACAAACAAAATGCATTGGGTTTGCCTGCGACATTTAAGTGTCTTCAAGTCAATGAGGGAACATCTTGAATTATAATCTGGTAATGAATCAGTCCAGTTCAGGGATGAAAAATCGTGTTTCAGCAATGTATCAAAAGATAAAAATAAAGTGTATCGAATTGTACTTTTTGATTTGCTTCATCAAAATAATATTTTGTCCACATTTGCTGATGTATAAACGTATTGTAATATTTTCTCAGGTTCGTTAATAAAACTTATTTACTTTATTCAAAACGTCCACTTATTTATTTCGCAAAATAAAACACTTTACTTTTTTACTACAAACAAAACGATTTATTATTCACCACTGAATTAATTCACAAACTTTACTTTTCACTTTTATTACAACCAACTTTATTCATTGACGATTAAAAACAAACTGTGTCGCTGCCGTTCAAACATGTGCCTTTTATACTTGTTTTCCAAACTCTCGAACTAAGGAGAACGTTCTAGTCTCTGCTTCCAGAGCTTTCCATAGGGGAAATTTCCCAATAATTTCCCTTCAAAAAGCTTTTATTTGACAGGTGGTAAATCTGCTATAATCCGGCAGATGGCGCTTCCTTCGTTTGAGAGTTGCTATAATTATAGCTACTAAGGGTATGTTTGCACTGCGACCGTAAGCTTTATTGTGTCCGTTTGTTTGCTTTTCGGAGTCGTTATAGTTCAAATATGGAAAGTTATTACACTGCCCCCCTCTTAGGATTGATCGTCCCGAGCAAATCCATCACTTCCATCACCATTATAATGATGTAAACGGTCGCTGTGAACTACTTTTAGTTTGCCCCTTAATCCTCTCTGAATGCGGTAGACGACATCGTTTATTCGTGTTACAACAGTATAAGGGCCTTCCCAATTTTGTTGAAGCTTCGGTGAAAGTCCCTTCCGACGGTGGGGATTATAAAACCACACAAGGTCTCCCACTTGGAATCCTGTCGTTGTGGCTTTTGCGTCGTATCTTGTTTTCATCCGATCACTCGATAGCTTTATATTCGCCCTCGCTCTTTCGTGAATGTCAAGTAGCTTTTCTTTGAGGTTGTCCACGTAGTCGTCTATTCCTTGTGGCTCACTTGTATAACATCCAAATTTGATTTCGCTTGGTAGTCGTATTGTGCTCCCGAGCAGGATTTCTGATGGTGTATGTCCTGTTGAGCTATGTACCGCACTTCGATAGGCCATCAAGAATAATGGAATATGCCGATCCCAGTCTCGTTGGTTGTCGCTTACAACTTTGGAAAGATGTTCTTTAAGGGTCCGGTTGAATCGTTCAACCATCCCATCAGATTGTGGGTGAAGCGGTGTTGTCCTCGTCTTTTTAATGCCAAGGAGTGTACAAACTTCCTGAAAAATTTTGGACTCGAAGTTCCTCCCTTGATCTGAATGGAGTTCCATAGGTACACCAAACCTGCTTACCCAGTTGAAAACAATCTGATCCGCGACTGTTTTGGTTTCCTGGTTTGGGATGGCAAATGCCTCAGGCCACTTGCTGAAGTAGTCCATTACTACCAGAATGTATCGGTTTCCGTTTTCGGTTTCTGGAAAAGGGCCTGCAACGTCTATTGCAATCCTCTCAAAAGGCGTGCCCACATTATACTGCTGCATTCTACTCTGGACTTTTCTGCCTGGTCCCTTGCTTGCAGCACAAGTATCACATTTTCGGCACCATTTTTCGACGTCATCTCTTGCATGTAGCCAGTAGAATCGCTGCCTTACCTTTTCCAGTGTCTTATTGACACCCAAATGTCCTCCGGAAGCTCCATCATGCATCTCCTGAAGAATGTCATTAACCTTGGAACGAGGTACGACTAGCTGCATCACATAAGATTTGCCGTCTGTGGATTCCCACTTTCGTCTTAGTACTCCTTCGTGTACATGAAGTGAGTCCCATTGTGCCCAATACGCTTTAAGAGTTGGACTTCTATCGGAGATGTCACCCCATTCTGGTTTCTCTTGGTGTTCCTTCCACGCAAGAATGGGTTCAATATCCGAGTCTTCTTGTTGGGCAGTCCTCAGTTCTTCGTTACTCCAACCGTAAATGGGATCAGCTCTTAATCGCTGGATAGCAGCAACTTCCTTCTCTTCCTGACGTGTGCAGTGCTTGCAGTCCGGTTTGCATGGTCTCCGAGATAAGGCATCTGCATTTGAGTGCAACCTTCCTCTTCGATGTTGGATCTGGTAGTCGTATGTCTGCAATCTCTCGATCCACCTCGCCACTTGACCTTCTGGATTTTTGAAGTTCAAAAGCCAATTAAGTGCGCCATGGTCTGTTCGAAGAAGGAACTTCTGTCCATAGATGTACTTATGGAAGTGTTTTGTAGCCGATATTAGAGCTAGAAGTTCTCTTCTGGTCACACAGTAGTTTCTTTCTGGCTTTGAGAGTACCTTGCTTTAGTAGGCGACAACCTTCTCTTCTCCTTCGTGAACTTGTGAGAGTACGGCTCCAATTCCCACGTTACTCGCGTCAGCGTCAATGATGAAAGGTTTCCCTGGTGTCGGATAGGCCAAAACTGGTGTATTGCATAGGCGCTGCTTAAGTTCCCGGAAGCTTTTCTCGCACTCGCTTGACCATTTGAACGGTTTGCCTTTCTCTGTTAGCTGGTGCAAACTTTTCGCTATTCCAGCAAAATCCTTCACAAATCGTCGATAGTACGTGGCTAGACCTAGAAAGCTTCGGAGTTGATGTTTATCCTGTGGTGTTGGCCAATTCTTTACAGTGTCAACTTTTTCAGGATCAGTCTTCACTCCTTGGGAAGAGATAATATGTCCCAAGTATTTAACTTCAGACTTAAAAAATGCACACTTGTCTGGATTTAATTTTAAGTTTGCTTCTCGAAGTCTCTGAAACACGGCCTTAAGATTTCCACAGTGCTCATCAAATGTTTTACCATAAACGATGACATCGTCCAAATAGACCAGGCAAGATTTCCAAGTAAGTCCTTGTAATACGCACTCCATCAAACGCTCAAATGTTGCCGGAGCGTTGCATAGTCCGAAAGGCATCACTTTAAATTGCCACAGACCATTTCCTGTGGAGAAAGCCGTCTTTTCTCGATCTTCCGGATGGATTTCTACCTGCCAGTAGCCACTCTTCAAGTCCAATGTTGAGAACCATTCAGATCCTTCCATCGCATCCAGAGTATCGCTGATTCTTGGCAGAGGGTAGCTGTCTTTCTTTGTCACATCGTTCAGCCTCCGATAGTCCACACAAAATCGAGTACTTCCGTCCTTCTTTTTGACAAGAACAACTGGGGATGCCCAAGGACTTTTAGAGTTTTCGATGAGCCCATCTCTCTTCATTGTCGATATCATCTCTGCAACTTCGGCTTGTTTGGCTAATGGGAGACGTCTTGCTGGTTGTCGAATAGGTCTCGCGTCTCCTGTGTCGATTCGATGCTGCACCAGTTGTGTTCGACCATACTGCCCACTGGGTGACGATAGTATATCAGCGTACTCGTGAAGGAGGCTTCCAGCAACACTAAGCTGACGTTCAGTTAATTTGGATGACTTCAGAATTTTTGCCTTCATAGAGTTCACTTTCCCAGGGTCCACAGATTTGTGTGTGTCAGCTTCTATGATTTTAGTTATTGCTGATACGGAGTCACACCTTCCAACAACTTCTCCTTTTCTAAGCTTGACTTCGTACGGTTTGATGTTGAGTATCCGTACAGGCACCATGTTGTTCCTTGGTTCCACAAGTGTCTTCCCAAGGATGATGTTTTGGGAAGACTGCTCAGAGTCTGGTTCCACCATTAGATATCGATGGCTTCCCAAATCACCCTTTATTTTCGTCCAAACGAACACTTCTGAAGAAGGTGGCAGGCAAATATCTTCCTTAATGACAGTTCTTAGTGTTGATGAGTTTTCGTTGCCATAAACCATAGGAATTTCCACATTTTGGTACTTAAGAACTTGCTTCCCGATATCAAGAATTACTCCATGTTCTTTCATGAAGTCGATTCCAACGATGCACTCATCACATATATCTGCTACCAGAAACAGATGTGAAAACTCCAGTTCTGCCAAACGGATCGTAAGACGAACCTCCCCGTACACTCTGGCTGCCTCTCCTGTTGCTGTTTTCAGACGGTAGGCGTTGGTGTTATGCAGCCACGTCATTTTCACCAAGTCCTTTCGAACAATGGAGGCAGTGGCACCGGTGTCAATCGTAGCTACTTGCTTCTTCCCGTTAAGTGTTGCCTCCACAGTCAGACTTTTGTTGTTTCGTTTCGTCTGTGAGACTTGGATGATGGTTCTGGGGCCATCGATACCAGAAACCAGCTTCTGCCCCTCGAAGTTGGTTCTTACTCGTTTCCCGTTTGAGAAACGGGGCGAGTAGGAGTTTTGACATTGTTGTTGTTGAAATTTCTGCTTCCACAATGTTGACATGCAGGTCTTCTAGGTGGCAATCTGCACTGGCGTTGAAGATGTCCGGAATGTTACAGTTCCAGCATCGAGCAGGTCCATCTCGCTGGCTTCTTTGGAACGCAGTTCTCTGGCAAGAACACTCCTCAATTTCTAGTTCTCTTACCCGATGGACTCCTTGAGAAGCCTGTTCTGCTGCTTCCATAGTGAGTGCGAATGCTAGTGCTTCAGGAAGCGTGCGTTTGCCAGCAGTTCGAATTGCTCGCTGAAGGTTAATATCAGATACAGCACGAACAAAGGCTTCTGTTGCGAATTGGTTGATGATTTCGTCCCCTGCAGCCGGATATGCCAGATGCGCCAACCGTTCGATGTCTGCTTGGAGTTGTTGCAGAGTTTCTCCTCTTTTCTGGACTCTGGAATTGAGTTGTACGCGGAAGACTTCTTGCATGTGTCCATCTCCAAAACGTTTGTCAATGGCCTGAACGAGAGCGCTGAAACTGCCATTTTTATCTGATGGTATGCTTTGTAACAGCTCAGCAGCAGTTCCTCTGAGGGCAAGCGTCAGAGCTATGCATTTGTCTTCCTCATCCCAGCCATTTGTTGCTGCGGCTGCCTCAAACTGCTTCTTGTAGATTGACCAAGAAGTTTGCCCATCGAAGGTTGGTGGGTGCATCTCCTTTTTCTTTGGACAGTCACCAGAACTTTCTCGAACCTTCATTTTCTTTACTTTATCTAACTCCTTTGTAATGGATTCGATTTTATCTTCGAACTTTGCTTCTATTGTCGATAATTGTTTGTCGACAGTCGACAATTGTTTATCGATAGTCGAAAATTGATTATCGACACGCTCATCAAGGGCAATAATTCTATTGTCAAAGGCCTCTAACTTACCTTCGAGAAGATTTCGAAGATTTTTTTGTTCTTGACTTTGTTGTTCTAGAAGATTCTTTTGTTCTTGGCTTTGTTGTTCCAGAAGATTCTTTTGCTCTTGGCTTTGTTGCTCGAATCGTTCGAGAAGATTCTTTTGTTCATTTCGTTGTTCTTGGCCTTGTTTTTCAAATCGTTCAAGAAGGTTCTTTTGGCTCGCGAGCAGCTGAGACATAAGATTTGTCATATCCAACGTACTTACTTGCTCTTGCTGTTCTTCCATTTCAATGTCGAATATAAACGTGTCCGGGTTTTTTCCACATCTTCTTAAATCTTCTTGCAGACGAATAATAAGATCATTCTTTGTTCCAGCAGTAGGAAGATTTCGTTTATTCAGTTCTGCCTTTAGTTCCACTAAATTTAAATCATTCAAAGATTTACCCATTGTCTTTTTTTTTTTTTTTTCACTTTCCACACAATAAATTTACTGAGTGCACAAATAAAATAAGTTTTATTCCACTTCTAACACCAATGTAATATTTTCTCAGGTTCGTTAATAAAACTTATTTACTTTATTCAAAACGTCCACTTATTTATTTCGCAAAATAAAACACTTTACTTTTTTACTACAAACAAAACGATTTATTATTCACCACTGAATTAATTCACAATCTTTACTTTTCACTTTTATTACAACCAACTTTATTCATTGACGATTAAAAACAAACTGTGTCGCTGCCGTTCAAACATGTGCCTTTTATACTTGTTTTCCAAACTCTCGAACTAAGGAGAACGTTCTAGTCTCTGCTTCCAGAGCTTTCCATAGGGGAAATTTCCCAATAATTTCCCTTCAAAAAGCTTTTATTTGACAGCTGGTAAATCTGCTATAATCCGGCAGATGGCGCTTCCTTCGTTTGAGAGTTGCTATAATTATAGCTACTAAGGGTATGTTTGCACTGCGACCGTAAGCTTTATTGTGTCCGTTTGTTTGCTTTTCGGAGTCGTTATAGTTCAAATATGGAAAGTTATTACAGTATGTTATGTTTCTATGTCCAATTAATTAAAAAACAACTTGTTAACTGTTTATGTTACTTAACATTATTAGGTACATACTTACATATGCAAAACCTTTATTACAATACTGTAGGAATTTGTTGCAACACCCTTCAATTTTGAAGGGCGAGAAAGCGAGATTTAAATTTGATATATTTAATGTTTTCGATTTTTTAATTGCGAGATTGTTGAAACCGGGATTTCGTAGATGTCATTTTCTTAAATCTTGTCGAACAAACTGTCTTAATCATTTTTATTTCTTCTGTTATACCGTTGTCAGCCTCGGTTCCACAGTATACATTTTGTAAGGTCATATGATTTTCTTTTTAAATTACTTTATCTTTTTCGTTCAATGCAAAAGTGTATCGAATTTTTTAAAAGTGTATTTGTGTACTGTAGCAAAGTCGAGTGTATCGAAAAAAGTACAATTGTATCGACTTTTGCAACCCTGGTCCAGTTAAGCTTTCGTAGGGCATAGCGTGTAAATCTTTTTTGAATCCTTTCAATTCTTAAACTATTGTTGTCATAGAATGGTGACCAAACAACACAACAATATTCCAAAACCAGTAGAACTAGAGACATAAATAAGGTCTTCAAAGTATAAACATTCTTGAAGTCAATTGAGTTTCGTTTCAAAAAGCCTAGCAAAGTATTACCTTTAGAGACAATATAATCAATGTGACATTTAAAATCAAGTTTTTGATCACAAAGCACTCCAAGATCATTAATAACATCAACTCTGAGAAGACTAACATCAAAAAATTTGTAATCAAACTCAATGAGTGATGGTGATCTTGAAGCACTAAAAATTTTGCATTTTTAAAAATTTAGTTCAAGATTATTGTATTTGCACCAATTGAGAAAATTATTAATATCTGACTGCAATAAAAAGCAATCTGCAAGTGACGATGTTGCAAGAAAAATTTTAACATCGTCAGCATACATTAAACAGTTACAATATCTTAATAGTGACGGTAAATCATTGATAAATATAATAAATATTTCGTAGACAGTAGTCAATGTGACTAGGTAGTAATCTTAATGAATTCAGAATGGTGAAATGGCCTATACTATTGTTGGTCGATTGTGAGGAAGCTTGTAGGCGTATGGCTGTATTTGCAGCCACCTGTTTGCTAAAAATATCGAGGGGCGTCAGATATAGCAGAACGTCTAGAGCGGCAGAGGGTGTCGTACGAAGCGCACCACTTATACATAAACAAGCCGAGCGTTGTATTTTACTAAGTTTGTCGCAGTTTACCACTTTATCTAGAGCAGTCCACCATACTGCAACACCATAAGTGAGAATCGGTATAATCACTGAAGTATATAGCCAATGAGTAATACGAGGTTGAAGGCCCCATTCATTCCCAACGGCTTTTTTGCATGAGAAGAGTGCCACTGTGGCCTTTTTAACTCTTTCTTGTACTCTTTCTTTATTGTTTATCTAAAATAAGACCCAAATATTTCGCTTGATCAGTAAAAGTTAATGGAATACCTTTTATAGAAGGAGGATCTACATGAGGGATTTTATATTTCCTGGAGAATAGAACAAGTTCTGTTTTATGAGGGTTGACACCGAGACCACACCATCGGTCCGCCCAATTGGTAAGCCTATTCAAAGCATTTTGTAAGAGTTCTTTTAAGGTATTAGGATGCTTTCCTAATACGGCAATTGCAACATCGTCTGCATAGGCAATCACTCTGTAGCCCTCCGCTTCCAGGCATGTTAGCAGCTCATTTACCACCAAGTTCCAGAGAAGATTGTTCACATAACACATGTATGAATTGTTTTGTTTTAAAAAATTTCTTTTTAGTTTATTTGATGAGCTATTCGCCTGTCTCTTCGTCATTGTAAATTTCATCATCGGAACTTTCATAATCGCTTGTTTCATCAATGTCTGCAAAATATAAAATAAAAAAATGAAATTAGCTTCTATCTGAAAAACGTATACATTATGTACATAGAATGTATATATATTAAGTAGAAGATTAAATACCTGATAAAGATTCATCCGGATTCGACTGACGCGATGTTATCAAAATTTCATATGTGGTTTTCAATTCAACCATTGGCGATATATTGCGTCCTTAAATTGCTGGGTCAGTTCTGAGCCACAGGGTGGTAAATTAGGGCATCATAATTTAAATATTTTTTATTAAAAGACACATTTTCTATCTTGGAGTTAAATGCTGAAATAAATTTATAGTATCTCGCTTCATTAACACTATCTGCTACCCAGTGAAAACATTATTTAAAACAGTAAATAAAAAAGAATTATTACATACATATATGTATATGTGTTATATCAGAGCCTACTTGTGCGCCCCCACAAACACTTGACTTTAAATTCAATTAAAATTAACAATGAAAGTAGTTGATTAACAATGATTCATAATTGCATTTCATAGCGGATTATCATATCCGATATCACTTACATAAAATTGCATATCAGCACTTTTTGCCTTCAGCAACTTGTGTGGGAGTATCCAATGGATACCAAAATATTTCTTTTCAAAGAGCAATATGAATCATTGCATCATCCGCAGTCAAACTAAGATTTGCTGCGTTAGCATTTAATTATTATAAAAAGAGATCATTCGATCTCATTAAGTTCAGTTCTTATATACGTTTCACTTCGTACAGCTGAAGATTTCCCCCCACCAGTGGTAAGGGATCGGAAGCCTTAAAACTCAAAAATAAGTATTCTTTTGTTAAATATAAAAATTGTTTTTCATTTTGTTGTGTTCTCTAACGAGAAAAGAAAAATGTATTTTTTAGTTAAAATTGAATATTTTAATAAAAATTATATATACCAATTCTTATTTCATATACAAGAATAAGACATAATAATAAAATATGTAAAAATAAAAAAGGATATTTTTTACAATAAACATCTTTTAAGACTTTAGGCCCGTCTGGCAGGAACTTTCGACCGTCCTTCCGGTCTGATTTATTTTTTTCAGCTAACATATGTATATGAAAAAATCAGCTTTGTGCGGGTAGGTTTGCAATTTTGACAGTTTTTTTAAATTAAATAAAAAATAAAAAAGGATATTTCTTATAATACCCACTTTTAAAACTTTAGGTCCGCTGGCAGGAACTTTCAACCGTCTATCCAGTCTGGTAAATTCTTTTTTATATACAAACAGATGTCAGCTAACATATATGTAAAAATCAGCTTTGTGCGGGTAGGTTTGCAATTTTGACAGTTTTTTTTAAATTTAATAAAAATAAAAAAAGGATATTTCTTATAATACCAACTTTTAAAACTCTAGGCCCGTCTGGCAGGAACTTTCGACCGTCCGTCCGGTCTGGTAAATTTTTTGTATATACAAGAAGATGTCAGCTAACATATATGTAAAAATCAGCTTTGTGCGGGTAGGTTTTCTATTTTGACAGTTTTTTTAAATTTAAGAAAAAATAAAAGAAAGGATATTTCTTATAGTACCTATTTTTAAAACCTTAGGCTCGTCTGGCAGGAGCTTTTGACCGTCCAACTTGTCAAGTATGTTTTTTTATAAACAAGATGGCATAAAGCTTACATATGTGCGAAAACTATAGGTAGGTTAGTGTTTCAGTTTTGTCAATTTTATAAAATTTTGAAAAATTATGTGGCAACCCTGGGTCTACAGTAAAAGAACCATATCATAATTTGCTGACTTGATTTAATATGAAGTAGGATTATACGCAGTAAACGTGTTATATTTAATACATTATTCTCTGACTAATCAATGACATTTTTTAAAACCAACTTTTAAAACTCGTCTGGCAAGCTATTTTCGTCCACCAAACTGGTCTGGCATCTTTTTTTTCATGTACAAACAGACATATGTAAGTTATTATAAATTTAAAAATCAGCATTCTAAAAGTAGATATATGTTACATTTGGAAGTTATTTTACATTTAAAAAAATAGGTGGCAAACCTAGAATTGCGGAAATATTCTCTGATCTTTATTTTTGACTAAACTGTTCACGAATAAAGCATACACTAAGTTTTAGCCTTGTACCTAACACATTTCTCAAGTTATCCAATATCTTTTATTAAATTGATTTGATATTGGAGATTTTCAACGTTTTTTTTCATGAAATAAATAAAAGATATTATTTTGAATAACTTAATAACACTTATTTTATTTATTTACTTACTTAAATGCATTTCGGAAGCAATGCTTCCATCGTCAGTACCTAAGTTTTATATAAATAATAATACGAACAAAATTTTTGATTGATATTAAATACAAATAACTCAATACAAACAAAACAAACTAAACTACTGATCTCTATAATACACATGTTTATTGAGATCAGTGAACTACACAAACAAATTTATAGTGAATTTAGGATATATTATAAAATTTTTTGAAAATTGGATCTTTTATTGGTCCATTGTCATTATTCATTAAATTATTTCTATTTTTAACAATGTAAAGAGATTCATATGCATCTAATTCAAAAGGATTATTAAGGCCGTGTGCCAATTGCGTTAAAATCCTGGTTAAAATAAATTGATCCCATGGCTAAATTTGCTGTCATGAAGTCATGAGTCATTTCGGGAAAGATTAAAAAAAAAAACTAAAATCAAATGAAAAGATTAAGAAATATAGATTAAGGCCTAGAATAATGAACTCAAGAAATCAAAACAAAGAAATACTCAATATTTTCATTTGTATAGGGTCTCATGGTTCTTTTCAAAGTATAAATTTTCAAGCGTAGGTAAATGTTTGCGGCACTTCAAATGATCTCCTTTTAAAAATTCGAATTTCTCTTCCCCGTTTGTTTGAATTACCTCTGATAAATCCTTCATAATGCAAAAGAATCAATAAAATTTATTTAAAATACTTTTTCAGATGATCATTTATTTTTCAAACTGAAGTATTTGTTCAGCAAACTGTCATTACAAAAAAAATACAACAACAAAACTAATGGGATATGTTTCTTTTAATAAAGTCCGATTTAATTCAATTGACACAGCAAAAACCTTAAATTTTATTCACCCCTATAAAAACGGATAAAATTAAACTGGCACCAAATTTAACCAGAATTTTAACGCAATTGGCACACGGCCTAATTAATTAATAAATGGATGCAGCGATTGTAGAAAGGAATATCTAGGACAGACAAGAAGACCAATTGTGAAAAGATTCAAAGAACATTTTGCCCATGTAAAATACAATGAACCTAGAAGTCGAGTGTAGCACAGCACATGCTGGATAATAACCATAATTTTGGCTTGCAAAATTTGAAATTGATTCGACATGTTAATAATCCTTTTTTTAATTAGATGTATATGAATCTGACAAAAAAAAAACAAATACTGCCGTTTTTGTGATCACCAACGAAGATTTTGCATGACCTGACACCATATCGTCCCTCTTCTCACGAACTGACGTATCTGCTTTTTCAATATTTTACAGGAGAGCAGTTTTTAGTTTTGTGTCCTCCTTCTGTGTTTTACAACGGTTACTTCTGTGTTTTACAACGGTTTTGATATTTTTTTTTTTTGTAAAATTACAAAAATATGTTAAAAATTCAAATGATATGAGATTCAATGTAAATGCAATACTAAAAACAGTTACAAATAATCGATCAACCAGATACGTCAGTTCGTGAGAAATTTTAGTGCCAACTGTTAGTGTCGTGACAGTATACACAGACACCACTGTTTTGAAAAAAGCTTATTAGTGAGGCATTCTAGTGTTGTGACAGTATGCACAGGTATTACTGTTTCGAAAAAAGCTCGCCCTTAAGCCTTGTATTGACAATTTTTGTTTGACAGAGTATTGTTAACAGGAAGAATCGAATGCAATTTAAATTTAATTTAGTGATAGGTCAGTAGCCACATCTTAGCATAAGCTTTAAGCGTTTTTATTTCTACTCACCGATAAATGCACCTAGTACCTGAAACCACTTTATTTACACAATAATTTCCAATATAACGGAAAACTGCTTCCTACATAATTGCAGTTACGTCTGTTCGTGAGAAACTTTTTACCTAAAACTGCAGTTATGCCATCTATGTCATAGCGCATTGAACCATGTTCCAGACATTTTTCAGGGAATCTAATGATGTAGAAATATGCAATCAAGTTAACCAAGCACATATATGCCCAAAAGTCAAAAACGACAATTTGCGAGTTACGTCACTTCGTGAGATGAGGGACGATTATGAGGCATACGGTGCGATAGAAAACAAAATATTTCATATTTAGAGGTATTTACAGCAGTATTAATAAAAACCTGCTATCCGCTCCGTAACACACGTGTTAACTGCCACACGGATAGACAACTTGTCCGTTTGATAACTTTTCTTGTTAAAAAAGATATGATGTCTTTCCAGAATTTATCACTTCACCAAATTCACCACTTCATCAAATTATGGTCATTTTCTAATACATGTTTCACATGCATGCACTGTCTTACGAAGTGTATACTGGTAGTAGTAAACGGTCTTATCACACTTGTGCGTGTATGTGTAAGGAAGTTATCCCTTCACTATACGCGGAATTTGGCGAGTTAAAGTTATCCGTACGTTAACACACGTCACAGACTATTACACATTTGTTAATAAGAATTACGAGTTAACAGATGTATAAATGCTAGCACGTTGTTATCCACCGTTTGTTAATATGGCGGTTAGTATTTAGTTTTCAGCCAAGGGCAATGAGTGCTTCATAGTTGGGTATGTAGAGGAATCAAAAGCATATCGGCTCTACGACAAAAGTAGAAAGACTGTAATTATAGCGAAAGATGAGGTTCCTTCATTCTGACAATGTTCCTTGTTCTTCAAAAGTATTTTTGGACACTAATATTCCAGCTACAGTTTCACTAAAGGAAGACCCACAATCTTCTTCGATATTAAATCGAAGTGGGTTTTCAATGTCAAGTGTGACAAAAATGGAGCAGCAGTTCATTATTAGGCACGGTTGGTGGCAAAAGGGTGCAGCCAGAAGTACGGGGTTGACTACACCGAAATTCTTTCCCCTGTGGTAAGATACTCGTCAATCCGACTGATTTTGGCATTAACAGCGGAGTATAAGTTGATCGTGCACCAGATGCATGTGTCATCGGCGTATCTAAATGGGAATCTTCAAGAGGAAGTTTACATGTACCAGCCCGAGTGTTTTGAAGACAAAGTCCCTGATCACACGTGAAGAAATTGAAGCATTTTCTGCGATTTGTGAGCGGGGGAACTTGCAGAAGAGGGAGGGGAACGAAATATTTTAAAATAATTGAAAATATTCGGTGTAGAAAATTGACGTTCTCTTTTGTGTTGCTTTTCCTATCCAATCCAACCAATCAAATCGTGTCTTTCATGATGAAAATACGAAAAACACAAAGAGGAGAACAAAATCTGCAGAATAATTTTCTTCACATCTAAACACTTTCGTTCTTCACGTGTAAGCAAGCACAAAGAGAGTAGAACCAAGGTGTGCAGACTGAGGAAGGCATTGTATGGTTTGAAGAAGTCGGAAACGAGCTGGAATGACAAGTTGAACTGTTTTTTGAAAAGTCCTGGATTTGAGAGATGTCATGGGGATGCATGTGTGTACGTGCTTAAGAAACCAGGCGAGGTAATAATAGCCGTTTTCCTTTGGAGGTGGCAAAGTACTTATGAGTAGATGAAAACCCTAATCTAGTACTACCAACTGCACATGCTCTCATGTGCGAGTAGATACATTTTACATGGGAAAGCAGTTTGATGTGTTCCATTGAAAAAAGCTAGCAAAGTATTTGCAAGTACTTCGCCACCTCCAAAGGAAAACGCCTAATAGTCGCAGTATACGTACCCCCATATTAATAAACGGCGGATAACACCGTGCTAGCGTTTATACATCAGTTAACTAGTAATTCTTATTAACAAATGCGTAATAGTATGTGACGTGTGTTAACGTACGGATAACTTTAACTAGCCAGATTCCACGTATAATGAACGGATAACTTCTTAGCACATACACGCACGCGTATGATAGCACCGTTTACTACTACCAGTATACACTTCGTAAGGCAGTGCATGCATGTGACACATGTATTAGAAAATCACCATAATTTGATGAAGTGGTGAATTTGGTGAAGTGATAAATACTGGAAAGATATCATATCTTTTTTAATAAGAAAAGTTATCAAGCGGACAAGTTGTCTATCCGTGTGCCAGTTAACACGTGTGTTAGGGAGCGGATACCAGTTTTTTATTAATACTGCTGGTAGATTATATTCTACTTGCGAATCTGTTACCTAAAGACTGAAATAGGTAGATAATAGATTCGAGGTTGTCGACAAAGGACCAATTGATCAATTCCTTGACATGGAGATTACAAGAGGGAAAGATGGAATACAAATCTTGCAACAGCAACTGATTCGAAATCTACTTGATGATTTTTGTATGCAGGGATGCAGAAGCTGCGCAACTCCATTGGATCTAGGGAACAAGTCTTACAAATGCGATGACTGCTCAAAATGCAAGAAGGTGGATCAGAAACATTACCATTCATTGATCAGGTCTTTGAAGTATTTGAGTATTTGCTTGCGGCCGGACATAATGCATTCTGTCTGCAAGCGTGCTCAGTTCAACACCGATCCGCATATAGAAAATTTTAATGCCGCAAAGCACTTGCTAAGGTACTTACATTCAACCCTTAATTTTAAAATTAAATATTTTCAGACTGGTGAAAATTGAAGAACTTTGCAGATGCTGATTGGGGTGGCAACAGTGTTGACCGCAAATCATACACAGGTTTCGCATTTTTCATTGCCGGAGCTGCTTATTACATGGGGGAGTAAGAAACAAATCTCCATCGCTTTGTATACCTTCGGCGGCTTTTGGACGAACTTGATTTCAACTTCAAACAACTGGTGGATGAACCTACAGTACTTTTTGGTGATCATCAGTGCTCAAAAAATTGCGAAAACCCCTGTGTTTCATACCAGAACGAAGCACATCGACATTCAGGTGCACTACATTCGTGAAGTCTACGAAAAAGGGCTCACGGAGCTGAAGTTTATACCAACTGATAAAATAACAGCTGATGTATTCACTAAGACCTCTATTACACGATGATTCTGTGCGTCTGACTCTTTTCGAATTTTCATGAGTGCGAAGGAGAAAAGCATCAGATTTCACCTTCACACTCATTGAATTTTGACAAGAGTCAGACGCAAAAAATCATCTTGTAATAGGGGACTTTGAAGAAACTCAAACATCAAGAGTTCACTAGTGTGTTAGGATTTAAATCATAGAGTAAATGAAGTTAATTTTTTGTTTGCAAATTTTATTTTTCTTTTGTTATTTTAAAGTTTATAGTTTAGTTGCCAGTTTTTAATGGAAGGTTTGCTAGATTTTGCATTCATATTTTTATACAGCATGTTATTTGAATTACACTAATACACTCTTAACGTTCAGCACTATAAAAGCAAAAGCAAATAAAAACTGTTCTCTTAGTCGCTCCTTCATCAGTTTGCATTGTGCAGTCATACAGTGAATAACGTACGGCGGAAGATTTTAAAAAAATAATCCACCCCGAAACAAAAAGGATCAGATACAGGTATACCTGCGGGCTACCTGTGTTTATTGCCAGACAATAATAAAAAAGGGATTTCCCTAACACGTAATCACCCTGATTAATGTGCAAAACAAAACTTTTATTAAAATAAGTGTTGTGTGTTAAATCAGTGTAATAAAATAATTTAAAGTAAAAAGGTTAATCCAATAATGGGTGAACCACTTAATCCGGAGTCAGCATTCGCAGCCCTCGAAGCATTGCTGAAACGGATAGTCAACGACCTCGGTCCCGAATATGGACCAAGGCTAAGTATGACATATATGAATATTGTTAGACCTGGTGAGGTCAGCAAAGATACTGATGGATCTTACTGTACAAACAATAAGATATAGCATTCGCACATTAAATTAACCAAATCGCAAATAGGTTTAACCTAAACGCAAATAAGTTTCACCCAAGTGCAAATAGATTTAACCCAAACGCAAATAGAATTAACACAATCGCAATTCGAATTAAACAAAACGCAAATAGAGTTAAACTATTAACAAATTATTTTAACCAAAACGCAAATTGAATAAACCTTAGCTTGATTTATTGTTCCAGGTGTACTTTTTGGGTCTAATGGATTTTGGTACTATCCATAATTGTTAAAAAGATATTATTAAGGGATTGGCCTTTTATTTTTGGTAAGTTCTTGGAAAAATGCGCAAAACTAGTTGAATTTACAATTGGGGTTTTGTCAAAATCTTATGGTGAACTATTCCTACTGTTATAAGCCTTCCATTTCTTCACCACACAGCTAGAACAAGTTCAGCCCGGGTTAATTCAATTTGCGTTTTGGTTAAAATGATTTGTTTATAGTTTAACTCTATTTGCGTTTTGTTTAATTCGAATTGCGATTGGGTTAATTCTATTTGCGTTTGGGTTAAATCTATTTGCGCTTGGGTGAAACTTATTTGCGTTTAGGTTAAACCTATTTACGATTTGGTTAATTTAAAGTGCGAATGCTATATATGAATCTGTATATAATTGCTTCTTACTGTACAAAACAATAAGAACTGACGAATACAAAATGCAGGCACTTGAAACCTGATCTTGTGGGAAAAATCGATCGAAGTAAAGAACAAAACGATTGTAATTTAAATGATATTTATTGTTGGGCCAATTGCCTCTTTTATACTTAATACTAAATGCTTACAAAGGTATTTAATAATAAAATAAAACTAAATATGTATATGGGTCGATGTGGTGTTCGATCGTTGCACTCAATTTCCAACTTTGCATCTGGTCAGCACTTTTCGGTGGTTCGGTGTTGATGTAGGTTGTTGTCGTCAGCGATAATAAATAAATAAATTGGGTGGCGCAACAGCTCATGGAGAACCAGGGCCTAGTGACTTACAACTCACAACCATTCCTGTGTGCGTGCTTGTTGGCAGGAATGGAGGAGACCTACAGTTTTTTGCCGAGTCCGAACGGCTAAATGAGAAGCACTTTTTCATGACAAGTATACTCTTGGAGGATTTGTCAGTTCCTCGCAAGAAGCAGTACCTCGAATAAAACATTTCTGTTTTTTTAGGTGGCACGGCTGGGAATCGAACCCACACCTTCGGCATGACAGTCCTACGCACTAACCATCAAGCCACGAGGTACTACGGCGATGTTTTGTAGGTTGCTTGATTGTTAACGATGTAGGTCAGCTCACTAGATAAAGCCAATTTGCTTGCAGCACAGTTTGCTGTTAATTCGACGCGGCCAGAGAGTGTTGTGACTCCTCCTGTACTTGAGAGCGCTCACGATTTCATGGGACGAATCTTCTTTCGCACTCGTGCAGTTGCAAGAGTCCTTAAAGATCTTGATATACACAAATCCGCTGGCCCGGATAGTATCCCTCCTATTGTTCTGAAGAGGTTTTCTTCTACGCTGGCAAAGCCACTGCGTAAGCTTTTCCATCTGTCCTACTCTACAGGTCTCTTCCCGAGTCGATGGAAAACAGCATTTGTCCAGCCTGTCCCTAAAAAAGGCGAATCTTCTTCACCCACTAATTATCGCCCAATTGCACTTACGTCCCTTCTTTCCAAGGTCATGGAAACGCTGATAAACTATCAGCTTAAGAAATATCTCGAAGAACGGAAGCTTCTTAATGACCGGCAGTACGGCTTTCGTAGCAATAGGTCCACTGGTGATCTGATGGTATATCTCACCGAGCAGTGGAACAAATCTTTACATCGCTTTGGAGAAAGTAAGATTGTTGCACTTGATATTTCAAAAGCATTTGATAGAGTTTGGCATCAGGCTCTCTTATCGAAAATGCGTGCATTTGGTATCGATGAATCTCTTCTTCGCTGGATTAGAAACTACCTTTCGGACCGCTCAATACAAGTTGTATTGGATGGTTTCAAGTCTGATATTCATAAAATAAATGCTGGTGTGCCCCAGGGCTCCGTTTTGTCTCCGACTCTCTTTCTTATTTTCATCAACGATCTCTTGTCTGAAACTTCTAATCCATTAAATTGTTTTGCTGACGACAGTACCCTCAGCTTTTCATATTCGTTTTCAGATTCACATCCTTGTCCTTCGGATGTGGAACTTGAACGGCAGCGTATGATTAGCTCATTAAATTCTGATCTCGACAGCATTGTTCAATGGGGAATCAAAAATCGCGTAGAATTTAATGCTTCAAAAACTCAATGCTGTCTCTTGTCGTTAAAGCGGAACCCACCCCCTATGCCGCTATCCATGAGCGGCACTTGCATCGAAGAAACCGAACAGCTTTCAGTCCTCGGTATGTGCATCACAGATCACCTTCTGTGGAGTGACCACATATTCGACGTCGCCAAAAACGCTGCTAAGTGCTTGGGTTTCCTTCGACGATGCAAGAAATTTTTCTCTCCTTCTGATCTGGCTACAATCTATAAGGCCTTCATCCGACCTAAGCTTGAGTACAACTCTCACATCTGGACAGGTGCTCCTATAACTCACTTGAATCTCTTGGATAGAATCCAAAATAGAGCCTTAAAAATGATAGGTGATTCATCAATAACGCAATCAATAACATCTCTGAAACACCGTCGCAGTGTTTCATGTCTCTCATTATTCTATCGCTATTTTTATAAACAATGTTCTAGTGAAATAGCCAGTTGCATTCCTCCCCTAAAACAATTCAACTCGCGCTTTTGGGAATGCTCATCAGTTTACCCTTGAGCCCAACTTCGGACGTACTGTAAAGTTCAGAGATTCTTTCTTCAGCCGCACAACAAGAATGTGGAATGCATTACCAGGCTCCATTTTTCCCCACCATTTTAATATTCAAAGCTTCAAAACCAATGTGCATCGGTATCTCCTGTTAAATCCTTCCTCATTTTCCTAACGCTCGTACTGTGTATTATAATCATCTTAAGGGTAGTCATAACCCCTTTAGTGCGCGCAAAATATAAAAAAAAAAAAAAAAAAAAGGTCAGCAATGTTGATAAGTTATTTTGTGTTGCTTAACAGATACCAATATGGAAACTGAAGCCAAATGTTCCTTAGCCACCATCGGTATGGAAAAATCAGCCAGCGAAGAAGAAAGCAATGAAACAACCAGCTCCGAAGAAGACGGAAGCCATTCACCGCTACCCGGGCAGAAGAGGCCCCATAAAACAAGCAAGTCAAAGGATATCCCCACCAAACGACCGCAATTTGAAGAAGAAACTGCAATTATTTCATCAATTTCAACTGAATCAACCATATCAAATGCCCCAAAGAACTCTGCATCAACAACCGCCGCCGTAAAATCAACTACACCAGTTGCCCCATCAGTTCCAGCAGCCACCAAAACATTAGCTTCAACATCAACTACTGCCAAACCCACTCAAAGCCATCGGATGAATACCACATCCAAAGATACAACCGAAAACCCAACCAAGGGCCCAGGAATGCCACCAATTTTCTGCTACTCTGGCAACGTAGCTGAAATAAGAAGACACTGCAAGGACAAAAAACTAAGCGTTACATTTAAAAACCGCAACACAAAGTCGACGATCATCAATGCTGGAAACAGGGAATCCTTTGATACCATCAAGAACTTCCTGAAAACCAGGAGGATCCAGTTTAATTCCTTTACCCCAAGAGAAGACAGGAAGAACCTCCTACTACGACAGTTCAGTTCTCATTCTCAATGCAGACAGTTCTATTAACTTGCTTTCTATTGTTTTAATTTTCCAATATGGATATCCAATGTTCGGAATGCAATTTTTTAACTTCAAAAAGTGATTTGATTTGTTGTGGAGTTTGTTTATCCGGATTTCATTTCAAGTGCACTAAAATTAGCGATCCAATTCGTGCTACGCTTGAATCTAATGAAAGTATTTTTTGGAAGTGCAATTCATGCAAAAACATTTCTCTATTCAGTTGCATACCAAAAATCAAAGACCTTTATAGTTTCTTTGTGGACAATAAATCTGAGTTCGATAAACTAGTGAAGCCCCCGCGGTTAACTCGCTCTCAAGCAAAGCCGCCGCAGCCACCGGCTATTGATCTATCCAACAACAATAAACAAGCACTGGTCTTTAAAGATAAACATAACCCTTCTTCTTCGCCTCGCTTTCTTCACTCGCCTTTGCATAAAAACACACCCTCTTCATCTCCTGCACTTAAAAGTTGTGATAGCAAACTTGCAATGAATAAAAGAAAAACTGTTCCCTTGTCCAAGCAAAACACCAAAGCAACAAGCAAGTCCAGCTCTTCCACAAAGAGTGGGGATATTGCTAAAGCTGCTTGTAATGTGAAAGCTTCGACATCTAAAGGTATTGCAACGACTGATGCCAGCCTGACGCGCAATTTGTCATCTTCTCTGTCCGCTGGTTCTGACAGAACTGATGATGATGAAAGCTTAATACTCAGCGCAGCTGATTTAAAAAACTCCGATGAGGTAAATGGAAAAGAGGTTGTTGTTGTTGCCGGTGAAGGTGATGCTGCTGTTGCCGCTGATGTGAAAGAGGTTGATGTTGTTTCGGATGGAGATGCTATCGATGCTGTAGGTGACAATGTAGCTGTGAATGAGATAGTTGTTGTTGCTGATGGTGATGCAGTTGTTGCTGATGGTGATGCTGCAGTTGTTACTGTGTGTGATGTCGATTCTAATGGTGCCGCAGGAGTTGTGGTGTCCGTTGGTGTTGACCCTATCATTGAAAATATGAGTGCTGTTGTTGAGGTTGTTGCCAATGCTGGTGATCTTGTTATTGCCAAAGACGCTGTTGATGATATTGAAAACCTGGATGCTGCCGATCTTATTATTGATGATTGTGTTTCTGATGTTGCTGTTCTTGATGGTGTTGTTGTTGATGCTGTTGATTCTGTTGGTAATGTATCAAATAATACTAATGGTGCCGCAGGTTTCGTAGCCTCTGGTGGGGCTAGTGGAGTTCTTGCTACAAATGGTGTTAGTGCGCCTGCTCCTGCTGAACTTTTATCGGGAAGAAGTCATCATAATACAGAAAAACAAACAAATCATCGTATTGTTTCTGGTACGAGCACTCAAAAGGTGGATTTTGTAATTTATAATAACTTAAAATGGTTTCATTTGTCCAAATTCTCTTCTACGACATCCACCGAATCCATTATAAACTTCTTATCTTCAATCCTTCACTATTTAAATGCTTTAAACTTCTAAAAACTGGATCTGAATCAAATCTAAGATTTATTTGTTTCAAAATTGGAGTTCCTGCTGAGTTTGTTAATACTGTATTCAACCCATCATTTTGGCCTTGCGGGATCAAAATTCGGAAATTTGAACACATTCCAAAAAACATACCATTGATGGGGGAACAAATAAAGCTATAAGTAATGTTTCTCCATCTAACTTCATAAATTCTGCTTGCCTGAAGATGTACTACCATAATTCTAGTGGTATTCGAACTAAACTACCTGCTTTATACCTTGCATCTAGTCATGCCGACTATGATATAATAATTATTGTAGAATCCTGGCTTTGGAGTGGAATCTCTGATTCAGAAATCTTTGACGGAAACTCTTATATAACTTTCCGTAAGGATCGTTGTTTTGCTGCTGAGGATCGTGGTGGTGGTCTACTTTTGGGAGTCCGTTCATGCATTTCTTGTAATTTAGTAACCCTGCCTATCATCGAAATCGAACAAATGTGCGTTTCAATCAGTCTTGGACCAGGTGTTATTGTTTATATTATTATAAGTTATATTCCACCGAAAAGTAACATTGATATTTATGAAAAACACCTTGCTAATATTGATTTTGTATATAATCTAACCAATAGTCCACAAAAAGTTTTCGTAATCGGCGATTTTAATTTAGCTGATGTAAATTGGTTGCATTCTTTTACTGAAAATATGCTTATACCTTGTAACTTAAAAAAAGATACTGAAATAACTTTCATTGATCATTTATTTGCCCTTAATTTATACCAAATCAATAATGTTTTTAATAATTTAAACAAAATTCTTGATCTTATATTTATTCCGTATGATGATTTTAAAGCGTCAGTTAATGATATTGTTCCTTTTAAATTGCTAAATAATTCAGTTCATCACAAAGAATTATATATTGACGTTGAATTATACAATTATTTAAAAATTGATCATAGCTATTTAGAATCTTATAACTTTTTAAAGACCAATTTCGTTGAACTCGATGATTACCTTGGAAATATCGACTGGAAAACTGAATTTTTAAATTTAAATTTGAAGGATATGTTTAATCATTTTTCGGGCTTTTTACATAATGCTTTCAATTTATTTGTTCCAGCTAGGTTGAAAAGGAATGTCTCAAAGCCCCCATGGTACAATAGGAGGTTGGCTCACCTAAAAAATCTAAAAAACAAATCTTTTGCAAAGTTTAAAAAATCCAATGATTTGAATGATAAGATACAATTTTGTAAGCTTTGTAAAGAATTCATTGTTCTCAGTAAATTCTCGCACAGAAATTATGTCATGAACGCTGAGGTAAATTTAAAAAACGATCCAAAGCGATTCTGGTCCTTTATTAATTCAAAACGGAAATCAATTGGGATTCCCAATTCTATGAATTTCAAAGGTGAAGAATCTACTGAGGTTAATAAAACACTTGAGCTTTTTGCTCAGTTTTTTTAATCCGTTTACTCTAACGCTCAGGGAAACGTCATTCCTCCTAATGTTCAGCCCAAAGTTGATATTGGGTCCATACAGCTAAGTTCTGTTGATGTTTTAGAAGGATTACAAAGCCTCAAACCAAATGCTAAACCGGGTGTGGATGGCATTCCTGCGATAGTCTTAAAACGATGCTCTAATTCCCTTTGCCTACCTCTGCTTATTATTTTTAATCTTTCTTTATCCTCCGGAACATTTCTGGACGAATGGAAATCTTCTTTTTTGATTCCAATTTTCAAATCGGGCTCAAAAAACAACGTTGAAAACTATAGGGGAATTTGTAAGTTATCAGCCATTCCTAAACTTTTAGAAAGTTTAATTAAAATAAAACTAGATTTTCTTGTAAAGGAACATGTTAGTAGTGCCCAACATGGATTTATTTCTGGAAGATCGACAGTTACTAATTTAGCTTGTTTTTCTTCTTTCGTGGTTGAATCTATTGAAAACCAAAGCCAAGTTGATGCTATTTACACAGACTTTAGCAAGGCCTTCGATTCTGTATGCCACAATATATTGATTCGAAAACTTGAAGTATTTGGAATACACTCAAGTCTACTCCAGTGGATTGGCTCATTCCTAACTGGTAGAGTACAAGAAGTGAAAATTGAGGAATATACTTCAAGGCCTATTAGATGTACTTCAGGTGTCCCTCAAGGTAGTCATCTTGGTCCTTTGCTGTTTATAATATTTATTGATGATATTGTAAATCATATTAATTTTAGCCAGTGTTTAATATATGCTGATGACCTCAAACTGTTTTTGAAAGTAAATAGCGACTACGACTGCATTAAACTTCAAATGGATTTAGATAACTTGTCCCGCTGGTGTAAGTCAAACTGCCTAAACCTTAACGTAAAAAAATGCTTTGTTATTTCTATATCCAAGAAACATTTTATGTACGAGTTTCCTTACTCTTTAGGATCCAGTCACCTTCAAAGAACTTTAAAAGTTAAAGATCTAGGGGTTACATTCGATTCCAAATTTTCATTTGTTCCACATGTTGATGCCATCGTCGCCAAAGCTAACTCAATGTTAGGATTCATAAAAAGAAATTCAACAGATTTTTCCGACCCCTACACCCTTGTTGCACTCTATACTACTTTAGTAAGATCAATTTTGGAATATGCTGATGTCATCTGGAACCCTCACCAACAGCTATTCTCCGATAGAATTCAAAAGATCCAGAATCGTTTTACAAAGTATGTTTTTTTATAAAATGCATTGGAACTTTTGTCCAAATTCCCAAGCCAGGCAAAGTCTTCTGGGTTTGCAGCTTCTCAAATCCCGAAGAACTATTCATGATATAGTTTTTGTGCGTGATATTCTGTGCTACCACATTAAATGCCCTACCTTACTATCTTTAATTTGTATTTATGCTCCAACAAGACCGTTGAGGGAAAGACACCTTTTTTTTCAACCTAGACATAGAACAAACTACGGAATGAATGAACCAATTTCAAGGTCAGTCAGGGAGTTCAATGAAATTAACGAACATCTTGATCTTTCATTTTCCAGATTCAAATTCAAAAATGATTTATTGTACTTATTTTTAAGAATTTAATTTCATTATTGTTTAATGCTTAGCTTAAATTACATAGTATTTATTTCCAAAGTAATCTGTGGAGCTTGTTACTCGTAGGTGAAATAAATAAATAAATAAATAAATAAATAAATAAACTATTGAAAGGAATCCATCACACTTATGCAGCCATTGAAGTTGAAGACGAACTAAGAATCGAAGGGCTTCCAGTCGTCAAAGTGTCTGTTGCAGCAAATAAATAAAAATCATTATTGTAAAAATTAAAACATAGAACATTTGAATTTTCCGCCACACGAAAATATGTATTAATTTATTTGTACTAAATTTAGTTTCATTTCATCTTTATTTCTTCTCTATAAAAGAAATTCACCACACTTTAATCTTGCCTTTCTTTGTTGTATAATTGAAATTGTTCTTTCTCTTTAACATCAATCATCAAACTATTAAGATCGTGTGCTAGAATTGTTAAAATCAGAGTTGCTTTACTTTGCTATTAAAACGTTGAATTTATAAAGTTAAAACAAGTTTTTTAATTCGTTGAACATAATTATAATTAGAACGAATTTCCTTGCAAATTTTACATGGCGCCCGTGACAGGACTATAGTGTCCAAGTGAAAAGAGTAACTTTAATGTGGAATAAAACTTAAAAAACTAATAAAAGACAAAAAACAATATAGTGAAAGTGTTCGGTTTTGCGATCGGTGGAAGCTGTATTGAACTCCAAGGACAAATTTTACATGTGCTGGCGACAAATACAATCAGAAAGGAAACAATTAATTAATGACGAAAAATTGGTTAGTCTGTATCGTTTAATTTTGTATTTCATTATAAGCCCATTCATAAAAAGTACATATATTTTGCGCCAACATTAAATCGTCGATTACGTACCTATAAATTACTCGGCACTTTCAGAAAATTATTTCACAAAAAACTCTTTTCATTCATCGAATCTGAATAAAAAATTCAAAGCTTTTATGAGAAGAAGAAAAAACCAACATTAAAAATCTTTTCATATAGAAACTTTTCGCGTGAAGATCCAATTCGTTACCTTTACGCATTTATGCAAAAAAGATCGCTTAGCAATTCCGGCAGTTCAAATAAGATTTATCTATCTTAACGAAAGTAGTTTATCGTTTTAATCTCTTCTTGTTGAAAAAATCATTTTTACAAAGCTTAACAAAACAAAAAAAAGCTAATGTAAAATTCAATAATTTTGGTTCGCAAAATCATTCGAGCTCATATTCATATACATACACGTGTCTCTTACATATATCGTACGAGATTGAATTATACTTTATTAAAGAGCACACATTAAAGAGAACGTTGTCTTCTCTTGTGTTCATCGTCAGGCAATCCTAATTGCCACCCAGGAGAAATCGATTCTCGATCAACGATCACTCAGCAAATCTTTGATCATCTTCTTCGGCGTGGGGAATTTTTAATAAAAGCTTTCTTCTTTTAAACTTCATCGCTGGACTTCTTGTTGGAGGGGTATCGTCTTCCGTCAGCATATGGTTGCTCTCAAGTTCATTTGATGTTGGAGAATTTATTTAAAAAAGATTTGTTGGCTTATGGAATACATTGCTACATTGTTGCTGCAGAGAACTTTGACATTTATATCGTAGGCGTTCATTTCGGGTAACCTTGTTTCGTATAAAGCTCATTTCATTTATATGCAGCTCTACATCGTTATCTAAGGCATTTCAGAGGTGCTTGACTTTTGCATATGATCATTATTCCTTGAAATAATTGTATTCAACACAGTTAATTTCGTATCTATCATCTACCTTCTATACATTTGGAAGCTTTTATTACATACTTGTCTCTCTGATTATAAACTCTCTGTGCCATTGACCGAAATTAATTATTCTTCGTTATGTCCACTGAAGAAACCGAGAAGACAATTGAGAAGTCATTGCAGACTTTAAGAACAAATCGTGCTTCTACAAAGGGTAGTATTTCGCGCATCAAAACCCTTGTAGACATCAAAACATTGGATTTCGATGAACTTGAATGCCGCTTGGGCATCTTAGAGTCCTTTTTCAAACAAGCTCTGAATTATCAAACTAAAATAGAAGAAGCAAATCCTATGGATAGTGGCCGTCCGGAAATAGAAGAATTGTACTGTACAACTAAGGCTAGAATCATAACATTAATGGGTAACAATCGTAGGGCTAGTATTGCCGGTGGAGATACTACTTTATCGACGTCCTTGCCTACTTCTCGTTTGCCGCTGCAAAAACTTCCTAAATTTTCTGGCAAATATTCAGATTATAAAAACTTTATTGGGCTTTTCAAAACATAGTGCATAACGACAATTCTACTGCAACGATTGAAAAATTCAATCATTGCTCGTGGAACAATAAAATCTTTTCAAGTCACTGAAGAGAACTACGTGAAGGCACTTAATCGACTCGAAGAGAGATATGACAAGAAAGGTTTAATATTCTTGGAATACGTTTCATCACTCTTCGAATTGCCCAAAATGAAAGGGGTCTCGTCATCGCAGCTTAGGAGTTTGGTGGATGACACATCTGCGTTATTTGATTCGCTTAAATCGTTAGGCAGTCACGAAAAGATTTGCAATGCCATTATTATTCATTTAATAATGTCCAAGGTTGATATACAAACCAACAATAAATGGAATGAGTCTCTCGATTATTCAAAATTGCCAACATTGGAAAACTGCTCAGAGTGTCTTAACAATCGTTGTCAGTTTTTGGAAAGTAAAGAATCAAAAACTTCATATTCTGCGGAAGCGCATGATTCACCCAAGCAATTACAGAGAAAATCTTCCCATGTTTCGTTGTCAGTGACAAAAACAACATGTCTCTATTGTAAATCATCAACTCATCATATTGTAGACTGCAGCAAATTTAAAAAATTACGCGTTTATGATCGATATAAAAAAGCCAAGGCTCTTTCTCTTTGCATCAATTGCCTAAACAAAGGGCATGGCGTTAAGGAGTGTTCTGCCAACAAATGCGATGTTTGTTCCTGTCCAATCACCTCCTCCTGCATAGGTATGGAGATGTTGTGGTTCAAAACGATCAATCGGGGGCTGATGAGGTTGCTGGAACGTCCAAGACAACATTATTGAATTCAACAACAGATGACGCAGACGCAGAGTCACAGGTAGTCTTGGCTACAGTTGTTGTTAGGATTCGCAATAAAAATGGTGAATTTGTAGAGGCTAGGGCTTTACTGGATTCAGAATCACAGATCAATTTGATGACCCAAACGCTAGCAAGAAACCTGCAACTGAAGTCTATTCATAGTCCAGTCAATATTAGTGGAGTTAGTGCGATAGGCACAAAAATTGATTCATACACTAGAACATCCTTACAATCGAGGTTTGGTGGGTTCGAGAAAAATGTTGAGTTTTGGATTGCTCGTTCGATAACTGACTTCCAACCTCAAAAAGAATTTTTGATTGGAACTTGGAATATTCCACAAAATTTAGAACTAGCAGATCCGGCATTTAATAAACCACAAAAGGTTGACATGCTTTTAGGGGCAGAACTATTTTTTGAACTAATGGAAACAGGAAAAATTTCTTTAGGCCCAAATTTGCCGATGCTGCAAAAAACAGCTCTGGGTTGGGTTGTTTCTGGTAGCTGCTTTGTACAAAGACGTTGCTGCAATTTAGTAAAGCTGGAACTAGATAAAATGGTCGAAAGGTTTTGGAATTTGGAGGAGGTGTCAAGAACAATTCAAACAAAACTATCAGGTCTTGCAGAATGGTCGAATCAGTGTCAAACTACCCTTCAGAGAATGTGCATCTAAGTTAGGAAATTCTTTGGATATAGCTAAGAAACGGTTTTACTCATTGGAAAGGAGATTGAATAAGGACTTAGAATTAAAAACGCAATATTCTCAGTTCATGGAGGAGTATTTGCAATTAGGACACATGTCACTCGTTGAGCATATCTGTCCCAATCAGCCTCATTATTTTATGCCTCATCAGTGCGTTTTGCGGCCTGAAAGTTCTTCAACCAAGCTGCGAGTGGTCTTTGACGCATCGTGTAAAACAACGTCCAACCTATCGCTCAATAATGTGCTCATGGTAGGGCCAACTCACTGATCTCTATACTACACTGGATAGTGTATCGATACAAAAAATTGCTTCCATTTGAAGAATTGTTATATTATGAAGCTGACCACTTTTTTGTATACCAGTATAACATGTAATACAAAGATAATCCATTAAAAATAGATCAAATCTCCGTTCGTTTCAACCCCCGAGATCTGTTTGCTAACATTTGTTGTGTTCGTAATTTCATTTCATTCACTAATCGTCAAATGAAACGGAATAACAAACGTAGAGTGCGACAAGGAGGTAAAATCATAAAAAAACGCCGAATATGCAATCGCATCCTCCTCATCATAATTATTCATATATCATAATAGCTGTTTTGCTCAACTTGTTTGCAAACTGCAATGATTTATCTCATTCCACTAGGTAATTATACTAAAAAAAATACACCAAATGCACACAGTGAATAACTCAAAGATAAAAAATAATAAAACAAACTTCCACCAATGTTTTTATTTTCATATCATGGTCTGTTTCCCTTTCTTCAGATTGGCATCCGGAAATAGGGATGAGCGATTATTATCGATATTAGCAAAATATCGATAATAAAGATTTCGATGTTTTGCAACATCGATATTAACATCCAAAGCATCGGCCTAAAAAATAAACAAAAAGTTAGTACGAAAATGATTGATTCTGATAGTAAAATGTAGATGGAGTGACTTTCATAGTTCTTAAGGCATCTTTCACATTTGGAATTTTTGAAAAAGGAAAATATCAAAGGTTCTCCCCAACCGAACTGAAAAATTCAGAACCACAACGAGACTTTCGATGTGCAAAGAGGCACAGATAAAAGTTTACACATGAAGTGTCTATCAATTTTGCTTCCATCAAATTAGTTTTGTGTTCATTTGTGCAAAAGAAATATTTTAACATCGGTATTCAAGCATTAATATCATCGATGCTCAGCAAGACGTCTTTTAAACTATACATAATTAATCGATTTTCACAAATTTATATTATCGATGGTCAGAAACACGCAGTTTACACCATGCAAGTTCTTGCGCACACCTTCCTGTGAAACAAGATTTTGAAATATCGGTTTTCAAAGAGGGCACACTTAACAGCTTAACCCATGAATTGCCTTGCAATATTGATTTTATTAAATTTTTTGGTATTCATTTGTGCAAAATACATATTTTAACATCGATTTTCACCCATTAAAATCATTGACACCGCTTACACGCAGTCTTAGCCCACGAGCTTCTGTGCATCATAATTTTGCAAATCGATATTTAAAGTTGAAATACCTTGCTTATGACTTCTTATATTTAATTTGATAAGAACTTAAATCGATTTTAAAAAATTTAAGAAAAAATGGAAATTTTGAAAGCAAAAATACATTTTGTACTTTAGTCAATCAAAAAAAGTAAACAAAAATAACTGAAAAAAACATCGATGTTAAGTAGCATCGATGTTTTCGGTTCGATTTTTATTGACATCGATGTTGGGTCTTCGATCCCTATCTGGAAAATACTTTTTTTTTTGTGTAATTCAGACGTCAAATTATGAAGCCGACCACCTAATTGTCATCTTCAAATGGAAGCAAAGAAACTGTTATACTTTATAAGGAATACACTATCCAGTGTATTATAGAGATAAGTGGGCCAACTATACAGGACGAATTGTATTCGATAGTTTTACGATTTCGAAGCCACCGTTTTGCGCTGACAGCTGACATACAAAAAATGTATCGTCAGATTGAAGTTCATCCAGATGATAGACGTTTCCAACTCATTCTTTGGAGAAATAACTCTACTGAGAGGCTACAAACATATTGTCTAAATACCGTTACCTACGGAACTTCTGCTGCACCATTCCTAGCAACGCGTAGTCTGAAGGAAATAAGGATTTTAAACGAAGATCGATATCCTTTTGTCAGCAAGGTTATACAAAGAGATTTCTATGTAGATGATCTCATAACAGGAGCAAACTCAATTAAAGAACTCATACAGATCCAAGAAGAAGTTACCCAACTGTTAGGCTCTGCCAATTTCGAGTTGCACAAGTGGCACTCCAATGCGTTAATAAATCCATCAACAACAAATTCGAAGTTAGAGTTGAAGGTTGATGAAATGGAAACAACAAAGACTCTTGGCATTGAATGGAATCCGAAGGATGACGTATTCAACTTCTTCGCCAAAGATAATATTTCAACAAATTATTTAACTAAACGGACAGTTCTCTCTGATGCAAGTAGGCTTTTTGACCCTCTTGGACTTCTTGGGCCTGGCTTTTGTGGGCTGAAAAGTTGGATTGGGATGATCCTTTACCTGTTGAACTAGGGAGCTGTTGGAGGGATTATGTCGAAGACCTTCAGAATCTTAAAGTTATAAGCATTCCTCGTTTTATCTTTCAACCAAAAATGAAAAATATCCAAATTCACGGATTCTCAGATGCTTCGCTTAAAGCATACGGATGCTGTTTATATGCTCGATGTGAAGATGAAGCTGGTAATATTTCGGTGAGGTTAATAACTGGTAAATCACGAGTTGCCCCGTCTAAAACACAATCCATACCACGTCTCGAGCTTTGTGGTGCTCAGTTGCTGGCAAAATTGTATAAAAAGGTTGAAGATTCACTACAAATTAAGACAGCAGAGGTCTTCTTTTGGGTAGATTCCGAAATAGTGCTGTATTGGCTTTCATCTTCAAGTAACTTGTACGGAACTTTCGTGGCTAATAGAGTAAGTGATACTCAATCCTTATCTTCAAATGTCTGTTGGAGACATGTTAGATCCGAAATCAACCCTGCTGATCTGATATCGCGAGGAAGTCTCGTCAATGATTTAAATGAATCAATTTGGTTTCAGGGTCCTCAATTCTTAAGAAATTTTCCCAATCAGTGGCCAGAAAATCGGAAATTCAATCAATCTGATCTCGACATTTCATTGTTGGAAACCAAAAAGAAAAAAATCATACTAGTTTGTTCTTCAGGTGGCAGAGAAGTCCTGGAAAAGCTTGAAAAATATAGCAGTTTTAGCAAAACCGTCCGAGTGATAGCTTACGTTCTTCGCTTTTGCAAAATATCCAAAGCCAAAGGAAGAAAGGAGTTGAAAGGGACACCATTATCTGCAGAGGAATTGAATGAAGCGACATTATGTCTATAGTATGGTGTATTCAACAGGAAAGTTTTGGAACTGAGATAGCAGAAATAAATTTCAAAAAGGAGAACTTGCCGTCGAAAAATGTAGCAAAGCTCTCCCCGTTTCTAGACGTCATATGCAATAAGCAATTACTTCGTGTTTGGAGGACGTATTCGAAATTCATATGTGGAATACGATGCCAAGTTTCCCATACTTTTACCAGGCGATAGTCACTTGGTAAGGGAATTCGTTCGACATCTTCATATTCGGAATTATCACGCTGGACCTCAGGCTCTTTTGAATTTTATAAGAGATCGGTTCTGGATAATCAACGCACGAAAATTAGCCATTCATACCATCAGTAAATGCATTCACTGTATAAGTATAAGTATAAACCAAAGTTGCTTGACCAAGTAATGGGGAACTTGCCCAAGGATCGAGTGACACAAGGTAGAACCTTTGATATTTGTGGGGTAGATTTTTGTGGGCCAATGCTAACTTCATGGAAGATTCGTGGTTAAGTGCCCTCCAAGACATACGTGTCCGTTTTTGTCTGTTTCACTACGAAATCAGTCCATTTAGAACTGGTATCCGATCTCAGCTCTGATGCATTTATTGCAGCACTTAAGAGGTTCATAGGACGAAGGGGTTGTCCTTCAAAAATATATTGCGATAATGCAACCAATTTTGTTGGCGCAAAAACCAAATTAGTAGAATTTGGAGAATCATTTTTTAAACAATTAAATAAAGACACAATTTTTGAGTTCGTTGCAGACAAAGGGATCCAGTTTGAGTTCATACCGCCTCGGGCGCCTCATTTTGGAGGGATTTGGGGGGCAGCTGTTAAATCCGCAAAGACTCTTCTCACGAAAACCTTCGGAAGAGCTCTTTTAACCTTTGAGGAGCTTAGTACTGCACTTGTGGAAGTAGAGGCCATACTCAACTCAAGACCAATTACTGCAATCTCATCAAATCCAATGGACTTCAGTGCTCTCACCCCAGGCCATTTTCTAATTGGGTCCCCATGAATTCGTTTCCAGAACCAGAAAAAACATTAACAAAATTTCTTATCTCCACAGGTGGCAAAGAATCACAGCTCTAAAACAGCATTTTTGGAAGAGGTGGTCAACTGAGTATCTCCGCAGTCTTCAAGAGAGGTCCAAATGGTTCAAAGCCAAACCAAATATTGATGAAGGCTCCCTTGTGATGATGCAAGACGAAAATTTGCCACCCTACAAATGGGCTCTAGCCAGAGAAGAACGAGTTATTCGAGGCGACGACGAGAAGGTACGAGTTGTCGATTTGAAGACTGCAACTGGAAGATTTCGACGTCCCATCACAAAGATAGCACCGCTTAACCTGGATTGAAAGCACAGCTTGTCAATGGGGCCAGAATGTTGCAGCAAATAAATAAAAATCATTATTATAAAAATTAAAACATAGAACATTTGAATTTCCCGCCACACGAAAATATGTATTAATTTATTTGTACTAAATTTAGTTTCATTTCATTTCATCTTTATTTCTTTTCTATAAAAGAAATTCACCACACTTTAATCTTGCCTTTCTATGTTGTATAATTCAAATTGTTCTTTCTCTTTAACATCAATCATCAAACTATTAAGATCGTGTGCTAGAATTGTTAAAATCAGAAATGCTTTACTTTGCTATTAAGACGTTGAATTTATAAAGTTAAAACAAGTTTTTTAATTTGTTGAACATAATTATAATTAGAACAAATTTCCTTGCAAATTTTACAGTGTCACAATTCAAGGCAAAGAAGGCTCCAGGAAAAACGTACAACAACTTTGTTGTCGAACTATCCAGTACCTGTGACATCAACGAAGTTTACACCAAGACGCTAATAATGAACCAGAGGGTTCACTGGGAGCGTTTGAAGTCCAAGGACATTGTGCAGTGCCGAAACTGCCAACGTTTTGGACACGTTGCCACCAATTGCGGACGCCAGTACGTGTGCGTAAAGTGCAAAGAGGAACACGAGCCAGGACAGTGTAAGCGGACAGAAAATACAGGAATTGACGTGTGATGCGCCAACTGCAAAAAGGAAGGTCATCCAGCCAGCTTTAAAGGCTGTCCAACGCTAAAGGCACGGCTTACTGAAAGGAACAAGGCGTTAGCTGAGAAACAAGCTCATAAAGAATTTGTTTCAAAGTTTGCATGCTTGGCAGCCCGCCCTGCAGTCAGCTTTGCAGCAATGGTCAAAGGTGGCCCAGCACCCAAGCCAGCAACATCCAAGAATCTGAGTCAGCAGCAACAACAGCATCAGCAAACAAAGGCCCCAGTCAAGAACATTCCAGCAAGGACAGCCTCAGCCAAGCCATTCAAACCAACAACAGACTCCACACCAATGAACCTCAACAATGAAGTCCAGCGCATCTTTGGATCTAATCTCTTGTCCGTTATGGAGAAAGCCCGTAATGCCATACAACCAAACTATGGTCAACTGAGCGAGGGAGAAAAGTCCGTGGCATTGGCCACTTTCATCCTCCAGTTATGCAATTAAAGAAGCTCCGCATACTGACGTATAATGTAAATTCTTTATACAGCCTGGAGAAGAGGACGTCATTTAACTTGTTCATGAAGAGGAACAACCCGGATATCGCCCTAATCAGCGAAACTAACGTTACTAAATGCAACAACATCGACATCATTGGCTTCAAAGCCTTCCGTAAGGATAAGGGCGAAGGCTTAAGAGGGACGGCAATCTATGTAAGGAAGAACATCTGCCCCAACACCAGCGAAACCATCATAACAGGTATCCTTACCAGCGAAGCCACCGCCCCGTCACCATACAACTGGGAAGAGATACTCTCACTATCATCAGTGTCTACTTCAAATGCAAATCCAGCATGAGAAACATCCACAAGGATCTTCACGCTCTCAACACTATCTTAAGGAGAACCACATATGGACTCATCGGTGGTGATTTCAACGCAAGGCATCACCTTTGGCTGGATACCGCTATCACCAACGAAGGCAAAGCTATTGCTGACTGGATGGATACCAACAGCGAACAACATTCATTGGTGGTTATTTCCCAACCCCAATCAACCTTCCCCAGGACACCATCAACATTAGACTTTTTTCTATCATCATCTAATTTTATTCATATTCTTCCAGAAATCAGCAACTTCACCTGTACAATAGTACCCAGTGACTCAGACCATGAAGCTTTTCAACTAAGCATCAAACTCCACCAAGCCATCTTCCTAGCGACAGAACCAGTGAGGCATTTCATCAACTACAGAAGACTGGATACAGACAGGCTACAAAGAGACGTAGAAGACAGCATAAGACTTCCACCGCAAAACAGGAACCTGCAGAATATTGAAATTGACAAAGCCATCGACTGTCTGGAATTAGCTGTAGCAAACGCACTGGGTAACCAAAAGCAGCCCAAGACGTCAAAGGATAGATATCAGCATCTTCCCCAATATATCCAAAACCTATATGCACATAGGCAACGACTCAGAAAACGTCTGCAAAGGATCCACCAACGAGAGCTAAACACAACCAACAGTAACTACCAGACAGTGCGGAGTGAGCTTCAGTGCGTCAACATTATGTTCCGGAATTCTATTCAATATCACAACAACAACCAATTCCAGAAGAGACTGCAGTCAATCAAACCTGGACCTGATGCCTTTAAGAACATCAACAGACTGATTGGTCAAAAATCACCAATGCCTGAAACGATCATCACCAACAGTGGAGAAGCAACAACGATACAGGATAAAGTTGAAGCCTTCGCTTCCCAATTTGAAGGAAACTTCACGGCCAGCCCATCTGAAGATCCAATCTTCCTTGGCGAAATTGAGGCATCCATCCAGCAGACAATGATGCCCAACTTGAATAGAGCAACGTTTAGTGACAGCAATCCTGCGAGTGATCCAGTCGACAACCCGAACTTGAGCACCCTAGAGGAGATAAATGAGATTATTAGCAACTCAAAACCAAAGAAGTCAGCTGGGCCAGATGGGGTATCTAACTTCATCCTAAAGAAACTTCCACAAACAGTAATGGTTTTCTTGGCCATCATCCTCAACAACTGCATCAACAACAGTTATTTCCCCCAGAAATGGAAAACTGCAAAAATCGTGGCGATTCCAAAGAAAGGTGCAAGAAACATGGTTACCAACTACTACAGGCCGATATCCCTCCTCAATAATCTAAGTAAGATCTTGGAAGAGCTGATACTCAGGAAGCTCAAGAAGTTCTGCGAAGAGAACAACATCATCCCAGACATGCAGTTCGGTTTTCGGGAAAAGCATTCCACTCTGCATCCGCTCCTGAAGTTCCATCATGACATCACCACAGCTTTGAACAACCATCGAGTTACCGTCGGATGCTTTCTGGATGTCGAAAAAGCATTCGACAGTGTATGGATTGAAGCCCTTATCCATAAACTCAACTTACTAAGCTTTTCTTCAGCACTAATACAAATTATTTTCTCTTTTCTTTCTTCCAGGAACTTTTTCGTACAACTGGAGAATTGCAAATCAACAGTGAAGAGCATCAGGGCTGGAGTTGCCCAAGGGTCGAAGCTTGGACCACTTCTATACAACATCATGACCTCTGACTAACCAACCTCAAGTGAATGCGAGAACCTTCTCTTCGCTGATGACTCGCTCACATATTACTCATCATTATCGCCATTAACAGCTGTCCGAGAAGTCGAGGCCCACATCCGCAAACTCTTCAAGTTTTACACCAAATGGGGTATCCGGATCAACTCATCCAAATCGGAGCTTGTCTGCTTCAGACGACCAGGAGGCAGACGAGGCCGCTCAGCTGGAAAGTGCAGAAGCATCACCCTAGCACTCCTAGACGGAACCAGATTACCAGCCAAGCGCAGCGCCAAGTACCTGGGCATAAACTTCAACGAGCTGCTGAGATTCAACCCACATTCACGGACTGTCCTTAAAAAAGCAAACTTTTCCTTCCATCGCCTCTACCCGCTGATGAAAAAAAGAATTGGGCTAAGCCAGCAGACAAAAGTTCTAATGTACAAGCAACTTCTGAGACCAGTCATCAGTTACAGCTTCCCAGTTTGGTTCACTATCTCCAAGACAGCCATGAAGGAACTACAAATATTCGAAAGGAAAATTCTGAGGATATGCACTGTGCTTCATTTCGATCGTCAGCGGCGCAAACATTTCAAGAACGATCAACTCTACTCTGAAGCCAAGGTAGTCCCCCTGGACAAGTACTTATTGCTATCTGCAGATAAACTGGTTAGAAACATCGCCAACCACCCTAATCAACTGATGAGAAGGATGATAAACCAACAACGACATCCGGAACCAACGTACCTAGGCGCCAAGGAAATTCTGGATATAACTACAACAACCAACGATGAAGCAGGACACTACACTGACCCAGGGTCAGCACATTACCGTGGCTAAACGCCAACTCTATCCCCCATCCTATATAAATGCACTGCCACTGAACAACCCGAGGACGACAAAGTCAAACCGACTTTTATATTAAGTTTTCACATATTATAAATCTTATTTGTATTCAAAATTTTACCAATGTATACCGTTAGGCCCCTTATGTGCCAACAAAATTTTTTATTTATCAATGTATCTAATAGTTATAAATTATTTTTAAGCCAATTGTAAATAGAAATGTTCAATAAAGCAAAATTGAAATCTTAGTCGCTCTAATAAAACTTTAAAGGTAATATCAATCTACTGTTTTGTATAATATATTTGGTTTGTTCCAACAAGAAGGAGCACTAAGACGTTAATGGGAGCCCACAGCACAGACGGCAAATCATATGTAATGCAGGTAATAGTGCCTCGATCAAAAGTTAATGAAGTTCTTACAGAGATGCATGATGGAGCTTCCGGAGCTTCCCATTTGGACTAGTCAAAATTGACGTATTTAACTGTTTTCGAAAATCCACTCAAAAGCGCTAAGAAATTACTTTGTGTGACAAAATTTGAATTTTTGTCTGTAACATGAACCAAGATATACTTTTCTGATGGTCTTTGATGCGCTTAGTTCGAATCGTGTCTCGGAATTGCTCTAGCACGTTACGTTTTCGAGATATTCGAATCTAAAGATTTAAAAAAATTCATTTTTTATGCAAATTTGAAGTCATATTTTTTTCTGGAGGTAATTTTTTCGAAAAAATGTTTATGGTAATTCTGAAGTATAAACATTTTACTTAAAAGTTCTTTTTGAATCTTTCAAATACCTCCATTCGTTTTCGAGAAATCGTTGGGTTTCTTCTTACTACTTAATTCGAAATCCAGTCAGTTTGTGCTCAAAAAGGCAAATTGTGGATTTTTCGAATTACGTGGTAATTCAAAGACAAATGAAGGTATTTGAAAGATTCAAAAAGAATTTTGAAGTAAAATGTTCATACTTCAGAATTACCACAAACATTTTATCGAAAAAAATTACCTCGATACAAAAAATAACCCCAAATTTGTATAAAAAATGCATTTTTTTTACATTTTTGGATTCGAATATCTCAAAAACGAGACGTGGTAGAGCAATTTCAAGGCCAGATTCGAACTCAGCGCATCAAAGACCATCAGAAAAGTTCATGTTACAGACAAAACTTAAAATTTTGTCACACAAAGTAATTTCTTAGAACTTTCGAAAAAAGTAAAAATACGTCAATTTTCGACTAGCGCTTGAGTCCAAATGTGTTGTCGCCGAAAAAAACCTTAGTTAGAGATTTATTGGAAATTTTGTATGCTTTCAACGGTAGGTACTCTGATATAATTTCGAAAAGTTGGTAGTTTTCGAGCCATTAGTGAAAAACTCCGAAAAATTTATTTTTGCATCATTTTTTGCATTTTTGTCCATGTTGCGTCACGAAATTTTGTTGGCAAACCTCAGATTCAGATTCAGCACTCCCGAAAACATAAAGGAGCGAACAAATCAAAACTACCCCACAATTTGCATGGTAAAAATACAACATGACTGGACTATAAGCCAGAGAATGTAAAAAAAACTTGTTTTCTTGCATTCAAATATGTAAAACTCGAGTATATATATTTTTAATATTTAATACTTCCAATAATATCTATGTAAGGGGCCAGTTATAG